>JALPQD010000326.1:398924-998924 GCA_023101885.1 Typhlomys cinereus | reverse complement strand
TGGGGAACAATTGGAAGCATTCCCACTTCGATCAGGAACTAGACAAGGCTGTCCACTCTCACCACTTCTATTCAATATTGTACTTGAAGTCTTAGCTGAAGCCATAAGACAAGAAAGGGACATAAGAAGGATTCAAATCGGCAAGGAAGAAGTCAAGCTATCCCTATTTGCAGATGACATGATCTTATACCTGAGGGATCCCAAAAACTCCACCAGGAAGCTCCTGGAACTAATTGAGAAGTTCAGCAGGGTGGCAGGATACAAAATAAATGTGCAAAAATCAGAGGCCTTCCTATATTCCCAGAATGAAAGAAGTGAAAAAGCCTTGAGAGAAACCATTCCATTCACTATAGCCCCTAAAAAAATGAAATACCTTGGTATAAACCTAACCAGGGAGGTAAAAGACCTTTACAATGAAAACTTTAAAACCCTCAAGAAACAAATTGCAGAAGACACCAGAAGGTGGAAAGACCTCCCATGTTCCTGGATTGGCAGAATCAACATCGTAAAAATGACCATCCTACCAAAGGCAATATACAGATTCAATGCTATACCAATCAAAATCCCAAAGCAATTCTTTAAAGAAGTTGACCAAACAATCTCAAAATTCGTATGGAGGCACAAAAGACCCAGGATAGCAAAGACAATCCTGAGTAACAAAAACACGGCTGGAGGTATTGCCATACCAAACCTTAGTCTATATTACAAATCCATAGTTATAAAACCAGCCTGGTACTGGCTCCAAAATAGACACACAGATCAATGGATAAGGGTTGAAGACCCAGATATAAGCCCACAAAATTACAGCCATTTGGTCTTTGACAAAGGGGCCCAAAGAATCCAATTGAAAAAGAACAGTATCTTCAACAAATGGTGCTGGCAAAACTGGATCTCCACATGCAGAAGATTAAAGCTGGACCCATACTTGTCACCATGTACAAGACTTAATTCCAAATGGATCAAGGACCTTGATTTAAGTCCAGAGACTATAAAAACCATAGTTGAAAGGATAGAGAACTCCCTCGAGCTGATTGGGCTAGGCCAACATTTCCTAAAAAGACATCCAATGGCACAGTCACTGCTACCAACTCTCAACAGTTGGGATCTTGTGAAATTAAAGAGCTTCTGTTCAGATAAAGAGATTGTAACGCGAGCTCAAAGGCAACCCACAGAATGGGAGAAAATCTTCACTACCCACATATCTGATAGAGCTCTACTGTCCAGAGTGCACAAAGAACTTTGAAAACTAAACATCAAGGAAACCAATGGCCCAATTAAAAAATGGGCCCTGGAACTTAAAAGAAATTTTACCAGAGATGAAATTAAAATGTCTAACAAATATCTTAAAAAATGCTCCACTTCCTTAGCCATCAGGGAAATGCAAATCAAAACTTCCCTTGCTCTCATCTCACCCTGGTCAGGATGGCAAAAATCCACAACACAAACAACAACAAATGCTGGAGAGGATGTGGAGAGAGGGGAACTCTCCTACATTGCTGGTGGGAGTGCAGGCTCATACAGCCACTCTGGCAAGCCGTCTGGAGATTCTTAAAGAAATTAAAGATTGAAATGCCATATGACCCTGCAATTCCACTTTTGGGTATAACCCCCCATACAGCAGAGGTTCACCTCGATAGCACAAGCACAACCATGTTCATAGCAGCACTGTTTACAATAGCAAAGACATGGAATCAACCCAAATATCCAACAGTTGACGAGTGGATAAGGAAACTGTGGTACATCTATACAATGGAGTACTACTCAGCCATCAAAAATGATGAATTACTAGAATTTGCTGGGAAATGGATGTCATTAGAAACAATTATATTAAGTGAAGTATCCCAAACCCAGAAAATTAAGCACCGTATGTACTCCCTAATAGGTGGCTCCTAGTACCAAACCCACCCAGCCCACCTTGAGACACTCAAAGATAAATCTATGTAATACCTACAGTAATTGCAAGGATTATGAACAAGAGGGATGGGGTTGGAGGGCCACACCAGAAACAAGGAGAGAAGTGACCATGTTACAGTAGAGAAAATAGGCCTCCATCAAGGACTGCAAGAAAGTAATGTGACACCTAGTTAAGTTCACAATTCGTTCCTGATCATTTACAACTAAGAGGGTATGAACTCACCAGAAGGGGAGGGCATATAGTCCGGCAGATTAAAAAGTAACCATTTTGCAGATGGGTGATTGACCCCTCCCATTGCCTAATGCCATATGACCTTGCGATTCCAATTTTGGGTATAAGTATTACATCTACCCTTGAATGTGCTCTTATAATAAGACTCCAGTTTAACAGCTTTCTATCTCTGGCCAGGAGGTGACATACAGTGCCCATCACGATGGAGTGAAGGGCATTACAGAAGCAACAAAACTGCAAAAGAAAATCAACGAACCACTATCCAGAACTTCAGAGACTCTATATCAACCACCTAGAACTAGGCCAGACTAATCTCTCCCCATCCTGAAGCTCAGGGACATTTGCGGAAGAGGGGGCAGTAAGAGTGTAAGAGCAAAAGGATGGGAGGAGCAATAATTTGCAAGATACTCCACACAAGTTAGGGCCGAAGCAATCATAATTGGACATTGCATGCCCGGCGCAATGTCCAACACACTATTGACCTCACAAAGTCTAGCATCTGCTCAAAGGCACCAAGATCCTTGGAGGCAAGGGATTGACAGCCACAGTAGTGTTCCTATGCTTAATGGGAACACAGGAAAAGGTTCAGGGAAATGCCACTGGGTCCTTGTACATCATCGGAGAGGAGGGCCCAGAGGAGAGTCAGGCATGCACAAGAAAGGACTCTGAGAATCGGGGTGGGAGTCACGGGGGGATGGGATGGGAGGGGTAAGGGGAGGGGGAGCAGGGGGTTCGGGGAGGAGGAGGAGGGAGGGAGGGAACTGGTGTACCTATTAAGTTTGTATGAGCTGAAATAATAATAAAAAATGTATTATTAAAAAAAGGAAATGCATATATTTCATAAGTATATAGAACATCAATAAAGCTTTCTAGTAATTAGGGGAATAAAAGCTAAAAATTTAGAGATGCATTGAATTCTCTTAAGATTGGCAAAATTTTTAAACTCAAATATACTAAGTATTAATAAGGATACTGAGCAAAATAAAATCTCATACAAGGATGGATAGGGTGGTAAACAAACAGAAGTCATTGAAAATAATTTGCCATTCTCTTGCTAATCAAAATTTCATTCGCTGAGCCCCACCATTCTGTCAAGGGAAGTCCATGGTATGATGCCATTCACACTTAGGGTGACTCCTCTTCAATTATACCTTTCTTGAAACACCCACATGGACACATCCAAAATTGTGTTTCTGTGGTGATTCTAAATCCAGCCAGATCAACAATGAAAATTAACCGTCACACATATAAAATGAAAGTTCAAAGTGTCATTGTTTTTAGTGGCAAAAAAGAACCATTAAAGCAATCAAATGACTATCAATCACAGAATAGAACCATGCTTATAGTAAAGAAAAGAGTGAGTAGGAACAATTTTAGGAGCAAGCTGCTTAAGAAGAAAAGAATAAAACAGGAAATCGGTCTATGATAGAAACAGAAGTAAATGAATAGTAAAACAAGTTAAATTTATGAACTCCATACGTAAATATGTAGTTAGATATATTCACTTTTCTTAAAATACGACGTAAAACACACACGCTAAGATATCATTTTAAGGAGAGAGGCCACTTGAAAAGAACAAAATTAATCATCTCTGAGATTCAGAACAAAAATTTACAAAGGATGTATAGCAGAATTGTCTGGAAGAACTGAGCATACATGTGAAGTTTGTGGTCAGAGTTGATGTGAGTCCATATGACTCTGAACTGATTTTCTATGTTCAGCAACCTCAGTGTAAAGAGAGAAAAAACGGAACGTTAGGCTTGATCAAATTGGGAGTTTGCAGAGGAGTACGACAGCAGATAGCAAGTGATAATAACAAAGACTTGTTCGTGAGAGTGTTATAATTCCACTCTAAGAGACCTGAGTTGGAGAGAACCTGAAAAGGTAAATAGATGATGAGAATGGCAGGTGATCAGAGGCTCTATAAGAAGGTATAATGAGGAGGAAAGCTAACTCCCAGAGCATGGAGGATCTTAAACTGAGATTTCAGATTGTGGCTGCTACTGATGGCAAGTTCTAGGTAATGACTATGATGGGTGACAGAGTGAGTGGGATGAAGGAAAAAAACTATTGCATAAGGAAGGTCAAGGAATTGAGGGGGCAGAGCACGGAATGGATTGCGTTCATCAATGCTGGAGCTGCCAACACAAATAACATGAGAAATAGTGGCGAGGGAGATTCTTATTGTAGAAGGTAGCTGTGTCTGGGTAATTAGCATTGTTCATAGAACAGAGGTGATCCAGGGCAAATACCAATGAAAAAAGAAGATGCATTGAGGAGACTTGAAAGGAAATCGATGGGAGACAAAAGTTGGAAATGACAGAAAAAGGAAGCACTTTGTGAAGCCAGATAGCAAAGGATATGAACCTGAGAAATACAGGAAAGAAATGTGGTGTTAGGCAGAAGAGTGAAGAGTTTTCATGTGGTATCCGGCTGTTTCAAGAAACAACTGGAAGACAGCCATGGCTGACCACCACCACATCCATCTTTCTGTACATTACCTCACTTAATTACTGAAGATCCAGTTTGAAGCCAAACGTTTCAACTGAAACACCAAATCCCATTCCATTGCTCTGAAGTTTCCCATCTCTTACCCGACTTATCAGTTTACTGAACAGTTTCCATAATCTAATAATTATACCATTTTTTCATCCTGAGAAAAACTTCTCCCTACCAAACAATCTTTTTTGAAAAAGAATATAAAATTTAAATTACGAGTTTTCAGTTTCTCCCTTCTTATTCTTTCTTAAATAGAACACAATCAAATTTTCATCCTCACCATTCAACAAAAATTGCCCTTCCCAAGGTCATAAATAACAAGAAAGGTCACCAATGGAAGCAACTACTAAAAGCTAATGATCGCCTTCCATCTTCATGTCAGCGACATATCTGCATTCTTCAACACTTATGAAGTCACAGCACAATGATGCTTTTCTACTGGACAGTTATCTTCTCCAGCTCCTTTGCTAGTTCTTCCTTGTTTCTCATGTGTCAGGACTACAGGGCTCCTGGGCTCAGTCCTTATTTCTTCTCTATTTATTTTCACTCTTACATACCGTATAGTCAATCACTTGACTTTATATATTGACACATGCTAGACACTCACATGCCTCAATCAATAATGACTATGACCCCTTTCACCCCAAAATGATCTTGCACACCCATGTTTTTCTACATTTGTGGGATTCCACTGTCATTTGTACTTCCTTCGGATATTAGTGCTTTCTCCTGCATGGGTCCCATCTTTTCTAGTGAGCATTTTAGTCATTTTCATATGTTTCTGAATTCCTGAACTGGACCAAACTTTCCACTTAATTGGTGCAATGGAGAAAGGCAATGCACTTGGAGAGATTGTGGCATCCATCCTGCTGCCTCAAGGAAGATAGTGCCCAAGCCAGCTGTAAGGAATCTGCTTTAAAACTGAGGAGGGCAGAGCAACTTGTATGATGATCTACCAAATGCACTTCAGCTAAAACAGCCAGGAGACTCAACAACAAAACAGGTGGTCTGGCCATGAAAAGTTTGCAAATACAAAACATGTTTTACCTCCATTACCCTCAACACTAACCCAAGAAGGAAAGCTATGATACAACCTTTCATCAGGACTTCTGATTACTATAACTACTCTATTTGAAAAGTTTCCTTCCACTGGAATGTCTTCCTGCCACAATCTCCCACCTTTACAATTAAGCTGTACGAACCAGAGGAGCAAGCAATCTGCCTATTTGGCCCATATTTTACCTTTATCTCTTGACATTGCTGGCACAGAGTTGACATGCAATTAATATTCATAAGATAGATGAGTATTGTGAGTAGTATAGGTCCTTAATTAATGTTGCTCAAAATAATGTATCCATTCATTCTACCAGTTGTTGCTACACAGTGCTAGGCACCACACCGATTAATGGGAACATTATGATCTTCACGAAATGAACTCTGTCCTCAAGGAGTTTTCAGTCCAGAGTTAATGAGAAGCAGTGAGAACACCACCTGGTGAATAATGAGCCAAGACAACAAATGCCATAAAACACCCAAGGAGCACCCAAGGAGAACCCAAGGAGAACCCAAGGAGGGCCCACGGTGCAGCTAAGGAGCGCCTAGCCCATCCAGGGCTGTGGCAGGAGCACTGTTAGCAGAGACATGAAACTCAAATCAGAATCAGCCAGGAAAAAAAAAAAGAAGTTGGGACGGAAAAAGCAGTAAAGCACAAAGGCTGGGTATCAAAGTGCTGCCATTCATTTTGCCGCAAAAATGTGTGAAACAAGTTTCGTATCATAATCGTGTAAATACAACTTTAACTAAGACAGACGGCCCTCGATGTCATGAAAGTCACCTGCAGATGAGGATAGAGGAAAGTAAAGCTTATACGGTATGCTCTGATTGGGAGATATATGGACCTCATATGATAAGGCTTCTAATCTAGAATTGGTAGAATACAGCATGCTTCCTGTCTGTAGATGAGACAAATTGTAAGAAAGGTTATCCAAGAGAATGGGGCAGACTATTCCATAAACCAGGTTCCAAAGAAGTATGATCATTGAAGGTTCTGCAAACAGTGAAGCATTGATTGTCGACAGAGCAATGTTAAAGAAATTGGGAAATTTAAAAGGTAGGACAGATGGGAGAGAAATCCACAATGAAGATCCATGAAGGGCATGTGAGGGATTTGGAAGCAGAGAAAGGTAGAACTTGCTAGAAGTTCAGATTGCTTCCTGTCTAGTGCTATTCAGAGCTAGACAGTGTACATGGCGTAGTGTCTTCATGAAAAGATGATACACGGTATTTGCTGTGTGGTTCCTGCTTGTTATTATGTAAAGATGTCATCCATTTATGAATTTCTGCATGTTTAGCTTTGTCATCTATAACATGGAGATAATGTTAGAACTTGTTTCATTTAGTAGCTTTGAGGATTAGACGTTTAGCATCTAGAATAAAGCCCAGTATGACAGTGCTTAAAAAAGGGAACTTGCTTCTCTCCTACTTGTCATTTTCCCTTGACCTTCTATTCCTTCTTGTTTGTTCAGTTTTGGGTTTTTTCCGATTTTTGTATCCATGTGCTTGAGGTGTGCATCTAAATATATTCTCATGTGCGAGGGCACACGTGTGTGGGGGTGCACAGCACATGTGTGCACAAGCCTGAAGTCGTTACCAGGAATCTTCCTTGATGGCTTTTCCACCTAATTCTTCCTTTGTATTTGTTGTTTTTATTTTTACTTATTACAGAAAGTGAGGTTCTCTCTGAGCTTAACTCAACTACTAACTCTTTACAAATATGCCCAGAGCTTAAACCTTCAACTGTCAGGTTGACACCTGTATCTAATTATGACAGACAGAATTCCTGGAAACACTTTAGCAAGAACTCAATTTTCCTCTGCTGTTGATGAGAGAAGAAAAGAAACCTGAAATGACATGTGTTTTGGGGTCCCTCATCAGAACACCCTGCCTGCTTGAACTGGTCATAATGAACCCACATCCTCATCATGTAAGTGGAGGAGGAGGAACAGATGCAGACTCTCTGGCAGAGGTAAGGAGGACTGCACAGAAGCCAGAAGCCGAGGAGGGGAGGAGTGGAAGCAGACAAGCACTGAATCTCAGCTTTGCCAGTCCCAAGTTGTTGAACCTTCAGCAAGTGTCTAGATTCTATAACACAGTTCCCTGCTAGATACTACTTCACTGGCTTATGGTGAGAACTGCTGAAATAATGGGAGTAACTGTTTGCAAACTGTCAAACTCCACACAAATTATTGTAGCTATTATGATATGTATTATTTAGATTTTGGACTATAAATGGGGAAGAAATGTAACAGATACTCTTGTGAATGATGAAATGCCACACACCATGCAAAATAGAATCAAAGACTTAAAATAGTGTATCAGAAAGAGCAAAAGAAACTCTATTCAATCACTCTATCATTCTTTTTCTAGGTAGAAGGACTTTATAATGTAAAATTATCCTTTAGACATTATACTCGATCGGTCCTTTCTTAAGAGAAATTTTGTTGTGAACTGATTTGAAGTCTATATCTTTTGAAAACTATACAGAATAAAATAATACTTGGGATTTAGGAAGACAGTTCAATCAGCAAAGTTTGCCTTACAAGCAAAAGGACCTGAGTTCAGTCGCCAGGACCTAAATGGAAAAGGCCGGGCAAAGTGATGGACACCTACAATTTCAGCACTGGGGAGGCCAAGACACATGGATCCAAAGGGTTTGTTCTAACCTACCTTGGTGAGTTACATGAGAGACTTTGACTCAGGAGAGAGAGAGAGAGAGAGAGAGAGAGAGAGAGAGAGAGAGAGAGAGAGAGAGAGAGAGAGAGAGAGAGAGAGAGGAGGGAAGGAGGGAAAAAAGAAAGAGAGAGGGAAGGAAGGAAGGAAGGAAGGAAGGAAGGAAGGAAGGAAGGAAGGAAGGAAGGAAGGAAGGAAGGGTAAAAAAGAAAGAGTAGGTAAAGGAGCAGCACTAAGGTTGCTCTCTGATGACTTCCACATATACACACATGCACACACAACATGAACACACAGACACACACATATACACAAAAATTAATAAGAATGTTCAGGTTTTGTTGAACAGAGCTCATAGAATATATCTGCTTTGATATGACAGTTTTGAATGTGACATAATATACACGTTCATTTAGAATTGCATCATTGGAAAGCAATGGCTTACTAATGAATAGCATGCTTCTCTTTAATTCCTGAGTTTCCTGCTGCTCATTCAGCCCAAGAGTTTTGATCCTAGACTTTCTAGGGCAAGAACTAATTTAAAATAAGTCTTCCTTGATCTGGTTGGGGGAAACCAGTTGTATAGTGTGTGCATTTCATAGACTTTTTTAAATGCCTCACAGAACTTTCTTCAATATGAGAAAGATGTCAAAACTGTCTTTTTCCTCAGAATACTGGCAGAGTTGATGTCAGACTTGGAATATGCAGCCTCAAGAGGTAACTTCCTCGTTATCTGGAAGAGTTCAGGATGCTCTATTAATACATCTTCTGACGTGCAATACATAAGCACCTTCTAGAGTGTTGAAGATGGGATCTTGACCCTGCTGGGAAACATGGACAGGGCTTTTCAAAATCAACTGTCTCCCCGCTTTCACATTTTTATCTGGTCCTCTCAAAATAGATAAACTAGGGGCTGGAGAATTGGCTCAGTCAGTAAAAGACCTGGGCATGCATGGAAGTTGCGTACAGTGGTACATACCTGCAATCCCAGTGCTTGGGGAGGAAGAGACAGGTGAGTCTCTGAGGCTTACTGAACATCCACTCTAGCCAATCTGGTAAGTGGCAGGTTCCATGAAAGACCTCTTTCTCAAAAAAAAATACATTAAATAGGGCAGGAGAGATCATTCAGAGATTGAAGCCTTTGTCTAGAAAACAAAGGCACCTGAGTTAGGATCCCAGATCCTGGGTAGAAATGCCTGGAGGAAATGAAGGCAGCCATCACAACCAGCCCTGGAAGGCAGAGCCTAGGAAACCCCAGAGTACAGCAAGAAGGAGCCAAAGCAATCCAGGATGACTCCTGATATTATCATTGGCCTCCACAGACACACAAATCACTCTGATCTACACACACACACATACACATACACATATATGAAAAATAACCTCTGGCCTCCACACATGTGTACACATAGTGTGCACATGTACTAATACATTCTCCTGTGCATGAACACACACACATACACACACACACACACACATACAAACACAAGATAAATGTGTCAAAACTAGTGATCTTAACATAGTTTCAGTATGAGCATAGAACATGGAAGGGAACACCCTTTAAAAGTAAAAGAAAACTGTTGCAAGCTATTCTAAATCTTCTTAGTCCTTCTCTATGTCTTTTGCCAAGTGATTCAATTCTATTCTCTACTTCCTGTTTCAACCATCTCCCTCCTTCCAACTCTAGAGACAAAGAACTTTACATTGAGCCCTTCATCATAGTATTCTTGGAAATTTGGCAAGTCTTATATGAAAATTGAATCCCTCCTCTGAGTTTCTAACATTCAAATTTTTCTTCATTTTTAAAGTTCATAGTATGTCAAAAGTTCTGAAGGAGTGGATTTGTTGAAGAAGGCAGAAGCCATATGACATTTATAGTTCTCACTGCTTGGGATGCAAAGGATCTAGCCAGTGGCCACACCTTGATCTATACACACAGACTGTGTTTGCTGCCTCAGTGCCGCCCACCCATTCTCTTACTCATACTTGAGCCCCACCCTTCCCCCCACCAACCCTCTCTCCACCTGGCTTACAACATGCCTTCAAGTTAGCTGCTGCTCACCTGCATCAGGTCAGGGCCCAGCACAAAACCAATTGCTGTCTCAACCCTAGCATGCTAGAACCGACTGGAACCTATTGTTGATTCTTAGGAATTTTGCAAACTGATTGTTCAATGGTCATTAAAAAAATAAACTACAGCCCAGCCTGGTGGCACAGACCTGTAATCCCCAATGACTCAGAAGACTGAGGCAGGAGGATTGCAAATTCAAGACTTCCTGTGCAACTGAGATCCTGTCTCAATGTTAAGAAAGGATAAGGATGTATCTCGGTAGTACAGCACTTCTTTAGCTTGCACCAGACCCTATATTCCATCTCTAGTACCACAGACAAAAATAGAAATACATTATTTAATCCATAATGACTTAAAATTAAATTTGAAACAAAATAATACAAATTTAAAACGTATTCCTTTCTCATTTTACTTCATTATACTAGGTCACCATCTTGAACTTATACTTTTAAAAAAAAATATTCAGCAGCTTCTTTCTTTTCATCTTTTCAACTATCACATAGCTGAGGCTGGCCTGGGACTCTAGTCTCCATGCCCTCCCTCTGAAGTTCTAGGGTGGTGCAGGTCACCACATTGGGGTTTCAGCATCCTGAGTCCAGTGACATCCTACTAAGCCACTGGGAGAATGTTTACCCCACAGTCCTCACTCCTAAGTGAAGGACACAGGTGAGATGGCATCAGATCTCCCATCACTTCGATTCACATTCTAGGACCCTGACTAGAATAAAGAATGGAAAACAATAGATCTTAAGTAGCAGAGAAAGGACCCACAATGTGTCACTCTTCAAAGCTCAGCTTGTGGGTCAGCCCCTTGGAAGAAGCACCTGAAGCTCCCGCTGCCAGGTAAAGGTGCACCACCGTATCATGGTTCTCAACACTGTAAGACCAGGCTGTTGACTAGCCTGATACTTTGAGGGCTCTATGACCACAGGGATTGTAGCTTCTCCATTTCATCTGCCTTCGGGAAGAGTCATTAATAAAGAGAAACTAGATATGCTGATGCATGCCTGTAATTTCAGCATTAGGATGTGGAGGCAGGAGGATCACAAATTCAAGGCCAGCCGTAAGAGACAACAGCAAAGAACATTCAGAAGGCAAAAATGGGGAGTTGTGACAAAGATAATGGTGATGCACAAGTCTCCCTCCCAAGAACCAGGACACTTCAGTATCTGGTAGGGTGGGTGGTGAGTATCTGTCCAATCAGCTTTCAGCCCATCAGACAAGAGCAGATCTGTGTCTCTGTGCTCAACTTTGTGTCACCACCCTCCTCTGTCTTCCTCACATGTTTTCAGCACTGCTTGCTGCTCCAAGGGAATACTAAAACTGAACATTGTCAGAAAGAGTAGATATTTGAAGCCTATAAGAAAAAGGGAAATGAGTATAGGAGGAAACTTAAAATCTTGAGTTGATTAGCAAAACAAAGAGAGAAAGGGAGAAACAATATCCCATCCTGGGTGTTTCCTGCAATGTGACTCATCCGTGAAACCACCAGGCTCTGCAAAGTTGTTAATAACTTAATATGCAACTACTTTACATGTCATTCCATCTTCATGACAGCTGTAGGAAGGGAAACAATGCTCATCATAATTTCACGAACTGGAAATGAAGCTGTGACAAACTAAGTGGCTTGTCCAACCTAAAGGGTAGAGCTGAGACTCTGATGTGGACTCAGAGTTATTGAGGGGAAAGAATGGGAGGATAATTAGGATAATTGATGACACACGCTGCCACAGAGGAAAGAATGAGGCCACCTTCTCCCGAATGGCACTCAGAGGCCAAGGAGTCCTCTCCTGCCTCAGTCAGACAAAATGAAGCTCTAAGACAAAAGTTCTTGGCTTGTGGCATCTTGATATTAATGGTATTTGAGAGAAGCCCAGAAAGGCCTCTTGGGGGAAATTGCTACAGTCTAAGATGTTGATTCTCTGTCATTCCAGTTCAATGATCACTAGGATGCTGTCCCTTTTCATGAGGATCCTATAGATAGGAGCCAACTTCAGAAAACCTTGCTCAGAGATTGCAAGTTCTTGGGCCATGATGGACTATCATAAAATCCATGGCCCACTCGCCCTTTCTTTCTTCAGCTGTTCTCCACCTGAGCACTTTACAAGGACACCTGCAAGATTGAGGGAGAATTTCCAAAGGTAACTTCTAGCGCACAGAGCTCCTAGGCACTTCTAAGCAAGGCAGAGCATGTAAGCCAGGAATGGGGTCAGTGAACTATAATGCTAAGTGCTAAACCAATTACAGATATGATCTAACTGATCTTCATAAGAACCCTACTTGTTAAAAATGTGAAAATCAAAAGTGTGGCCAAGGCCACATAGGAAGCAATTGTAATTCTCAAGTCCATATTTATAATCAATGAATTTTATAGTCTCCTACAAGTTAAGACCAGAAGTGGGAAAAGTAGAAGATTATAACGATCTCAGTCACAGGGAAAAAAATACAATGGAAGACCCTGGCTCACAGAGCGAAGGACTGTATGTTTCCAAATGTGAAGCCTGTTGCTCCCTTTCTATATTGGTTACTTTTCACATCACTGTGACCAAATACCTGACAAGAAGCAGCTTAAGAAATGAAGGGTTGGCACCTGCTCCTTATGGTACTTCACGTGGAGTCCATGAGTTCTTTTCCAGCTCCTTGCCCCTCACGGATTCCACGTCTGGAGTCCACAGGTTCTCCAGGGCACCCTTGCCCCTCATGGTACTCCATGTCTAGAGTCTATGAGTTCTGTTCTTTCTCTCCTCTAATAAACTCTGCCTTAATCCTGCTTTAAAAAAGTAAAAAGAAAGGAAGGGTTTACGCTTTGTCTTAGAGCTCCAGGGGGACATACTCATCATGTGGGGAAGGCACAGTAGCAGGAGCAGGCCAGCTGCTCACACTGCACTGGCAATCATGAGGCTGAGGGAACAGTGAGACCAGCCTATAACTAAAATTAAGCTAGAGGTTTGAGGTTTCAAAGCCTGCCTCTCCCCTTCTCCATGATCCCGCTTCCCTCACAAGGCTCCACTTCCCACAGGCTCCTCCGTCTTCCACCACCAGCTGAAGACCAAGTGTTCAAACACTCAAGCCTATGGGGACTTTTCATGTTCAAACCACATCACTTTCCACACAACCATACTTCATACTGGCTATTGTGGGGTTTCTGGTATTAGAACATGAGTTAAAGGCAAATAAGTACCACTGGTCCAGCACTTTCTGGGATGATGATTACAAAGACTTTGGGTGTCAGAAACTTCTACAATCATTCCATCAAAGTGCTCCCAATCGGCAATTTTTGTAGATATGAACGCAACCTATTACAGATGTGAAATTATCACTGCTCATGTGATGATCTGACTATTAGACAAGAATCCAAATAAATATCATCACTGTAAAAAAATCATTTTGGCAATGTCACACTAAATCAGTCACACCAGCTCATAATGAACAAGTATCAAATCCTCAGAAATCTTGTGATATGATTATTAAAAAGAGTTCCCATTAAAAGTTAAATTATAGAAGCTTATAATTAAATAAATTATATTCAAAGTAATACATACTCAAGCTTCATCACTCATTTTTCTATTTTCTATTATTCTGCTGTTGGATTTATCTCCAGCTATTATGCCTGCATGCTGCTGGGAGTTCTATGTAACTGGATGGCATCGTGTCATTTCTTCCTATTCTATGTTTACTGATGTCACATGGGTAACTTGAAACTGTCCATGGTAAGAATGTCTGCACCATAGAAATTGGCAAATGTTAAAGATGTGTATATGTGGGGGGGGATGAAAGAGAGAGATTGAGAGAGAGAGACAGAGACAGAGACAGCAGAGACAAAGATACAGTTGTTACCTGCTCCCTGCTCACATAGGAAAGGCCACCAAATTAAGAGACACCATTTTACACTGTTCTGCATCCCCCGGAAGTTAGAAATACTAGATGAGTGTTCCTTCTACAGCTGTGTAATAAATCCCCACAATGCTTAGTGACACCAGACAATGAATATTATAATCTCCTACATTCATTACCTTTCAGGAATTGAGAGGCAGCACAGATGCGTGGATTTTGTCTTGGGGTCTCTAATGAGTTTTCCATGAAAAGTTCTGCTGAGCTCCAGTCAAGTGCAGCTGACCCAGCTTTTCGGGGTGTACTATACTAAAGATGGCTTACTCTGCCTAGCTAGTCCATGGCAACTGTTATTTCCCCAGAACATGAACACACAATAAACAGAAAAGTCCATCTGCCTATACCTAATCATGACTTATGTATATCACTGTAGTAAACATGGAGAGACTGGTCTAGCTGTTTAGAAGGCAGATATCTAATGAGGAAAACAGACATAAAAATAGAATCCACCCTTTCTAAAAAAAAAAAAAATAGGTAACATTACTCAGTGAGAACGTATCACTGTCATCAGCCAAATATTAGAAAACTGACCTGACCTCAGGAACCTAGCATTGATCAATCTCATTGTAGGAAAACAGGACTAAGACCAGTGACTTGGTCAATAAAATAAAGCTAGAAAATGAAAGCATTAAATTTATAGCTAGGACAGCTTTCTAGATCTCTATGTTTTCCCTCTGGGTGGGAAAAAAACTGATCCTATCCCACAACAAAACAGTGATTCCAAAATACCATGAAGCTCCTTACCCAGACAGCACCAAGATGCCACAGGCAACCATAGAATGTCCTGGTAAGAGTGTTGGAGAGTCTAGGGAGGCTGCTCAGTAGCTAAACAAATTGCCATGCAACTAACAGGCATGCCATAATAGCATGGATCCCAGATCATGTGTAAAATCCAGATGGGAGTGGTGGACTGTGTGTAATTCCAACCTTGGAAGGCAGAAACTAGGGGTTTCCTAAATAAGCTCTGGACAGAATAGAGACCCTGTCTCAAAAGAGTAAGGTGGAAAAACAATCAAAGATGGTTTTCAGACCTACACGCACATGTTAATGTATATACATACACACACATGCATGCAACTCCTCATACACATGCATATTAAAAATGGAAAAGAAAAAAAGAGAATGCTCTAAAGAATCCAAGAGACTTCAGAGAGGGTTTACGAAGGTGGGATTTTTGCCTAGATCACATGCTGCCAGAAAGTGAAGCAAGCCAATAAATAAATCTTATCTAAAAGGAAGAAGGCACGAAGCAAGGCTGAGTCTGGGTGGTCAAGAGGCAGCAGTCACTCACAATGACCAGGATTAAGTGATTAGCTCACTCTGCCACAGTCACAGTATGACCTTACCTGCTTCTGGTGTTCCGTAAAATCATTCTTGCTCGACATGGGAACAGCACAAGCTAGCTGAGAGTACTAGAGCAGTTCTTGGCCATCGGGGACAGTCTTTCTGTTGCTAAACACACGTGTAGAGGGCTGGAGAAATGGCTTGGTTGCAGGGGATGCAGGAAAAAACCTTTTCATCAAAAGCTTAAGGACCTGAGTTTGGATCCCAGAAGCCAAGTAAAAATGCCAGGTGGAAATGGTAGGCTGCAATTCCAGTCCTGAAAGGCAGTCTGGGAAATCTCAGAGCAAAGCAACAAGGAGATAGAACAATTCTGGATGACTCCTAATGTCACCCTTGGGCCATGCACACTCAAGTGCACTCTTGTATACACACACACACACACACACACACACACACACACACACACATAGAAAAGGAACAGAAGAAGGAATGGAAGGAAGACAGAGTGATTGTGGCCCACTGAGTCCCCTCCATTTTATCGTACTTCAGTATCATTGTAACTGAGGAAATGTAAATTGTAAAAGGTAACTGATTTTCGGATGGCCAAACAGAGTCTGTGTGAACTTCCACTAGCATTTCACATTTCCAGACAAATTAGAGAAAGGAGCTTGGTGGACAGGTCACACACAGCCACTGAATCTAGATTTCCTTCAGAATCACTTGCAGACACTATATGACTTTTCTGCATTCTGCTGATAAGCCAATTCAACACTTGTGCATAAAACTTTCTGATTTGTTAGTCTGAAGCCCACATGTCACTGCTGTTACTTAACTATATGAGGAATAGTTTATCTCAAAGTCATCAGTCCTTGGCAATAAAAAATTGCATAAATAAAGTGAAGTACCATAAAAACTTCGAAACAAAAACTCATTCCATCTGGGAAGTGTAAGTTTTCTGTAACCGGAAATGCCACAAAGATGTCCTTCAATGAATTCCAAAGAAAGCTGGAACTCCTTGGCATGTTCTGAAAGGAACCTAGACACAACCATACAGGAAGTCAGGTAAGAGAAAATCTCTTGAATCTGCCAAGTTTTGTAGGATTTGATAAATCTTATTTTAACAATCTACACTCAAAATATTAGAATCTACATACACACACACACCTCTATTAGTTGTCCATTATTAAGAACAAAATTTATCAATAAATAAAAGTGGGAAAAATACTAGAACCTCATCTCATATTTATATCAAGACAGAAACAATATAACTGCTTGATATTGCACACATCATTTTAGACTATTAATGGATCCTAAAACTAGTAAGTAAATTAATAACTCTATGTCACAAAATAGATGCTTTGGAAGATTCCTGCTCTAGAGAAAATTTATGGCAGAGTATAACTCTCAAACATAGTTTACTATATAAACCATTCATTCTTGTGGAGAAAAATATGGGCACTACTGACATATTTTTAAGTCAGTGGAAAATTATCTGATATGAAATAAAATACTAGCATTTGATAGCTTTTAATCCAGAAGATAAATTTAACACCTTTTCTTTTTAAAAAATATTGAACAAAAGTTCTGTACTCAGTATACCTAAATCCAAATTTCTCTTATACAATCAAACTGTATATCTATATGCCAACCAATTTTTTATTTTCAAAAAAGGAAATATATCACTTCAGCCTTTTAAAATTTTTTCAGTACTTTATCTTTCAACCAACTGCAACACACCCTTAAGTTTTAGCAAAGACTCTAAACTGTGAGCCATAAAGTGGAAACATTTCAAGAGTTCCTTCTTTTGTGCTGGATGGTAAATAATATCTTTTTCTCCCAAGATCACACCATACACAATTTCAAAGGCAAGAAGAAGAATACCTGAAAGACTAATTACAAAGCTGGAAAGATACATGATAAAGCATTAAAATGAATGAAATAGATGAATTATCAGAGGGCTGAGCTGAAGACTGATGAACCATATTTAGCACACTAATCTCAAGTGTTTATTTTGCATTCTTTTGGCCTTTAAAGATGACAGACTGTGATCAATTGCTTCCCGAGAAGGCTGGCTGCTTTCCTGCCCTCGCATTTAATTTTCTGTTTGATGTTCTTCACTTGGTGTCAATGTATGAACTACTGTTAAGATATATAGCAGTGATTAAAATAATTCATCCATCTGCTTATAATTAAAGACCAAGTTAGATATAATGACAACTTTATCTAGCAAGCTCACCGTCTTCTAAGAAGGAGGCTGGCCTACAACAATGTCACCAGCCAAGGACTTACACTAGTTAATAGCCATTCAGAAATTTACATCAGAGAATACGGACTTAGTCAATGGTGTTATTACTTAAGTGAAAAAGGAGGGGAAATTGAAATATATTGAATTTTTGTATTATCACAAAAAAATGTAAAATAAATATTGAGAGCTAGCTCAAAGATGATGTCAGATTAATCTGTTCTCAAGATGACTGGTGACTGGAAAATACCAAGTGCTCTGACCTCAAAACAGAAAGAAAGAAGGATAGCAGCCTGTTAGTAGTCCCTGACTCTCTTCAGATGAAAATCAAATCCCTCAATTTCTTTTAACCTATCATTCTCCTTGACACAACAGAGCACATCAGTCACATTTTAAATAAATTTTTGTGTGCAAAAAAAAAAAATCAAAGGAAAACTTTTTAAAATTCCTAAAATATTCAACTCAACTTTTCTCTCACTCCAAAATGAATAAAATCATTTATTCAAGCCTGTTCTACCAACTTTATACCTTTTCTCAACTAGTAATCACATATACAGAGACCCATTACGAAATTGGATTCTTAGTATAACATACTGTTTTTTATATTTATTTTATTTTTCTAGTTTTATAAGCACATTGAGTACTTATCCTTGCTTCCTTTCTTGTGCCTCCCTCCCAACCCCCTTCCTTTCCTTCATCAATCCATCCCACTCCCTCCCACCTTCCTGCCTGTCTACTTCTATGAACCCCAGGGTTCCCTCTGGCTTGTCTACTTTTGTGGGGGGTCAGGCCTCTGGTGGCATACCAAGTTGCCTCTCTTCGGGCCACCCTACTGATAAGAGCATTTCCTTTCACTCATCTAACTTTAGTCCCCAAGATTTCTACTGTATGTTCTTCTCTCTCTTCAGTTCCTTTATAGTCTATTGGGGCATAACATACTGTTTTAAAAGCTCCTTTTATGTAACAGTACATTTCAAATATTATAAAAATACATTTGAAGGATTTTATAAAAGAAGCCAGAAGTTTTATATGAACTAGAATATGGAACAAAATCTGGTCCTAAGTCTTCTTTGATCATACTTTGATAAACTACCAAGAAACCTAGGAAACAAAATGAAGATGCTATTAAAAACAATATAGCTGAAAGAATAACTGCCAATTTAATAATTACTAATTGACCAAATGAGAGTTGCCATAGATTTAATATACTTTCATACTAGGAAGCAACTTATAAATAACAGTCATTCAAATGATTACACCAAGCCATGAAAATAAACAGTTCTGGGTTTTTTTATTTCTTCTTTTTAAGGTGATACTTATATCTTTTAGTGACCAGGAAGTCGGACTTTCAAAACCATCAGAAAACACTTAACTTTAATTAATAAGTAGAATTGATATCAGGGTGTTCTATATAGCAGAGTCCAGAGTTAAAATACTGAGAATAAAGTATTTACAGTAAGAATCATAACTGACATAATGCATCATATAGAATGGGTAATCTACAAATGTTTATTGATGGCTGAAAAATTGCTTTCCTTTTTTACCACGTTATTTTCTATTAACAATTAGGAACTAAGTAAGGTGTCCCAAGAAACAGGAAAAAACGCACCTTCTTCTGAGATAAATATAAATGCAATATGATACTGCATGTAGAGCAAGTCATCTGATGGCAAATCAAAAGGTGAAATGTGAACACTTTCAAAGAATTGATTTGTCGATCAAATTAAGAACTACTTACATAAGAAAGTTTATTACCAAGGTCCACAAAGCATAGTCCAAGAAAGAAGGTCTCCTTATTGGAGCTGTTGTGTTTCCAATCTCAATATTCAGTTGCTCTGGGGTAGCATAAACACAGTGTGAACTCAATGGTCTTGGTTATAGCTGGCCTGTGATAACATATGAATATTAAACGCATACCTTGGCCAACTGGGAACTTTAATTAATCAGAAGAATTAATATCAGGGTGTTCAGCTTCTCAGCTTTTCAGACAAACTTGTTAAACTTCAAATTGTGTGAAAGACAAGGCACATGTCTGTTTCTGGACTGCATAAATCATTTGATTGAGTAAGTGGACCACATAGTGTGATAGTCGAGGAAAGAGGGCTGACCACAGATCTCTACCATCCTGTTGTACGTGACAGCTCTATTGCCTACTGAACATTAATAAATTCACATTCTTGGCATCACAAATTTTTATGAATGAAGTGTTTAAGTCTGATGATCTCTGAGCAGAAGGGATATCAGTCATTGGAGACCTGGGTACCTTCCCCTTAAAAGCCTCTGATCTCCCTTCAGTTTCTCTCATTTACTATCTACACGGGTAAATGGACACACAGACAGATTTCACATTTTTTAAGCTAACAGCAAATTCTCTCATTTTCTTAAAGTTTGCATTTGACTTATCCAAGAAAGTTGCCCAAGGTTCCATCCAAGAAGCACCTAAGTCATTTCTGTTAACAGGATAGATGCCTATTGGGGGATGGACTCTGAGAAATAGTTACCATAATGATGGGGAAGAGGGATGCAGAGTAAACTGACCTAATGCTAGAACTGTGTCATAGTTAGACCCAGCTGTCAACTTGACAGTTGAAGGTGTGAGCTCTGGGCACATTTGTAAAGAATTAGTGGTTGAGTTGAGCCCAGAGCAAACCTGAAAGAGATTGTCTAGCTGATGGGGAAGGTCCAGCCTATGGTGGGTGGGTCTAAGCCCTGAACAGATGAATAATACTGAAAGTCAGTTGAGGAAGTTGGCATCCTTGTGTATACTTGACCAGACATGCTGGTCTGGTAAAGATGTCTCTCAGGCCATTATGTAGAGTTCCCTCAGCCCTGGTGCTGGTGCGTGCTCTCCTGTCAAGCTGGACCAACTGTAACCAGATTATCAGTAAGAAAATAAACTCCTAACTCCCTTAAGCCATTTGATGGTCATTTATCAGCAACCATGCAGGTGAAATTAGACAATCTGGTAAGGAATAAGACAAGTACACGGAGACTTCAGTATATGGCAAAGGCAACAATTATTCTGAAAGTTACTGTAGCTTTTAAGTATCAGCAACATCCCAGATCATCCAAGATGCTTTCTGACTTCTGAGCAAAAGTCTTTAAAAAGGTATTGAGTTGGTAAGAATGGTATTTAACTGTTCCAAATAACTTCTGAGTCCATACCCAAAAATACTAAGTACCAAGGTAAACTAAATAAGAGAGGACAGTGGAACTCACTCAGTTCTACACAAACTTCTCTCAGGCTTCATTCTTCAGCTTTGCTCTAGTAAATTTTATTAGCGTTCTAAGACTGGACTCAACATAAGGTAGTATCTCCCATATAAAACACAAAGGATATGAAACTTACTGACTAGAAAGTTGATAAGCAATAAAGACTTCTGTTGGTTGAGGAATAAAGAGACAAGGAACTGATTCCTCAGATCAACGAATGACTCCTAAGATATGCAGACCCATTTCGGTGTTGTAAAAAGCAACATATTTCACACTCTGATTCCATTTCCAAAGCTTGTCACAGAAGATAGAGCTAACTAAGGTGACAATGTAATGACTTTATACATGCATATGTATATGGTGATTTTATATATGCACATTTATCTTGGATAAATAAAGTATTTTGTTCTTCTGCATATAGTAGAACTTAAGGCTGACATATTTTAAAGGGTTTTGAGTTTATTACAATCACTGCTCACCTGAAAAGCTTGGAGAAGTGCAGGTAACAAGATCAAACTTGTTGCAGCTTAAACTGAGCCAGGTTTCCTCCAAGGTCCCCAGAGATGAAAGGCTAATGTTTTCATTCCCTCAGTTTCAAAGACCAATGAGTGCTTCATCATTTTGTAAATGGAGAGCAACATCTAAAGGAAAAATCACTATAAATTGTTAGCACTCATGAGTAAACAGACATAAAAGAGTTTTATTAACCCAAAATAATGACTTCAACTAGAAATGCAAAAACTAGGAATTCAGTAGGAAAATGAAACCTCCCTATCAGACTTTTCAACATAACAGGACTTCTTCCTTCCTTTCTTAAAAAGCTGAGCTCCATGAACTTATCAGTAACAAAAACTAAAGCTGAAATCTTTAGTCAATTTAATACAATTTCAACTGGTGTGAATTTCTATGGGGTGTGTGCGTTTGTGTTGTGTGTACCAGAGGGTACTTGAGTATGCGTATCTGTAAAGGCCCAAAGATGACACTGAGACTCATCCTGGATTGTTTTACCTCCTTATTGCTTTTCTCTGGGGTTTCCCAGGCTCTGTCTTCTAAGGCTAGAATTGCAGGCCACCACTATTTCTGCCTGGCATTTTTACAAGGAATCTGGGATCCAAACTCAGGTCCTTTTGTTTGCAAGGCAAAAGCTTTAGCCCCTCAGCCATCTCCCCAGTCCCTGCATGATTTTTTTAGTATCGGCGCTCTCCACATGTGTGATGATTTTAAAGAGTGGCTAATGCTCAGAACTCAGAGACAATGGATTCCCACATTCCTGCTTCTGTTTATGTTCCCTGTCCAAAGATGTAGCTGAAGCTGAAGATGCTATCTTAACCACAGACACTCAGTAGTGAAAGTTGTCTGTGTTTCCCACTTAAGTTCAAATTTCTTTGACCTGGCAGAAAATCAAACTTACCAAACCATTTTTTATAGAACCGTGCCTGTTCAAACGAAAGATATAATTAGACAATCAAAAACAGACCTATGAGATTACATAAAAAATGTGAGAGTAATTTGTTAAGTAGCTGATGTTTAGTTCCTGTCATATTTAGATACAGGTGTCAACTTGGCAACTGAAGATTTGAGCTCTGGAAACAGTTGTGAAGAATTGGTAGTTGAACCCTAGGCAAGCCTGCAGGAGACTGGTTGATTAGGGTGAGTCCAATCCATAGTAGGTGAGACCAGAACTTAGGCATATGAAAAGGATGTGGAAAACTGATTAAGAAAACTGGCATTCTTCTGTGTACTTGGCCAGAGTTGCTGGACTGGCAAGTGAAGACTGTCCCTCTCTCAACGGTCCTGTGAATATAGCATTGTCAGTTCCCTCAATTCTTGCTGTTGGTTTGCCAAGATGGACAAGCAACTGTAACCAAGACTCGTAAACAAAAATAAAACCCTTTGTTCCTTTAATCCATTTGGTCATAATTTACCAGCAACATGCAGAGTAACTGTAATAATCCCCCAGTTGCAATATAGGTTTTATGTGTCATATATTTTACAGTGAGTCCATGTGACATTATATTGCAGCATGTCATGAGTTTTGAAAACAAGTAATAAAGGTTGCATATGTATAATTCTTTCATCACTAAAATGACATAAATAGTACAAAAACACTTTATCTGTTCTCATTTTTGTTTTGTATATATTATATATGTTCAATTTCAAATAATATTTATCAGGAGATTCTCTTATAAAATTAGGTCAAACAATACTACACAGGTTTAGATGTGCTTTTTCAGATACATACATCTGAATCTCTGAGCTTTATCATTTCAACTAGTTCATAATGTATCTGATAATACACCCAGATAATTAAAGAAGATGACCTCTGACACCTAAACTTAAGATATGCTGACATAGAAAATGAAGAAAGAAGTCACCAACAATTGCCATGATCCCTACCCAAAGCCAGTCTATGCATTATAACTTGGAAATTGAAGAGAATTTACATTTTTAAGGATGCAAAAGCCTGAAAGATAAGCTTCATTTGTGCACATCTCTCGGCATTTCCTAAATTATATGAACCTCACATTCTCAGTTACAGAGGTGACTGTGTGCTTCAAGAAGAGGTTTAAGGCAGGCATGACACCACACAAGCAATCTCAGCACCTAGGAGACTGAGGCAGAATGACTAAGATCAGCCCGAGCTAAGTGAAAAACCCTATCTCAGAAAGAAAAAGAAAAACACTAGAGGAGGTCTGGAAATCTGCCTGAGCCATCAGAACACTACTAAGATTACTTCCTTCTCTCCACAGTCAAGGAACTTGTGTCCATCTGGAAATATAGGTGAGGACAGGCCCGTTCAGACCCAAATGTACATGGTCATAAGAGCGGTTTCCTAAAGTAGAGTTGGCTTTCCTCAAGACAGCAGGCCAAAATGGTAAATGGACTATAATCTTCCTGTCGTGGCTGACTCTGTGGGCTCACAGCATGTGTAGTACCCTAGGCTCACATACTGTGAGAGCATTGGCTTAATATTTTGAGGTCATTGTCATAATATCATAAAGATTTTTTTCTTTAACCTTGTGCTCTGTAAATGAAGAGTAATGGAGTCTTGGAGCAAATACGAGAGGAAAAGAGACACCGCGAGCCTAGCAGTATACATGCAGAGAACCGGGCCTGTAGGTACTGCAAATCTGTCTCCTGCTATCTGTTACTCCTCTCTGCTGTGTGAGATGCCACTCCAATCACTTAAAGGGAGAAAAGGGAGATTTATTCAGTTTATGGTTCCACAGGGGAGATATAGTTCTTTATGGTGGAAAAGTCATGACTAATAGCAGAAGGTGGAGGTGCCTAAGTCACTGTAGATGTCCTAGAAACTGAGAGCGTTTGCAAGCTCAAGAGCAGACTCACTAACTCAAGACCCACCCCCTGTGACTGCCTTCCCCTTTAAGGCTCCACCTCCTAAAGGTGCCATGACCTTTCCAAACAACTAAAGATTCAAACACATGAGCCTGTGGGGGAAACTCACACTCAAACGATTGGTACTCATAAGGATGCCAGGGGCAAGCTGGGGTGGAACAACACCCAGGGGGCAACTGAACTGCAACTTGAGTGCAGACTGTTGGTGGCAATAGCAGCAGCAGCAGCAGCAGCAGCAGCAGCAGCAGCAGCAGCAGCAGCAACAGCAGCAATAGGAGGACTGATTACTGTCCTGAAAGACAGAAGGGTCTCCACCAGAGTAACATGAGGATCCAAGGGGAGAAACCAAATTTCTTGCCCTTCCTCAAAGCCCAACCCTATGTATGAGCACAACTGCATAGGCCTCTTTATCCATAGATGATTTGTTCCAAGATAATCAGTGTATTGGAAACCATAAATAGTAATGACTCCTAAATCTACTATGCTTTTATTATAATAAATACTAATCTATCTTTTATAAATTCAGCACAATAAGAGATTAACAGTAGTAACTAGGAATTAGATAGATAGGATAGTTATAAGATATACTTTAGTAAAAGTTGTGACTTAGTCATAGAGAAAGTAGCTACAGAGAAAGTACCATGTACAGTGTGGATACACTGGACAGAAGGATTCACATCCCAACTGGGAATCTTGGTTAGTCTGGTTCGGGGGTTGGGTTTGAAGAATATTCTAATTTGGAATCTCTGAAAACAGGCCAAAATGGATTTTAATAATAAACTGGACTCTCAGATAGTATAGATAAATCCTAAAATGTTTGCCAAACAGGTAAAGAAAATCAACACAATAGTCATCAAATAAACTAATGAACAGCTTCCAAGTGTAGAAACAAGGAAAAGTAAACGATAATGCAGCCATAATGCAAAGTGCCAGCGACTCAGCAAGACTCACCCAGAATCAGGCCAACCTAATCTCTTCCCATCCTAAGAAAAGGGGGTTGTGAGATTGTAGGAACCTAAAGATGGGAAGGTTCACCGTTGGACAAGACATTCCACCCAAGGCAGGACTGTTTCATCTAAGATTTCACTACAAGGAGACTTGTCTCTACCAGACCTGCATAATGAGCAACCTTTCTCCATAGACTACCTAGGAACACAAGAAAGATAAGAACATACAGTGGAATCCTTAGGTACTAAAGCTAGATGAGTGAAGGGAAATACTCCTATTAGTGGGGTGGTCCAAAGAGAG
The DNA here is from genome assembly GCA_023101885.1 of Typhlomys cinereus. Classification (NCBI taxonomy): domain Eukaryota; kingdom Metazoa; phylum Chordata; class Mammalia; order Rodentia; family Platacanthomyidae; genus Typhlomys; species Typhlomys cinereus. Next base: position 973,247 of record JALPQD010000326.1, on the reverse strand, counting down.
GCAACTTGGTATACCATGGAGGCCTGAACTCCCACAAGTAGCAAACAAGCCAGAGGGAACCCTGGGGTCCATAGAAGCAGATAGGCAGGAGGGTGGAGGGGAGTAACAGCTATTGATGAAGGAAAGGAGGGGATCAGAGGGAGAGGGGATGGAGGGAAGCAGGGATGGATATTCAATATGCTTGTAAAAGTATAAAAATAAAAAAGAAAAGAAACTATTAAAAAAAGAAAAAATACATGAAGCAAATAAAACTATAAAGTATGTGTAATTGCTGTCTTTCCACGATATGAGACAAATCATAAGAAAAGAATGAAAATGAAGTTTAGAAGTTAAAAAATTAAACGAAGACACTGACTGAATGGGTATAACACACAGGAATAACATTAAAAGCACAAAAGGCAGACATAACATCCTGTCAAACGAAGTTCAACAGGGTGACAGGATACAAAATAAACATACAAAAATTAGTGGCCTTTCTCTATGCCCAGGATGAAAGAAGTGAAAAAGCCCTAAGAGAAACAATCCCATTTACTATAGCCCCTAAAAATATGAAATACCTTGGTATAAACCTAACCAAGGAAGTAAGAGGCATTTACAATGAAAATTTTAAAACCCTAAAGAAAGAAATTACAGAAGACACCAGAAGGTGGAAAGACCTCCCATGTTCCTGGATTGGCAGAATCAATATCAAAAAAAATGTCCATCCTACCGAAGGCAATATACAGATTCAATGCTATATCAATCAAAATCCCCAAGCAATTCTTTAAAGAAATTGACCAAACAATCTCAAAATTCATATGGAAGCACAAAAGGCCCAGGATAGCAAAAACAATCCTGAGTAACAAAAATACTGCTGGAGGTATCACCATACCAAACCTTAGTCTATACTACAAATCCATAGTTGTAAAAACAGCCTGGTATTGGCTCCAAAATAGACACAAAGATCAATGGATAAGGGTTGAAGACCCAGATATAAGCCCACACAACTACAGCCATTTGATCTTTGATGAAGGGGCCCAAAAAATCCAATGGAAAAAGAATAGCATCTTCAACAAATGGTGCTGGCAAAAGTGGATCTCCACATGCAGAAGATTAAAACTCGATCTGTATTTGTCACCATGTACAAGACTTAATTCCAAATGGATCAAGGACCTCAATATAAGGCCAGAGACTATAAAAACCTTAGTTGAAAGGGTAGGGAACTCCCTCAAGCGGACGGGATTAGGCCAACAGTTCCTAAATGGAAATCCAATAGCAGTCACTACAACCAACACTCAACAGATGGGATCTTGTGAAATTAAAGAGCTTCTGTTCAGATAAAGAGATTGTAACACAAGCTCAAAGGCAACCCACAGAATGGAAGAAAAACTTCACTAACTACATATCTCATAGAGCTCTACTATCCAGAGTGCACAAAGAACTTAGAAAACTAAACACCAAGGGAACAAATGGCTCAATTAAAAAATGGGCCTTGGCAAAAATCCACAATACAAACAACAACAAATGCTGGAGAGGTTGTGGAGAGAGGGTAACTCTGCTACATTGCTGGTGGGAATGCAGGCTCATACAGCCACTCTGGCGAGCCGTCTGGAGATTCTTAAAGAAATTAAAGATTGAAATGTCATATGACCCTGCTATTCCACTTTTGGGAATAACCCCCCATACAGCAGAGGTTCGCCTCGATAGCACAAGCACGACCATGTTCATAGCAGCACTGTTTACAATAGCAAAGTCATGGAATCAACCCAAATGTCCAACAGTTGACGAGTGGATAAGGAAACTGTGGTACATCTATACAATGGAGTACTACTCAGCCATCAAAAATGATGAATTACTGGAATTTGCTGGAAAATGGATGTCATTAGAAACAATTATATTAAGTGAAGTATCCCAAACCCAGAAAATTAAGTGCCGTATGTACTCCCTAATAGGAGGCTCCTAGTACCAAACCCACCCAGCCCACCTAGAGACACTCAAAGGTAAATCTATGTAATACCTACAGTAATTGCAAGGATTATAAACAGGAGGGATGGGGTTGGAGGGCCACACCAGAAACAAGGAGAGAGGGGACCATGTTACAGCAGAGAAAAGAGGCCTCCATCAAGGACTGCAAGTAAGTAATGTGACACCTGGTTAAGTTCACTGACTTTCATTCCTGATCATTTACAACTGAGGGGGTATGATCTCACCAGAAGGGGAGGGCATATAGTCTGGCAGATAAAAAGTAACCATTTTGCAAAAGGGTGATTGACCCCTCCCTCACTGAGGTTTCCTACTTTTATTACATCTACCTTTGAATGTGTTCTTATAACAAGACTCCAGTTTAACAGTTTTTTGTCTCTGGCCAGGGGGTGACATACAGTGCCCATCAGAACGGAGTGAAGGGCATTGCAGGAGCAGCAAAACTGCAAAAGAAAATCAACAAACCACAATCCAGAACTTCAGAGACTCTGTATCAACCACTTAGAACAAGGCCAGACTAATCTCTCCCCATCCTGAAGCTCAGGGACATTTGCGGAAGAAGGGGGTGGTAAGAGTGTAAGAGCAAAAGGATGGGAGGAGCAATGATTTGCAAGATACTCCACACAAGTTAGGGCCGAAGCAATCATAATTGGACTTTGCATGCCCTGCGCAATGTCCAACACACTATTAACCTCACAAAGTCTAGCATCTGCTAAAGGCACCAAGATCCTTGGAGGCAAGGAATTGACAGCCACAGTAGTGTTCCTATGTTTAAGGGGAACACGGGAAAGGGTTCAGGGAAATGCCACTGGGTCCTTATACGTCATCGGAGAGGAGGGCCCAGAGGAGAGTCAGGCATGCACAATAAAGGACTCTCTGGGAATTGGGGGAGGAGGCACTGGGGGATGTGGAAGGAGGGGTGAGGGGAGGAGGAGCAGGAGGTTCAGGGGGAGGAGAAGGGAGGGAGGGAACTGGTGTACCTATTAAGTTTGTATCAGCGGAAATAATAATAAAAAATGTAAAAAAAAAATGGGCCTTGGAACTCAAAAGAAACTTTACCAGGGACAAAATTGAAATGTCTAACAAATATCTTAAAAATGCTCCACTTCCTTAGCCATCAGGGAAATTCAAATCAAAACCTCCCTGAGATATCATCTCACCCCACTCACGATGGCAAAAATCCACAATACAAACAACACCAAGTGCTGGAGAGGATGTGGAGAGAGGGGAACTCTTCTACATTGCTGGTGGGAACACAGGCTTATACAACCACTCTGACAAGCCATCTGGCGATTCTAAAAAAAGTTAAAGATTGAAATGCCACATGACCCTGCTATTCCACTATTGGGAATAACCCCCTATACAGCAAAAATTCACTTCGACAGCACAAGCACAACCATGTTCATAGCAGCACTGTTTACAATAGCAAAGTCATGGACTCAGCCCAAATGTCCAACAGTTGACGAGTGGATAAGGAAAATGTGGTACATTTATACAATGGAATACTACTCAGCCATCAAAAAAGATGAATTAATGAAATTTGCCGGAAAATGGATGGAATTAGAAAAAATTATATTGAGTGAAGTATCCCACACAGAAAATTAAGCACCGTATGTACTCCCTAATAGGTTGATCCTAGTACCAAACCCACTTAGTGACATATTCAAAGATAAATCTCTGTAATACCTACAGTAGTTGCAAAGATTATAAACAGGAGGGAAGGGGAAGGAGGGCCCCACCAGAAACAAGGAGAGAGGGGATCATGCTACAGCAGAGAAAATAGGCCACCATCAAGTACTGAAAGTAAGTAATGAGACATCTGGTTAAGCTCACAGACTTTCCTTCTTGGTCACTTGCAACTGAGGGGGTTTGATCTCACCAGTCAGGGAGGGCATAGAGTCTGGCAAATAGATGGTAACCATACTGCAAATAGGAGACTGACCCCCCCCCTCACCATGGTCTCCTACTCTTATTCTATCTACCTTTGAATCTACTCTTATAATAAGACTTTATTTTAACAGCCTGGTTAGGAGGTGACATCCAATACCCATCAGGATGGAGCCAAGGGTGGTATAAGAGCAGCAAAACTGAAAAATAAAAATAACAAGCCATAATTCAGAAATGAGAGACCCTACATTAGTCATCAAACCAGGCCAGCCTAATCTCTCCCCATCCTAAATCCCAGGGAAATTTGTGGAAGAGGGGGTGGTAAGATTGTAAGAGCCTAAAGATGGGGAGGAGTAATGATATGCAAGATACTCCACACAAGTTAGGGTCGAAGTAACCATAATAGGACTTTGCATGACCTGCACAATGACCAACATATCTTTAGAGGCAAGGGATTAACAGCCACAATAGTGATCCTATACTAAAGAGGAACACAAGAAAGGGCTCTAGCAATGCTACTAAGCACTTACACCTCATCAGAGAGGAGGACCCAGAGGGAAATTTGACATGCACACTAAAGGATACTCCAGGGATGGGGGGGAGGGGGCGCTTGGAGAAAGAGGGGGAGAAGGAAAGGGAAAAGGGGGGAGAAAGCAAGGGGATCTGGGGAGGGGTGGAGGGAAGGAGGGGACCAGGGTACCTATTAAGTTTGTATGAGTGGAAAAAAAAATCCTGTCAAACAAGGCACAAAAGAAAGTAAGATAAAGTATCTGAAGGAAATGTAGTCGAGGCATGAACAATACCTGCCAAAGTAACGACAGACACCTTGCAACGTTCCTGGAGAAGAAAGACTCACAAATGACCATGGAGTCCAAGACAGGACAAGAGGAATACAGTAGACCTTCATCTAAACTCAAATGAAAAATTACATAAAAAAGAAAAGGTCTTACCAGAGACAGAGGTGGGAAAGAAATAATCTTAAATTAAGAAGTAAGATTTATGTGCTTATATTGAACTTCTGATTATAATTCCAAATAAAGAAGAAAACAGCAATATTCTTCTCCCTTCTGGTGAGATTTCAAAAAGACAGACTTAGTTTATCTAAATAAAATATGAAATAATCAAACAGTTAAAACACTGTAAAATATTCTTTTAAATTACTATTGCAGGAAAATTTGTTAGTCAGCATATTCATTGCCTGACAGAAACATGTTAAGGGAGTAAGGATTCATCTGGGCTCATGGCGTCGGAGGGTTGAGTTCATGGTCACTTGGTCCATGTGTTTGGGCAAAATATCACGGCGGTGGGAACCTCTGACAGAGAAGTCACTGCTTGACTAACCAAGAAACCAAGGGCAGAGCATGAAGAGGCCAGGGATAATGCACTGGAAAGACCCACCCTTGCAACCCAGCTTCCAGAATTCCCATATCCTCCCAAAATAGCTCCAACAACTGAGGACCAAGTAAGTGATCAAATCTGAGTCCATGAGGATAACTGAGGCCCACGTCAGAACAGTCAGTTTTTCACTGGTGCAACAGAATGTCAGACACAAACACCCTCAGGCTCGTGGTCTCAGAGATTCTTCATGGTCCTCGGCTCTGTTGTTTTTGAACCCATGGTGAGGCAGAGTATCGTGGTGGCAGGAGCAGGTGACAAACGCTGCTCGTCTCATAAAAGGAAGGGCAAAATGGAAAGAGAAAGACAGAAAAGAGAGAGAGAGAGAAATCTGGGGTATTACTGAGCCCTCAAGAACATATCCTAAGTGACTCACTTTTTCCCGCTAGACCATACCTCATAAAGTTTCCAAAACTTCCCAAAACAGCAGGACTAGCTGGGAACTAGCAACTCAATGTGTGAATTCTTTTGAAGCATGCTCCATATCCAAACCATAATAGAGACTAATAATGTGAACAGACAACTGTAATCTATTTGCACCAACGACAAAATTCAGCACATTCCAACAACTATGTTGCTTTAATTATAAGACATATATACATATGTATAATATATTATTTCTAGAACAACAACATGGAAGACAAAGGCTAACAGTGCAAATCTCTGAGTAAAGACTGTAGGTAGATTTATTTTCTCCTTTTAGGCTTTTTAGGTTTTCTAAAATTTCTACAAGTAATGTATATTACTTTTTTGATTTAAAAATTAATTTAAAGCACAGAATAAACTATCCTATGTTGGGAAAAAGAGCCCCTATTAGTCTTTAAAAATCAAAGAAGTTGGATGGAGAGATAGCTCAGGGGTTAAGATTCTGCCTTATAAGCAGAAGGTCCTGAATTCAGATCCCAAGTCCCACATAAAAACACCAGGAGAAAATAGCAGCAGCCTGAACTTCTGGCCCTGGTAGGTGGGATCTGGGAAATCCCACAGCGAAACCAAAAGGAGATGGAAGCAATCCAGGATGGTCCCCATAGTCACCCTTGGTCCTCCACAGGGACACACAGTGGCATCTGATACACACACACACACACACACACACACACACACACACACACACACAAAACAAATAAATAAATTCTACCAAAGAATTGCCAAAGAAAATTTAAAAAGCTTCTAACGTTAAGATGATACAAACTCAAACAAATTGTACATAGATTGATATTACATATCGTTTGTTCTAAGGGGATTTAGATACATTACTGGCCCTGTTCAGTATTTTTTGTCTTAACTTCTTACATTGTTATTATCTATAACATAACATTATAATTCACGATCCACATGTGAAAGAACATGTTACCCTCTGAGCATATTGGGCAAAAACACTCTCCAGAACCAGGGCACATATCACATTAGTTCTATGTAATAGATAATGTTATTCCTTAGCATTATCATTCATTATTTCCTTCTAGACAGATTAAAAAACATTTTTATGATGTAGGCCATTCATGTTTTTCTTAATCTTCATAAGAGACTAACTTTGAAGAAACCTAAAAGGAATCATGACTAGAAAATGTGCTGCCAATAAAAGTGGTTATTTTTGTCCAAAGACCAGAAGTGAAAATCCAAGCACTGCCTTAGTGACTGATAGTCAAACAAGATGAAACAAGGTGTAAATCCCACACTGAGAAGCACATATCAAAGAGCAAAAGAGGACAACCTCTAGTAAAAGAGAATAAGATAAGAATCAAACAGAAATGTGGTATGAGCAATAGCTGTCAACTGGAAAGGAAATCCCAGAGGGGCTGCTGCAAAAAGATGTCACCCAGGAGACAGAGCTCCCGGGCTCTGATAAGGCCAGTTGCCCTCGTGTAGTCTGCTATGCTCAGTCAGTTTCTGGGCCAGGAGTCTTTCTCTTCTACAGGTCAGTGGGCTATGGAGCAAGTTTCTTTTCAAGCTGAGTAGTCCCATGAGTTTTGTACCCTATCCCAATCAACTTCACCCTAACACTAACTCATAGTACTTGCTAATTAGCACTCAGATGCTTAACTGCTACTTTGCTCAATATTTTATTTTTTTAATGTTGCATACATGAATGTAGTGAATTTATATTATTCACTTGTTAATACCCAATCCCACTCCTTTTCCCCTCATAACCCTTCATCTTCCCTGCCAGACTCCCTCCTATTTTCAAGTCTTTCTACTTAAATGGACTCACTTCATTTCATCTGGTTTGTCTTGGATTTACATATGCCTAAAATGATTCATGCTCCAACAAGTATCATACATCAGAGGTTATGCCATCAAGGAAAGCATCTTCCTTTTCTTCTCTATCAATATTGATCCTTGTCATCTCTCAACAAAAGTCCCTTCCATATTGAGATGCTGATATAATTTGATATGGCAATTCCCGCAAAGTTCTTGTGACGAACATATATGTGTACACACACATACACACACACAAATGACATAATGTCTGACCCACTACTGTCCCACTTCAGGCTCTTGCAGTCTTACTGCCCCCTCTTTTTGTGATGTTCCTTGAACTTTGGAGTGGGGGTAGGGGTGGCTTAGATGTCCTGTTGGCCAGTCCACAGTCTTTGATTTTCTTCATTTTGGCCAGTTGTGCTTTTCTGTAGTAAATACCTTTTATTGCAGAAGGAGACTTCGAGGTTGGGTGCTGAGTGCTCCTCCAATCAATGGGTACAATATACTTTTAAAGAAAACACTGACTTCATGCAAGCGCTGAGTAATTTAAAGAAACATGGTAAAAGCAAATGCATGGCTTTTGTTAGTAGTGTTGCATTTTAACCTTCCAAGGCCACCTTCTTTCTTCAAACTACAATTTCACTACTCCAATGATTTCACGGACTTGGGAAGGTTATTTTCTAAAATTTTGCATTTCCTTTAGATTAGAAATGAGCAAATTTTGAATTTTTTTCCAAAGTTTTCCCTTTAAAGAAATGACCTCTAGGAATCTCGTACCTACAGTTTTGGTTGCTACTTTTCAATATGCCAGAAAGATACCAAATATACCAAAAAGCTATGTATGAGGTTATGATTTGTAAAGCCGTTAAATTATCTTTGTTCAATAAAAAGTAACTCTCAATCTGAATTTCCTAAAATCTATGGTTCCATCTACTGGCAGCCTCCAGTACTGCTTTATCTTGGCAATAGTCCTGCCAATCTATAGGCCCAAAGAAAACAAATATTGTGAGGACAAATACTAAAGTGCACTTGGCTGAGCGGACATCAACTATCTTCCTGTTATATATTCACTCACGCTATTAAAAACAAAAGCTTTATAGGCCCCAAGGGAAGGGCAGACTATAAACGTTTAGTTAGGAAAACAGTACAACAAACTGCTTTGTAAATACCTGTTGTTATTCTCATAGAATGGAAGAGCACTCAGAACTAATCTAGAAACTCTCTTCAAAACAGAAGGTTATTTATTACTGAAAAGCACCACCTGCCAAAATGCAGAAAACAAGTTACTGAAGACTGTTTGTCCCTAAGCAGGACATATAAATTCTACTCCTACTCAAAACTCAAGGAAGTGGGGGCAGCAAGATTGTAAGAGCTTAAAGTAGGACAAAAGTGGACCAGACATTATCTCCTGGACACGTGATATATAAGATCATGGCAGATATGTATACTTTACACAAGAATTGCATAGTAACTGTCTTATCGACACCTCACTATGAGAACAGAAAGATCTCAAGAACCTCCACACCTCCTTAAGAGACTTATGAGGACTAATGCTAATAGTGAGGAAAAGGAGGATGCTTTATTCAATAGTATACCACTGATCCATGATACTTGCTGGAACATGAGTCATGTCAGGCATATGCCATCAAAGACAAACTAAGATGAAACACAGCAGGTCACACAAGTGAAAAGATTTGAAAATAGGAGAAGATCTGGCAGGGGAGATGAAGGATTGTAAGTGAAAAAGGAGGGGGTATAGGATTTGGGAATAAGATATGAAAATATTATAAATTCATTACATTCATGTATGCAATATTAAAAAAATAAAAAAGGATGAAAGAACTTCCCCAGCTGTTATGGCTCCCCACTGGTCTATCTTTCCTTAGTCTGTCTTCAATCGCATTACCCATTGAGTAATCCAAGCATGTTACCCACAAACTTTAATTCACATCTCCATATTCCATCCACTCTTTTTGATAATTACATAGTAGAAACTAACTCCACAGACAATATATTCGTCTAGTTTACTGTATAATCAACCTGTGTTCTATTCAGTAGGTATTGTCTACTGAGTACGAGATGTTCACCCCAGCACAACAATCTTTTCATATCTTTCACAAGTGATAAAGAAGGTAGCCCAAGTTCTTGGCCTAAAGTAAAGAAGTGGAGTTTCCAAAACTATTATCTCTGCTATTGTTTAACTACCCTAATAAAATTTATAATTATAAGAAAATTTCTATATTGCCTGATGTATATCCCAGACTCTTGAAGTAACACACTGGACAGGTGGTCACACCTAAGAAACCTAGGGAACAAAAATCTGACCAGTGTCAAGCACAGCAGAGATGAACAGGGAAAAAAGAGAAATCACAAGACAGTAAAACAGAAGTCTACCCTGCATGTCTCACAGTCCCACCCTCTCTACCATGGCCAGCTCAGCTCTTCTCCACATCTCATCATCTTTAAAGCTATCTACCCCTCTTCATCCCTCCCACCCATCCCACCACTTTATCCCAGTTAACAAGATATATTCTTGTTTCATTGAAAAGACTGATATATCAGAAAACAATTCCAAGTTATGGCACTGGCTAACACAGTGAATGAGCTATTACTCCAGTCTGAAACCAAGACTTTTGTGATTATCACTCCTACCTCTGCTTCAATAACCCATTTATTCTCTCACCATCAAATTCTTAGAATGTTCTATCACCAAGAGAAAGTTACTTGGCACCACTTTCCCTTCCAACCTCTCCAAATTTCTCTTCTCCTCTTCGTAGCAGAAGTCCTCAAAATGGTAATTCCATTTTTATTTGTTACCCCTCATTTTATTTTTTTACTTTTTTAAATTTGTCGCCTCTCCTTTCAGTTTACACCAGGCTCGTGTGCACAGCCTCATCTCCTGCAGTCTCTGTCTTTCTCCAGTGAAGCACGGTATGTTGCTGTTCCCTGGACACACCAAGCTCAACTGAACTTTGCACTTGTTGTCTTTCAGTCTCAGCCGGGCCTCTATTCAGACATTACCTTCTTCTCAGGGTTTGCCATTACCTCACTTGAAAATAAGCTCCCGGTTTCCTAGCCCTTCACTTATGTATTTGTCTTCACAAATCATCACTCCTGAAATTATGTTATTGACACTTAGATATTGTATTTGTGGTCCATTCAGATGACAGTTTTTGTCTGCACAAAAACTTGATGGAGAAGTTCTACCTTGTTCCAAATATATAAAATGCATTTTTTTTAAAAATGGATTGGCCGTCTGAACATGACAGGGCTGGTGCATTCATGAATTCACTGCAGCTATGTATATTTCCATAAATCAGACGAGGGGGATTTGTCCTATCAACATTTAGCCATGGAAGAGAAAAGGTCTCAAGACATCCCAGCCCTCCCTGAAAGACTGATGAGGATGGGGTGGAAGGTGGAGGATGATTTCCTCAATGGTATACTCACTGATACATGATTCACGCTCCAGCAAGCACTCAGAAGATGTCATCAAGGGCAAACCAGATGAAACTCAGTGGGCCACACAGGAAAAAAAAAAAAACATGAAATAGAAGGGAGAATAGCAAGGAAGAAGAAGAGGGATGGGATTGAAGATTCAGGTGTGAAAATGTCATAAATTCACCGTATACATGTATGAAACACTGAAACTATTTTTAAGTGAACTGGAAAGATGGCTCAGATAAAGGCATCTGTGTGCAAACTTGCAAAAATGAATTCAGTTGCTGGAGCCCACATGGAGGAAGGAGAGAACCAACTTCCAAAACTTGTCCTCTGATCCAGATACAAATCTGAGCCTAAAAATAAAAGAAATGAAATTCAGGAACCATTTGAAATAGAAACTTCTGAATTCACAGAGTTGAGCAAGAGCTGAAACCATGTGGCTGAAACGATGCTTCAGGGTTTTGGTCAAAAAGCCTAGAGCAAGGGAGAGCGTCTGGTCTTTGACTAGGGAACAGGAAGACTTCGCCATCGCTAGAGTGATAGTTGAGAGAGAGACACACACCCCAGGTACAGGTGGGAAGAAGTCTCCAGAGAACGTTTCAAGTCTGGGGCCATGTTGCACACATGTGCAAACCTGCACAGCACATAAAACCCAAATGAAAATTCTAGGACAAAGATTTGTTTGGAATACGAACTCAACAGAGCCCTAGCCAAAGCCCTCATATGGCCAGGCTTCAGGATTGCCTGCACTTGGGGGACTTTCCAGAAAAATATCCTCCAGGAGAAGTTAGTTCACTCAAAAATAACAAAGCGCACCACCATGCACAGAGGAAAACTGCCACTTTGAGACACAGCATACGAACAAATGAAAATAGGAGGAGTTCTTCACTCACTAAGAGGTATAGATCATGCAGCCAAATCTAAAACGTTCAAATCAAATGTTTTAATATATAAAAGAAACGGAATTCATACATTAAGAAAAGTACTTTGCCTACTTCAAAGACAGACATTCTAACTTTTGTCTTTCATTCTCTCCTCTAGTGTCTTCCATAGATTCTGACTTGAATAATATACAAACTGCATTATATTTTATAGCTCTCCATAAATAGTTGTCAATAAAATAATTATTCACTGTCCCATTCTTACATGCATTCTATGGGATTCTATGGAATTCTACAGGACCAAGACTGATACCAACTATGAGACTGGCCTCATTGGATTTTAAGATGAATGAGATATCCAGTATACTACATTCATCCCAGTAGAAATTGTTACACAGTAGTAAGTATACAATACAACTTTCAAACTAGTAAAACTAATCAGAACTGTCTATAGTCTTTCCTAAGCTGAAATCCTATTTCAGAGCAGATCATAATAAAGTCCTGCTACCAATACTATATAATATTAAAACATCAAAGCAAAATGAAGTTTGTAAAGTCAAGAGTCTTCTCATGTGAGCTAAATCCATTTTAGATTGGGCCACTTACCTTGGCAGTTCTTAACAGAGAGTAATAGCTCAAACCAGAAGCATCCATCCCAAACCACAATTCAGAAGAGCAACACAATGCCACGAGACCACACAACATGCCATTGTCCAAGATGTTTTTTTAAAAATCAAATAGGAATCCAGAATTGAAAAATAGAGTATTAGACAAGAAAATGATTATATTTCAGATAAGATATAGCAGAAGAAAACCTAACTATTCAGAAAAAAAGGATCTGAGGAAATCATTCTTCGCATGATAGAGAAGAATAACAAATTTCATATCTGTATATGTATATTGTATTTTAAAAAACAAGAAATTTTGATAATTAATTAAGGAAAATTTTGTTCAGGAAACTAGACAAAGAAAACATAAATAACAAAGATCAAAAGAAGGGAAAAAAGAATTTGTGTAAAATTGTGGGGGGAAATGATTCTTGATTTAAAGAAAATATGACTTCTGTTTACTTTTAAGATACAAAGTTATCTGAAATGCTTCACCAACATTTTGCTTTTATATATTATTGTCAATATGTTTAAAGGAACTTCTATTTTATGTATTTGTTTTTTTGTTTTTTTTTTAATTTTTTTTTTATTATTTATTCAACTGTGCGCATGTGCATATGTATGTGCGGCGCGCGAGTGTGTGTGTGTGTGTGTGTGTGTGTGTGTAGAACCATGACGAATTCGCAACCACCATGGACGCCTCCACCTCCTCCTGCCTCGGGAATTCACAGGCTCCGCCCACCAGGAACAGAGCGCAGGCCTCCCTGCTTCAGCCGGCGTCTATAGTTTGATCTGATCCGAACTCAGGACCTTCCGCCTGCAAGGCGGAGGCTTAACCCCTGAGCCACCTCTCCAGCCCCTATTTTATGTATTTGTATGTTGGGTTTTTGAAAAACCCAACTTATATGGTCTTTTACATTTCAAGGTTCCTGTGCCTTCATCAGTGAAAATGATTGCAATTCTATACACGTTCTTACTCTATAATTCTATAACTATAACATTTCTCTTAACTTTGCTTAAAGTCCTTTTAGCTTTAAATATCATCACATTTTTAGCCAAAGCAGAACTTCTCATTGGAAAATTAATTCTTCATCTCGTTCACTGCCACTTGACTCTTGATAAGAACTAGAACTAAAATCATGAGTACAACATTCAAGAGAACTTCACCTTGTGAGCCATCAACTGAAGACTATGGAAATCGAGTATCTAAGTGGACAGTGTGTTTAAGGGAAGTTCTTTTCTTTCTCAGTGTCCAGTCCTGATTACAACATACGAGGATGCTGCCAGTTACCCACTCCTCCTTTGGCAATGCGTACTAACTCTCAGCAAGAGGTGGAGTCTCCTTCCCCACTCTGAATCTGAACGTGCCTTATGATTTGCTTTACTCAACAGAGTATGTCAAAAATAACCTTGTATCTGCTCCAAATCTAGATCTCAGGAGACCTTGAAAATCTCCACCCGCCAGCTGTTAGGCATTTGCTTACATTGCAAGAAAAAGGTATGATCACCCTGCCAGGGGAGACTCCTGAGGTTGACTCTAGAACTGTAGATGATGCGGTTTTAACGTGAGTTGTCCCTCACAGGCTTGTATGTTTGAATCCTTAACTGGTGTTAATGTTTGGGAAGGACCAGGCATCTGTAGGAGGCAAAGCCTTGCTGGAGGGAAGCACATCACAGGGGGCTGACAGCAAGGTTTGGTATTCCTACCCTGCTTCCACTGGCCTTTCCAATGGTCTCTTGCTCACGCTCTCGCTCTCACTCTCGCTCTCGCTCTCTCTCTCTCTCTCTCTCTCTCTCTCTCTCTCTCTCTCTCTCTCTGCTTCCATGATGAAATCTCCCTTTCTTCCTTAAATAGCCTGTGTGTATTATCTCACAGCAGCAGAAAGAAAGGTAACTGCACCAGTAAACAAACCACCTGCGCCAATCAGACTCAGAAGGAAAGCAATTGCTTCTATGCATGCACTTAACTTGTGTGGCTGTTGTTTTACAATGGCAATAAATAATAATAAATAAATATTTCCTACATGGTGCAAGTTCATGATTGTTCATGATTTCATTCCATTTTTAATTTCAATTTTATTGAAGGTATTTGGTTTTTTAAAAGTTTCATAAGTTCACATTTATTTTGTCTGCTCGATAAAGAAAATAATCTTTTCCTAGTTCCCTAACAGTGTGAGAACTAAAATGGAAAAACCGCAGCTGTGTAACTGTCACCTCTGTAATCTACATTTTCAGACTTCAGATGACCGTAAAGGCAAAGAGAGCTGCCTTCTTGCTATGTGGATCAGCAGAGTCAAATGTGAACCTAGGGACCTTGCTAACACCCACCACTGACATTGCTTGCAATGATAAAAGGCAGGGTCTTTGGAAAATAATCACCAACATCTCCAGAAAGGAAAAGAAAAAAGAAAAAAGTATAACCATGGGAGCTGTGTCAGATAAGGTAAACTCAAAAGAATAAAGTAAGAATAAAGTCACTGGTCACATTTCTGATTTCCAAAAAATAATGAACAAAAACATCTAGCTCAGGTTTTTGTAGGCCTTAGTGTGAACCTACTACTGTTGTTTTATTAAATTGACATGGTGCTACACTGCCTTCTAAATATTTCATATTCGCACCTGTAAATTAGTAATGGTCCCACATTTAGGCAGAGAAGCATTTTTGGAACGGGCAATAACTAATGCTGAGACTCAACTACTCAAAAAAGTGAGAATAAGTAACTGTTGAGTGTGTCCAGTTCTAAATGGGGTGCCTGTATCACCCCCTACTTCCAAGACTCAGGAAACATCACAGAAGAGGAAGTGGAAAGAATATAAGATCAAGGGAATGGGGAGGAGTGCTGTGAAATGCTGTTTTCTGGGCAAATCATAGCTATGGCATTCATGATCTCTCTGGCAGCTGACGTTACCTCGCGAGATCAGAACACGATCCAGTCAATCAACATTCCAGTATGGATGGAGAAGGGCTCCCTGAGACCTCAACCCTGGCTGAGGTGTTAGTGGCAGTTGATAGCTGCTGGGGCGGATCACTTTTTTATACACATATGAAGCTATTACAAAGAAGAAGACCTGTTAGGAAGTTAAGGTGAAATGGAGAGCTTCCCTGGAACACTTAGTGAGCTGTGTTTCACTAAGGTAAAAAAATCAAAGTGGCAAGTTTGAAACAACAAAATATGCACTAATGCTGAAGTGGGCATATATTCTACTCTTAGGACTAAGCAATAATTCTTCAAAGATGCATAAAGATTAAGAAAGAATAGCTGGCTTTGGAGAGGAGATCACAGCTAAGTCAAAGACAGAATAAGTATAAGATATACTTGAAATATATAACATAATTAACTGGTACTTATCATTATCTATTTCACAGATGTACTGAGATGAAATAGGAAACTTTTTCTGTTTTAAAACGTTTATGCCCGAGTATGTATTACATACTCTGAAACTTTTCAATTAAATCAGAAAACAAAATTTGCAATATAAAGTAATACTTGCTTCATGAATAGACAAATTCCTCAAGGTTTGAAAGAAATATTTATGACAAATTATATCAACACTCAAGAGGATGACAGTAACCAATGTACTTTGGCCAGAAAGACTTTCACCTGGATTACAAAGAGCTCACCAAATGAGACTGAAGAGAAAAGGAGAGTGACATCTGAAAATGAAAAAGGACCGATGGACAAGGTCCATTTCCCTCAGAGGTGACCGTGTATCTCTCAGCCAATGGTGAATTGAAACTATTGTTTTGTTTCCTGTCACAAGCATCAGGATGCATTTATGATGGAATGAAGGGAGAAAGAATAAAAGGCAAATCAACACATTGCTCGAACAGATAGCCATCATCGATGTAAAATAAGGGAACATTCAGAAGATCAATTTTCAGCTCCCAAGACCATTTATTTCACACTTCTGTCATCTCTGGTTGCCTTTCCAGCAATCTGTCAACAGTTCCTATCTGCCAAAGACACACATTTAGCATCCAAAAGCAATGATAAAGAATATCCAGCTCCCTGCTTATATGGAGTTTAGGTTTGGCTCTGAAAACAAAACTATTCAAAGAAAGGGGAAAAAGTTGATTAGACTATTTTTAAGACAGTTGCTGATGTCTTGCACATCTCAGTTAATAAAATCCAGGCATTTCTCCCTTTATTGTCCTTCTAGAAAGAAGTTGAAAGGACTTCAGGAGAAAAGGGTAGGTAAGAAGTGCCATCAGGGGAAATTTTGTCTCCTAGGAACAAAGCAGTACTTTGTCAGTTGCAATGGAATATAAACCATGTCCTAAGGGAATTGTGCCCAGGACAGAGACACCCCCAAGGAGACAGAACTAAGACTAGAAGAACCAAGAAAAATCTTTCCAGTTGGAAAGACATCAACCTTGACTCCAGGGCAATCAAGTAGAGAGATGAAGAAAGAAAGAACTCTCTGTGAAGTCTGTAGCAGACATCCTTTGCCTACTGTACCCATCGCAGCCCTGTCTCCCACTTATCCATTCCTCAGCCCTTTTTTTTTTCCTGGTGGAAATCTCCGGGGCTCCAGCCCACAGACTAACCTCAGTCAGCCTCTGAAATTCAGGACACAATAGCAAAAGCTGAAGTTAGGTTTGAGGAGCAAACAGTCACCAACCATCCCAGCAAGTAAGCACTATATGCAGAATTTTTATTTAATTTGTCGATAGTCAGTAGCAACAGAAGACAGGAAGGAAGAAGAAACAGAGAAATGAGTTCTTTCTTGGAGAGTATTATTAATGTAGCCTAACCCACCTGTGATGCCTGCTCCACTAAAGGACCCAACAAAATTCCATGTTAAATGTGTTGATCCTTCCAAGCGGCCACCCTCATTCTTTCTCTCTTACAGGGTGGTAGGGGCTGCCTGCTGGGGTCAGTCTCTGGTAGCTTCCTTGGGCCCAACTTGACTTCTCAACTCACCCATCACCCATGTCTACATTTCCTTCTTCTCTTTATCGCCTGAGTCAGTACGGTCCCTGTGTTCTCAAAAAGTTTCCTGCTGATGTGCCAAAGAATGAAAAGTCCACAAGAATCCTAGACTCTCTCCCCAGGCATGGTGGCGCACACCTGTGATCCTGACACACTGGAGGCAGAGGCAGAGGATTTTTACAAGCTCGAGGCCGACCTGGTCTACGTAGTGAGTTCCAGATCAATTAGAGCAACACACCGTCTTAAACAATAATGAAGTTCTGGATTATGATTCGTTGATTTTCTTTTACAGAGACTCTATATCAACCACCTAGGACTAGGACACCCTAATCTCTCCCCATCCTGAAGCTCAGGGAAATTTGCAGAAGAGGGGGCGGTAAGATTGTAAGAGCAAAAGGATGGGAGGAGCAATGATATGCAAGATACTCCACACAAGTTAGGGCCGAAGCAATCATAATTGGACTTTGCATGCCCTGCGCAATGTCCAACACACTATTGACCCCACAAAATCTAGCATTTGCTAAAGGCACCAAGATCCTTGGAGGCAAGGAATTGACAGCCGTAGCAGTGTTCCTATGCTTAAGGGGAACACAGGAAAGGGTTCAGGGAAAAGCCACTGGGTCCTTGTACGTCATCAGAGAGGAGGGCCCAGAGGAGAGTCTGGCATGCACATTAAAGGATTCTCCAGGGATTGGAGGGGGAGGCACTGCGGGATGGGGAGGGAGGGATGAGGGGAGGGGGATAGGGGAGAGGAAGAGGGAGGAAGGGAACCAGTGCATATATTAAGTTTGTATGAGCGGAAATAATAATAAAAAATGAAAAAAATTGTTTATGCAAAAGATGATTCTTGCTGAGAGTAGGAGACTAGGAAGGTATGTGTTTGTTTTCTTCTGTTTGCAGGTGCAGGGTCACATTCTTTGCCCTAAAATTTTCTAATATAAAATGTGTTACAAAATTCAATAAAATGAGTTTAGATTCACTGAAAAAAAAAACAATAATGACAAAAAAGAATATGAGTTCTATAGGACAAGATTGACTTTGAATAACTTGTCTACTATGTCTAAAAAGTGGTACACCGTACATACAAAAACATGGTGAATAGAATATTCATTTTCCCATACTTTCAGTAATAAAAACTACTTCCATATGTAATATGCAAGGGGTTGGTTAAGTAATCACTGATATTGGGTAGAAGAGTAAGAACTACATAAAGGAAGGGGTAAAAAGAAATGAATGGTCAACTCCATTAATATTCCTCTTTTCAAACTGAAGGATACTTCTTCATGAGACATACTGACCACCATGCACATCAGTAGTCTTCATAACAGAGGAGGGTATATAATGAACAATTGCCTAACAAGGAAGTGAAATGCTAAAGCAGTGTTGAGAAGAAGTCGCCCTAGAGACCTTATGTTCCCCCAGGGTCTTCTTGTGATGTGGTCACTCTATGAAGAAATGAAGGAAAGACTCAGCTAGATGAGGTCAACCAGAACTCAGAGAAAGAGCAAACAGCTGCTGAAATCTGGCCTTGGCCTTCTGTTGTGTATACTTCCCTAATATGAAGATAAGCTCTTCTCTATCACGGCCCCTGCTCTTGATGACAAAAGTATACCTTGTTTATCAAGGCAGCCAGCTGGCCACTAATCACAATCTAAAGTGCAGTTCTTAATACCTATCTACTATTCACCCTACTTCCTCCTGCCTCCAAGATCATAACACCACTTTCTACCCCATAAATATTAATATAAAACAACTATACTCTGTCAATTGCAAAAGGAAGCATGGCAAGGAATTGCTAAGTTAAACTCCTAAGAGTATGAAGTATGAAGCATGAAGTCACATTAAGACCTTGATCCTTCTGAAATGTGGGAGTAAAACAGAAGGATCATGTTTATCCCACATCTGTTTCCTGCCTACTTTGTTTACTTGTAAGCAGTAAACATACTTGGGGACGGTGAAGGAGCTAGTAGAAGATTTTCTAAGAAATAGGACATGATTTTTGTTAATCTGCAGAGTAGTATTGATATGAGTTCCTCAACACAGCAGAGGCATACTTTTTGCTTAGATCATAGCATTATATGCTTGTGCAGATATAAAAGGTTTGATGATAGATTTATGGTCTTTGTCCAACATTAGCTAAACTGCATATGAAAATGATGCTAATTGCATATCACATCTCTGGTTATTCTAAAGGAACTATTATCCTGTTTCACATGGGGGGTCATAAAAAATCAGCCCTGTTATCGGAATCAGTCAGTATTTCTCCCATGGCCTTTCCTGTCATCTCCACTTTCTACTGGGTGATGTGCTAGTATGCGGCGGCACCAGCTGGGACTTTTCCAGACACTACGTAGAAGTCTAGGAGTTTGGCTATCTGCAGTGTTTGGAGCCAGGAGTATCCTTAGTGCATCTCAAGCCCATCCAGCTGCGAGCTGAGTCCATAGCTACTCTTCAAAGTCTTCATGCTTGCTGAGAGGACCCCCAGATGGTGAGGAACCCTGACTTCACATCTCCTTCATCCACCTTCTGTGACCTAAACCTCACATGAACTTCACCCAGATTGTGTAAATCTTTCTTTCTTTACTCTGCTGCAGAATGATCTACCAAACACTGAAGAGCGCCTTCCTAAGAGGATTACTGTGCATAAGGACAATGTAATGGTTGTTCCTGAGCTTCAGTCTTCATCCATGGCTCTGATCATGTCATTGTGCTGCTTCAAGCCTCGACTTTCTTTTTATATATATATATATATTTATTTCTTCCACTCATACAAAGTTGATAAGTACCCCCATTCCCCTCCCTCCCTTCACCTGTCTCTCCCTTCACCCCTCCTTGGATCCCCTTGCTCCCTCTCCTTTTCACTTTCCTTCCTCCTCCCTTTTCCCCCTGCTCTCTCCTCCCCCCCCCCATTCCTGGAGCATCCTTTAGTGTGCATGTCAAACTTTCCTCTGGGTCCTCCTCTCTGATGAGGTGTAAGGACTCAGTGGCATTGCCTAGAGCTCTTTTTTGTGTTCCCTTTTAGTATAGGAACACTATTGTGGCTGTTAATCCCTTGCCTCTAAGGATCGTAGGGCCTGTGACTCATGCTAGACTTTAGGGGTTCAATGATATGTTGGTCATTGCGCAGGTCATGCAAAGTCCTATTATGATTACTTCAGCCCTAACTTGTATGGAGTATCTTGCATATTGTTGTTCCTCCCTATCTTTAGACTCTACAATCTTACAATCTCTTACAATCTCTTCTGCAAATTTCCCTGAGCTTTAGGATGGGGAGAGATTAAAGCCGCAACTTTCTTTTTTTTTTCTATTTTTATTATTTACTCAATTGTGCACGTGTGCGTGTGTGTGTGTGTGTAGAACCAATAAATATTGCATGTCCCATGGGTAAATATTGATTAACTGAAAGGCTTTTCACAAAGCTCTTGGCTCAGTCTGTCATACAGTAATGCTAGCAGCCATCATTAGGAGTAACACTGGAATGGTTAGACCACATTAACTGTACGTGATATAAGACATGGCTACTAACTCTGGGAAACCTAGGACTACTTAGACATTGTAAGATTTTTTTTTAAATTTTTTATTATTTATTTAATTGTGCACGTGTGTGTGTGTGTGTGTGTGTGTGTGTGTGTGTGTGTAGAACCACGGACGAATTCGGGAACCACCATGGACCACCTCCTCCTTGTTTACTCTGTCCCAGGACTCACAGCCTCCGCCCTACCAGGACCAGAAACTGCAGGCTGCCCCCCGCTTCCGCCCGGCGTCTATACGTGGGGTCTAGGATCCGAACTCAGGACCTTCCACCTGCAAGGCAGAGGCTTAACCCCTGAGCCACCTCTCCAGCCCCCACAATGTAAGATTTTTAAAAAAGAAAGCGTGATTAGAAGTGGGAAAAGTTTATTGATTTACATAGTTACTTAACTGTGAACTAATCCTCAGAAGGGAAAAGAAGCCGGCTCTAAAGGTAGAACCAAGTTTTTTTTTTAATCCCTGGGAGTGTGGTCAGGGAGGAGAGAAGGGGAGTGACCTACCCCATGAGCTATGTCATCACACAGGGGCTTTCCACGTGCCTGCTGCCACGACCAGCAAGCAGAACTTTCACTCCGAAGGCAGGGTTTGGGAAAGGGAAATACTAACAGAAATAATGCTACGTGTACACAAAGTGCAAGAATTTAACACAAAACACTCTGGAGGAGAAAACGATATGGTGTGAATGATTTCAAAGCAACCAAGAAGGTCCCGAAGGAGCTTCCGGGGCACTGGCGCTAAGACTCACAGCTGTCAATGTCAAGCAGATATTTTAGAGACTGAAGTCT
Organism: Typhlomys cinereus; assembly: GCA_023101885.1. Taxonomy (NCBI): domain Eukaryota; kingdom Metazoa; phylum Chordata; class Mammalia; order Rodentia; family Platacanthomyidae; genus Typhlomys; species Typhlomys cinereus. The sequence goes on along the minus strand of JALPQD010000326.1, from coordinate 951,618 downwards.
CCTGAGAAGGCAACATGCCTTTGACATCTCCCAGGGCCATATCCAAACAACCGTCATAAGCTGGCACCTCCAGCTTCTGTGGGAGTAGTTGTTTCCTTTAAGAAGATGGATCTGGTACTGCAGAGATGGCTCAGGGTTTTAAGACTCTGCCTCACAAGCAGAAGGACCTGAGTTCAGATCTCAGATCTTACATAAAAAAATGCCAGGCAGAAATGGTAGTAATTCCAGCCCTGGAAGGCAGAGCCTGGGAAACCCGAGCAAAGCAAAAAGGATGTAGAGTAATCCAGGATGTTCCTGAAGGACCTCCACAGGCACACAGAGCACCATTTGAAACACATAGACACACAAACACATACCATACAAAAAAAAAAAAAAAAACACATGCACACAAATAATTTTTTTTAAAGAAGATGGATCTGAGCCCCAGAAATGATCCAGTATGGGCCCAATTTGGGAGTTCTGACTGAAATCAGCTAGCTCCCCAAAGTCCTTCCAGGACAGCTCCAAATTGGATCAGCAACTGTGGACCCCTTAGAACTATCCAGAACATCATACTGAGGATAGTTCAAAGCTTGCTGTGTCCAGAAAAGTACCCCATTTTCCAAACTAATCCTAAAGGCTGAGATGTCTCTAGGTAAATCCATGTAGATCTCCTCTCAGATGGAGACTCTTAAGAAACTTCCCTTCCAATCATCTGTCTCCAGAAGATATCCCCATAGCAGTTTTATATATATATATCTATATATATATATATATATATATATCTGTATCATTTTCAAGATTTTCATGGCTCCTGTAGCTGGGGACAGACAAAGAGAAGGATGAGAGAAGATTGGAGATGGGCACTGAGGAGGCTGAGAGATAAGTTTTAGGGTTTTGCTGATTTATTCAATAAGATATTTCTTTTTATTTTTGAATGTGCATGCTTATTTCAATTACGTCTTTCATGCATTTCCCGAAGTTGGCTTAATTGACTTTCTGCTAATGAGACTGCCTGTTCCCCTGCTGCCTGCCTTTTCCAGGTGAAGCGTGGCCTCCTAGGAATGAGAGTTGAAAGAGATGTCAGAATCCCTCATGAACTTAAACCAAAGGCAGCATGCGTCACAGAATTTTTCTGTGGAGGTCCTTGGTCAGGCCATACTTGAGCTCTTGAGCTCTTGAGCTGCCTCTCCTATCTTCAGATGTGCTCCTGAGCCTAAAGTCCTGTCCAACGCCTCCTGCCAACTCCCAAGGCTGCACCCTCAGTGGTGGGAGAGACTCTTACTGCACCTGAATCTCCTCATTAAGCCCTCAGCTCCTCCCAAGAGCCCAGTTTGCATGTTTTCCTGTCACTCCACCTTTCTAGATGTGCTGTGAATCTTTCTTTACTGTTAAAACAAATCATCAAAAGTGTGATATTATAATGTATATAAATGTATGCATAAGAAACATTAAGATGTTTATGGATCCTGGGAGGCAAGTGATTGACGGCCACAGTAGTGTTCCTATGCTTAAGGGGAACACAAGAAAGGGATTCAGGGAAATGCCACTGGGTCCTTGTACGTCATCGGAAAGGAGGACCAAGAGGAGAGTTAGGCATACACAATAAAGGACTCTCTGGGAATTGGGGGGGAGGCACTGGGAGATGGGGAGGGAGGGAGGGGGAGCAGGGGGTTGGGGGGAGAAGGAGGGGGGGAGGGAACTGGTCTACCTATTAAGTTTGTATGAGCAGAAATAATAATAAAAAATGTTAAAAAAAAGATGTTTATGTAAAAATATTTATGAAATTACGGGGACAAAAAAAATAAAAATGTTTTGAGATGCTTGATGGACAAACACGGCCTACAGCAGTCATCTGGTGTCCGCCTCCCAGCAGCGCTCCTCTTTTCTTTGACTAGGGCACCCCTCAGTGTCCCACCTTCATGGATCTCAGGACCATTGTAAGAGTCCAAACTGAGACAACCAGATTCTCCTCTTCTCAGAAGCTGGTCTGGAAGGAGGGCTCAGGGGTTAAGACTCTGACTTGCAAGCAGAAGGTCCTGAGTTTGGATCCCAGATCCCATGAAAAAAGGCCAGGTGGAAGCAGAGGTCTGAACTTCTGGCCCTGGTGGGTGGAGCCTAGAAAATCCCAGCTTGGGAAGCAAGAAAGAGGTAGAAGCAATCCAAGATGATTCCCTGATTCCCTAAGTCACCCTTGGCCCTCCATAGAGACACGCAGTGCCCTCTGATACACACACACAAATAAAATTAAGAAAAAAAAGTCAAAAAAGCCGAATCACAGAGGTTGCACTTGTAAGGATGGGAAGAAGCTTAGGACTGAAAGACTCCAGCACATGTACTAGCCTTTCTTTCTGATTATCTTTGTCTGGATGATATGTTTGGCACTGATCTTCCAATTCCCAGCTGTTGGTGTCTTTCTCAGCTCTGTGTCTACCCCACTGCCTGTGTTGAAGTTACTGAATTGTTGCTTGACTGTACCAAAATTGCGACACCCAGAGGTGACCAAGCAGTAAACATATCCCCTGCATTGCTCTCCCGGGCTTTTCTTGTGTGTGTGTGTGTGTGTGTGTGTGTGTGTGTGTGTGTGTGTGTGTGTGTGTGTGTAAGAGAGAGAAAGAGAGAGAGAAGAGGAAAAGAAATACGAGAAAGTAAGTTTAATAAAGACAGTTTTTTCTAAAAACAGATGAGAAATTTAAACCGGTTGATAGGTTCCTTTTTACTGAATGGAGTGTGCAGAACATTTCTCCCCCAAACACCTTTTTTATTTCTAATCAGAGTCATGGAGTAAAATGTCCAATGTATTTCACAAATACAAATCAGAGACCAAAACACACTCTGCTCTCCAGGAACCCATATTTTGACTAAGCAGTTACTTGTGAATCCAAATAAAAACATGAGAAAGATCTGCAAAAGGTTTTCACCAAACAATGAAGGCTTTAAATGCCCAGTGCAGGGAGCTCTGTATTCCACCCTAGGCCTGGGCCTCTCGGCTTGAGGAGACAGGAAGGGGGACTTTCCCCCCTGCGTCCTGAGGGCTCAAGCTAATCAGTCACCTCTCAGCCCCTCCAGCAGCAGCCCTGTTGTTGCGTCTGGCTGTCCTCTGATCTGTCACCACCAGGAAATGTGGAGCTTACACCTTCTGAGATTCCCAGTGTGATGGGGAGTGGTGGGAACTGAACTTTGCTCTTCAAGAGTCACCGGGCCCAGGAGGCTATCTCTAGTACAAGGGAGATTCCTGGGGGAATCAGGTCACACCTTGTCCTGACACTCAACTCACAAAGTGCTGGAGTGCGGGCTCATATCCAGTCTGAAGAGAAAGCTTCAATGCCCATGAAAAGGGCGAAGCAGGAAGGGGGACAGCAGACACAGAGCTATGTGCAAGGCAGACATTGTTACTAGTGAACATTTGGCAGGAGAGTACATTGCATGGCTACTATAGAAAACAATGTGAACTTTTCTTAGGAATTGAAAACAGGATCAGTGAGTCGCCTCAGTGAGTAAAATCACTTGTTGCACAGGCCAAACAACCTGATTTTGATCTCTGGAACTCATATGAAGTTGGAGAAAGAAAATGACTCCACAAACTTGTCCTCTGACCTCCATACATACAATGCAGCATACATCTCACACACATACAAACATACACACACACACACACACACACACACACACACACACACACACGAACATAATAAAATAACTTTTTTTAAAAAATTGAAAATAGATCGATCCAGTAATCCAACTTCTTCTGAATATCTGCCAGTGCATTCCTCACAGGAAATAAAATCAGTTATGTTACAGAGATATCTCCACTCCAGGTTTATTTCAGCATTATTCACAATAGTAAAGATATGCAGTTAAACTAAGTCTTTATCATGAGCGAATAGATAAAGAAAATTCAAAATATAGGCATCATGAAATACCACTTACCTTTTACAAAGAATGGAATTTTGCCATTTCAGACAACATGGACAGACTCAGAAGACATGGTGCTAAGTAACAGTTGACAGGAATAGAAGATATGATCTTATTCATATTCTGAATCAAAGCGTTGAGCTTCTCAAAACGGAGTAGAATGGCACCTACCAAGAGGCTGGATGGGTCATAGGAGGGAGTAGAAAAAGGACTGAAAGATTGGGTACAGAATTTAGGAAAGACGTGCAAATTCTAGAGTCCTGTTGTGCAGCATAGCGATTGTGCATAACAGCACTGCATACTCAAAAATTGCAAGAGATCTTAAATCCCCTCATTATCCAAAAGAAACAATGCTAAATGTGCAAGAAGATGGGTGGTGTGTTCGTGAGCTTGGTTTCATCATTTCACAAGGCATACATACATGAAAATAGCACACAAAGTGTCCCATAGAAGTGTGCTTGTCAATTATGCCTCTTGGTCTAAATGCAATTCAGTAGCTCTGAGGTGTTAAGAAAGAGAACTGGTGATAGGAAACCCTCCTGAGATCCTGAGGTAGGGGTCCTCTGCAGAGCCACCCTGGGGCCTCCTTCTTCCTCCTGCCCGCCACTGCCCTGCTCCCCTCCATGTGACCCAAAACAGTCTTTAGCACATGGTGTTTCCAGTAGCAGGTATCACCCATTCTGAAGGTACTGGGCCCCAAGCAAGCCATTGTCTTAAGCTAGAAAAAGTTAGGAACCTGTAATAAACCCCATCCCAGAAGCCTCTCAGTGAACTCCCAGCTGCTGTCCCTCTGAAGGACAGGACGCCTGAAATCGCAGCACTGCGGAATGCTACCTTCCAGTCACAGATGGATCTGCAGTCCACGGCCTGTCCTAACCCAGGCTGGCAAATTCACGAAATTCCCAACTGCCCTGGAATCTGGTGGTAATTCAGAACAGGGTCAAAACCGAGCCAGAACGATCCTGGGACAAGATTGAAATCTCTAATGTCATATGTGCAGTGGGCATAACTACAGTCCACCTCACAGGCCTGTTCTATGGTTTCAGTGCCATAAGGCTCTCGGCACATTTCCTGGTGTTTAATAAAGGATCAAATACCATTGGCTACTATTTTCTAACTTCGAATTGTCAAACAGCTCAAATATTCTGTGAGGAGGGTGTTAGCTCCCTATTTCTGCTTCCCCCAAGGCTAACAAAATAAATCAGTTCTATCCGAAAGGACCTTTGCAATGATGGACATGCCCAGCATCTGCAGTGTTCAGTTCAGGAATGGTTGGCCACTGACAGCTAATGAGTACCTAGTATGGCCGGTGTGCTTCCATTCTTGCATCTGATTTCAGCTTAAATAACTGCATGTGGCTGATAGTCACCTTATTAGACACTGTCAGCCAAAATGACCAAGTGAGAGGTGGCAAAGCTTTAAAAGACAACGGTGGAGAGGGAAACCACATCCAAAACAACTAATGGATCCGTTCCAAGGACAAGGGGCTGGACGTCGATAGACCACGCAGGGCAAGGCAAAGGCAAGGAGGCAGCTGGACACACGCCCCTATGCGGCCCATGCAGGCCGGGCTTGCAGCCAGCCGCATGCCCACCACAGGAAGGATGGGCTGGCTCTCTGTTTCCACATGTGGTTAATCTCTTGGGGCCAAAGTGACTGCTCCTGCTATCAGGCAGATTAACTGTGTATTTATGGCCCTGCCTGGCAAGTCCAAAATCAGCCATAAACAGTTCCAAACAGCACACTTGGCCCCTGCTGAGGGCTGTATTTTCTGTATCCAAGAAAGGAACGTGCTATAAACTGCTAAAGGGTTGGGGAGGGTGGGAGGATGGGAGGGAAACAGCAGCGAAGGCCTCTGCTGGCGGGACGCAAGGCAGAATGATAAGGTGAGTGTGTCTCAAGCTTGAGAGCAGATGCCCTCTTGGCTCTGCACTTGGGACTAAATGAGAAATGGGAAAAGATAGAGGGAAAGGAATGCTAGCTGAAGGAGGCGCTGCCAGCAGCAGAGCCCCGGACTGCTGCTCTGTTATCAGGAGCAGCTGTAAGTGATGGCTTCAACCTCCAATTTACGTGTCTGCCTTGGCTTGGAAACTGAAAAGCAAGACGAGGGGGGGGATACCAAGAGAAAAGGAGGGAGGGAGAGAAGGGGAAAGAGAGAGAGAGAGAGAACAGAAAGGAGAAAGAAAGAGAGAAAGAAAGAGGAGAGAGAGAGAGAGAGAGAAGGAGGGAGGAAGGAAGGGAGGAAGGGAGGAAGGAAGGGAGGAAGGAAGGAAGGAAGGGAGGAAGGGAGAAAGGGAGGGAGGGAGGGAAGGAGGGAGGGAGAGAAGGGAGGGGAGAGGAGGGAGGGAGGGGGAGAGGAGGGAGGGAGGGGGAGAGGAGGGAGGGGAGGAGAGGGGGAAGGAGGGGGAGGGAGGGGGAGGGAGAGGGGGAGGGGAGGGGGGAGGGGGGAGATGTGACTGAAAACTTGGTTTCTGAGCGAGGTTGAATCTCAAACAGCTTCAAATTGAGAAGGGTCCAGGGAGATGACTCAGCAGATAAGGTGCCTGCTCACACACCTGTCAACTGAATCCCATCCCTGGAAGCTCATGTGATGGAAGGTGAGAACTGACATCTATCTACATGCCATGGCATGCATGCATGTTCTCTCTCTCTCTCTCTCTCTCCTCTCTCTTTTTCTCTTCCTTTCTCTTTCTCTCTCTCTCTCTCAGAGGAATAACTTTTTAAATTAAAAAAGAAATCATCTAAGACAGCAATTATGAAGCCTCCTTGATAGAGACAATACTGTCCTCCACACAGACATCAGGGGCCACTTCAGGAGCAGCTTCAAATCCCCCTTTACACATACCTGGAGAAGTCAGAGCTGCTTACCTTAAAAATATTTCTATCATTGGCAAGACATTCTCCTTCCAGAGCTTATCATAAGAGAAAAAAAATAATACATTCAAACATAGATACGCACAAATATTATTATAGCCAGATTAATTACAAAAGAAACAAAGTAAATATTTTTTCCATTTACTTATTAAATGGGGGAGGGGCTAGAGAGATGGCTCAGGAGTTAAGCCTGAGTTTGGATCCTAGACCCCACGTATAGACACCAGGCAGAAATGGGGGCGGCCTGCGTTTCTGGTCCTGGTAGGGCGGAGCCTGTGAATCCCGAGGCACAGTAAACAAGGAGGAGGTAGAGACGGTCCATGGTGGTTCTCAAATTCGCCCGTGGTTCTACCCAAACGCACATACACACACACGTGCACACACACACGCACATACACACTGCGCGCACACACACACTTTTTTTTCAGTTTTTTATTATTATTATTATTTATTCAATTGTGCGTGTGTGTGCGCGTGTGTATGTGCGTGTGTGTGCATGTGTGTATGTGCGTGTGTGTGTGTGTGTGTGTGTGTGTGTGTGTGTGTGTGTGCGCCACAGCATGTATGTGGATATCAGAGGACGGCTAGAGTGAATCAGTTCTTCTACCATGTGCACTGCAAGGATCTAACTAGGGTCATCAGGCTTGGCTGCAAGCCCCTTTAGCTGCTGTGCCATCTTGCTAGTCCAAGCAACTATGTAAATATCTGAATGGGGTTTGTTGGTTCACAAGATAAAATCTTATACATTGCTATCAAAAATTCATTATTTAAACATATTTACCAAACCCAGAAAACTCATGTTTTCCTAATGGTGAAAGAAAAAAGTAGAACTGGTTTACATTCATCGTGAGACCCTATTTTCTTAGATATGTAGGATTTGGCTGTGAATATGCTGTGGAAAGAAATGGAGAAAGATATTGTAAAGTATTTGTAGAAATAATCTTTGGAGAGTAACATTAGAAGTTATTTTACTTCCCTTGTATACTTTTGTAGATTTTAACATAAAATGTAAATCAGAAGCATCCCACGGTCTGTAGCTGGGGTGGGGATGGGGATAGGGTGGGGTGGGGGTGGGGTGGGGGTGGGGTGGGGGTGGGGGGAGTGGTAAAATGCCTAGGGTCAGGGCAGCTTCTCAGAACTTCCTGGTCTCCCTCTGCTGTTTTGTGACGCAACGAACACAACAGTTCATTTCATTTATAGCCTCCTGGTAAATTTAAAGTCGCTCCAGGAGTCCAGGAAAGTTTCTTCCACATTCCCCAGCGTGGTTTATTTTCCCCACATGTACAAAAAGAAATGGGCTTCCCCAACGTGTTTATGTGCTGGTTAAGAGGAAAATCTTTCTGCTCATACAATTAGAGTCTCTCGCCGCTATTCTGTTTTAACTCCCAATTCTCATTAGTCATAACTAACCCTTTGCCTTGTTCTGAGCGTCTCTCCAATTTAGAAATAAGGCAAGTGTGAGTTCCTTAAGCCCAGGGACTTCAGACTGATCAATGCCTGCACCTTCAACATCTTAAACAGTGTTGGACACATAAACAACAGACACAAAGTAAACACCAGTCAATAGATATAAAAAAGGACCAGAGAAGGAGCAAAGGGGAGGGGGAGGGAAGAACAGGAGGAGGAGGGAGAGAAAAAAGAGGGATGAAGAGAGAAGAGACAAAGGGAAAGAGGGAAAGAGGGGAAGAGGGAGAAAGGGAAAGGAGAGAGGGAAGAAAGAATACTCTTCTCTGTCTACATTAACCAAAATGAGCAAACATTTAGGAATCCCTGTGAATCAATTCCCAGTCCTTGGATCCCTAAAACACAGGGAAATTTAAAAAAAAAAAAAAAAAAAAAAAAAAAAAAAAAAAAAAAGCTCTCAGTGCTCAGCCAACAACAGGCCAATGACATAATAATGTCAGAATAACTGTGAAAATTATCTTATCACCCCAACAGTCCAGCACTCCTAGCCTGGTCTTCAGTCACACCTTTCTGTCCCTACTTCATGACTGTTGCTTAAAAAAAGGCTTGTTTCCTGCGATAGCCTATCGTTCATTCCATGAGCTTTTTGAAATGTTCCTACCTTGTTTCAGAAACAGGTTGAATCTGGCTGCAGACAGTGAATGTTTTAGACAGGATAAACCACTATGTCTCCACCCAATTTGTCAGTGAGACTCAGCAGAAAGGCCTTGGGACCTCGGGGAGCCCCCCTCCCAGACATGTATGGTGGTGGAGGTGGAGCGCTCTAGGCCTCCACGCCAGCCAGAGTGACCCCGCGAGCACCACCCAGCAGCTCCACCAAGAGCACCCAAACCTCTGACCCACATCATCAGGTCTAGAGGAACTGGTGCCGTGTTAGGTCACCAAGTGACCATGCAGCGTGCTTGCTACCAGCCGGCCGCTGCACTCCACAGAAGTGTCGTCAGTTCCCTGAGACACTGTGGCAGCAGAGCAGAAAAACTCACCGGACTCAGTCGAATTTCTCCCCTCACATCCCCCCACCCCATCACACAAAGGAGCGGCACGGAGGGCTCAAGGTTTCACTTTTGGCTGAGAAAGGTCGATGCTTTTGTGTAAGTCAAAAGGTCAAATCTGTGACCCTGCCCCAGCCATGGGTCCCATGCTCCATCATGGCAGACTAACACCCATGCTTCTCTCCTCCCCTGACCTGCCCTCCTCTCTCCTCCTTCCTCCACCTTCTCTCAGCTGCTGTGTTTTAATCAAGGACAAAGGCCACGTGAAGGCAGTTCACATCATGTTCCAAACAACTCCCCCAGACAACCCAACCAAGTTCCTATAGGACACCAGCGCAGTGGGGAGCAGAGCTTTTGAGGTGGACTAACCCTGACAGTCCCCTCATAAGACAACCTCAGTGAAAACAAGATGCACTGCTGAACCCCAGAAACACAGGACATAGGGTCATCTAATACACGATGGCCGTTTACAATGCTAGGTACAACAGTGGCTAGCCCAAACACTGGCACGAGCATGCTAAGTAAAAATACAGCCGCTTAGACCTAGACCTGGCGTAGAGAAGAGGAAAGGCAGCAGGAAGAGGCCTACACATCAATAACCTGCGGGAATAGAAAGGAGAAAGCGGAAAATAGTTGGGGCATTAAATGTGCTCTTTTCAGGATATCATAACACAAACATACTCGCAATTTTTCAGCGTACTATAGAGCCAAATCTAGTAAAGTCTGTCATATGTATACCTGATGACTCATCAAATCTAGATTAAAAAAAAAAATGTGGTTGACCAAAAACAGTTAGGACACTCACTAAGACACGTGCACTAAAATGTCCATGGAATTTTTTAGGAGAAAAAAAAACAGAAATTGTCTGAAAGACCACTGATAGCACAATGGAGAGGAACCCATAACGGAGTCAGACAATGAAATCCTACATGTCACAAGGATGAAGGATTCAAAGTTATGCAATAACAGGGAGTTTCTTTTTTCTGTTGATTCATATAAGTTTTTTATATAACTTGAATGTTAGGTATTTATGTATTTTGAATATTGACTCCTTTTCAGATTCATAGCTTGCAACTTTTTTTCTTCCGTTTCATAGGTTGTGTTTTTGCTTTGTGAGTCTTTATTCTGTGGAAACTTTTTAGTTTGAATTGAAAATTCCGGGCTCTGCCTTCTGAGGCTAGAATTACAGGTAGATCACCATGCCCACCCACTACCATCTTACATAGAATCCCAGACTCTAGTCCTTTGTTTAAGTGGCAGTTCTATATCCTCTTTCCTACACCTCTTCATTTTTAAATTGTGACTCTGCCTCTTCATTTTTAAATTGTGACTCTGCCTTTTCCTACTTGTGGACATTTGAAATTATGAAAAAAACAGGCTGGAGAAATGGCTCAGGGATTAGTTAAATCTCTGCCTCTGAAAGCAGAAGGTCCTGAGTTTGGATCCCAGATCCCATATAAGAGAAATGCCAGACAGAAACGGCTGTGGCCTGTACTTCAGTCCTGGAAGGCGGAGCCTGTGAAACTACTGAACAAAGCAAAGAAGAGGTAGAGCAATTCAGCGTAAATTCTGAACACAAAGCCACCCTTGGGCCTCCAAAAGTACACACAGTACCTTTGATATATACACGGATGCACATACACACACACACACACACACACACACACACATTCACACACACAAGCAAAAATTTAATTTTTTAAAATGAAATTATGAAGAATGGTAGGATTTAATAAATGTGTAAATTCAGCTATCCTCACAAGGTTCAAGCAAAAAGCCACATTCCAGCTTTCCAGTTTGGACCTTTTCTTGATAAATAATGATATGAAAGAGGAGAATTCCAATCTTTCTTATTCTCTCTTTCAAAAAATTTAGGGGTAGCCAGGCCAAGGTCATCTGTGGTCCCACTAGCCAGTTGGTCCTTTCTGATCTGGCCCCAGTGGGATCCCTGCTCCAGAAGGCACCCTGATCCTCAAGGTAGGACCAAGAATGCTCCTAGGCCCCTGGGCCCCAGGTCATCTGCAAGTCCCACTAGCCAGCTTGCCCTTTCCATTCCAGGTCCCAATCTGCTCAGTCCTCCCAACGGTAAGGTCGCAGGCAACCACAAGCCCAACAGCCTCCACTAAGACATCTACACAGCCAGGTGTTCTTCTTCCTTCTCTTCCTCCTGCTTTCTTTCTTTTTCCCCCAACCCCCGCCCCATAATCATTAAAGAACTTTCAAGTTTTCAAGAATTAACAGAGTCCAGAGAAAACCCAAGCAACGGGCTAGGAGACCAACATCACACATCTGAGGACTTCTAAAATCATCCATCACATGGGAGAGAATCTTTGCTTCCAACTCTAAGATAAGTAAACTCTTTTATCATCCTGTTATTCTCAATTATTAGTAGTATAGTTTAAGATTTCCATATATTCCACTCAAAAACTCACACAACTCTAGGGACTATACCATTCACTTCACACATCACCAAGAAAGTAAACCTAAAAAGTGCACTACCATACAAATCTTCAGTCCCTGTCTAGTAAACCCACTTTAATTGATGTACTAACAGTACAATAGCCTCAATCTAGGAAACAACACCAACACCAGACAGGCATATCCAACTCCAAGGCAAACATTAGCAATAACTGCTCAAGTGTGGTAATATTGTATAATTCACTTCAGCTAAAAACACATCAAGAAAGACAAAAGAGATAAAAGGAAAATACTCAAGTCACAGTGCAAATCCATAAGAAAAAAAAAAACTAAGGCAACAAATCTCCTACAAAAAGCATCAACCCCCTAATGATGGAATCCAACCAGAACAAACTCAGAAAACAGCCAAGAAAGCTATAACCATGATAATGATTTTCAAAGCCTAATCTTTACTGTGGTCAAAACAATGAAAGAGGAAATCCAGAAGGAGTTAAATAACCGTACCAACCAATTTGAACAGGAACACAACAGGTACTTGGAGGAGATGAGAAAAGCAGTTGAAGAAACAAAAATAGGCATAGAACAGTTAAAATAATCTCAAGCAGAGATTGAACTCGAAATAAAAGACAAGCTATCTTTATCCCAAAACACAAGTCTTATCAACAGAATTAACAAAGCAGAAAATAGAATATGAGATTTTGAAGACAAAATGGAAGAACAAACCAGTTCAAAGAGGTTGTTAAAGCCAAAGAGATACTTGAGAGGAATATTCAAGAGTTATGGGACACCTTAAAGAAGCCTAACATGGAATACCAGAACAAGAATCCAAAAACATCACATCTAAGGAAATTTTTCAAATTGTCATAAAGGAAAACTTTCCACATCTAAAGAAAGAGAGGCCCATCCATATACAAGAGGCATATCACACCCCAAGCAGATATGACCAAAATAGAAACTCAACATGGCAAATAATAGTCAAAACACTACACATACCAGACAAAGAAACTGTGCTAAGAACATCAAGAAAAAAATCCAAGTCAGTTTTAAAGGTAAACCTATTAAAATAACAAATGATTTTTCAATGGAAACAGTAAAATACAGAAGAGCTTGGAGACATATTTCAAGCATTGAATGAGTACAAATGTCAATCCAAACTAATATACCCATCAGATCTATCAGTCATGATCAAGGGTGAAAGAAAAATTTCCTGCCATGTCTTGGTTAGGCACAGGTGTCAACTTGACAGTTCAGGGCTTGAGTTCTGGACACATTTGTGGAGAATTAGTGGTTGGGTTAAGCCCAGAGCAAACCTGCAGGAGATGGTCTGGCTGATGGAGAAGGCCCAGGTGGGTGGGATTAAGCCCAAGGGTAAAAAACAGAGAGCTGGTTGAGAGAGTTGGCATCCTTGTATGCACTTGGCCAGACATGCGGGTCTGGCAATAAGGATCGTCCCTCTCTCAGCCATTACATAAAGATGGTGTGGCCAGTTCCCTCAACCCTGCTGTTGGCGTGAGTTCTCCTGTCAAGCTGGATTGAGAACTGTAACCAGGAATCATAAGAGAAAATAAGCCCCTTGTTCCCTTAAGCCATTTAATGGTCATTTATCAGCAACTATGCAGGCAAACTGCGACACACCATAAAGACAAGTTGAAGGCTTATATGACCACCAAACCAGGCCTTCAAAAAATGCTAGAAAATATACTCAAGCTTGAAGAAAAGTACAACCATATCCAGGAGGACAGAAGGGAAGTATAATACCATCACAATCTACAAGCTAAATAATACACATATGAAAACCACTAAACACAAAAATGTCAGGAATCAAAAGTAATTTCTCCATTATAACCCTAAATGTCAATGGAATTAACTCACCAATCAAAAAACACAGGTTACAAACATGGATTAGAAATCAAAACCCTTGCACCTCCTGCCTTCAGGAAACACAGCTCACCACAAAAGATAAGCACATTCTAAAAGTAAAAGGCTGGTCAAGAGAGAGAGAGCCCAGCCCAGCCCTACCACCCCGGAGCCCCACGCATCCCTGCAGCGAGCACCCAGGCCGACTCTGGCTTGGCCTGCGCCCCGGCCCGGACTCCAGCCCCTCGCATCCTCCCACCCCGTGCGCCTGGCCACCCCCCTAGGTCCCAGGTGAAGAATTCTGCCATCGAGCCAGCGAGCGAAAGAGCCCAGCCCAGCCCCGCCCCCCACCCGGGAGCCGCCCAGCCAGCAGCACCTCGCCCAGCGGCCCCCTGCTTTGCCCCCGGGGTCCCGCTCCCCTCTACGCCGACCTTCCCAGGTCCCAGGTGAAGAATTCTGCCATCAACATCAGACCCTCTGCCTTTCTGGCCCACCCAGGACCTACGCACGTGGCCCACGGAAGACACACTGCCACTCAGAATTCAATAGAGCCCAAAGGAAACTCAAGCAAAATTCTAAGGAACAAAGGGAACACAGGCCATACATCTGGACTCCACTACAATCAGTATATCACATGGGCGAGATTCTTCTCCTCCAATCCAAACATAAGTAAACTTTTTCTTTTCACCTTACTGATCCTTTAAAGTATCAATGCTGTAGATCAACTTTCTCATACAGCCACCCCACAACATACAACTCCAAGGAGTACACCACTCACCCCCACATTTCACCAAGAAACTAAATCGTAAAGGTGCACTACCAAACTAATATTCACCCCCTGGTAACATAACCTGACTTAACTGACGTACTAACAGCCTAGTAGCCTCATCTAGGATATAACAATAACAATACACAAACATATCCAATCCAAGGCAAGCACTAGTAATAACTGGCAAGTGTAACAATACAAACTAGATGGATTCAGTGAAAAACACACAGAAACTGAAAGGTCCTACAAAACAAAACAACAATGTACAAGTCAAAGTGCAGATCCATGAGAAACAAAACCCAAGAAGACCAATCTCCTGCCGAAAGAATCAATCCCATAATGAGGGATTCTGACCAGAACAAATCCACAAAAATAGCCATGAAAGTCCAGACCCAACATAACGACTTTCAGAGTATTATCATTACCATGATTAATACTATGAAAGGAAATCCGAGAAGAGTTAAACAACCGTATCAATCACTTCGAACAGGAACACAACAGGCACTTGGAGGAGTTGAGAAAAACAGTTCAAGAAACAAAAATAGGTATAGAGCAATTAAAACAGTCTCAGGCAGAGTTTAAAATTGAACTAAAAGACAAGTTATCTTCAACCCAAAACTCAACAGAGAGTCTTATCAGCAGAACAAATGAGGCAGAAAATAGAATTTCAGATCTTGAAGACAAAGTGGGAGAATTAACCAGCTCAATGGAAGAGATTGTTAAAGCCAAAAAGATACTGGAGAGGAACATTCAAGAGATATGGGACACCCTGAAGAAGCCTAACATGCGCATTCATGGAATACCAGAACAAGAATCCCAAAATACCACACGGGAGGAAATGTTTCAATTCATCATAAATGAAAACTTCCCACAACTAAAGAATGAGAGGCCTATCCAAATACAAGAGGCAATTAGCACTCAAAACAGATATGACCAAAATAGAAAATCACCACGGCAAATAATAGTCAAAACACTCCACATTCAAGACAAAGAACTGGTGCTGAGAGCTTCAAGAGAAAAAAGCAACTCACTTTTAAAGGTAAACCTATTAGGATAACAAATGACTACTCAACGGAAACAGTATAAGCAAGAAGAGCTTGGAGAGACATACTTCAAGTATTAAATGAGCAAAAATGCCAACCCAGACTGATATACCTGGCAAAACTATCTGTCATGATTGAGGGAGAAAGAAAAGTTTTCCAGCACAAAGACAACTTGAAGGTATACATGTATACCAAACCAGGCCTTTAAAAAATCCTAGAAATGATACTCAAGCTTGAAGAAAAGAACAAGCATATCCAGGAGGACAGAAGGGAAGTATAATACCACCAAAACATAAATATCAAACAACATGCTTACAAAGTCTACTAAACATAAAAAATGTCCAGAATTAAAAATAATTTCTCCATTATAACATTAAATGTCAATGGTATTAACTCGCTGATTAAGAGACACAGATTACAAACTTGGATTAAAAAACACAATCCAACAATCTGCTGCCTTCAGGAAACTCATCTCACCACAAAAGATAAGCACATCCTAAGAATGAAAGGCTGGTCCAAAATCTTGCAAGCTAATGGAACCAGGAAACAGGCAGGGGTAGCAATTATGCTTTCAGACAAAGTGGACTTCAAACCAAAGAAAATCATAAGAGACACAGATGGATACTATATTTTAGTCACAGGTACAATTCACCAGGAAGACTTCACAATACTGAACATATATGCACCCAATATGTGCCCCGCCACATTCATTAAGAAAATCCTACAGCGCCTAAAGCAAGAAATCAACCCACAAATGATAATTCTTGGGGACTTCAACACCGCCCTCTCAACATAGGATAGCTCAACAAGGTCAAAAGCTTAACACAGACACTTTGGAACTTAATCAAACCCTGAAAGAAATGGACCTTACAGATCTCTATTGAACTTTTCACCCACGCACGAAAGAATACACATTTTTCTCAGCAGCACACGGAACTTTCTCCAAAATAGATCACATATTGGGCCACAAAACGAATCTACACATATACAAAAAAGTTGAAATTCTAACCTGTGCCCTATCAGACCACCACGGCCTAAAGCTGGACATCCACAACACAACAAACAAGAGAAAATACACTAACTCTTGGAAACTTAACAATATGATGCTGAATGAGAACTGGATTCAGGAAGAAATTAAAAAGGAAATTCAAGATTTCCTGAAAGTGAACATAATGAAAATACAACTTACCAAAATCTCTGGGACACAATGAAAGCTGTTCTAAGAGGTAAGTACATAGCTCTTAATACCTACATCAAAAAAATGGAAACATCAGAAATAAATAATTTAACGATGCAGCTTAAGGCTTTGGAGAAACTTGAGCAATCTGATCCCAAAAGTAGTAGAAGAGAGGAGATTAGCAAAATAAGGGGAGAAATATCTGAAATCGAGACTAAGAAAACGATAGAAAAAATCAACCAGTCAAAAAGCTGGTTCTTTGAAAAAATCAATAAGATTGATACACCCCTAGCTAAACTAACCAAAAGCAAGAGAGAGAAAACCCAAATTAACAAAATTAGAAATGAACATGGAGTTATCACTACTGATACCCAAGAAATCCAGAGAATTATAACATCATATTTCAAAAACTTATACTCAGTGAAGTTTGACAACACAAAAGAGATGGATGAATTTCTAAGTAAACACAACCTACCTAAATTGAATCAGGAAGTTGTGAATTACTTAAATAGCCCTATAACATATAAGGAAATTGAAGAAGTAATCTCAAATCTTCCCACCAAAAGATGTCCTGGACCAGATGGATTCAGCACAGAATTCTACCACACATTTAAGGAGTTAATAACACCAATACTCCTTAAACTGTTCCATCAAATAACAAAGGAAAGAACACTACCAAATTCCTTCTATGAAGCTAATATCGTCTTAATCCCAAAACCTAATAAAGATTCACTTAAAAAAGAAAACTATAGGCCGATCTCTCTGATGAACACAGACGCAAAGATTCTCAACAAAGTCTTAGCAAATCGGATTCAAAAACATATCAAAAAGATCATTCACAGGGACCAAGTAGGCTTCATCCCCGGCACATGAGGTTAGTTCAACATACGCAAATCAATAAATGTAATTCATCATGTAAACCAGTCCAAAGTCCAAGACCACATGATATTCTCGATAGATGCAGAAAAAGCCTTTGACAAGATCCAACAGCCTTTTATGATCAAAACGCTAGAGACAGTAGGAATGGAAAGAACCTTTATCAATATAATAAAAGCTGTATACAACAAGCCCACAGCAAGGATTATGCTCAATGGGGAACAATTGGAAGCATTCCCACTTAGATCAGGAACTAGACAAGGCAGTCCACTCTCACCACTTCTATTCAATATTGTATTTGAAGTCTTAGCTGAAGCCATAACACAAGAAAGGGACATAAAAGGGATTCAAATCGGCAAGGAAGAAGTCAAGCTATCCCTATTTGCAGATGACATGATCTTATACCTGAGGGATCCCACAAACTCCACCAGGAAGCTCCTGGAACTAATTGAGAAGTTCAGCAGGGTGGCAGGATACAAAATAAATGTGCAAAAATCAGAGGCCTTCCTATATGCCCAGAATGAAAGAAGTGAAAAAGCCTTGAGAGAAACAATCCCATTTACTGTAGCCCCTAAAAAAATGAAATACCTTGGTATAAACCTAACCAGGGAGGTAAAATACCTTTACAATGAAAACTTTAAAACCCTAAAGAAAGAAATTCCAGAAGACACCAGAAGGTGGAAAGACTTCCCATGTTCCTGGATTGGCAGAATCAACATTGTAAAAAGACCATCCTACCAAAGGCAATATACAAATTCAATGCCATACCAATTAAAATCCCAAAGCAATTCTTTAAAGAAGTTGACCAAATAATCTCAAAATTCATATGGAGGCACAAAAGACCCAGAATAGCAAAGACAATCCTGAGTAACAAAAGCACTGCTGGAGGTATTACCATATCAAACCTTAGTCTATACTACAAATCCATAGTTATAAAAACAGCCTGGTACTGGCTCCAAAATAGACACACAGATCAATGGATAAGGGTTGAAGACCCAGATATAAGCCCACAAAAATACAGCCATTTGATCTTTGACAAAGGGGCTCAAAGAATCCAATGGAAAAAGAACAGCATCTTCAACAAATGCTGCTGCAAAACTGGATCTCCACATGCAGAAGATTAAAGCTGGACCCGTACTTGTCACCATGTACAAGACTTAATTCCAAATGAATCAAGGACCTTGATATCAGGCCAGAGACTATAAAAATCATAGTTGAAAGGATAGGGAACTCCCTCAAGCTGATTGGGCTAGGCCAACAGTTCCTAAACAGACATCCAATGGCACAGTCACTGCTACCAACTCTCAACAGTTGGGATCTTGTGAAATTAAAGAGCTTCTGTTCAAATAAAGAGATTGTAACACGAGCTCAAAGGAAACCCACAGAATGGGAGAAAATCTTCACTAACCACATATCTGATAGAGCTCTACTGTCCAGAGTGCACAAAAAATTAGAAATTAAACATCAAGGAAACCAATGGCCCAATTAAAAAATGGGCCCTGGAATTGAAAAGAAATTTTACCAGAGATGAAATTAAAATGTCTAACAAATATCTTAAAAAATGCTCCACTTCTTTAGCCATAAGGGAAATGCAAATCAAAACCTCCCTGAGATATCATCTCACCCCAGTCAGGATGGCAAAAATCCACAATACAAACAACAACAAGTGCTGGAGAGGTTGTGGAGAGAGGGGAACTCTGCTACATTGCTGGTGGGAATGCAGGCTCATACAACCACTCTGGCAAGCCGTCTGGAGATTCTTAAAGAAATTAAAGATTGAAATGCCATATGACCCTGCTATTCCACTTTTGGGAATAACCCCCCATGCAGCAGAGGTTCGCCTCGATAGCACAAGCATGACCATGTTCATAGCAGCACTGTTTACAATAGCAAAGTCATGGAATCAGCCCAAATGTCCAACAGTTGACGAGTGGATAAGGAAACTGTGGTACATCTATACAATGGAGTACTACTCAGCCATCAAAAATGATGAATTACTGGAATTTGCCGGGAAATGGATGTCATTAGAAACAATTATATTAAGTGAAGTATCCCAAACCCAGAAAGTTAAGCACCATATGTACTCCCTAATAGGTGGCTCCTAGTACCAAACTCACCCAGCCCACATTGAGACACTCAAAGGTAAACCTATGTAATACAGTAATTGCAAGGATTGTGAACAGGAGGGATGGGGTTGGAGGGCCACACCAGACACAAGGAGAAAGGGGACCATGTTACAGCAGAGAAAATCAGCCTCCAAGGAATGCAAGTAAGTAATGAGACACCTGGTTAAGTTCACAGATGTTTATTCCTGATCATGTACAACTGAGGGGGTATGATCTCACCAGAAGGGGAGGGCATATAGTCTGGCAGATGAAAGGTGATCATTTTGCAAACGGGTGACTGACCCCTCCCTCACCGAGGTTTCCTGCTTTTATTACATCTACCCTTGAATGTTCTATTATAACAAGACTCCAGTTTAACAGTTTTTTGTCTCTGGCCAGGGGGTGACATACAGTGCCCATCAGGATGGAGTGAAGGGCATTGCAGGAGCAGCAAAACTGCAAAAGAAAATCAACAAACCACAATCCAGAACTTCAGAGACTCTATATCAACCACATAGAACTAGGCCAGCATAATCTCTCCCCATCCTGAAGCTCAGGGACATTTGCGGAAGAGGGGGCAGTAAGATTGTAAGAGCAAAAGGATGGGAGGAGCAATGATCTGAAGATTCTCCACACTAGTTAGGACTGAAGCAATCATAATAGGACTTTGCATGCCCTGCGCAATGTCCAACACACTATTGACCTCACAAAGTCTAGCATCGGCTAAAGGCACCAAGATCCTTGGAGGCAAGGGATTGACAGCCACAGTAGTGTTCCTATGCTTAAGGGGAACACGAGAAAGGGTTCAGGGAAATGCCACTGGGTCCTTGTATGTCATCGGAGAGGAGAGTCTGGCATGCACATTAAAGGATTCTCCAGGGATTGGAGGGGGAGGCACTGGGGGATGGGGGGGTGAAGGGAGGGGGAGCAGGGGGGTCAGGGGAAGGAGGAGGGAGGGAGGGAACCGATGTACCTACTAAGTTTGTATGAGTGGAAATAATAATAAAAAAATGTTAAAAAAAAAAAGAAAGAAAAATGGGCCTTGGAACTCAAAAGAAACTTTTCCAGGAATGAAACTGAAATGTCTAACAAATATCTCTCACATCCCTTCCTGTTCACTTGGGACTGAACAGGTTTGATCTCCCCAATCAAGAAAGGTATAGGAACTGGCAATTAGATGGTAACCAACTGGCAAATAGAAGACTGAACCCTCTCAATGCTGTGTCCTACTCTTATTCTTCCACCTACCTTTGAGTCTCTTCCTTTATTGAGACCTTCGTTTAAATTGTCTTTTATCCTTGGTTAGGAGATGATCTCAACAACCAGTAAGGATGCAGCCAAGGGCAGTGCAAGAGCAGCAAGACAGAAAACAACCAACCAACCATCATTCAGAACACCAAAGACCCTACAATATTCACCCTGAACCAGACCAGCCAAATTTCTCCCACCCAAAAGCTCAGGGAACCTTGTGGAAGAGGGAGCGGCAAGATTATAAGAGCCTAAACGTGGGGAGGACAAACAGTATGCAAGATACTCCACACAAGTCAGGGCTACAGCACCCAGGATATAGCCACAGTGAGATTGGACCTTGCCTCAGCTGCACAATGGCTAATACGTCAATAACCCCCAAAGTCTAGCACAGATCACAGGGGGAAGGCTTCAAGCAACAGCATCCTTAGAGACAAGAGATTAAACAAAAATAATAGAGTCCCCATACTAGTGGGTGCCCCAAGAAGGGGCCCCAAGCTATGCCACTGAGTCCTGATCTCTTACTAGTATTAGACGATTTAGAGGGAAATTCAGCGCCTACATAAACATCTGTAGGCTCTGGAGGATGGGAGGGAAGAACCAAGAGAGAAAGAAAGAAGGAAAGGGGTGAGAGGAAGGGGAGGAAAACAAGGAGTAAAAGGGAGAGGGGGGAAAAGGGAAAGGGGATACCTATTGACCTTATATAACCAGGCAAAAAAGGTAATAAATAAATACATAAATAAAAATAAATCAAGTGAACACACGCACAAAACAACACACAAAAACAAACAAACAAGCAAAAAAATACACCTATGATGCAAATGACTTGTCAGAAACCCATCTGTGGAGAGAGTACTCCTGCATTCCCCTGTGCCCCGACTTTTCAATAGGTAACTGCAGTTGTCCACCTCCTTGACCTTCCATGGTCACTTTCTGATGGGTATTTGTCCCCCAATTTAATGATGTTCATTATATGTTCTTTTATTTGAAAGCCCACCCAAGAGAATGATGTGCTCTGCCCACTCCTCTCAGTGGGGGACTCCAGTCAACTGCTTCCTCGGGGCCTCCCCAGTCATGTCTGCCGGATGTTCATAAACCCACAATTGGATGTTGTTTTGCTGTCCTTCTGTGCTTCTCTGTATCTGCATTTATTTTTCTGTTATTTTGTTTCTGTATACATAATAAACTCATTCATTCAAAGCCCAAAATATGGCTATCTTAAATCATTCTCTGAACCATACAAACAACACAACAAAACACAGAGTTTTTTTAAGAAGTGACCCCATCAAACTGTTGTGGATAAAAGTCATAACAATAGTTGTAGCATTCACCATTCAGCTGTCACTACAAAAAAAAGAAAAAAGAAAAAAAAAAACAGCCACCAAACCCCACAGGACTGTTGGAAAGTAGAAGATGAAAATAATAGTATCAAAACTTTAGCATCACTGTTGCTTAAGTGCAAATGAAATCTCAGAGGCACACAAGGACAAGTGTTCATTTCTTGCAATGCATCTTGAGATTGGCTCAAGAAGATGGACTGGGATCAGCCAGTCTTGATTTCAGGCTGGAATTTCTTTCAGCTCTACTCCAGGTTTCTCATCCCCCTAGAACAAACATACAGTGGGGAACCAACATACAGGGATGTTCTTCTTATTATTTTGGCAGAAGTATAAAAGAAAGGCCGGTAACCCAAGCTTACCATAGGCCTCCTATCAGCTCCCATCCCGTTGAATCAAGTTACTATAATGGCTAAGTCCAGAATCGAGGCAAGGAGCAATCCACTCAGAGTACTGAATTGTTTTTCTCATTGAAAGACACCAAAGAGATGGGAAGACTATTTAGATTTCTGCTGCTTTCTAGCTTATTGTCCAAGTTGGAAGTCGTTAAAATTCATGGTACATCAGGGTGTGCCAAAGTGGAACCTCAAGAGAATAAAGGAGTGAGAAGAACTTGAACTTCACAAAGAAACCTGAACATATCCTGAACATTTCTAAAGGACTCTAATTTGTTTCTGTTTTCCTTTCCTTCCATAAAAGAAAATTTTCCTAGCAAAAACACTTGAGTACGAAGACATTCATCCCTGAAGCTAACACACTAGAAAAAATTGTGAAGACTAGACTTTGTTGACACCCGAGGCTGTGACAGAGTGAGCCAAAATCCCTGCCTGCTAGGCCAAGACAACGAGGCAGTGTTATATGCGGCTATTGTCAATGAGCACTTGAGCCCACCAAGAGCAGGAAAATCCCACCACTGTCAGCCAGCCCGGCGGATGCACCAGACTTCCCAAATAACTGTATCCCCAGTCCAGACGAACAGACATGTTGATTTAAATTTTCATGCTAATCTGAGAGCAGGATGAGGTGATGTGATTCTTGGCTGGTGATAGCAAACGGTGAATGATGTGGTAAATGCACACACACACACACACACACACACACACACACGGATGCCTGAAAAGAAAGAAAAGACAGTGGGATCCTGCCATTCGCTGCCTTCCTGAAGGAAGCATACGCCAGACCGTGCCTGGGTCTATGAGAGTCGCCACCAGGCAAGCCCAGAGAAGCCCTGGAGGTCAACTCTTCATATTTTAATTACAAGTGATTAAAAAAAACTCATGAGCTAGAGAACATCTTGCCAGGACCAGGGAAGGTTGAGCCATGAACCTTCTCATCTCTGCCATCATTTCCTGTGTGACTTGGCTTCAGGGGCCGCCCAGTCCTTTGTAAGAGATGGGGAGACTCTTCTTTTTTAGACTCTGTGATCTGAAGTAATTTCTTTTCACAAAACCAAAAGCAAAAGAAATCACACTTGCAATTTTAGCTGAGAATAACTTCAAACACAGTGATTAGTCTCAAATAGTCATAACAGAAAACATGCACAATTGTCCCTCAAAGCACCCGCAGGCTCCACAAGAGGTCTAAATGGTCATAGATGAAGGAATTGACTTGGGATGAAGTCAAAGAGTGGCCAACCTAAAAGATTTCTTGGAACTTTACCAGTCTGCATAACAGCTTCCACTGCCACTAAGACTGCAGTCGCCTAAACTTGGTCCATCCAAACTGCCAGTTTGGTCAATATGAAACCTCAGAATTTCTTCACCAAACTAAAATTGATCAAGAAGTTTGATCCTGATTGGATGCTCTTGACACCTCAATTCTTTGGCTTGGCCAGCTTCCTCAGAACCCAAAGCTTCCTCAGAACCCAAAGCTTCCTCAGAACCCAAAGCTTCCTCAGAACCCAAAGCTTCCTCAGAACCCAAAGCTGTCTTTCCTGTGAACAAGGCTTTAAAACAAAGTATTATTCCAGTGATCTTCAATAATACTTATAATAAACTGTAAATAAAAAGGGAGGTTTTTCTAAGTGACTTGCCTAGGTGGCCAGAGTCTGTTAGACGATGATTGAGTGTGCGGGAGAAGGCACTAGCCTCATACCTGCTGTCGCCATGGCCTCTGGGAGAAGCTTAGATGGGAAACATAAAGACAATTTAATGTCAGCATTGCCCAAAGCAAATAATAGAGTTCTAAGTTAACAGAAATTGTTTATTAGCACCTCCTAGTTCTTGGATTTCCATTCTTTGCCTTTCTATCAAATAAATACTCTCAACAGACTTCAGGGAGTATCACAGTCCTCTGATAGGGGCTGAGTAACCTTTTTCTCTCATGTCCTAGAACGGAAATGGAATAATAACATAATGTAAAACTTACCTCTACTTGGCATATGGCATGATGTGATGATGTGTCCTTACTTCTTTTTGTTTCTTTATTATCATATGGTGTAACAGCCTGCATGGTTGCTGATAAATTACCACCAAACATTAAACCAACAAAGATTTTATTCTCTTACTATAGTCTGGTTATAGTTCTCAGTCTAGTTGGCAAAAGAGCATGCATCATCTCCGAAGCATTGAAGGAATTGGCCACACCATTTCCACATAATAGCTGAGAGAGGGACGATCCTTACTTGTCAAACCAGCATATCTGGCAAAGTATATACAAGGACGCTAACTTTCTCAACCAGTTCTCTGCATTTTCTTCACCTGTCAGGGCTTAGTCCCACTCCCCCTGAGCTAGGCCTTTTCCATCAACTAAACAATCTCCTGCAGGTTCGCTCTGGGCTTAATTCAACTACTAATTCTCTACAAATGTCCAGAGCTCATACTGTCAACCATCAAGGTAACACCTGTACCTAACTATGATACATGGTTTTTGGGGTCCTAGATTCTCTCCCAGGCTACACCACGTTAAAACACAAAGAGTGATAAAATGATCATGCTACTGCGATAGTTAGTCTTGTTGACACTCAAGGTTTAAAGTCACCTGGGAGACACACATTTGAACATGTCTGTGATGGCATTTCTCAAAAGCAGATGGATCTGAGTACAAATCCTGGATGCCTGGCAGAAATGATACAGCCTGCATTTTTGACTCTGAAAGGTGGAGCCTGGGGAATGCCAGAGCAAAGCTGCAATCCAGGATGATATCCAAAGTCATCCTTGGGCCTCCAAAGGGGAACACACACACACACACACACACACACACACACACACACACACACACAAGCACAAAAAAGTGGGCATTTTGTAATGGAAAAATCCCTGTAAAAGCATAAACTGCAGCCCAATGTTTTCTCGAAGTATACATTTTTTTCTTCTTTAATCTTTTTTTTATTTTTTTCCTGGTTTTACAAGCATATTGAGTACTTATTTCTGCCTCTCTCCTTCCCCTTCCTTTCCATTCCCCCTCCCCTCCCTTCACCAATCCATCCCACTGCCTCTGGCCATGAGCAAGGGAAGGGGTGCGTTGTAGGAAAGTGGTAAAAAGCAAATCTCTTGGGACAGAATTAGTTGTGGCAAATTACAGAAGAAGAAAACTTCAGGTGAGTTGTAAAATTTGTAACCAAGCAAACAAATGCATTTTACTGTGATTCTAGACCAAACTCTGCCCTCATCTGGAAGGAAGAAGTTTCTGGTCTTCACAGTTCTGTCCATAACAACTGCTGTCCTCTATGCACTCACTCATTCCCTGAGGTTGCTTCCTTGTTGTTGTTGCTTTCATTTGAAACTGAACTCTACCTTCATTAGCTAGAAACTTTTAATTGGTAGCAAGAGCCAGATTCCCTCCTAACCTCTGATCCAGCCCCTCCCACACTGCCAGTCTAGCTCAGTCCCATAAAGATGGGCACCCACAGCTGAATTTGAGTCCAGACATCTTATTTTGGGGAATGACTAAAAATACTAGCCCATCTATTTTTATCATGGAGAATAAACATTATCTGTGTGCTTCTTTGGATCCTAGGAGATTGTTTTTAGTCACAGAATTGAATGCCCCTCCTTCACACCGTGAATTATTTTTAAAACATAGACTTAGAAATAGCCCACATTCAGAACATGGAAGGCTTGACAGCCCTCAGAACTAGAAATATACCATCCAGAGTCAAGACCGGATGAGCAGACACTGCAATCACCCAACACGGTACGAAATGCCAACATTTCTGGTTGTAGGAAGGAGTGGCTCACAATCTGTGTGCAGCCCAAACTGGGTGAAAAGTTGCAGTGGGAATTTGGAATGGAGAGGGGAATGAACCGATTGGACAGGGCTGGCTTAGAAAGGTCCTTGGAAGGGTAAGAAAGGGCTTTCTTCAATTTAGCCAATTAGCACATTCAGATGTTCAAGTTCTTGCCTTCTCCATTGCACTTTAAACTGTTGAGCCAACATGTGTCAAAGACTGATGATACCGAAAGTTACAGCAAGCCTTGCATTCTGAGGGGAACCACTGCAGGTCACAAACTGCAGACAGTCCTGCTCTGGACCTCATACAGCTATAGTCTTCTCCAGAGGAAGATTCTCATGAGGTCTAGGGTATGCACTCACATTGGTGAGCTATACTACTTTCTGTCACAGACAACCTCATCCCCAACCTTACCTGTTGAATTCTTAACCCCAGTTGTGCCGTGGTCTCATCCAAAGTAGGACCTTTGATGACATAGCAAAGTTAATATGAAGCCATTAACGTGAAATATAATGCATGCGACTGGTAGCCTTCTTAAAGGGGTAAATGGTGTAACGAAGCCTGCACACAGGGAAAACGCTGAGGGAAGATGGGGGTGGAGTTCTAGCGAATGCATCCACAAGCCAAAGTACCAAAGATTGTTGGCAAAACACCAGAATCTCAGGAAGAGGCATTTTTCCTTGCAGCTATCAGAAGGAATCAATCGATGAATACTTGGATCTTGGATTTCTTGCCTCCAAAACAGTGAGACCACAGACATTTGTTGTTTAGGACACTTGCTATATGGCAGTTGATTACAACACTTTTAATATGCTACGCTCCTTTTGGAACATACATCATTAACCAAAGCCCAGAATCTCCAGGGTCTGCTGAGAGTACAAAGTGTTTCTCTTACATTCTCCCTGGGACTACAGGTGGCCAAGGGGCACCTGTTCAAGTGGCATGTGCACCAGTCTACACACTTGAAAGGCTGTTGTGCTTAAGGGGAGAAAAGGATATTTATTTGACTTATGGCTCCAGAGGCGGGATATAGTTTATTACGGTAGAAAGACCATGGCAGATGACAGAAGACAGAGGTGACTCAGGTCACTGGAGCCATCATGGAGGCAGAGAGAGCAAGAAACAAACTGCAAGAGCTAGTGGAAGCAGGGTGGGGCTACCCAGCCTCAAGCCCACCCCCGTGACTCGCT
Organism: Typhlomys cinereus; assembly: GCA_023101885.1. Lineage (NCBI taxonomy): Eukaryota > Metazoa > Chordata > Mammalia > Rodentia > Platacanthomyidae > Typhlomys > Typhlomys cinereus. Next base: position 924,203 of record JALPQD010000326.1, on the reverse strand, counting down.
TTCTTCTAGATAGGTTCCGCCTCTTTCCAAACACTAACGTCAGCTAAGGATTCAAACACGTGAGCCTATAGGGGACAACTCATATCAAACCCCTCCTCCTCTGGAACATGACAGAGAGGGAGGGTGAAGAGAGGTGGTCAGAAAGCAGAGACCCAAGCTGAGGTTAGACATCTAAGCCACACAACCCAACAGAGAATTAAATTAATTCAATTTATTTTTTTAAAGGAATTCCAAATTTGGAAGCTCGGGAGATAGCTCAGTCAGTACTTGCTACGCAAACCTGAGGATCTGAGTTCAACCCCCCCCCCCAGTACCTACATAAGAAAGCTAGGTCTCGTGGTATTCTCTTGCAATCCAGCAGAGGAGAGGTGGAGACAAGAGGATCCTTACAATTCTCTGGCAAGGCAGCTGACCTAGTAGGCAAATTCTAGTGAGAGAACCTGCCTCAAAAAAAAGTTGGATGGTATCTAACTTCTACATATAAACACTTGTACGTATATGTGCACCTATGTGTACATGTGCACGCACATTCATGCACACGCACATGCATGCATGCATGCACGCACACACAACACACAACACACACCCATTCCAAATTTGAACCTTACTTTCTCTGATCAGTTCATGTATTAAGATCAGACACTAAACAATGTTAATATTAATGGTTTATGGACTTGATTTCTAACTTTTTTAATCCTTCCATCCAGATTTATTTTTTGTATACATTCCCTTTTATTTTTTAATGTTGTATACATGAATGCAGTGATTTAATATTTTCACCCCTTAGTCCTCAATCCTATCCCTTCTCCTTTTCCCCTTACAGCCCTTCATCTCCCCTGCCAGACTCGTCCTATTTTCAAATCTTTTCACTTGTGTGGTCCACTGTGCTTTGTAGTTTTCTTTGATGACACATGCCCGCCATGATTCTGCTCCAGTTAGTATCATAGATCAGTGGATACGCCATTGAGAAAAGCACCTTCCTCTTCCCTCAGTCTCTTGGCGAGGGTGGAGGGGAGGTTACTTCTTGAGATCTTTCTGCTTTCATGATAAGATGTTGATAGGACAGTTTCTGTGCAAGTCTTGTGGAATCATACGTGTCTGCCATGAAAGCATGCATACTATAGCCCTGTCATATTCAGGAGATAATGTCTGGCTAGCCCACTACTGTTCCACTTCAGGCTCTTACAGTCTTACTGCCCCCACTTCTGTGATGTTCCCTGAACCTTGGGGCATATTTCTAGCTTTTAAATAGTCTGCAGGGAGGGGGGGTGTAGGCCTTTTTCTGCACTTGTCTTAGTCAAGGTGGGCCTGCTGATTCCATGACAAAATAGATGTCACGCTCGGCCTGAAATAAATTTGCACTCAGCATCCATCTTACATTTAGAAATTAACCATCACATGCCCCTATGTCTCCTGTCTAATGAACTTTTATTTCACTAAAAATAAAAGCAAGTTGAAAGAAAAAGCCTAATAAAAATTCTCTATTCAAAATTTCACCTCAGAACTGATCACTTTCTAAGAATTTGCATATTCTGAAGTAAAAGGGAGAAGGTACTGGAATGGTCCAATTTTAAACACAGAACTGCCTGGCTTCCCCTGAATTTACTGACATTCCTTTCCTCAGTAATGCTTGAATGCCCACCCAAGAACACTTGTGCCATGTCAGAAGCCTGCCCTTCGCTCTCCAGGAGTTCCGCCTGTGAGAAAAATGCAGGAAAAGCTGTGTCAGGGGAGACAATCCAAACGTGTCACCAGTCACCGTGGCCCGAGGTCCTGAAGTCTGGAGAACTGAATAACTCACGCCACGTTACACACACGGGCGACGCTTGGCTCCTGTGCCCAGAGATGTAACCTGACTTCAGGAGACTCACAGCTGAAGCAGAAGTGTGGCGCTCTGGTCTGAGTTGTTTTTCCCCTTTATTGATTTATTGATGAATTTTGCTCCTTGACAGTTTCATACATGTATAAAATACATTCTGTTTACTCTCCTCTACTGCTTTTTTCCAGTCTCCTTCCCTTCTCTCTGCCAGGCACCTGTCCTACAAGATTTCCTCACATATTCAGGTCTTTCATTTTATTTTGTGTTCTGATGATGGGTTTAAACAGGGTCTTTCTTGTGACTATCTCTTAGAGCCTGCTAGGTGCCCCTGTAGGTATGCAAGCTGGATATTTTTATATGGGTTTTACTTTTTTAAGGAGACATTTAAGAAAGATGTAGAAGTCAAGACATTTAAGTCCATGAGTAAGTCAGGGCATAAAGTGACCCCCAAGGGTATACATGAAGGAGAATAGTGATTTTTTTTGTGGGTCACATATGTAGACAGCATTCTGGCAGAAATAATAAAAAATGCTCTCAATATAATACAGAAGGGAACAAGGCTTTAAAAAATGCTGGGACTTGCTAGAGAAACCCCAATTCACATTGCAATAAGAGGCCTATTGTTGACATATAAACAAGATAATCCAAGTTCAGGTTAGAACTAGGGTTCCAAATCTATCTGAGTTTTTAAATCTTTGAGGACCTAGTGCTGGACCCATAAACAGTCTGCCCAATTGCTCTGGAAAGCAGGAAATAGTTAATAAAAAGGAAAAAAAAAAAGCAGACCAGTTCATAAAATTGGGCAGCAGACGCCAACACCTCATATTCTCACTGCTTTCTCTTATAAAAGAGTAGAAAAAGCATCGTAAAATCAATATTAACTTATTTAAGTAGCTGTAAAAGAGCTCTCTGGTCATCAGGTCCAGCTGTAAAATCATCTCACCATCTCAGTGAGCTCCCAACCCTTGGAGAGCTGTCTGCTGCGGCTATCTGCTAGCACTTGGCGAGAAAGTTTGTCACTGCTCCTGGTTGCTTCCCTAGAGTGGAGAGGAAGCTCCGTAACGCAAACATCAGGCATTGTGATGGAACTCTTGCAACTTTACCAAAAGCCACCCAGTATTTTCATGCAGGTACACAAACACCAATAAAGCATCCAAGTCTCTATCTTCAAACACCACAAAGTATTGTATAAGTAAATCCAATATCTATATACTAATTTGCCCAAAATGTTTATCTATAGTCATAGGTACCTACATGGCAGCTTTTAGGAAAAGGTATATGATACATCATATATATATATATATTGCATCATATATCATACATATATATTATATATAGGATTTTCCACCTTTTCTGTTTAGAGAAACAGTAACACGGAACTAGGTAGCTTATACAACTAAGTTTTTTTTTTAACCTAGTTACAGTCCCTCAATGCAGTCCCTTAATTTTGCAGATACTGCTTAGATTTCCATCAGACTTACAGTCAGGAATGGCTCTGCTTTTCCTAACAACTAGCTTACTTCTTACATTATAGGCCTGTCATCGTTAACGACTAGCAGTGCTTCTCTCTGTGTTGCCTTCCAGACCACCTGCTAGTCTCTCTTACCTCTGCCAGACAGTTTTTCTACTTTTATTCCCTACACACTCCAATTATCTTTAATCATCCATCTCATTTTCTAATTATGTGGTTTTGCTTTAATTTTTCTCTAACCAAAAGCTAGTTCTTATATTGTTCTCTTTCAATGTCTCAAGGGTATCACACAAAATTATTTTCTTTGAGTTTTATCACTTCACCTCTACTTGGAGCAGATTTTTTGGGGAAATCTTTACATATAAAATAAGTTCCCTAACTTCTTGTTAAAACGGCATTTATACATTAGACTCTTATAACGCTGGAGTTGATTGAGTGCCGTTAATTTTACTCTTTCATAATTGCATTTAGTTTATTTCTCATAGGCCAAAACAAAATTGTTTGAGATTGCACTATGTAACCATTGTATTTACCAGTTGGCAAACTCTTGATTCCTAAGTAATTCGCATTGCCTAGAAGCCCTTCATGCACACCATCAGCTGTTACCATTAGTAATCAGTATATAGCAGGTGATGCTACAATAACAAAACAAGCATAAGCCGCTGCCATTTCCGGCTGGCGTTTTTATATGACATCCAAGATCCAAACTCATACTTTCTACTTGCACAGGCTTAACTCATGAGTCATCTATCCAGCCCCTAAACTTTATTTTTAATAGATTTTATTTTTAAATTCTAAGTTCATTTAAGATTTTTGCTGTGTGTCTCTTCTGTCATTTACTAGCAACAACATTTTAATTTGATTAGTAGAAAACTATGAGCTGGCTCAGAGGGTAAAGGTGTCTATACCCAGACCTGGAAACCGAAGTTTAATCCCCTAGGCTCACGTGGTAAAAGAGAGAACCAACTTCCCAAGTTTGTCCTCTGACCTCTCTCTCTCACTCTCTCTCTTCCTCTCTCTTTCTCGCTCTCTCTCTCTCACTCACTCACTCTCTCTCTCTTTTTCTCTGTCATCTAACATTAATAAAAAGATTATTAAAAAAAGAACCATCTTTACTATTCCTTGTTTTCACTCTGTCTCTAATATTTTGAATAATCGCTCAGGATAATTGCGTTCTCAATATAAGGAGTACCTCACAATACAAAGTACTCCCCTCTAAAATGAAAAATATGGAAAATGAATTACAACAAATTGAAGACCCTAGACTCAACTTTATTTTTTAATTTAATTTTTAGAATCAGCAAACTTAGATATACTCGTAAACCCTTAAGCCAACTTCATGAGTATGTACTGTCAATAACTAATACTTCTTGTATGCTAGCAAACATGCTAAGCATCCCTGTGTGATTCACTGGGTGTAGACCACAACTCATGCCACATAACTCTGATTACTTGAACTGTACAAATGAGGACCTGAAGGCAAAGATGATGAGTGATCTGGAAGCCACAGTTAGACTAAACCATCATCCTAGAAATCAATCAGTCACAATGCCACCCTCTTGAAGAGTCTTGTCCTCACTTAGAACTTTCAACTTGGACTTTTAAAAAAAAATAAGAGAAACAAATTTAAACTTACACTGAGGTCATTTGCCTACAAAAGAAAACACTAGAAAGTCTGAATCAACTTCCACAAGAGTAGACATTTGACACCAGGGGTTGTTTTTGCTTTTCTTTTTGGTTTTGTTTTGGATTTGGGCAGCAAGGGCTTTCTCTATAGCCTAAAGCTGGTTTCAGACTCACGGCCTTCCTGCTTCAGCCCTTCTAAAGACCAGGGCTGCAGGCAGCACGCCAGGCAAAGGGAGGACTCTTGAGCTGCATATTTGTTACTTCCTGTCCAGCTTTTCTGTTCTCCAGGCTAACTCTCTTACCTTTGGATGCCACACAACAATCTTTCCCAAACGTTATTTGTTAATATTGGTATTAAATTGGTATTAAATGGAATACTAACACAAATGACCCTAAACCACCATGCGGATTTGTTCACTGTCGGCCGAGAAGAAGCAATATGAGACCTGATGGCGGAACAGATTCTCAGTGCAGTGTAGAAGATACGACAGCAAGAAATCAGAAAAATACAAGTGTGCTCAACATTGGTTACATATCTACTCCTCCAGGTATCTTCAGTAAAGAATGTCCATGCTCAGTATCATCTGCTCCAACTCGAGAGTTCATTCTGATTACAAAGAAAAGTCTTGCTGCAAGATGGAAATAACTGCTATCAACACTTCTTTCTTCATGAAAGAAAACCTTGAAAGAAAAATACTTCTTAATTGAGAAAAAGTCACTCTGTAAAGGCAAATAAGGTATAACGAGAAACACATACATGCATGCATACATGCATGCACACACACACATGCACGCACACACAAGCCTGTGCACACGCACATGAACACATGCATGAACAATATGCCACTGTGGTATTTCTGGGGCTTATTAGATAACAAAAACTAGTGTTGTCAGCAGTCAAAAGAAGAAAATGGACAACACTCTTACAAGCTTTTAGTGCCTCCCATGTCTAGAGAAAAGGAGATTTTAAACTCTCTTCTTCAGTCCTAAGTGTCTCATTGGATCAGGAAGAAGAGAAAAGTCAGTAAGACAGAGGTGTGCAGCCACTGCCAACAAAAAAACAACTCCTTCCACCAGACTCTGCTGCTGCCACTTGCCCATAAACTACTCCTGTGGTTATCTATGACATCGCCATGTGAACGGCGCCCTCTGGAGTTATCACAAGGACAAGTCATGGAGATGCTGAAATAGCCAGAAAATAAGATCCAGAAGGACAAGGTAAGAAATGATACATTCACCCAAAGAGGAAGCAAGGTAAGGCTAACCACCAACAGCTCTCCACATCAGCCAGAAAGAAGGCAAAGGAAGAAAGTGGCAGGTTCAGCGTGCAAATGCAGCTACAGGGCAGAAAACCCTGACAGGGGTCATGCAAGGCTTTACCTCGTCGCATAGGGAAGCGTCCCTTTCTGGGGTTCGGGAGCACACCGTCACTGGCATGGCAACCTCGCTTATGTGCTCACAATTCTCTCCTGAGTTTGAGAGGGAATATCAGACATGTTTTTGTAATCCAGGAGATAGTAGTGATGGATAAAAAAAAAAAAAAAAAAACGAATAGATTTAAGAAAAGAATTTTAGGTGTATATCTCTGCCCCAGCCCTTAGTCATCTCTGACACTTGTCGCCACTCCACAGAAGTTTCTGTTCGACCCTCAGAAACAGGTTTCCCACCATCCTCCCAGCACACTGTTCCTTGACCCACTTAGTGGTCGCACTGTTTGTACTTGTTTACTTGTCTGCTTGCTTGTTTTGTTTTCGGTCACCCTGTTAGGAAGACGACGATCTGTTAGAGACACACACACATTGCAGCCCCCAGAGCTCCGTCCTGCACTGGCAGCTCCAAAGCCTTCTTCCCCATCCACAGAGGTGGGCTGCATGAACTGCAGAATACACATGGCAGGAAGGGATCTGTGGCGGCCAAGCATCTCAACAGGCAGCTCTGTCTACCCCAGATTGCTCCGCAGTGCTGAGACACCATGACTTGATTAGTTCTGCCCGCTACATGTCATCATCAGTACCAGCATCTGAAAGTGCCGAAGGAAGGGGCCAGTGTCCAAAAACTTTCACCCATCATATTCTACCAGTGTTTCTTTTTGTGTCTCTTTGAAATTTTGGTATCACGATTTACTGTCACAAAAAAAGGAGAGATTAATGGACAGGATAAAGAGGGCTGGGAACAGGACTTGTCCTTGTGCACTTCCAGTGTCCTTCCTCAGTTCTTTGAAAGGCCTCTCTCTAAGACCAGACCCTTTCAGCAAGAAAATGAGAGCTAATTTACATGTCACTTTAGCTAAGCTGTAGTCCACAGTTTTACATCCAACACTACTGTCCTGCTATGAAAGTATTGTTGAGATGTGATTAATGTGCACACTAATTTACAGATTGCCTGCTTAATGTGGGTGAATTCTTTTCAGTCAGTCAAAGACCTTGAAAGTAAAGACAGATTGCCCAAAGAAAGAGGCAGCTGTCAGTCAATCATCTGCCCTATGGATCCTAACTCATCAATCCCAACAAAGAGTAATTATTATTCTCTCGCTCTCTCACTCTCGCTCTCTCTCTCTCGCGCTCTCTCTCTCTCTCTCTCTCTCTCTCTCTCTCTCTCACACACACACACACACACACACACACACACATACACACACACATACACACACACACATACACACACAATTACAGACATGCATAGATGTATCCTGTTTGTTTGCTACTCTGGAGAATCAGAACATGGAGTATATCTGCAACAGTTTATCTGTGGCTGGCAGACACTCATTCCTTGGAGATCATCTCCAAGACCAGAACATGACAGCAAGACCTATGAACGCCTGTCAGAAGATGGGACATTTGCCTGAAGAGACTTCATCTTTCCACAGTGATGCAAAACTGTGCTTATTCTCTCAGGCACCCAGTGAGAGGAAAGACCCTGGTGTGATCGGCTGTGGATGTTTCCTGACCTCTGAGACTCAGTGAACCTCCACATGATTCAGAGAAAAATTGAAGTTCAGTCCAGAGCTCTGAAACAGTCCCAGGGGTAAGAAATGAAGAGCTCCTCAGAATTCTGACGCAAATGGAAAAGTTTTTTTTTTCCACCACCCCCCTGGCTATCCAAGCTCCCTCTCTGAGCCCTGTTACCACCTGGAAAGGGAGGGTGGTATATGACTGAGCAGACATGCCTTTCCCTCTCTGATCCTTTTTTTTTCCATCTCCCTAAAAATACAAGGAATTCTATGAATCTTCTTTCTGCTTCTGAAATATTTTCTCCAGAATCGAGTACTAGCAAAGCGGTGATTATGAATGACTAAACAGCCTTGCATATATTTCTGGAATACTTGGAAATGCCTCTGTTATTTCTGGAAGCCTGCTTGTTCAGCTTATTCTGGTAAAGAACAGCTACTGAAAAAAAAAATCTTTCATGATAAAAAGCCCTGCCTGCTGCTTTCTCAAAGATGACAAGTTTCAGGACTGAGAAATAAAAGCTCAGACCCAGCTAAACAGCTTCGTTTTCAGAATATAGATTGTGGATTAGGTGTTTTCAATGGAAAAGCCAAATATGTTTCTACCACTGACATCACAAGGACCTATACTTATGTATAACAGCAGAGAGAATCCAGCATCACTTTGGCGTTTTTAAACATCCATCATTATCTCTGTCGGCTTATGCTGAAAAAGAAAAGGATCAGCAAATCCTTGAGGAATACACAACTTTCAGAAACAAAAGAGCTTTATAACAGAGCAAAATAAGCATAAGCCTGAGGCTCGAGGCACAGGGGATGCAGTTTCGCCTGAAATTGGGGATAATGAAGTGAGGACTATGGGCAAGAGAGAGAGGTAAGACTCCAGCCCGCAGCTCCTCGTGAAATGGACTTTCACCTGCGCAGAGCAGCTTGTCTCGTGGTTCATTCACACAATACTGGCACAAGACAGTTTCCCACAGAATTCTTTCTTTTTTGATGATTTCTTCTCCTACCAAGCTTTCAAATCCATGCCCCCCCCCATTAAGTCAGCCTTCCTACTCTCTAGAACTTCAGCCACAGTGGATTATGCTGCCATTCTTTCCACATAAAACTGGTAAATGGCCACAAGGAATTATTTGTTTCTTCAGTGCCCTTGTGTTCTTCCTGTGAGTCTTAAATTATTTTCAGCTTTCAACCACAGCTGAGAAGATAAAGTGATATACTTCTACCAGTTCTTGTTCTAAACAGTGGGACACAACAAGGACAAGGAACCCAGGAGAAACAACCCCCCAACACACACACACACACACACACACACACACACACACACACACACACACACCAAGAACCAGGATGCTGGGACAGGGTAGTCTCCTATTGTCTATTCCATCAATCGTATTTCACCATTACAGGGACATGCACCTTTCGTGTCATGGAATGCAATGCCCTCTTGTATATACACCACCAAGTAACAATTGTGTTTTGCATCTTTATATATTGAGATTGGGAGGTTTTTTGTCTCTCGTTGAAGTCTAAATTACTTTAATTAAAATGATTTGTATGCATCAAAGAATCTTTTTTTTTATCCAAGTGTGCGTGTGTGTGCATGTGTGTCTGTGTGTGTGTAGAACCATGGGCGAATTTGGGAACCACCATGGACCTCCTCCACATCCTCGTTTACTCTGCCCCGGGATTCACAGGCTCCGCCCTACCAGGACCAGAAACGCAGGCTGCCCCCACTTCCATCCGGTGTCTATACTGGGGTCTAGGATCCGAACTCAGAACCTTCCGCCTGCAAGGCAGAGGCTTAACCCCTGAGCCACCTCTCCAGCCCACATCAAAGAATCTTAAATTAAATCGTGTTTAATTAAAGTAAATATTGTTATATAGTTTTCAGTGTATTTTATTTTTTATTTCTTTTTTATTTTCTCTTCTCTTAACCCCCAATCCCATGCTCCCTCTTTTTTCTCTTACAACTTCCTTTTCCCTTACCTTTCATCTCCCCTGTTTTGACACTTTTTAATTTGAAATATTTTAATCCTCTAGAAATTGTTGTCTAAATGATTTCAATACTTCTTATATATACTTTACCTCAATCCAAAATGGCATAAACTGTAGAAATTTTGTCCCATTTGTCTTATCACTCTCTGTATAAAAATAATTTTCCAATTTATTTGAGAATAAACAAACATCATGTTCCTGTGCTTTCCAAAAGAGAGATGCTGCTCTGACATAACCATGATACAATTAGTGAGAACTAGGATGTTTAACATTGGTGGGATTCTTATATCTAATTCACAGTCCACATTCAAACTTTACCAAACAATGTCTTTTTTAGCTACTGTTTTATTCTGGTCCAACATCCACTACAGACACCCCTTCCACATCACATCACACGCCTTTGATCTCCTTTGTATACCATAGTGTTTCAACCTTTCCATATTTCATGATTTCAGCATGTGTTAAGAGTCTAAGCAACCGGGGCTGGAGAGAGGTGGCTCAGGGGTTAAGCCTCTGTCTTGCAGGCGGAAGGTCCTGAGTTCAGATCCTAGACCCCACGTATAGACGCTGGGCAGAAGCGGGGGCGGCCTGCGTTTCTGATCCTGGTAGGGTGGAGTCTGTGAATCCCGGGGCAGAGTAAACAAGGAGGACGTGGAGGCGTCCATGGTGGTTCCTGAATTCGTCCGTGGTTCTACACACACACACACACACACACACACACACACACACACACACACGCACAAATAAATGAATAAATAAATAAATAAATAAATAAATAAATAAATAAATAAATAAATAAATAAATAAATAAATAAATAAATGAAATGTTTAAAAAAGAGTCTAAGCAAGCCTTTCCATGGAACCACCCCCTTGTGCAATTGCCTTTCCTTTGGCCTGACTGTCAAGACACATGCTATGATCTTATCAGTGTATTACATCAAGGGGATGGGAAGTTGGCAATAGTAAGTTTGTTCACTTAATGGGAGGGGTGCCCATAAACTTTCTTCCATTACAAAACTACCATTTTCTTCCCTCCATAATTAATAAGTAACTTGTGGGGAAATACTTTAAGTCTACAAATGCATGCCCATTTCTCATAAAAACGTGCCCTTCTAGCTTTGGCAGGCAGCAATAATTTTGTTTTTGTTTATCAGCACACTATGGTTTTGATATATCTCATGTCATGGCAACTCAAAAAAGTGCATACATTAAAAAATCTTCAAAAATAGCATTGCACTTGAATAAAATTCCCTGAGGAATTTCACTCATAAATTTTCAAACCTTTTAACCACAAACCTTGAAAAGAAATAAAGTATTCTGCTCAAAGTCAAATCCAAGGACATGAGATCTGTCCCTTCCTCCAGACCCTTATGCTCAGAAGACCCACATGCCTGCCTTGAGGTACCACTATTGCTGTCTTCAAACTATTCTTCACTGGTTTTGTAAATGACTCATTATTTTTATTTAGAACTGGGTGTACAAATGATACAGTCAAACTCTGGAAAGAAGATTCCAACCCTGAAACCTGCTTCTCCATCTCACCTGCTCAGACCTCCCCACAGGCCCACAGAGCCTCTTCTTTAAACATTTGCAAGAGTTTCTAATTAGTCTATTTTCTTTTTATGGCTTCCCTTCCCTTTCTCTCCCTATAGTTTCTAATTCCTCCATTAAACAGTATCTGGATGTACTTCTATTGTGACACTTATATACACACCCTTATGGCCGTTTTTTATATTGTGAGCTGCCAGACTTAAGACTCATCTCTTGTTCTTCTTCCTGCCCTTAGTTTAATGATTAGAATGCAAAAGGCACCAACAGCAAGCACCATTCCTTCAGGAATGAAATATAAGGTCAGGGAGGGGCAGAAGTATTGCTCATGGGCACACCATTGCAACTCAACCACTTCCAGCATTGGCATTTGATATCTCTAAGGTTTAAGTTCTTCTCTAAAACAATAGATAGGTAGATAGGTAGATAGACAGACAGACAGACAGACAGACAGACAGACAGACAGACAGACAGACAGACAGATAGATAGATAGATAGATAGATAGATAGATAGATAGATAGATAGATAGATAGATAGATAATCTGCATCACAGGGATCATGTGAAAATCCAAGTTACCCCTTTTCCTTCATAGAAGTTTTTGGAGGGGAGTATATAACACGGCATTATGTCTGAAATATAGCCATCCTATAATAAGTGTCATTTCTTTTTCTTTACTGTTCACCCCACCAAAATGATAATGAAGGTTTTGAAATAACTAATCCATGAACTCCCTTCTAATAATACTACTGTAATCAGAAATTCTCTCTTTTATCACTTTATATATCGTGGAATTCATCACAGAGCCAAGTTATCACAGTCTTACCCCTTCACTTGTATTTGCAGCATTGAATTAAGTTCTCCTAATATATGCCAGGTTTATCAGTACATGTTCTCTGTTTCTAGACCTATACAGTGTGGCCGTTTCCTCTTTGAAGGGAAGACCCTGCGAGTTAACACCACATGCTCCCACAAGCCCACACTCATATTCACTTTCACACTTGTGGCATTTCCATGGGATCCTACAACTGCAATCCCCAGAAGTTACATTTCAAAAGTGCTCTATCATCTTTTTTGATCTCCAGTCTCTCTACCTGCCCCTTCCTTTCTGCCTTCTTCTCTTTCCATATGCGGTCATGGTGGCTCTTTTCCTGTTCTCTCTGATTATTGCAGTTACTCTGTATTGTTGCCCATAAATTCACTACCAAGTGACTAAAGGTAACAAGAGGTTTTATTCTGGCTTACAATTGTCCAACTATAGTTCCTTGTCCAGCTTGTCAGAAGGGTCACACCAATGCTAACTGGATGAGGGAACTGGACACACCACATCCACAGGACTGCTCAGAGGAACAGTCCTCACTTGCCAGACCAGCACGTCTGGCCAAGTATACAGAAGGATGCCGACTCCACCCAGGCTGGGCCTTCCGCATTAACTAGACAATCTCCTGCAGGCTTGCTCAGAACTTAACTACTAATTTCTCATAACTATGCCCAGAGCTCAGAGTTGTTAGTTGCCAAGTTAATACAAGTGTTTAAGTACACACTGCAATGGTTATGTACAGGTATCAACTTGATGGTTGAGGGTTTGACCTCTGGGCACATTTGTAGAGAATTAGTCATTGAGTTAAGCCTAGTTAAGGCGATTGTCTAGTTGATGGGGCAGACCCACCCCATGGTAGGTGAGTCTAGGCCCTGAACAGGGGAATAAAATATAGAGAGCCAATTGAGAAAATTGGCATCCTTGTGTTCACTTGGCCAGACATACTGGTCTGGCCAGTTTCCTCGACCTTGGTGTTAATGTGTGCTCTTCCATCAAGCTGGACTAAGAACTGTAACCAATAAGAAAAAATAAATCCCTTGTTCCCTTAATCCATTTAATGGTCATTTATTAGCAACCATGCAGGCAAACTGCAACACAGGGAAAATGGGCTCCAGTCATAAATCACTGTTTCAAAACTGGATCTCAGTGGTCAATACCCATGCCAGTTAGAGCAACACACACCCCCACACACACCCAAGTGACTCGGGTTCTAAGAATAATTTCCCCAAAGTATGACGGATGATGTCACAGGAGGAGGGCTTATCACATTAGAGCACCAGATGCATCCCACGTAGATATGCAAGAGGAAAAGAAAGTTCATGGAGATCCAAAAACCATCCCACGCTGGGTTTCTCATCATTCCAACTAATCTACATTAAGACAGAAAGTCTTTTCCAACTTAGTAAGTAAAGACATGGCCAATAAACAGGACATTGAAGGAGTGACTTTTGGAAGGCTAATTGTTGGGAAAAGCGTTTCTCAGGTGTCAGGAGTATATAAGAAAAGCAGCATTCTAACAGTCAAAATAACAATATAATCATACTACCAAAATAATTTCAACCAAACCCATTCTCTAACAACCCAGATTATAAGTAAATACATAAAGCTGATTGGAAAAGCAAGGATTTTTCACATATTAATCAGTACTGAGTAGTTTGTATATGTGGAAGTAAGGAGAGAAGGACTGACAGAGTGAGGTGTTAAAAGAGACACTAAGGACTGGGTTGAGATTGGTGTGAATAACAGAAAAAACATTTCAGGTGAATAATCAATATAAGATGCTAGCTGTACAATCATTTCACCAAACATGTTCACTCATCCATTCATTCAAATTGATTACTTACTTTGTACCAAATGTTGTTGTCTTGGTATTGTGAACTCCTTATATGGTGTGGGTAATAATAAAAATTATAAAATGGTTATAATTTAATTGTAGTTGTGATAAATATGGTGAAGAAACAGTACAGGATCCGTGCTTGGATCCAGAACCTGGCTGGCTCTTAGTGACTTATTTTTCAAATTCCAGTAGGTGCCACCGTATCCCACTTCATCAACAGTAGACCCATAACTGTCATTTTCTGGATGCCGCAATGCCTTCTGGTTATAAACCTCAACCCTTTTCATTTCTCTTCTGATGTTTGTTAAAGGTGACAATAAGAGTGAAGATAGAAGACTAGGAGATGAAGAAAAGGAAGAAAACAAAACTGCCTAGGTAACCAACCCAGAATAAATCCTAGCTAACAATACAGCCAGACTGTAGGTATTGGTTAGCCTTAGCTTTCAACTGAATAGAGCTGAGAAGAACCTATATTGGTCAAGTACCCTTGTGGGTATGTCAGTGAGGGCATTTCCAGAGAGGGTTAACTAACAGTATTTTAATTTCAACAACTGTTGATGTAGTAAAATAAGTAACCCAAACAACTTAGAGAAAAAGGGTTAATTTCAGTTCACATTTCTTAGATACAGTCCATCATGAGAAGGAAGTCATCATATCCCCAGTCAAGAAACAGAAAGGGACTGAATAATATATACTTGCTAGCTCATGGTCAGCCAGCTTTCTCTGTCTTTATACAGTCCCAGATTATACGCCTAGGACATAGTCTTACCCACAATGACATCTGTCTTTTCACATCAATTACACAGCCAAGACAATCCATCCTGGATGTTTCCAGAGGCCAACCTTAATATGGTAATCCCTCTCAGGTGGGCTCAGAGACCTGCCTCTTAAGTGTCAGGTTGACAATACTACCTACTCCAGAAGGGAAGTTCTCCATGAATATGGAAAGTGGCAGCTCCATCTCACAATCTGAACATCTACATGAAAAAAGAGGAGACAAGGTGAAAGCCAGCAGGTAGTCTTGTTCTCTTTCATCCTGGCCAATACAGTATGAGCTTTTCTCTGTCATGTCCTCCCCACTATGACAGAATGAAACCTCAAAAACCATGAGCCCCAATAAACGTTTCCTCTTTAAATTGCTTATGTCATGCATTATACAATGAAAAATCTTGCATAATATTCTGCTGAAGGGATTCTGTTTAAAACATCTCATTTGATATTTTAAATATTCTTTTTTCTCTCTCACGATTTTTCTCATTAGAAAGTTTTTAAATATGCAGTCTATTGGATAGATATCCCATAATTTCTCTGTACATTTCCCTGTGATCATTTGTGTACAGTAAATAGAGTAGAAAATTTGAGATATTTCTCTACAACTGGATAAGGATATTAGATTCAGCACAGAATACAATCAAGGATTCAGATACACATTCCTCCATCGTGAACTGCAGATATTGCCCTCTGGAGACAACTCTTAGTAGATTTGCTTCCATCAAGTGAATTTCTCAAAATATCATGTGTGCTTATTTTTGAAATATATATGAATTAAATTCATCTTGCAAAACCTTCAGCAGCAAGTTTCTATGCCTTGCTTACATGGATACGGTAGCAGACATAAACTTGGAGACAACAGCTCAGTGAATTGAACTTGCTTTAAACAAGACATAGCAACACAGCAACAGAATCATGTCCATGAGTATACTTTGTATTATTTTTAGACCACACCATGAGAAAACAGGTACTCCTAAAAAGAGTGATGGCAACTATCTAGAAGCCATGGCCTCAAAAATTGGGTACAGAGCTAGGACCATGAAAGAAAAAAATTTTAAGGCACAGCACTTGGGATTTCCAGGATCTTGTAACCTGATGGCAGACATATTGTTCCAAGACACTAGAGATGCCAAAGATGGGGATACTGGCTTGTTGCTGCTGATATTGGACCAAGAATCAAAGATCCTAAACACCATAAACAGACCCTCTCTGGTGTATTCTTATTCGCAGCAAGATTTCCCTGGAAGCAACTTGGGCCCCAGGTGTTAAACAACAGTACTGAGAGCAAAGTACTTGACCCATGGAAATCCAACCTAAGCTTGCAGAAATGCAGCAGTAGCTCAGGATCATGGGTTGACCCTGCAGTGTGAACTCCTGAACCCAATGTTCCCTTGGCTCTAACAAGAGTTTGTTCCAGAGAAGTAAAGAGGAGCTTCTCTACCTGTGCCTTCACCTACTGAAGGGCCACTTATGCTACCACAAAGACCTTGTGCTTTATTAGTATAGGTGCCCCAAAGGGAGCCCTGTGGTCCACCCATGCAACAAGACATGAGGGTGGGAGGGACAGGTCAGAACGAGTGAAGGAAGAAAAAGGTAGAAGATGAGGCATGGACAAAAACTCATCATTGTATATTTTAAAAATCTTAATAGAAAGGGAAGAAATACAGAGTGAGGCACACATGCGTGCACATGCACATAGAGTTTCTGTCCTTACAATCCATCTATCCTTACATAGGAGGCGGTTTCTCCCCTCCCCAAAACTGATAAGCCACTAGACACCAGCAATTCCACATTGAAGCTAATACAAAAACCTTCTTAGTTGGCACACACGTTCTAACAAATTTAGAGGAGAGAAAAGAAAACAGACACAAAACCACATGCAACAAGAGAAAGAATCCCTAACATCTGACAAGCAGAGAATGAGCACAAAGATAACAGAAACTAGGATGATGAAAGGGTCATTGTGGAGTACTCAACCCTAAGCAGAACATCTCGGCAACATTGCAGAAGAGAGAATGGAAAGAATGTAAGAGTTTGATGGTAGGAAGGAGTTCCATCAATGGTGTTTCCTGCACCCATGAGCTCACTGAAGCTGTGTTTACCTACAGGATACTATATAAAATTGAATCTGTCAACATTGCATCATGGATAAGGAAGATACACTGTGTCCCTACCCTCCCTGAGGAACTACTGATGGCTAATGCTGGTTTCAGTGGGGTTGCCACTAACCTCATGTATGCTATAGCAATGCCACTGACATATCGCACCTGCTTCAGCAATGCCACTGACACACCACATGTGCTGCAGTGAGGCCTCTGACATGTCACATGTATTGCAACAAGTGTTGACTGACATGTCACATGTGCTGCAGCAAGTGTCCACTGATGTGTCATGTGTGCTGCAGCTCGTGTCCAGGCATGTGCCAATGTAGGCCACTCAAGCATTCATACATACACAAAGACATAAAAGTAGGAAGCAAATGTATTGGGAAGAAAAAAGACCTCAGTGCAAGAAGGAAGGGGGATAAAGTAGGGTAAGATGAGGTAAAATGACAAATAGTCATTGTATTTATAAGCAAAATTTTCAAAGAATACAACATTGTTTAAAAATAAATATTACTACAAAAACATATGTACATCCACGTTCATTGCAGCTCTATTCAGAACAGCAAGAAAATATAATCAGCCTACATTTCCATCAACAGAAGAATGAGTATTAAAAACATGGTACATATACACAAGGGAATACTATTCAGCCATCAAGAAAAATGAAATTTTAAAATTTGCTGTTAAACAGATAGAACTGGAAAATAAAATATTAAATGAGATATCTCAGACACAGAAAGACTAATACTGCATATTCTCTCTTATATGTAGATGCTGGCACTGAACTTCTGATTGATGTACCTAATTTGGAATTCCTATAACATCCAGAAATCTTAAAAGGAGCCAATAAGTGAGACAGGGAGGAAAAAGAGTGCCAGAGTGAAAAACTTAAAGAAATACAAAATACCATGAGCAACAATGTGGAGGGGACATAATCAGAAGAAATGGTTATGGGGAGGGAAAAGAAAAAATCGGGTATAGGAAGGGCTGAGGAAGTAACGAAAATAAAAAGATCATTGAGATTGTAAGATACTACCAGATAGAAATCTTATATATTGTTAATATATCAAAAACATTTTTGCATTAAAAAAGAGGAACAAAACAGACATTCCCCATGCATGGAAACACAGAGAAAGAATATAAGGCAAGCAAAAAATGCCTTAAGATGCTCCAACTAGAACCCAGATGCAATTAAGCAATAGTATGAGACAGATATGTGATATCTCCTGATAAACTGTTGGTCAGAGAGGCCCCAAGGGCTTGTAAAACAGTATAGGCTTTTGTTATTGCTCTTGGTTGCCCCCCTGAAACTGACAATAAGACCCTATTACCGAAGATGCAACACACATGGTTGATAGGATATAGACGAAAAACACCACCTGTAACTGTTCTGGAAGCTTCTTGCTGGATATTTTTCATAGTACTAGAAAGTACTATATAAGTTGCCAGGGGAGAAAAGTAATCAATAGTCTCATTAATCTATGAAAAGCACAAGCTGCAATAACAATCATCCTGGTAAGAGGTGTTCACCAGTATAACAGTGGCATAAATGTCAAGTGAGCAACCAACAGCCTTCTGCAATAACTAAAAGGCTGGGGAGTTCTGAGAAACAGAGAGCAGGTGAAGACCTCAACTAGTGTTTCCAAGGATGGACAAAGAGAGGAGGAGAAGGAAACACAGTGACACAAAAAATCATTCTTAAACAAACAAAATTGAAGGAATTTGTTGCCAATCAGTATTCAAGGAAGAGTTTTAAAAGTTCTTCAAAGGTAAGGAAGATGTTTTGGATCAGAAAATTGAATCTACATACAGCAAAGAAAAAAGTGAAGAAGGAATAAGCAAAAGGTTTTATTTCTGTTCTTCATTAATCTGGTAATGGTTTGTTGAAAATAA
The DNA here is from genome assembly GCA_023101885.1 of Typhlomys cinereus. Lineage (NCBI taxonomy): Eukaryota > Metazoa > Chordata > Mammalia > Rodentia > Platacanthomyidae > Typhlomys > Typhlomys cinereus. The sequence continues at coordinate 905,366 of JALPQD010000326.1, read as the reverse complement.
AAAAGGGATGTAGGGAGATAGCTCAACGAGTAAATGCACTTGTCACACAAGTATGCCATTCTGAGTTCGGATCCCAGAATGCATGTAAAACAGTAAAGCCATAGCACAAGCATCTCTAATCTCCCCACCTGATACACCCACCCATATCCATCAGAAGTGGGAGAGGAATGTGGTCAACTAATCTAGCCTGGGTTCTACAGAGGCAGAGAAACCCTACCCTGGTCATTCTTCTTGTGATGTGAGACAGTATGCTTAAAGGAGAAAGGATTATTTGTCTTGTGGATTCATAGGGGATATAGCCAATTTATATCATATAACAGAAGGTGTGGCAGCCAGCAGCCAAAAGAAGGGGACTAATTCATGTCACATGGGGCGACAGAGAAAAAAGCAAAAAGAAGAAGGATCAGACTCCCAGACCTCAAGGTGCTCTCCCTGTGATGTACCTTCCTCTAGCAAGCCTCCACCTCTTAAAGGTGCGACGACTTTCCCAAACATTAACACCAGTTAAGGATTCAAATACATGAACCTGTGGGGAAATTCACACTGAAACCATGACACCCTTTCTCAAACACGGTAGACAGGCAAGGACCCCCACTCAAGGCTGACCTCTACTACTACATACACATGTCATGGGATACACACACATGCGCACACACACAAATAAATAAATAAACAAAATCAAAATAGCACAACATATTCAATGTGTATATTTTATATGCATTTCGATATTTGTGGGTGCCTAGATATCAGTTAAATGGTTCAAGGAACCAAAGGTAGAAAATAAGAATATTTTACTATTATGAACAATTCATACTACCCATTAATATATTAAGTGCGACTCAAAAGCCAACTTGAATTACATAACCACTAGGAAAAATAATACACAAATGTATGATGTACTAAGAAAGAAAAGAAAATGGAAAATATTCACAAAAAGGGAAAGGAAAGAGCAAGACAAAATAAGAACAAGGAGCATGAGACACAAATCAAAAGCATTAACAAGTGGGGCAAGTAGTAACCTACTGAGAACAATACCTACTGAGAACAATAATCGCTGTGAACGTCAGTCATATAGATATACCAATTAAAAGACAAAGGTCATTAGAGTTTATGAAAAACCAGAAAACATGTACTGTCCTGAAGAAATTCACTTTAAATCTAAAGTCACGAATAACTAGTGTACATGGATGGAGAAAAATATACCATCACAAAATTGATACCTTTTTATTAGAAAAAAAGCATATGTATATAGCCAACCAGTACAGAAAAGTACGGAGTGTATTAAGTGAAAAGTAATAGTCCTCCCCTGCCCACCTGCCCACCATTAACAGTATTTTTGTGTGTCCTCTCAAACAGTGTCAAAATATTAGAACTATATTTCCACCTTTTTATTTTTACCATATAAGATAATGTTGCCATTGTTTTACGTGGTGCTGATATGAATTATGGTCAAGCACCTTAAGAGAACGAGGAGTTTATTCTCACTTATGGTTCCTGGATACACTTATCAGCATGGCAGGAGAATTCATACTGACACCAGGATCTTAGTGAACTGCTGACAGACATACTTTCTCGCTTGCCATTATGCCAATATGCAAAAATATCGAACCATTATCCACCTTCTTAAGGTATGGTTCCACCTATGATGGGTTGGGTCATCCCAAGGCAGATACTCTCCCACAGACTTGCTCGAACAGGACTTAACAAAAAGAAATACTACATAGATGTATCTAAAGAATCAGCTCAGCCCTCAAAAATTGTCAAGGTGACATCTGTATGCAACTGGTATAGATAATGTTATACATATTGTTCTGCTTTAATTTGCCTAACGATAATTCTTCTTAACATTTCCCCCTTTTATAATCTGTAGACTTCAGTATTTAAAAAGTAAGATAAAAGGTTGTAGAAATTGAAGAAACCTATATGCAGATGGAGAGCTGGATTGTACATGACACAAAATATCTGTCTCTTCTTTGGAGGCAAGTTTTAGAATCTATTCCCAAATTTCCATTGCAATGCATTATGTGAGATAGAAGCCTCTACTGTCTTCAATAGGCAGTAGCCAAGTATGGCTATTTAGATTTCATTTCACTTATAAAATTAGAAATTTGGCTCCCGAACTACCTCATCAAACTCCAAGTGTTCAGCAAGCACATGTGGCCAGTGGCTGTCACATCTGGCAGCACAGAAGTAGACGGCTTCTATCATTACAGAAAACTACTATACATAAGTGCTCTATGAATTTATTTTACAGGTCATCTTATGTTATGGAAGAGCTATGAAGACAGATGGAGCCCAGGGAAGGGAAGCATTAAGAGTCTGGCCATTGTTTTCTACAGAGAAGCATGAACTTTCAGAGAAGGTGTGCTTATGCCTGAGAGTGTAGGCTGAGAATACAGCATCCTGCATGGTGGTAGCTGAATCCTCGGCATGCACATAGTTGTTGCTGAAGGTAACTCACAGCACAGAGAGAAACCCCCTGCCTTCTGCCTGCAGCTGCCTTCCCATCTCCTTGACCTCCTGGTGGCCCAGCCCAGCATGAACCCTGCTGTGCATGAGCCTGGGCAAGGCAGCCTGTGAGGAAGCAGAAAATCCTGGAAAGGCAGATGCTGGAGAGCGCGACCCACCACGTGACTGATCCACTCTCACCTTCCCTGTTGAAGCTCAATGAGAGGTACTGGGGCCTGCATCTTCCATGACCTGCAAAAATAAAGAGGCTGAAGGGCCCGGGGGAATCGGGGTCTGGATCTCCCTGGGCTTCACCCAAGCATTGAGCATCAGGCATTTACACAACTTCCATTTTCAAGCAACCACCTTAGAAAAAGTAACAAAAAAAAGTTAAAATTAACTTCAATCGTGCACCTTATCTAAACCATTGTTTCAACCTGAAGTCAGGATTTAATGATTTGTTAATGAGATATCTGTCACCCCAGATCAGAGGCTAGAAGTCTAGCTTTTGGTGACGCTAGCAACTAGCACTCACCTGCTTGATTTCCCAGGGCATAGGAGCGTCCTGCAGATATTGCTTCCCTAACTGGAAGTGCAGAACTAGGAGATAGGGAGATGTGCTCCCATGCCTCCCTGAGAGATCAGCCAAGGCTGGTGCTGGATGAGGAAGGAGGGAATCTCCTCTACCCAATGGTATGCTTAGACACAGGTGTCAACCTGACGGTTCAGAGTTTGAGCTCTGGGCACATTTGTAGAGAAGTAGTAGTTGAGCTAAGCCCAGAACCAACTTTCAGTAGATTGCTAGTGGATGAGGAAGATCCAGCCCTGGTGGGTAGAACTAGTCCCCAGGCAGGTGAATAAAATGGAGGGAACTGTTTGAGAAAGTGAGCATCCTTCTGTATACGTATTCGGCAGGCACCTTCCCCTCTGTGCATCCTGCCTGAGGCACTCAATCCCTTGAACATCCTCCCCTGGCTCCAGAAGCTCCGCAGTCTTTCTGTGGTGAGATGGGAGAAAATGATGACACGTGGTACCTCAGTGAGACCACTCGCCCGGGCACGTAGAAAACTTTCCCATTCCCCTGTTTGTTACCTGTGGAAATGAACGTTCTAACAATGCCTCACTTGGAGAAGTGCCATGCCACTGAGATGAACCCAAACTACCGGAACAAGGTGTTTCACAGAAGACCAAACCACATGGCAGAAATGTATAAGCTATTACGATTTTTATTTTTGTTTTGCTTTTTTGGTATTATTTATTTATTTTGTGTTATATCTGTGTGTGTGTGTGCGCGCGCACGTGCATGCCTGTGTGTGTGTGTGTGCATGTGTGCATGCGTTCCTGTGTGTGTGTGTGTGTATCAGAGCGCACTCACTGTGTGTGCCTGTGGAAGCCCAAGGGTGACTCTGGGAATCACTTTGGATTGCTTGTACCCCCTATTTGCTTTGCTCTGGAGTTTCCCAAACTCTGTCTACCAGGATCACAAGTACAAATGACTGCCATTTCTACCTGGCATTTTTACAGTGGATCTCAGATCCGTATCTTAGGACCTTCCTCCAAGGCAGAGGCTTAATCCTTGAGTCGTCTCTCCAGCCCAGACTTTTACTTTTATTAATATCTAATTGTCCAATGCTTCTCAAATAGAACATTCAAGGTTATCGCAATCATTGGCAGAATCTTCTTTGGTCTGTGGTTTTTAAAGGATAGGCCTACTCCAGTGCATAGGTGGAAGGCAGAAGTCAAAGCCAAGGTTGCTGCCTAGAACTCAGGACTCGCCACCGTCCCAGCACAGAGAAGTCTGGCCAGCATGAGAAAACACAGCACACGGTGCTCTCCATGGAAAGAGTGAAGAAAGCAATACCAGAAGGTGACACCCTAGGCCGGGTCGGAAGGTGCCGTCCTGCAGGGAACCCCGACTGCTCGTGGGAACTGGACCCCTGACCCTGCCGTGGCAGTAGCTTCCCAGCCTGGTCTTGGCCAGTGTCCCCTGTCTCCATTCCTCAGGGTAGACCCACACCTGTGATTTTATTTATATTTCAGGGTACGCCTATATCTCATCCCACAGGCCCTGGGGCTCTACCCAATTAAAAAGAAGTTCCCAGCCCCTTTCTCAGCTGGGAACACCCAGCTTCCCATCCAGCCTGGAGACATGTCTCAGCCACTGCTGCCTGTGGTGTTCACAGCAGCGAAAAGTGGCTGGGTTGACCACAGGTGGCTACAGCACCACTTGGCAGTTCAGCCCCTTCTTCATTTTTGTCCCCACCCATGAAATATCCATACAGAGGTTCACACATGCCAGCAGTTCGCCTCAGAAGATCTAGGAGCTGATGCTGAAGTTATGGAGACCAGCATCAGAGAGCTGGGATCAGCTCCCCCTTCTAGACATTGTATAAACTATGATGAATCCTGCCCCACCCCTTCCCTGGGACTGGTAGATAGGAATCTGTCTTCCAGGATGGAAAGTTTCCACAGGGAAGGGAGCCAAAACTGTAGCCAGGCCATGGCAGTAGGAAGCAGAGTCCTCCCCAAGTCCTCCCTGGGAAAGGATAGTGCTGGCCCTTTGACTCACCTCCCCTCTCCCAACTACCCAACAGAAATCCAGGCCTCCTCAAGTCAAAGTTTCACAGAACTGCATTATTTGATATTTTTTCTCACTTATGGTCAACGAGTCTGACTCTTAACAAATCTAGCAATTAAAGCAAATGTAGCATGAAGGCAGAGTACACTTGTTATGGATTACATTTTTCTTTTATTGCTGTGAGACAACACTCAGACTCGACTTAGGGAAGAGAAGGAGATTTGTCTGGCATGTGGTTCCAGAGAGGATACAGTCCATTACAGGTATTGCACAGCAGAAGCAGGAGGCCAGTTCAAGCCATCAGGAAGCAGAGAACAGGAGCAAACTGAAAAGAAGCAGGGCCAGGCCACCCGAGCAAGCACTGTGGCACATTCTTAGATGTAAAGTATCTTATAGTCATTTTAAGCACATTTTCCCACCACCCCTATAGATCCTCCACTGTTCTACACGGTTTGTATGTCTTCATTGAGCAATTTCTATGTGTTGGCAGGTCTGGAGAACCTTCTTCCAATTCTTCTAAGGAAATTCCTGAAGCACAAATTAAATGCACAAATGTCTTTGGAGGATCAAGTATAACCCTATGCCTGGTACCAAACAAGAAGGCAAGAATCGTATCTGGTTACTGGCCTCAAAGAACTCAGAGTTGAGAAGTTGAGAAGTAAAACCAAGATGTTCTCACACCAGTTAGAGATAAAAGTTCTTGTGACGGCTCAAGAGGTGACTCCATTGGTGTTTGCCTAGCACGCACGAAGCCCTGGGCTTAAGTCTCAGCAAACATAAAACTGGACTTCTTGGTAATCCCAGCACTTAAAAAGCAGAGGCAAGAAGATCAGAAGTTCAATATCATCCTCAGCCTCACAGGGAGTTTAAGCCCAGCCTAAGCTACAAGTCTCAACAATAAATAAAAAATAAAAGTACCCACTGAGATAGAAAGAAGTCGTGATGGTGGGACTGAGGAAGAAGCTAGTGAGATGCAGCTAAAAACATGTCCAGAGAAAAGTGGGAACTTGTGTCAACTTGTAAAACTGCTACCCAAATAGCTCAACTCCAAGAAAACAATTAAAAGGACACTCAAAAGGACTTTAATAGGCATTTCTCAGATGAAGACACATAATTGGCTAATAGAAAAAAAAATCAGCTTCACTAATTGTCATGGAATGCAATTCAGAACAATAGCAGTTTATCATCTCCCATGAGAATGGCTACTACTAAAAAAATAAGAAAAACATTGTCAAAGATATAGAGGGCTTACCTGAACACTGGCAGAAGGAGATTATTATTATAGCCATTCTAGAGTACACCACAAAAGCCCCAAAACCTAAAAATACAACTGCCATTATGATCCATCAGTCCAACTCCTATGTGTATACAAAAAGAGATGAAATCAATGCATAGAAGAAATACCTATACCCCACATTCACTGCAGCATTATTCATAATAGTTGTAGTATGGATGTGTTATTGGTGAATGAGTGGTTTTTCTTAATGTAGTATATACAATACAGTACCATTTAGCCTTTTGAAATGTGAAAATTCTCATTTTTAACATGGATGGACTTGAAGGATACTGTGTTTAATCAGTCAAATAGAATCTAAAAATTTCACTCTCAGAGAGAGACTGGTTGCTACCTGGAATTGAGATATAGAGGGAACTGGATGATGAACATTGATAACAGATTTGAAATCACAATTAGATAAAGGAATAAGTTCAAGAAGTGTATTGTACAATGGGGTAACTGGTTAACAATAGTGCAATGTACGCCGTGGAAGATGAGAGTAGCAAGTAAGGGCCAGAAGACAAATGGCCCAAACCGTGGCAGGTTTGAAGCCAGGAAATGACAGGATTTGATATGACTTTGGGATTTCTTTTTGGCAGTTTTGTGAAGAGTACACTGAAAGAGGAAGAGCCACAAAGTGTCACTGTTATCATTTAGCATTAACAAGTTACTGTGGATTTGAGACATGCTGTGCAAGAGTTAAATGGAGATGATTCAGGAATTATTTAGGAAGACAGTCAAAAATTTTTAGCAATTGTTGGGATTTGAATGTGAAATGTCCTTCAGAGGCTGTATTCTTCATGAGGTCTCCAGCCTGGAGTGCAGTTTTGGAAAGTTGTGGAACCTCTCTAGAGGAAATAGATTACTGGAAGCCAACTTGGAGATTTTTATTATCTAGTCACACTTCCTGTCTGCAGAAATAATGTAAGCAGCTACCGATTCTCCTTCCTGCCAGCAGGCATTACCATCATGGTGGACTGCATCGCTTTCAATTATAAGCCAAAATAAACCCCCATCCTCAGTGACAAAAGTAACTAATATAGTAATTCATTAAATGGAGGTGAGAAGAAGGCTTCCATGGGGAGCAATAGCACTAGAGTGCATCTTAGTTTGGACTAGTCCATCCACAGAGCCTGAGAAAACTGGGATATGTTAACAGGAAACATGAGGAAGTTTGTGGAGATGAGAGAAGAAATAAGAAAGAATATATTAATGAGTGCAACAAAGGAGTTTGCAGGGAAGGAGAAACCTTTATACATTAATGGTGGGAATGTACACCTATTGTGGAAATCAGGATGGAGGTTCCTCAAAAACATAAGGAAAAGGGCTGGAGAGGTGGCTCAGGGGTTAAGCTTCTGCCTACACAATGGAATTGTACTCAGTTACAAAGAAGATGAAATCAAGTCAACAGAAGAAAAAATGGATATAAATGGAGATTATTGTGTCACAAAATCATTCAGATGTAGAGATGTATGTGTAAATGTGTATATGTGAACTTCTAAGTGTACATACACATATGTGTGTGATATACATTTGTATGTGTGTGCAGCAGCATGAAAGCAGACTGGGAACTATTTAGAAGGGAGAAGAAAGGGGATGAGAAAGAATAATAACGGGGAAATATGAGCAAGGAACGATGACATCATGTACATATGAAAAGTTATAATGAAACCCATTATTTTGAAAGAAATGAGAAAAACTAAGAAAAGCTACTTTCAAAACAGGAACAAAAGACTTCTATCACACACAGACAGCAACATAAATGAGTGTCACACCTTGATGGACACAGTGAAACCTCCCCAAGAATATTTCAGACAGACACTGCTGAATACAAATGCAAACTGACCCCAGGGGCTGAGGAAGTCCCTCAAGAGGTGAAGGGAAACACTGAGAGAGCCAATATGCAGATGTGCAGTCTGTCCTAAGTCAGGCTGGGAAAGTGACCAGAGCAGTATCACGGATAGGAACCCATTAGTACAACTGAAGCGTCCAACTAACAGTGTCAAAGTAACAGACAGAGAAGATCAATGGGATAGCAGTGCCTAATGGATCTCAAACTAGTCTCTGACTCTGAGAGTGCCCAGAAAGATGATAATAAGACATCATGTCAACCTCATTCCTTACCACATTTCTAAATAAATGAAAACATATACTTACTATACACACTTAAGAAACCCCAAATCTTACTAGGGGAGTGGCACGAGACATCTTGTAGATATTATTGTCCCGTTGTTGTAGAGACTTCAAGAAGAAACTCAGCTGGCAAAAGAAGCACCAAATTCCATGACTACAATACTACACATACAATTAACCAAGTGTTTGGAAAACAGTGCCAGGCCCGTGAACACCAGTAACACAAGAAGCTTCCAAAACCATGAGTTGATTCTGGCTGAATTGGCCACCTCGTGCCTGGAGGGAGAGAAGCCAAGTATTGTTTGATACTTGCCGTTTAGGACTTGGAGCCACATATCAGAATTTCTGGATCAGCCACATTCTGACAATCTCCTGACAACTTTTTTTTTAACATTCCAACGGATCTTGTATTCAAAGATGTGGCTGTCAGGACACCTCTAGAGACTGTCGCAAAAGCAATGCATATGAATGCAAACAGGATTCATAACCCTGGAGAAAACTGCACACACTTTTAGACTTATCTTGAGAGAGATCAGACATTTCCTACCCACCAATTTGAATTGGCTTGAACCTAAACTATTTGATTTCCATACTGAGAGCGCATGGCCATCAGTTCATAATCCAAACCATCCGTGCAGCTGTGATTCATGCATCTACTGATTATCTCTAAACTGCCCAGAATTCGAGCTCAATTTCATAAGACAGAAATATGACTTTTTTTCCCTTTTGGTCATAAAAGATCACCCAAGAAAGTAGCATGACAAAACATTTCCTGATGCTGCTGCAGGCCCGTGGCTGAAACTCAACCTCACACACATCCGCACAAAAACGGACTGAGCAACCCACAAATATCTGAGCTTTCTGGCAACATTAACACCCAAACATCAATGTGCCTTCTGTCGCTAATTATTTGAGACATCTCCAGCTTTGCTTTTCTAACATCCTGAGCTGTTTATCAAAGAGGTCATAACATGAGAAAGTATTCATGCCATCTTTAATAAAGAAAAAATTCTATCTGGACAAGGAGAGAAGGAAAAACATTGTTGCAATAGAACAACAATCAAACTCTGTCTATAATGGGCTTGAAATCTTTAGAAGAAAAGATCCACAGTTTAGAAGCACAAAGCAGTATTATTCTTGTTGTCATTAAAAACTGTCCTCTGATCCTTCACACATATGTAATGCATCTTGTCCGAGGATCTTGAAGTTCATTATAAATGAACAAGAAGCTACATTTTATGAAATCTAGCTGAAACCACAAAGGAGATGGAAATCTTGGGTTATGAATCAGCCACATGTATAGAACAATTCACCAGCCAGTGATAAAAAAATCTCTCTAAATCATTGGTTCTCATTACATGAAAGACACTCAACAAATGCTTATAAGTACCAAAATTGATAGACTTTCCCTGCAGAACCATGATGGATTTCATTCACGTGAATGGTCAAGAGAGCACTTGTTTTCATACCTAATCTTATAACTGACCTAGCTATACATGCTGATCAGATCTTCACCTGTACAGAATTGACCATCTAGAATCCACAGTTCCTCCTGCTTCAGTCTCTCCAGTTGGGATTCAATTATAATGATCAGTTTATATTCGTCAGACACATTAATGGATTTCACTAATTATTTGAAATATTCATTGTGACTTCTAGTAAAACATGTATCATGCTTTCCTTGAAACTCCCTTCCCTAATACCTTTCTTGTGTTACCCGCATAAATGTTACCGCCAAACACATGAGCCCTTATGTGTTCATGCCAGCCTTAGGTCCAGGAAATATTCATTACCTCCTTGTTACCTGCAACTTTATTTACATTCTCTGTAGAATTGATCTCCTCAGAAATGGAGTTGCAGTTTCAATAAAGGAGCAAAGTTGCCCATAGTTAAGGTAAGAAAAATTCAGTTATCACACTCACTATAGTGAGTTTGTTCATTCAAGATATTGATTGATTATCATACCAGTGGCTCTTGGATATGATATGTATGCTGGAGATTACTAAAAACACATAGAGATTACTGGCTTCTCCAGAAAGAAATGTTTGCATGATAGGGTATTGGGCTCTAGTATTTGACACTACCTGAGGAAACAGAGGAAGGCTATGCTATATCAAAGACAGGAGTGGAGAGATGACAGATCCATTTAAACCAACTCCCAGTGGACTCAAACTTAATGCAGCTTGACTTACTGATTTTTCTTTAACTTTATGACAGTATAAAAACATACCACCACTCCGATTGCATATTCAATATATTATATGAGATATTTACTACTTTTTGTAAATTAAGCTTTTGTTAGATTTTTTTGCACAGCTGTAAGCTAATGCAAGTGCTCTGAGGATGCTCAAGAAAGTAGGATAGCTAAGCTAGGAAGTTCAGCAGGCTAAGCTTGTCCTTGATTTAAAAGACTTTCTATGAATAATGGACTCATGGGGATATAGCTCCTTTCTAAATTCCAGAAGCATTTGTAGGACCATCTGGGGTGACTGTCAACAAGATTTGCAGTCCTAAAGTAGGTGTTATGTGAACTTGTCCTGAGGAATCATGAACAAGAGTTTACTCACACAGATATGGTAACAATTCTGCCAACTCTAGCTTGGTGAACTGTTGACTTTATTGAGCTTACTTACAGAAACATGGGTGAAACATTAATTACTAAAATATGAGTGAGCCTAAAATAGCCACTAGAAAATCTCAATCTAGCATGGATGGCTCTTCCTCATAGTCACATGCATGGACATCACTCTGCACACACCTTCAGTTAACCTGCCATCTTTTGCATACTCTACACACCTGTTAGGATACCACATGCAACTAACAGTTACATACAGCTAAAAGGGAGGTGCAGGACAGAGTCCCTGGGATCCCAGGGGAGGGTCTAATGATTCTCCCCAACCCCTCCTTCTAGGAAGATCTGTACACAGGATTGATCTGAGTGTCTCTTACTGGCCACCAGGTGTTCTGATGATGTTGGCAATGGCTGTTAGGCTCAGAAGAGTCCTGACACTACTGACGATTTGGGCCAGGTAATTCCTCACTGCTAGGATCTGTGCATTACTGAATGCCCTGCAGCATCCCTGGCCTCAGTCCTCCAGATGACAACAGTACACAACCTTAGTCATGACAATTAATAATAACAATAATAATAATAATAATAATAATAATAATAATAAACAATCATTGTCAAATATCCTCAGGAGAATAAAATTGTCTCTCACTTGAAAATCTCAGACAGTTCCGATGCCTTAGAGAATACAGAATATACTTACCTTCCTTCAACTACATACCTAAGTAAATTGGACAGAACTGGTTACATGATTTAATCGCGTCTTCAGCCTGTACAACTCCATGTGTATCCAGGGGCCATTGGTATAAGTCATCCTATTTCAACAAGGCATCTATTTTCATCTTTACATTGTAAACCCAGCCTCCAAAGACAGTGTTCATGTTAAAAATTATTAAATAGAGCATTCACTAATCTTATAAGGGACTGCATAGTAACAATAGATCCCCATTAGGCTGTATGTCAAAGAATGACTCTAAAACATGCAGTGCATATCTGCATGTCAAATATTGTTCTTATATACTAAGGAAATGGCTTCTATACTTGCTGTTAATAAGCAAAGGTGGAAGAGGAACCGTGTGTGTGTGTGTGTGTGTGTGTGTGTGTGTGTGTGTGTGTGTGTCTATGGAAGAACAGAGGTCAAAACTGAGAGTTTTCCTCTATTGCTCTCCACCTTATTTTTTAGAACAGTGTCTCTCATGATCCTGGAGTTCACTGCTTCAGACAGACTAACTGGTCAACAAGTCCCTAGAATCCAGCTGTCTCGGCTTTTCTTCCCACCCCTACCTCTGGGGTTACAAATGCAAGTCATAACACCCTGCTTATACATGCTGCTAGGGATCAAAACTCAGATCTTCACATTTGTGCAACAAACATCCTACCCACTGGGTCATGTCCCTAGACTCACAGTTTTAACTAATTAGGTTTAATTAATTAATTAAAGTAAATCCCCCAGTAGTGGAAGAGTTGGAAGACAAGGGAAAGTGAGAACAGTAAGCCTTATTTTGCATTTCATAGATAATTAGCTGGCAGATGGCAGAGCATCAGCAAACTGCCCTTGAAATGGCTTCTTGAGGGTATCACACAAAGCAATTGCAGCTGGTGACGGATTCTCCAAGAAACACAAGAGGTGCAGTGTGGAGTGCCATAAGCAGCCACCTCAGCTCATGACTGCTGGCTTGCCTTCCATTAGCATATCTGTGGTTGGAAGGCCAAGGTATACTACTTCTCTATTCAGAAGAGCTGTCTTAAGGAAGCCAGTTTTAATATAGTATACTTAATGTTATCTTTGTGAATGGGTAGAAAGGCTCCCAAAAGCCATAAATCCAAGCCTTAGACTTCTTTTCAGATGGAAATTTCTTTGTTCTTCTGATGGCTGAACATAAGCCAGATTTTTCCCATTTGCTCACCAAAATACAGAGACTGGAAGTCTTGGGCTCATCTGCTCTTCCATTCTGCACTACATAGAACATGTTCTGGAAAGTGTCACTGAGGATCAATGGAAAAGAGCCTGTAGAAGGAGCAAGACCTTGTTAGTGTTTCAGAATTATATTTTTATATATATTTATATATATTATAATTATATAATTATTATTATTAGTGTTTGGAATTATTTTAATTAAAAGAAATTCTCACTGTGTGTACATCCCTGAGAATAATAACTGGCATGAAATGACTGCTAACTACTGCTGTAGCAAGAGAGGTAATAAAATATCATTTACTAAATGCTATTTGTAGGCACTGGTATAAGCACTCTATACATTTCATTACATGTACTACTTCCACCAATCTAAATGATATGTAAGAGAAGAAGACTTATCCTACTTTACGGATGTGGTTGAGTAGTTCAAAATTTCCTTTTACTGCTACCTCACATCATTATTTTGTCTTTTTGTGAGTTTTTTTTAGTTTTACATACATGAATATAGTGAATTCATGATATTTTCATTGACTTAATCCCCTCCTCTTCTTACAACATTTTTCCCCTGCCAGACTTCCTCCTATATTCAAGCCTTTTCACATCACATAATTATTTTTCGTTTTTTTGTGATCACCTTATTTTCCACAGGAAAATAGCTTTCTTTTTTTGAGCTAAAGGATCTCCTGTAACCTTTCCACATACATTCTCTTTACAATGTATTTCCCATTTTTCATTTCCTTCATTGGAGTGTGGGGCCCAGAATCAGAAGAAATTGATAACAGTTTAAGTGTGGGTCTATTTGAAGCCATGGCTGTATTTCTAGGCATATTACCTGCCAGACACTGGAAGTCACTCAAAGATATGACTAAGATACGATTTTTGCCCTTTTAGATCCTCCCAAACAGAAACCAGCAAATGCCCAGCACGACAATGAGACATGTAGAAAATACTGAAGCAGCCAAGAGGAGAGATTAGCTTACTCTGCCCAGGCCTGAAAGAGAACGCAATGGAACAGTCATGAACGGAAAGGATGGAGTTGATGGCTCAGAAGAGGAGAAATTATTCTGGTCAAAGGAAACACATGCATACAAAAGTTGCTGGCTTTCATTTTATGCTGTATAATGGAAACTATTTGAATAGTACATGTCAGTACAACCATCACAGATGGGTGTGGTGGGACACATCTCTAATACTAGCATCCAGAATACTGAGGCAGCAAGATCATGAGTTCGAAACCAGTCTGAACTACAGAGTGAGATCCTGTCTCAAAAGAAAATAATAATAATAATAATAATAAATGGCAACAATAACATAGTAACAGGTACGGGGATCCAATGGTGGAAAAAACTGGAAAATCTTACATAACTGTAAAGTCTTGCACCATACTTTATTAATTGAACCATTTATAGCACTCTACCGAGTTTAACAGGAGAAAACAGAGTCTAACAATTGAGATTTCACATGATTTGGAAGAGCACATAGAACATTGAGGCCATTTAGAACTACTATTTTCATGAGGGACAGCATAACTCCTAGTTTCCAAAGACACTTACTATCAAGCCATATTCTTCATGACCTCACATGCCATATCATTTCTTCTGTCATGTCTCTTGGCCTGTAATTTAGGCAAGATCTGTGACTTCTTCAACCAAAAGAATAGGGACAAAGTAATATTTTGAACCATGCATGTTCGGGCACTCAGTAGGTCTAGAAGTTCCTGCTTCCTCTGCTTTGGAACCCACACAAAGAATGCCCCCAGTTTACAAGACATATGGAAGAGTCCAAAAGTATTGGACAGTCAACTCCGCACCATCATCTATAGCAGCACAAGAGAGCCTTTTCTAACTAGTCCACCCCTGCATAACAAAGTGCTCCTAAACTTGGCAGTGCAAAATGACGTTCCTCTTGGTCAGGCGTCTTTAGTTAGGACAGACCTTGGCTCTCTGTGCCGTGCTTCACAAGGCCTCAGCTGAAGCACACTTGACTGATGAAGTATTTGCATCCAAGATGGGTCAGTTACATGCCTAGCAAGTTTGTGCTGGCTGTTGCCTGGAATCTCAACTAACTGGAACTTCCAGGGCTATTTTCAGCATGGTGGCTGAGTTCTGAATAAAAGAGAATAAGAACCAGGGGAAATTGGAAAATCTTATATAACTGTAAAGTCTTGCACCATTCTTTATTAACTGAACCATTTATAGCACTCTACCAAGTTTAACAGAAGAGAACAGAGTCTAACAATCGATGAGATTTCACATGATTTGGAAGAGCACATAGAACAGAGAATATTACTATAGACATTTTTGTCAACAATCCAAGGACAATAGAACTGACTTGCTAATTCTCAAGCAATGCATGGAATTATGAGTTATCATTGTATAACACTGTTTTGAGTCATTGAATTTAAAACATTTAAAGCCAGTTACAATAAACATCTTCTGGGCTGGATTTTGCTTTGCAAGCTGAAGAACCTCAGTTTGGATCCTGAGTTCAGATCCATATAAAAACAAGCAGAAATGGCAGTGGCTTACATTTTCAGCTCTGGAAGGTAGAACCTAGGAAATCCCAGAGCAAAGCAAAAAGGAGGTGAAAACAATCCAAGATAGTTCCTGAAGTCATCTTTGGTCCACCATAATGACACACAGTGCTCTCTGATACACACATACACACACACACTAACACACACATCTAAAAATAAATAATAAAAAATTATGAAAATAATAAACATCTTCTAAACAAAGTACAGAGATAAGGCTCCAGCACAGATATCAGGGCACAAGAAGAACTTCATAAATCTGTAATAAACATAAGACAAAAAGCTAAGGCACATTGTATACAGCATAGAAACAGAGAAACAGCCACCTATGAGAGCAAAGTAGTCTTGGTTTTTACTCTCCAGCCTGACTGTTGTATAAATGCCTCATGCATCTATAGCACAGTACCATGCAGCAAACACCAAATACAATTAATTATACAAAGTCATAAATAGGAGAGTGCTCGCAGTCTGTACACATCTCATTAACTCAAGGCTCAGGTGAGATATTAAGTATTGAATATATGCATAAAGTATGTAAACATGAGCAACATTCCATGGGACTCCAAATCTATGAAATTCCAAAATTTTGTGTGTGTGTGTGTGTGTGTGTGCTGAAGAAGACACTTCAGTGTATGTGCCTATAAAGATCCAAGGGTAACATTAGAAACCATCTTGGATTGTTCTACCTCCTTATTGTTTTGTTCTGAAGTTTTCCAGGATCTGCCTTTTAGGACCCAAGGTACAGGTCACCACCATATGTGAAGGGCAATTTTCTATGGAATCTGGGGATATGAACTCAGATTCTTTTGCTTACAAGGCAAAGGCATCTCCCTACCCTGAAGTTCTAAATTTTTAACAGGTCAGGAACATGCCTTTAGACAATCAATCACTGTTTTTATAGCAACTGTAGAATCTCTCCAGCCAGGGAACAAACCTTGTTAGAAGAAATTTGGGGAGCTTGTCTGCCTGTGTCAGTCTCTAGCTAACTCAAATCTAACTAAGCCAGCTCTTTGCTTTCCATCAAAAGGAAATGAAACTCTAGTCCATCCATATTTGTCTCCTGCATTAGTTACTTTTCTTGTCCCTGTGACAAAATATCCAACAGCAACAACTTAAGAGAGATGAAAAGAGCACTCTTCTGGCTTCAGATGAGACAGTCCAGCACGGCAGGGAAGGCATGGCTGAATTCATGGTGGTGGACTCATGTAACAGGACGATAGAGCAGAGGCTCATCACATTCTGACCAATCAGGAAACAGAGAATTGGAAGCAAGACAAGAACCCAAAATGGATATAAGCTTCAAGACCGGCCACAGGGGCCTCTCTGCACTGCCAAAGCTTGTTGCGAAAGTACCACCACTTCCCGCAACAGCACCACCAGCTGGAGACCAAGTGTTTGTGCACATGAGGCGGTAGGGACTTTTCTACCTGAACCCATCCTATCTCCCCGCACTGCTTTTTGTGAATGCTAGCAAGAAATGTGTGTTCTGACAAAGGGACCTCAGAATACCTCCTGTGCACCCTGGAGCCAGCCCAAGTGTCCTTTAATGAACACGAGGCTGCTATACCAGATGACTGAAGATACTGAAGAACAGTTATACAAGCAAAAAACCCAAAGTAAATTTCAATTTATGCAAAGATAATGAACCCATAGACCAGACTATTTAGGAAAAGAGGCATTCAGAGAAGAATAAACATGATTTCCAAAAGAAAATACTGAGAAGAGTAAAATCATGGAATAAGGATAAAAATTAAAGTTTCCATGAGTTAGAAATCAGTTAGTTCTCTATATATGCTTTTAAAAGTGATTTGAAAAATAGTAAGATAACAAACCCATGGAACTTATGATTGAATGCAGAGTGTACTTATCACAATCATGAAAGCATTTCTTAAATATTAAAGTCATAAGGTAAAATACAATATCAATCTCAAATTTATTAACAGAAAATGAAAAGAAAGATGAAATATAAACTTACTAAAGATGTGTGTGGTTCAATTTCTACATTATAAATGCTGATTCACGTGTGATTTCATATTTGCCTAAATGTTTAAATAATATCATATAAACTAATAAGAAATTAGACAAAAGTGTTGCTTCCATTATCTATTACTCTTTAGGAAATCAAACCTGTGAAAGCAACAGGAGTAGTTTTCTCATCTCTCCTGGACTGGGTCCGACTAGGAGCGAAGATTCTGCTTACACATACAGCAACTAGCACTGCCCCCTCTGCTGAGATCCCAGCCAGAGCTTTTATTTAGAATTCTTAGACATGACCTTTCCATGGTTCCAACAGTAAGCATCCTAAACGACAGAAAAATGGCTACGAAGAGAAAGAGAGAGTTCCGAGTAGAAGCTATAATGCTTTTTATGAGCTAACTCCAAAGTCATCTGTACCACTTCCATTATAGTTCCTTGGCTAGAAGCAAGTCCTTAAGTCTGGTCCATACTCAAACATAGAGAGTTCAGACCCTTCTCCTATTGGGGAAACGTCAGAGAACTTATTTCAGATATCATTTTAAAAAAAAAAAGCTTTTAAGTAGAAAGTAAATTATATAGTCCTGCTAAAAGTTGGTTAATAAAATTAAACAACAGAAAAGCAGCAAGCATGAATTAAATGAAATTTTAATATTTCAGACATCACGGTGACTTTGAATATCCCCAATGTTAAAATAAAAACTTGGTCAATGGTGGGCCTTCTGATCTTTAGGTTCTTACAATCTCACCACCCCCCTCTTCTGCGAGGTTCCCAAAGCTTAGGATAGGAAGAGAGATTAGGTTGGCCTGATGCTGGGTGAGCCTTGCTAAATCACTGGTACTCTGCATTATAGTTGGCCATTGCTATCTACTTCACTGCTCTCTTACTGCCCTAGCCTGCATCCTGTTAGGGTATTGAGATCTTCCACCTCTGTTGTAGAAGATATTTCTAGGCTGAATGTTAAATGCTCTCCCAATCTATGGATATAATAACAGCTATTTACAGCACAGTTTGATGTATTGTCTTCCTGCCTATAGGTTCATTGGCTGTTTTCCCTATTGATCTATTTCCTTCCCTTTTTTAGGTTCTTATTCTGGTTAACAATAACAGGAATGTGTTCCATTGTGACAAGCAAGTCTTATTCCACTCAAGGCAGAACTGCTGCATCTAGGAACGCACTACAGTGAGATTTGTCCTTCGCAGACTTAAAACATGCCTAAAAACTCAAGAAAGGTAAGAACATACAATAGAAACCTTGGGAACTAAGATAGATGATTGAAGGGAAATGCCCCTATTAGTGGGGTTGCCTGAAGAGACACAACTTGATATGCCACAGAGGCCTGAACCCCCACAAGAGTAAACAAGCCAGCAGGAACCCTGGAGTCCATAGAAATATACAGGCAGGAAGGTGGGAGGAAGTGGAAGGGATTGGTAAAGGTAAAGGAGGGTATGGGAAGGAGGGGAGATGGAGGAAAGCAGATATGAGTACTCAATATGCTTGTAAAAGTAAAAAAAAATTAAAAAGAAAAAAATCAGAGACTTCTAAACTGTATTAAGAGCTTACAAAGTAAAGGAATAGCTACCATTTCGTAAGTTGAAATATTTGGGCTGTGATGGGAGTTACACTCAGAACCTTCCACATGACTGGCAAATGCTCTCCCACTAAGCTGTACACCCGCCTACTTAAGCTGTATCAGAGACGTATGATACATGACAGGAAATACAACAAATAAGAAAAATATGTTAAGTAAATTCACTGTTTTGCAAAAAGGAATCCACAGCATAAACAACAGTAGCTGAAAATAATATAAAAAATTATCCAGAAGAGTTAATACTTGTTCATTTTTACTCCAGCAAGTCTCAGAGCAGTTAATAAGCTATAACTACAATGAGATTCTTTTCCACCTCTAAGTCATAACAAGCAGGTCAATTACACATTAAATAAACAGCTGAATTAGCAAGTCTTCAAGAGACACAATGCACACTCCTCAATGAAGCATGTTCTTTTAAAAACCAATGCAAAACTATGAAATCTATCTTATGACTTCAACAGAATCTTAAGTTAAATACAAGACTAAACATTACTTGAGTCATGTTATCCAAATTCAATACCAATAAAAAAAAAAAAACACAGTGGAAATCAACAACAAAAAGTCACCCCACGCAAATTTTTTTCAGGGGAAAGCATGAACACAGTCCCCCACTACCACAAAGTATATAATTGAGTTTCTCATATTTAGGGAATTCGCAGGGGTCAGCACATCCAGAGTGCAATGGATAAGCCTCGCCCTGGGAAAACCGCCTTTGTGATGATGGTATATCTGCTGTCTGTTAGGTATACTCACACAAAATTTTAAATAGGTCTCCACACTGACCTTCAAATGCGGATCAAAATCAAAAGTCCACACTGTTTTAGACTAGTTAAAAACATACATTAATTCCTAAAGGTTACTGAGATCAGTATTTGGAGAAACAGAGTTACTTCAGACATGACCATGCCTCTAAATAACCTGGGAAATTTGTTAAAACACCTATTTTTATTTCTTAATCAAAAGTTCTAAGTTGGAGCCTGGGAATTTGCATTCCCCACACATAGCCCTGTAACTTTGATGCTGCTAAGTTAAGGGAAACAGTTTCTGAACCAGTGCTGTATTTTTGTTGGCTTCGTTGTTTTGTCGTATGCAAAAGTAGGTACATGTATGGGCAACGGCAAGGATTAAAGGGAGTGTGCATGTGGAGGCCAAAGATCAATATTTGGGGTCTCCCTCAATTGCTTCTTGGACTTATTTTTTTTTTTGAGATGGGGTCTCTCATTAAAACAATATTTCTAGGCTGGAAAGATGACTCAATGGTTAAAGTCCTTGCCTCACAAACAAAGGGACCTGAGTTCGAATCCCCAGATCCCACATAAAAATGTCCAATGGGCATGATGTCCCACCTGTAATTCTAATCCTGGAAGGCAGATCCTGAGAATCCCAGAGTAAGGTGACTAGTTAGATTTGCCCTAATGGCACAGTCTGGGTTTAAGTAGAGACCCAGGCTCACAGCAATAAGGTTGGGAAGACGAATTAAGGATGACTTCCAACCTCCACAGACACACATACTCAAACGCATTTGTACACACACACACACCACACACACACACACACATGCACACACGCACGCACACACACTGACACCCAATAAAAATATATATGAAAATAAATAAATAAATAACATCCCCTTTGATAATCCAGTAGTTCTTAAACTTGACTACATATTAGCACCACTTAAGGAGGCTTGATATCGATGTATGTTGTGTCTCAAATCCAGCAATTAAATTTAATTGGCCTAATGTGGAGTCTACTTATTGAGGATTTTAAAGTCTCCAGTGTGTAGCCACAATTGAGACCTACTGATTTATAACAAGGAAATCACATCAGAGATGACTGTACATTTCCTCTTCTCTTAAAGGACAATGAACTGACACAAAGTTTTGGACACCAATTTCTGCCTCTTAAGTGAATTCAGTGGGAATTGCCCACTGAAGAAAGAAACCCAATGCAGCCTTTCAGCCCTATTCTAGCCAGTGTTCATGGAGCAGACACTAAGTTATGGCATATGACCTCCCACTCCTGACATATTTCACAGCAGTTGTAACAACCTTATGAATTACATGTGATATGCTTTGACTGTTATTATCCATTATCCCCTATCTTGACATCTGAAATAGACCCACAGACTTTGCATCCCTTTGGACTGGTTAAAGTGAGAGATGCTGATTTATGTCCTTTCAACTCACATGTGAAACACATGGCTTGTGTTAGAGACAAGATGAATGAATTGATACATTGGGAACAGCTTTCACAGCACACGAACATGACTTACCAGAGCCAGGAATGTCCCGATGATTAAATCTATCCATGTACATGAATCAACAGTTCTCCTTGAGGAAAAGTCTTTTAAATGAGTGTGTTCACTAACAAGGCAAGTCCAGCAGCAAAGCAAAAATTTTCCACATCATTTAAGAGAAGTCATGGCTCCTTGATGGAGCTGTGAACATTAGAAATATGAAGGGCTGACAAGGTAAAATTAAACTTACTTTTATATTGTTCCGATCACTTAAATTTACACTCTTTCGGATATTTAGCTTAAATATAAACTCTGTAGCCAAAAATGTGTTATTTTACTTATATTAAATTTGCCACATAAAATGCAGAACACCCAGTTAAGAATTCAGTATAAGTATGTCCCACACATGCTTATTCTAAAAATACATTCATTGCTTATCTGAAATTCAAATTTAACTAGATATTCTGTATTTTTGTTTTTTAAACCTGGCAGCACTAACTACTGTGGACTTTCACATACTGGAACCACATTCTTCAGTTTTAGGAGACTTTGTTTGGTGGGTTTTGGTCAGAAGATACGTTCTCATCACTAAATTAATGTATTAAATTTCCTCCTAGTAAAAAAGGGGGAAAAAGGTTTTCTATAGACAAACAGTACCAACAAGTTAACCTCAATCTGACATGAATGAAAACCATTTCTAAGTGGTTATAGTTTCTAAAACAGAAATCCATCTACAATAAATGTAATTATTTCACTAAAATTGTTTTCATGTGTTTCCTTCCTGCACCAGGCCCTGTTCCTGTACCATCTTGGTTGCCTTCATCTGGTCCTTTACAGACTTTGCTTTGCCCATATCTTTGATTTAAATTTATCGTGACACATTTTTAAACAATAGCAGGAAACCTCACTTATGACTTTAATTATAAAATGGTGTTATAAAATTATATCCACATTTTCCTCTTGGCAGGCACAGTTGTCTCTAGCATGAATATCTCAAGTTGGCTCAGCGACTCTCTTTGGTTGATTTCAGTACTCACTGTATGTAATTGATATAAAAACACAAGGTTTAGGAAGCAGTTATTGGAACTTGTTAAAAGAAGTAGCCACATTCATAAATACTTTCCTTTTGCTGTATAATGTGCCAAGAGAATTAATAACACACTCTGAGGAATATGAAAGAAATTCTGCATTTCATTTAGAAAAACTGATACAGTTTTCACATTAATTGACGATAGAGTCTTCATGTTATTTCTCTTCAAACTGCAACCAAATCAATTACAAAGGAAAATTAGACAAATGTCTCTGTAAAAAATCCATTTGTGCTTAAATAATTCTATTGTCCTTAATTAGTGAAAAAAGAAGAACTTAGTCATCTAATAAGTTTAACAGGAAAGACCATGAAAAGAATCATAGAAAGCCATATTCAGGTACATCAGGCTTGGGGCTAGCAGAGAGTATAGTAGACAGAGGCTCTTGCCTCCAATACGACAACCCCTGAGCTCCATCCTAGGAATCCACATGGTAATAAGTTATCCTCTGGCCTCCACATATGCACCCTAGGACAACCGTGCCCCTCATACACACACATGCATGATAAATAAATAAATCTTATAAAGAAAAAGAAAGACATTAAGTTTAATGATGCTGAAACAATCTTAATAAATTTTAAGTAAAAACTTTAAAAATAAAAACTAGTGATCTTTTCCATTAAGAAAGGCAAATTACCCCCAGATTTCTAGCAAATGCAGTTTATGATATAAACAATAGTGTCATTTTATTTCTCATCTATGTACTACCAAAAGTAAATTCCACATAGCAAAGGACAAGCAAGTGGAAAGGAGCAAAGAGAAAGTCATTGTGATTCTAGTCCTAACTGGAGGAGTTATGGTATTCACAGTCCTCCACTATTTATTTTTGTATTTTCACTTGTGGTTTACAGGGTTTGGGCGTATGTATGGATATTCACATATGTGGGGGCACATGTGTGGAAATATGAGATTGATGTCAGGAATACTTTTCAATTACTCTTTTACCTTATTCTTTCGACACACAATCTCTCACATGCTTTGCAATAAGGCTAGTCACGTCTGTCAGCTTGTTCTAGGGATTCCAAGTCTCTTCTTTCTGAAGCTATAATTTCAGGAGATCACTATATCCACTGGACATTTTATGTGGGATATGAATATCTGAACAATGGTTCTCTTTGCTTAAGTGACAAGCTCTTTTTTTGTGACACTTTTTTTCATTTATTTATTTCTGCTCATACAAACTTAATAGGACCCAGGTCCCCTCCTCCCTCCACCCCTTCCTGGACCCCCTTGCTCCCTCCCCCCTTTTCCCCTTCCTTCTCCCCTATCTCCCAGTGCCCCCTCCCCCCATCTCTGAAGCATCCTTTAATGTGTATATCAAACTTTTCTCTGGGTCCTCCTCTCTGATAAGGTGTAAGGACTCAGTGGCATTTCCTAGAACTCTTTCTTGTGTTCCCCATAAGTATAGGAACACTATTGTGACTGTTAATCCCTTGCTTCTAAGGATCCTAGTGCCTTTAGTCCATGCTAGACTTTGAGGAGTCAATAATGTGTTGGTATAACAATCTCTTTAACTGCTGAACCATCTCTCCAGCCCACCCACTATTTACTTTTAATACTTTATACTTTGGCAATGAACATAAATTATGAACTACAAAGTTTCTTCAGGACATGATTCCATCATTGAAGTTGCTCAACATTTAAGTTGAGCAATACCCTAGGAAATAGTGAAGGCTGACTGCTGTGTTACCACCTATAAGAACAATGAAAACCAGCAAGAAGACTTGGCAATGTAATTTGGAAGGGTCTTGACTAAATAATATCTAGATAACATATATTAGATGAAATGTAGTACTGAAGGAGACTAGTGGATTTGAGGATCATATGTCACACCGTGGTTATTGAAATGCAAATCATCGAACATTAACAGTGGAGTTGGTTATGTCAGCATGAGCGGTCATTTCCAGAGGAAAAATCATCTCCAGAGATGAGCATATAAGCCAGAATGGTCAAGGGAGCTATATTATCAACTAAATTGCAGAAATGTAGTGACACTCCTTATAAAAGACAATTAATAATTTGGGGACAAAAAGAGCCTATGAAGGGGAGTATCATCCGTCCCGAGGCAGAGAGCGGGGTTGTTCTTATTCTCTCTCTGCACCTGCGGTAAATCCTCTGGTGACCTGGAAGCCAGCGAGACTGCCCTGGAGTCGGATCCAGCATCCTATACAGCACTCTGCCACTGCCCCGATACATTTTTTTTCAATTTATCCTGCTAATAATAATTGCTGCTTCTTAAAAAAAACACAATGTGGGGCTGGAGAGATAGCTCAGGGGTTAAGACTCTGTCTCAAAAGCAGAAAGTCCTGAGTTCAGATCCCAGGTCCCACGTAAAAACTGCCAGACAGTGCCCTGCATTTTTGGCCGTGGTGGGCAGAGCCTAGGAAATTTCAGAGCGAAGCAAGAAGGTAGAAGCAATCCAGGGTGATTTCCAAAGTCACCCTTTGTTCACCACAGGGACACACAGTGTCCCCCCACACACACACACACACAAAACCATAAATAAATAAATACATAGATAGATAGATAGATAGATAGATAGATAGATAGATAGATAGATAGATAGATAGATAGATAGATAGATAGATTTTTTAAAAAACAGTGTTTTGGGCATTGTACCTGACCAAAACCACAAATATTCAACACAATTTTATCTTATAAATGCTTATCATTTCAAAATTGAAGAAACCAGGGACAGAAATAGGGAATGTCTTGTCAAAGGTCACAAAACTACTAAAAACAATCTGAAACTGAAACTGCCCAAGCTTCTCACTATACTTATGTCATAGAAATTGCCTGGGAACTTTTATTTCCCCAGTATTTTACTATGAAAATTTGCAAACAATCAGAAAAGTAGAAATAATTGACAAATATCTATCACTTGCATTCATTATAATATTCAATTGAATATCATTGAATAACAAATTTAATTATTTAATAATAAAATTAATATTTATATTTATAACATATATATTTGAACATACATCATTGGTTGAAATTCAACACTTATTCTCACTTGTTTTCTTTAAAGACAAATTTAAATACAATTCAATGGAAAAATTCAAATTTACTAATCAATGGATTTTGACAAATACATGTATTTGCATAACCGAAACCTTTATCAAAATAAATAATGTTGTTATTCACCCACCTCCAAAAAAGATTCCTTTGTCTCCTTCTCAGTCAATCCCATTACACCCCACAAGCAACCATTGTTCTTAATTTTTCTGCCATAGATTATTTTCCCTGCCCTTGAAGTGTGTTTTTAATGCACAGCTCTGGGCTCCAGGCCAGTCTGCTGAAAGAGAGGCTTTATGTGCAAAGTTTAGAAATCTATGTACTTAACAAGCTCATCTGAAAATCCTTCTGCAGAGTAAAACTTGAGAGCCACCATAGCACTTCACTTTATTCTCTATGCGCCAAGTAATATAATCTGTTTTATTCATGATCTGCCTCTGTTATATGACCGAAGTCGCACTTTAATTCTAAGTAATTCTCCTCTAATTAGCTTTTCTTTTCAGTAATCATGTTCACAATAAATTATACCTACTTAAGGAACAGAACAATCTGATTTATATAAGTACCACGGAAAGCAAGATGGAAGCCAACATTATGGAAATAAGTGAAGAAAACAATACTGCTATTGTGAGTAGAGAGGGAGATGTTCTACATCAGTGGAACTGGATCTAGAAAACACAGAGCAGTTTTCTCACTTCTACTTAAGAAAAATTAAGATTCCTTATTTGACCTTCAGATAAGAAAAACTCTCAGAACTCAACCAAGATGCACCCTATTACAATGAAAGACGAGTGAGGCAGAAAACATCTGGTCAGAGATTGGAATGCTTGGCCCTAATCAGTCCGACAAAATCTTCCTCCATACCACAGCTCAGGGACCAACATACTCCAGCCATGACAGAGCTACTGTACCCAGAAGCTCACTACAATGGGAACTTCTACCACTAGTTCTACACAGTGGCTGACATATCAGTATTCTCCCAAGAATTAGCGAAGATTTTAGAAGAAACAACTGTTCTCAGAACAACTGTTCTGTCTCTGGAGCAGGTACTGGACAAGGAAAGAGGAACCTCCCCTCTTAATGACTTTGCTTACTGATGAGCCTTATATACTACAGGGATATCTGATTCCATTAGCAACACATGCACCCCAAAAGGAGTCTTGTGATACACTCAAGCAGAGAGAAAGAGGGTGGGTGGAATACAGCAGGAATGAGGAGGAGAGGAGAGGAAGAGAGTGGGTGGAGTCAGGGCAAAAATATAAACCCATTTTGTTTGTAAATAAAAAATGAAAATTCTCAATAAAAAAGGAAAAAAAGAAAAATCAAAGGTGGTCAAATATTTAGAATTTAATGGGATTATTTTAGTATCAAGTGGTAAAAAAAATCTAATATAACTATCTTAAAAGAAATCTATCAGTTTGTGTAACTGAGAAATCTATGGTTCACTGTCATCATCAAACAGTGTCACCAGGACACAGTCTGCATCTCTATGCATGTGGGTGTGTGGGGGAGAAACTTGTCTTCACTGATTCTTCCATGTTGATTTTTTTCAAATTACATTAGTGTTGACCACCAATTATGAATGGCACACTCACAATCATACCTCTTTTCACCCACGTTCTTGAAAACATTATGAACATACGGTTATGAAAATTAAGGTATGAATAGTCTCCCTTAATGACTGAGGTGCCCAGCGAAGAAAAAACAAGAAAGGAAAATTGATGAGAATCGAGTAAACCATATATGTTTACCCCAAGAAAAATCACAAAAAAGTCAATATAATGTTAGACTTTTATTTCTCATAGCAAAGAAAACACTGGGTGTTATATAATGTTTTTTTCTCAAAAACGGAATATCAAAATACACAGACACAACTAATCACATATTTTAAAATAGCTAGCAGAGACTATCTTGAAGATCATAATATTCTGACACAAAAGATGTATTGAAGGGAGAGGGAAATTTGAGTATTGAATGCAGAAGTGCTTGCATAAATATGGCAAGCCCCTTTTCAGATCCTACCTTTCAGGGAAATACAGTCAACAGATTCTTGCAGTGGAAAGTCATTTTCCATAGTGCCCAAGTAATTTTGGTTTTCTTTTACTTCTCCAGAACCAGTTCATTCTTTCACTGACACCAATTTCCCATGGACATTCATATACATGTACAAGTGCTCGTACACAACTTATTAAAACCCCAAGCCAAATCAAAAGATATCTCACGTATTTCATCCATAACTTTTTATGCAAATGGAAGAATAATTTAAGATCATAAAATATACCTGGCGCCCTATGCATCTGTTGGAAATACAAAGCTGGAGAAGTTAGATTCAACTTGACAAAACACTATAGAAAGACAAATCAAAGTCACGATAAGTTGTCATCTCACACCTATTACTGCTGTTATCAAAAAACATAAAGATAAAGATAAAATTAGGCAATGTTAGGAATATAAATTAATATAGCAATTATGGGAAAGAACATGGATATAATCCATCAGCCGTTCTTCTGGACAAATGTCCACAAGCAATTGATTGGTATGTAGAAGAGATCTACATGCCCACATTCTTTGCAGCATTATTCACGACAGCCATGGCAAGATAAAACAGAAATGTTTTTCAATAAATGAATACATGAATAAAATGTGCTTTACATGTAGGACAGAATATTATTCTGCCTTAATAAACAAGGAAGTCATGACCTTTGCAGCAACACAGATAGTGTTAGAGTATATTATGCTCAGTAAATAAACAATACAAAGAAACAGAAATGTGATCTCACTTGTTTATAGATTTTAGGATTAGACTCATAAAAAGTAAGAGCAGCAGGGAAATTTGCAGAAGAGGGGGCAGTAAGATTGTAAGAGCACAAGGATGGGAAGCGTAATGATATGCAAGATACTCCACACAAGTTAGGGCTGAAGCAATCATAATAGGACTTTGCATGACCTGCGCTATGTCCAACACATTATTGACCCCACAAAGTCTAGCATGGACTAAAGGCACTAGGATCCTTGGAGGCTAGGGACTGACAGTCACAGTAGTGTTCCTAAGCTTAAGGGGAACACAGGAAAGGGTTCTGGGATATGCCCCTGGGTCCTTGCACCTCACCGGAGAGGAGGACCCAGAGGAGAGTTTGGCATGCACATTAAAGGATGCTCCAGGGATTGGGGGGGGAGGCACTGGGGGATAGAGAAGAAGAGGAGAGGGGAGGGGAGAGCAGGGAGATCAGGGGAAGGTGGAGGGAGGCAAGGGACCGGTGTACCTGTTAAGTTTGTATGAGCGGAAATAATAATAATTTTAAAAAATGTTAAAAAAATTTTTTTAAATGCCAGGCAGAAAAGGTGGCGGCCTGAGCTTCTGGCCCTGGTGGGTGGAGCCTAGGAAATCCCAGAGTGAAGTAAAAAGGAGATAGAAGCAATCCAGTATGATTCCCAAAGTCACCCTCCACAGGAACATACAGTGCCCTATCCATACACAAACACACACACACACACACACACACACACACACACACACACACACACACAGAGATATGGAAAATAAATAAATAAAACTAAAAAATAAAGAGAAAAAAAAGTAAGAGCAGGATGAAAATTGCTGGATGTTTGGGCAGAGAGCAGGATGTGGTGATGTTCATCGAAGAACAAAGTTTCATTATGCAAAATGAGTAGATTTCAGAGATCTAATAACGTACTGCATGCAACAATAGCTAGCAATTCTAGAGCTGGGAAGACGGTGCAGTGATGAAAGCACTTGCCACATCCATGTGAAGACCTGAGTTCAGATCCCCAAAACACATGCAAATGTCAGGTGGGCGTCATGGCCTATCCATAATTCCAGCCTCAAAAAGCTGCAACAGAGAATTCCCCAGAGCAAATTGGTTAGCAAGAATAGCCACACGAATAAACTCTGGGTTTCAGGGACCTGCCTCAAAGTGTAAGATGGAAGAGAAATCGAGGATGATTCTCCACATACATGCACATATATGTGTACCCACACACATGTGCCCATATAAATATAAATGCATATATGCATGCACAACACACACACATATATACAGGAAAATTAAAATAAAAACAAAAGTTAGCAATTCTATACTGTATGTGAAGTGAGTCTTCACCCAACAATATAGCTCTGTGTATAAGATGCTTGCTAATAAACCTGAGTTTGATCCTCAGAAGGCCACATGATAAAAGGAGAAATCTGACTTCTGAGAGTTGTCTTTTGACCTCTACCTGTGAATCATGGCGCTCTCTCTCTCTCTCTCTCTCTCTCTCTCTCTCTCTCTCTCTCTTTTCTTATTTATCTATCTGTCGATCAGTCTATCTCTTTTTCCTTCTTTTTCTCCCTCTTTTTTCCTCTGTCTAATAAATAGTGTTTTAAACTGTCCTTTAAAATCAAAAGAAATCCTTAAAGTAAATCTCACATAGACACACACATACTCACAAAATGGTAAAATAAACATGATAAACATGTAATCTGATGTTTATAATTTTACTGTACATATAATATCAAAACAAATCACATACCTTAAATGTACACAACGTTTATATGTCAACATATCAATAATGCTATTAGAGACAAGAACAAAGCATTAATTTAAGAATGAGAAAAGGTAATCTTTCTTTGATTATCCAATTATTTCTCAAGAATCGTACCTCACTGGACACTAGTACACTTCCTAAAGATGAAGACAAGAGCTGGCAATTACTACTGCCTCTGCAACCTTGGACTGTGGCCCGAGGAGAGAGCAACTGGAACACTGAAGATGAAAGGCTGCTTGTGAGGTTCAATGAAAACAAGCAAATAATAAGAGAGGAAATGATTGTTAGTCTAGAAAAAACAAAAGGCTACATAAGGAAGCTAAACCCTTCTTAGTCTACTATGTGACTTGGCTGTAAGTAGTATTTATGTAGTCATAATGAAATAAAAGCTGAATTTTTCTCTTTAAAAAAAATCTTTATTACTTCAAACAGTTTCTGAGGATCAGAAATCTAGAAGCAACTTAGAGACTCCAGGTCTCTCCGGAGACTGTAGTCAAAATGTCTGGCCTCTGACATCTGACTGGAACCAGAGGACACACTGCCAAGATGGCTCAGTTCCACAGCTACTGGCAAGAGGTCTCAGCTCCTGGAGATGTGAGTCTTTCTCCAGGATTCCCTGAGAGACCTGGGTGTGTGGCAGCCAGCATTCCCCAGAGAGAGCGGAAGGGAAGCTGGGAAGCTCAGTGACCTTCACCACCTAATCTCAGGATTGGCACACCATCACTTCCATTTCCAGATTAAAGTGCTAGAGGATTTAGCTCAGTGGTTAAGAGATATAAGGCCCTAGGTTCAGTCCCAGCACTGGAGCAGAACAAATCAAATCACTGGGTCTAGCCTATTTTGAAGGAGGGGATTAAGTTCCATTGCTTGGAGAGAGAAGCACCAAAGAACTGTGGAGATTCACTGGTTAGTGTTCATAGTGCTAGAAGGTGCTCTGCAGGCCACTGGGGGAGAAAAGGGATTGATAACCTTTCCCAGAGAAAGACCCTATATCCTATAATACCAACCTACTGGGTAATATGCTCCCATTGGTGCAAAAGTGGTACAATTATTTTGGTTGTATCCAACCACTTTCTGATTGGATTCAAGACCTACTCCACAGAAAGAAATATATCCCTGGCATTATAAATATGGGTAAAAACCTATGGCTGAAGGTATCACAGGTCCTGGGGAAGAAAGGGGGCTTACTACTGATATTAATCTAAACAGACAGCCAGACTGCCTTCTAAACACTTGTATTTATACCCTTAGACTTATACTACTATCCACTTTGTCCAGTGAAGTGTCTTTGTGCCATGGGTAATAGTTACAGAAACTCATAACTGGTCAAAATGATGAGAAGCCGTTGAGTGGTCAAGTGCGAAACAAGATATCTAGATTGCTTCCTCCAGGACTCAGAGAAAATCATAGAAAAGGCAACTGAGGGATTGTAAGAGCTAGAGAGTGAGGAAGAGTCAGTTGAGACACATCTTCTAGATGTGACATGGCTGATGTAATCATGAACATGCAATAGCTATGGCTACCTGCAAAGACTTGAATAAAAAAAAAAAACATGAAACATGAAGATGTAAAGGGTAATACTGCAGGGGCTAGAGAGGTGGCTCAGGGGTTAAGCCTCTGCCTTGCAAGCGGAAGGTCCTGAGTTCGGATCCTAGACCCCAGGTATAGACGCCGGGCAGAAGCGGGGGTGGCCTGCTTCTGGTCCTGGTAGGGCAGAGCCTGTGAATCCCAGGGCAGAGTACACAAGGAGGAGGTGGAGGCAGTCTGTGGTTCTACATACACACATACATGCACACGCAAACACACACACACATACATGCACAATTTAATGAATAATAATAATTTTTTAAAAAGGGGTAGTACTGCAGATTGTCTTCATGCTGTTGATAATATACAAACAACTTAAGGGAATAAGGGTTTTTATTCTTGCTTACTCCTATAGGTCATCGGTCATCTTGGCTGAAGAGTCCATACCAACATCAGAATCTGGGGGGACTGGTCACACCATATTCACAGGAATTGCTGAGATAGGGGAGAACCTCCTCACTCACCAAAATGCCTTGCATGCCAACATGCCAAAGTACACCAATTTACTAGCAGCCCTCTCCATTCTATCCTCCTGCCCAGAGAACAGTCCCACTGTACAAAGTCCAAGTTCTCCCCTATCAACTAGACAGACTGCCACAGATGTCCTCAGGGCTTCGCTCAACTACAATTCTTCACGGATATACTCAAAGCTCTTCAGTTGTAAAGCTGAAACCTGTATTTAACTGTTCGGGTACTCTACTGGGAATTCCAGAGTGTGGGCTGTAGGAGTGTGAGGATGTAAGAAGTGACCAGGGAGGTGACTATGTTCACAATGAACTGAATAAACAAATGAAATTGTCAATAACTGAATTAAAAATAAGCTGAGTCAAAATAATAGAATGTTGGAGACTTTTAAGTAAATACTAATTTTATAATATAGAATCTGAAATAATAGCTTTAATTTATTATAATTAGTAAAAACTAGTAAGTTTACTAGATTCAGAATCAGCACTAAAATCAAGCATTTTTTATTTTTATTTTTCTAGTTTTACAAGAATATTGAGTACTCATCCCTGCTTCCCTCTATCTCCCCTCCCTTCTACCTCCCTTCCTTCTCTTTCTCAGTCCCTCCCATTCCCTCCCACCCTGTATGCTTCTATAGACCCCAGGGTTCCCTCTGGCTTGTCTACTCTTGTAAGGGTTCAGACCTCTGGGGCATAACAAGTTGCCTCTCTTCAGGCCATCCTACTGATATGGCATTTCCCTTCACTCATCCATCTTAGTTCCCAAGGTGTCCGCTGTATGTTCTTACCTCTCTTGAGTTTCTAAGTAGTCCATGGGGGCATGTTGGTATGTCAGTCATTATGCAGGTCTGGGAAGGACAAGTCTCACTGCAGTGAGTTCCTAGATGCAGTATCCTGTGTTGATTGGAATGTCTTGTCCAACGGTGGACCTTCCCATCTTTAGGTTCTTACAATCTCACTGTCCCCTCTTCTGCAAGGTTCCCAAAACCTTAAGATGGGGAGAGATTAGGAACCAGGATGAGCCTTGCTGAGTTGCTGGTACTCTGAATTATGGTTCACCATTGCTGTTCATTTCACTGCCCTTCTATTGCCCTAGGCTGCATCCTGTCAGGGTGTTGAGAGCCTCTACCTCTGTTGTAGAAGACTTCTAGGCTGAATGTTAAGTGTTCTTCCAATTCATAGGCATAATAACAGCTATTTACAGAGCAGTTTGATGAACTGTCTTCCTACCTCTAGGTTCATTGGCTGCTTTCCTTATCAATCTAATTCCTTCCCTTTTATGTTCTTATTCTAGTTTACAGTAACAGGAATATGTACCATTCTGACAAGCAAGTCTTGAGTTCAATCAGAAAGCTGTTGGTTGTCTCCTTGATACATACAATAGTGCTCATACTAACTATTACACTGATGGTCACCTGTTACCATGGTGATTTTCATTTCAACTTACAGATCTCATGCATTAATGGGGCCTATGATTATTTCTTTCCCCCAGCAGCTTCTACAGTATTCCTTGATAATGTGTAAGCTATTCAGCAAGGAGGAATTTCTCAGACCAGTTCTAGTTGATATATTTTGCCCATGTTCTGTGATCCATATGTGTTGCATCTTCAGTAACAGGGTCTTACTGATAGTTTTTTGGAGAGCAACCAAGAGCAGTGGCAAAGGCCTATAATGTTTGGGGGACCTTTGAGACCTCCCTGACCAACATTTTATCAGGAAGTATTACATTCCTGTTTGTCACTAGGTTCTAAGTGGATCAGTTAAGGGATTTTTTTTTTCATTTTTCTTACTCTAAGCTCCTCTGCATAAGGACTGCCCTTTCTTGTTCCTTTCTTTAAAAGACATTTTTTACATGTTACTAGCATAGGAAGTTCCTTTGGGGTTATTTCTGACAATCTTAAGGCTTTTCTCTGTCCCTCCTATTTTCCATTTCCTCATTCCTGCTATTTATTTTTCCCAGTTATTCCTTCTCTCATCTTACTTGTCATGGTATTCTAAATCTGCCCTTCCAAAGTTTTCACCTTAACCATTCCTTCCCACTCTGCCACTCATTGGTCTTTTTTCAAATTTTCTGGCTCTTAACAGTGATTCTAATCCAAATATATTGACAAGGATATCAGGTCTAACATCCACATATAAGAGAGAACATGTGGTGCTTAACTTTCTGCATAGATGTACCACATTTTCATTATCCATTCCTCTGTTGATGGGCATGTTGGCTGATTCCTATTTTTTCACTATTGTGAATAGAGCTGCAATGAGCATAGATGAACAAGTGTCTTTGTAATAAGATATACAGTCTTTGGGGAATATTCCTAGCAGTGGTATAACTGGGTCATATGGCAGTTCCATTTTTAACTTTCCAAGGAACCTCCACACTGATCTTCATGGAGGCTGCACCATTTTTCACTTACACCAGCAGTGAATAAGCGTCCCTTTTCCTCCACAACCTTGCCAGCATTCTCTGTTGTTTGTGTTCTTGATCTTAGCCATTCTGACTGGGGTAAGATGGTATCACAGGGTAGTTTTAATTTGCATTTCTCTGATAATCAAGGAAATTGAGTATTTCTAAAGGTACTTGTTTTGACATTTCAATTTCTTTTTTTTTTATTATTTATTGGATTGTGTGTGTGCGTGTGTGTGTGTGTGTGTGTGTGCGTGTGTGTGTGTGTGTGTGGAACCACGAGCGATTTCGGGAACCACCATGAACGCCTCCACCTCCTTGTTTACTCCGCCAGAGATTCACAGGCTCCGCCCTACCAGGACCAGAAACGCAGGCCACCCCCTCTTCCGCCTGGCATCTGTACGTGGGGTCTAGGATCCGAACTCAGGACCTTCCGCCTGCAAGGCAGAGGCTTAACCCCTGAGCTACCTCTCCAGCCCTTCAATTTCTTTTTGAGTGAAGTCCCTGTTTAGTTCCAGGGCCCATTAAAATCAATTGTATTTTTATGCTTGACTAGGAATTAGAAAATAAGATACCTCACTCAGCAAAGCGTTTGTTTTGCAAATTTAAGAACCTAAGTTTGAGTGGAATGGATTGATAAAGGGAGGGGAAGGGAATGGAAAGAAGAGAGGAGAGGAGCAGGGATAAGTACTCACTCAATATACTTGTAAAACTAGGAAAGAAAAAAAAGAATCTAAATTTGATTCCGCAGAACCTTGTGGGAAAAAAAAATCTAGACATGGTGATTCATGCTTATAATCCCAGAGTAGGGAGGCAGAGACAGGCAGACTCCAGGGGGATCACTGGCCAGTGGTCAGACAACCTAGCCTACTAAGCTTCAAGCCACTGAGTGTCCCTGACTTAAAAAAAATTTTAATTCATGACAAGACTTCCTTACCCAAGAACTCATGGCAGCAATGCCCACTTCCTCTAGATCTGCACAATAGTTGGCCTCTCAGCATTTCACTCAGGATGAGGGAGGGTCTCAAGAGACCTACACCTCCCTGAGACACTATTGAAGGCTAATGCCAGACAGGAGAAAGGCAACTTCTTTTTTTATTATTATTATTACTAATTCAATTGTGCGTGTGTGCGCATGTAGAACCAGGGAGGAACTGGGGAACCACCATGGACGCCTCCACCTCCTCCTTGTTTACTCTGCCCAGGGATTCACAGGCTCCGCCCTACCAGGACCAGAAGCGCAGGTCGCCCCCACTTCCGCCCTGCGTCTATACGTGGGGTCTAGGATCCGAACTCAGGACCTTCCGCCTGCAAGGCAGAGGCTTAACCCCTGAGCCACCTCTCCAGCCCCCAACTTTACACGATTCACCCACTTGTAAATCATCCATGCCCCAGCAAATACTCAGACTTGCCAGTGTAGACATCCCAGATGAAATCCATTGGGCCACAAGTGCAAAAAGAGACACGAAAGAAGGAGGGAGATTGACAGGAAAAGAGAAAGTACACAATGGGACAGAAGCAGGGAATGGGATTAGATCATTTTATTGTACTCATATGTTTGAACGTGTCAAAGAATAAAAAATTAAAGAACAGGAACAAAAGGCAATCGGTTCTAAAGAAAAGAGCACGGGGCCAAGTTGTCCTCTGAGGTACATACATATTTATAAACCTACATACACAGGAACACACATACACAAGTACATAAGCACACAGAATAAAACACAATGTTAATTATATAGGAAAAGTTCAATGTAGCAAAATTAATAATCTAATCCCCGAGTTAGCCTATAAATTTTTGTCGTACTTTATACAATGTTTTAAAGTTGAAAATTGTCAAGAAATACTTGAAGACGATGCAGAGAAACTTACCTAACATCAGGACCTATTTTAAAGTTCTAAACATCCAGCTGGGTGTGGTGGTGGGCCTCTGTAAAACCAGATTCAGCAGGCTAAAGCATAAGAATTGTAAGCTTGAAATCAGCTGGGACTAAATGACAAAACTTTGAAGAAACAGAGAGGAAAACAGTGTGAAGCTACTGAAACCAAAAGAGTATGTTTGATACAAAGACAGATAGATTCACTAATGGCTCAAAGCATCGGGTCCAGAAATGGACCCAGAGATGTACAGATGTGATAAAGATGGCATTCTAGATCATTATGGAGAGAATAAATTATTCACTAATTCTTGGGACAATTTTTAGAGAGATTAGATTTCTATCATATGTTAACAAATCCCAGCTGGATTATATACACACGTATAAAATTCAAAACATTTTTCAAATTGAAGTAAAAATGTGGTAGAATGTCTTCATGACATTGTAATAGGATAGGATTTGAATTGAGGAATGCAAAAGCAGAATGTAAATTAAAAAAAAGACTGACAAGTCTACTATGTTTATATATTTTTAATTGATCTTCCCTAAAAGTCAGCATAAAGAAGAGAAATAATAAGCTACTGTCTGGAAAAAAATTACTTTCCATGCATACTACCAAACGCTACTCAAAAGCAATCCAGTGACAAAATGGGCAAAAGATTAATAAGTCATTTGTGACAAGGATGAAAGTATAAAAAAATACATGAATGCATTCTCAACCTCATTGATATGCAGGGCAATTCAAAAATAAAACCAAAATGAATAAGCAGTTCACACTTGACTTTGATTTAAAAAAAAAAAAGACAACCTAATCAATTCAAAACATCAGACAATGTGGGAAAACAGAGATCTCAAGGATGGCTGATAAGAATACAGGTTGAGGTTGGCACAATAACTTTTGGAAAACAAGTTGGCAAGTATACCAATACTACTTACTGTCCTCTTGGATGATCATTTTATTTTCTTTGAGACTTAAGGAAAACTCCCAAGCTTCAAGAGAACAAGTTCAAGAGAACAAGTGGAAGTAGGTTAGTGAATTTGGTGAGGGACCAATTTTAAATACCTATTTGAGATTCTATGCAAGATGCTCAAAAGCAGGTGGACATATGTCTAGAACTGTGGGAAAATCCCTGGACCAGAGGAGTCTCCAGCTCACAGGTTAAAGGGATGAGCCATGAATGTCTGAAAGTGTGTTTGCTTCTAGACAGAAGTTATTAAATCACAATTTAAGCAATTTAGTCCCTGCTGCTCCAATTGTTTTGTTTATCTACTTGGGATTGAACTAGAAGAATCTGTTGTGAGGGATATAAGGAATCATGCACCTACTTGTACCACCATGGATCCAAAATGCTTCAGTCAGAAATTTTAATTTTTATATTTTGTGGTCTACGAGCTGAGAAAATAGATTACAATGTACACTGATTATTCCTTTGTACTAATCCAAAATCTCATGCATTGAATTCAATATTCCAGATTTCCTTCTAAGTAAACTATATGGACTTTCGTAAATAGCCTGTATTGTGATATTTGGATAGTGAACATGAAAATGAATAGAAAAATAAATCTTTTCACTTTGGTGGCATGCAGCTATAGTTTGGGACTCTGGACGCGGTTAATACAAGGTAGCAGAAATAGAACTTGATTTACATTAAACAGTATGAATTAATGTGCATAACAATCCTTAGTATCTCTATCTAAAAATTCACATAAAAATTATTGAAAATGAAGATTCCATAAGTGACTGCAGAATGCTCGTGCATAAACAGGACATACAAATCTTTCCTTCCCCCTCCTCCACCCAATCTAAGGTTCAGGAACTATTTCTGAAGAACAGTTGAAAAGCATGTGAAAGCTAGAAGACTGGAGCCAGGGCCTCCTGGACATAAGATCACTGCGTTCATGATCTCATGCAGATGTGTTCACCTTTAAGACCTACATGAGACAGAGCCATCAACATTATACCATGGATGGGGAAAGAGCTCATGTGGCCCTACCCATCTCTGAGAGAATATTGACAACCCATGCTGACTGGAGGAAGGGAAACCACTGGCTGTAGGCTTGTGCTAATGATAATATCATATTTGCCACAGTGGGTGCCCAAGCAGAAGCTAATACAGGCAGTCCTTAATGGCCTTGATGGGTCACACACACACACACAAGAAAGGACACAAAAGTAGGAAGTAAACTTATTTGGAAGAGGAGATTTTTGGTGGGAGGAGTGGGATCAAGGCAGGTAATAATAGGAGAGAAATGACAATAATTAATTAATTAATTAATTGCATGAAACTGTCAAATAAAAAAAAGATTGCAGAAACACATACAATCCCAGTCATCCAGTAACTTACATAAGAAGGCTGTAGAAAAAGCTCAGGTGCTAGGCCTTTGCTTTGAAAAGGACATGAGTTCAGATCCCAGATCCCACATAAAAATGTCTGATGGGAATGGTGACAACTGCACTTCTGGCCCTGCAAGGCAGAGCCTGGGAAACCCCAAAGCAAAGCAATAAGAAGGTAAAGCAATCCAGGATGATTCCCAAAGTCACCCTTGGGCATCCACAGACAAACACAGTGTCCACTACTACACATACACACCCACACATGTGTACATATCCACACTATACATGCAAAAAGTAAATAATACATATTCATATTATAAAATGAAAATCTTATCATGTATGCATATAAAGTTGACTAGAGATAAAGAAAAGAAGGCAATTATTTCTCTAGTGCAAAGAGAAGGAAAGACACAGAAGACATCTCAGGTCTTGACAAAAAGTAAGTTTGCCATGTTGACACCCTCTCACCAGATTCCCCAGCTAAGGCAAAGCCTATATTTTTAGGAGACATCAATTAAGTATTTGGAAGGGTGGCAAAGATGATAGATTTAGGAATCGAAACATCCCAGCTTTTCAAAGGTTTTTGCAAGACCAAGATTTTAAAATTTAAACTTTATTTTTATTTGAGGTTTTGTGTGTGTGTGTGTGTGTGTGTGTGTGTGTGTGTGTGTGCGCGCGCGCGCGTGCTCGTGCATGCGTTTGTGTGTGTGCGTGTATTAGAGGGGACTGTGCGCCCCTATAGAGGACCAAGGGTGACTTCAAGAATCATCCCCGGATTATTTCTACATCCTTTGCTTTGTTCTGGGATTTCTCAGGCTCTGCCCACCAGGGCTGGAAGTGCAGACCACTACTGGTTCTGCCTGGCATATTTTTACCTGGGACCTGGTATCCAAACTCAGGACTTTCTGCTTGCAAGGCAGTCTTAATCCCTGAGCCATCACTCCAGCCCAAGATTGTAAAATTTAAACAAGTAGTGCTGAAACTTTAATGTGCATAATAATCCAAAGGGAATCTTGTTAAGAAGTATATTCAGGAATTCTCTGGTACAGTTTTAATGATTTTGTGTTTCTAACAAGTGCTGGAGTGGTGCAGATGTTGCTGGTCATAATAGCATGCTGTTAAAAGCAAAGTTCTAAACCAAACTGTCCAGTTCAGTAGTCATTGTGGCTTGCGCTGATTTTATTTAAACTGCAGTTACTTAAAATTAAAGTTAAAACCTAGATCTACATTTACAATTAACAGCTTTCAAAGGCTCAACAACCACATGAAGTCAGTGGCTGTCACACTGGACATGTGCAGAAATGCAACACTTCCACCATCACAGAGAGTTCCAATGGTCATGGCTGACTCTAGGAAACAACATGACACTGTAATGCATCCTCAGACAAAAACATGAAATGAACTAGCGTAAATACCTTATATCAAATACATGGTGCTGAACATGAGCCCAAACCTGGAATGGTTTTTAAATATGTCTATTAATTTTTGATAATTTTCCTTTTAACAAGATGGTGTGACTTCTGAACTCCTGAAATTAACAAAATAAAAATGTGGCTTCTTTCTTTCTCTCTTTCTCCCTAGAACAATTAGGTCTGAGATACTAGATGCTATGTTGCAATAGCCCAGTGAGCAGCCAGTGAGAAATGGTGGCTCCTGCCAATAGCCATGGGGCTGCACCGTGTTGGAAGTAGATAATCTTCCAGTTCCTGTCCAGATCACTGGATCTCCAGATGACATTTTTCCTTTTCAGAAACTTTATTGTGTAGATTTAAGGTAAACAACTGGATGCTATGAAAGGCATAGAAACAGAAAACATGTTCACTGTAGTGGACCCACCAAGATAGTCATCATCCTGTGGTTACCCATTTCTCTCCCTGTGGCAAGAATCTAGATAGAGAGAGACACAGAGAGAGAGAGAGATGGATAGATAGATCACTCTATCCATTAAAATCCTCATGTGATGCATCAGATCTGTGGACTTTCTCATTCTACATACTTGCTAATTTATATCCTGGAACCTATATTTTTCCCTAGCTGATATCTGATTCTAACTTTATGGCAGAACCACATACAAAGCCATAGCCAATACCTTATCTACATTAATTATCCAAATCACTAAGATTTGGAGTAATTAATTATAAAATGCTATGTAACATATACTGATCTAATATTTATATGCTTAAACTTATAATAATCCTTTAATAGAATTTACCATTTTATCCCATTTCATTTATAGGGAAGTCAATA
Source organism: Typhlomys cinereus (assembly GCA_023101885.1). Lineage (NCBI taxonomy): Eukaryota > Metazoa > Chordata > Mammalia > Rodentia > Platacanthomyidae > Typhlomys > Typhlomys cinereus. The sequence continues at coordinate 864,543 of JALPQD010000326.1, read as the reverse complement.
CACAAGGAGGCTACTTAAATTTTCTGCAGTCACAAATAATAAGCCTAAGAGCGGAGATTCGAACTTTGGAAAACAGGACCCAATGTCTTCCCCTCAACCTCTGCACTGCTGTCTCAGATCAATTAGTTTTGGAGCAGTGTGAGATACAGTTTCAGGGACCACTGAAGGAAAGATGATTTCTTCTTACTTTAACGGCTTATTATAGTCAAGAAACTTGTTCTAATGCTTGTCGTCTTGGCTTTCAACCTGAAGGGACGTAGAATCCCCTAAACTAGGGGACATGTCTCAGAGGATGTGCATGAGGGTGTTTCAGATGAGATTAACTGAGGGAAGAAGAAACAGCCACAAATGTGCAGTACTTTCCAACAGGCAGCCTGATGGAAAAGATCCTACTTTTATTACATCTACTTTTGAATATACTCTTATAACAAGACTCTAGTTTAACAGCTTTTTATCTCTGGCCAGGGGGTGACATCCAATACCCATCAGGATGGAGTAAAGGGCATTGCAGGAGCAGCAAAACTGCAAAAGAAAATCAACAAACCATAATCCAGAACTTCAGAGACTCTATATCAACCACCTAGAACTAGGCCAGCCTAATCTCTCCCCATCCTGAAGCTCAGGGAAATTCACGGAAGAGGGGGCAGTAAGATTGTAAGAGCACAAGGATGGGAGGAGCAATGATATGCAAGATACTCCACACAAGTTAGGGCCGAAGAAATCATAATTGGACTTTGCATGCCCTGCACAATGTCCAACACACTATTGACCTCACAAAGTCTAGCATTTGCTAAAGGCACCAAGATCCTTGGAAGCAAGGGATTGACAGCCACAGTAGTGTTCCTATGCTTAAGGGGAACACAGGAAAGGGTTCAGGGAAATGCCACTGGGTCCTTGTATGTCATTGGAGAGGAGGACCCAGAGGAGAGTCTGGCATGCACATTAAAGGATTCTCTGAGGATTGGGGGGGGGGCACTGGGGCGTGGGGAGGGAGGGGTGAGGGGAGGGTGAGCAGGGGGGTCGGGGGGAGGAGAAGGGAAGGAGGGAACCGGTATACCTATTAAGTTTGTATGAGCGGAAATAATAATAATAAAAAAAATCAAAAAAAAAAAAAAGGTCAGAGCACCTGCCTACCTTCTCTTCCTTATAGCGAATATTCCTGGTGCTGCTGCCACCTCCTCTGTTGGCATCATACTCCAGCATCTTTGGCCTTCCAAAGCAGACTGAAAACCTGAGATCTTCCAGGCCTTCAGAGCAGGATTGAACCACTAAGGCATCCAGCTTCATGGGCTGAGGAGCTGCCAGGTTCTTTGCCAGCATGCAAACGGTCATTGCTGCACAGAGGGAAAGCACTTTAACATGTAAGTACAGGCAAGAACTTTCTGAAAGTACTCCAGTAGTGCAGGAAGTAAAACCAAGAGCTGAAAAATGGGACTGCATGAAATTAAACAGCTTCTGTACAGCAGAGGAAATAGTCAAGTGGCCAGACAGACTACAGAACAGGAGAAAGCTTCTCCCAGCTGTATAGCAGGAGTGCATGTCTAGAATCTTTACAAGTTCAAAAATTAAACATAACAAAATTAACTGTCCAATCAGTCAGTGGACAAGTAAGTTGAACAGACAGTTGTCGAAAGAGGTGCAATGACCAATAAATACATGAAGAAATGTTCAATATCTTTAGCCATTAGGAAAACACAAATTAAACTACATTGAGAGTCTCCCTCACTCCATTCAGTAAACAAATGGCAACAAATGGCTGAGTTTCAGGAGGAGGAATCTTTATACATTGTTGGAGGAAATGTAAATTAGTGAAGTCACCAAAGAAATCAGTGTGCAGATTCCCCAAAAGGCTAAAAGTAGAATTACCATGTGAAACAGTCATACCATTGATGGGTATATATATACAAAAGAATCTAAGAACACCAGAGAGATACTTTCACACCTATGTTCTTAATTGCAGCTCTATTCACAATAGCCAAGTTATTAAAACCATCTAGATATCCACCAACAGATGAAAAGATAATGAAAAATTTATATATAATATATATTATATATATAAATTTATATTTATATATATATGGATATGACAGACAGTATGTCAGCCTGACACTTAAGAGGAAGGCCTCTGAGTCTACCTGAGAGGGATTCTCTAGACCAAGATTGGCATCTATGCATATGGAGAGCTATCCTGATTGCTTTAATAGGAGTAGGATGATTTTCCCCACCCCATAATGAGTAGGACCATTCCCTGGGCAAGAGATCCAGAACTGTCTAAGAATAAGGAAAATGAATGAGCAAGCTTTTGTGTATTAATTTATCACTGTTTGTGCTTGCTGTGGATGTGATATGACCCACTGCTTCAAGTTTCTGCCACTGTAACTTCCCCTCAATAGTGGGCTATAACCTGGAATTGTAAGCCATTCAAACCTTTTCCCCCAAGAAAGAGATTTTCATTTTTACCCCCAAGAAGTCTGCCTTTTGTTAGGTACTTTATCACAACAACCAGATAAATAAAAAAAACAGAATTGGTACCAGAGAAATGGGGCCAGCACTGTGATAGACCAGACCACATGACTCTTAGGCCTTTTGAACTGTTTCCTTGGAGAAATGTGTAAGAGTTTAGAACTTCAGGCTAAAAAAAACTATTGAATGTTGGAAACAGAGCTAAATGGGCCATTCTAGTGGGAGCTTAGAAGGAAATCATTCTGAGAGAACTGCAGAGTGGCGGCCTGGCTGGTGAGGTTTTGGAAAGGAACAAAGATGCAGGAACTGGGCTAGGCACCATTTGTGTGAGCTTTTTGCCAAGAATGTGCTTTATTCTGCCAATGTCCTGAAAACCTGAGTGGAGGTAAATTTGAAGATAATGGTTTCAGTTTGTGGCAGAGGGAATTTCAAGGCAAGACAAGCTGATGCAAAAAGGGCAGCCTTGGTTGTTAGAGAGATCGGCATCACTACAGAGATACCTGCCTTGTTGCAGTGGGCTAGCAGGAAGGGTGATCTGAAGGTCAAATGCCATCCCTTAGAGGATCCATTTTATGAAGTTCATTTAAAGGAAGAAAAACCTAGTCTGAAGGGTTCCTCGAGCCTTTTAATCAGTTGCCTAGGAAAGTATTTCTTCAGTTCAGCACCCAGAACTGCTGCAGCTGAGGTCTGAGTGAGCTGGGCTCTATCCTAGTTGGCAACAGGGTCTGGCAGCACCCTACAGGTGGCACTGGCTTGGCTGTCATACAAGGTGCAAAATTAAGGGTGTCATTGAGAGCCAGCTGAGGCTTGGCACCATGTAGCAGAGTAAAAATCCCTATAGATGAAGGGGAACTCTGAAGTTTCAGAGGAGACCCCCAAGATATTGGAGATACGAGGACCATGAGATGTCCTGAAGAAGGATACAGGCATGTACTAGAGCCAGACCAGACAGAAGCCATGTGTGCTACAAGGAGCAAAGCTGGAAGGGCGCAGCTTCCGGAAATTCTGGAGCCTTTGATCATTTTACAAGCCTTTAGGGTTTGAGTTGCAGGATTTAATATTTTTCCTGCTGCATTTTGGTCTGATTTGGACTTGATCATTTCTTTTTGTGCCCTGATTCTTTCATTTTTGAAATAGGAAGATTTACTCTGCGCTACTTTGTGGTGAAAGTATGTAACTAGTATTTTATTTTACTGGAGCTCCCAGTAAAGAGACTTTGAACTTTTGAAGTATTAAAATTGTTAATGACTATGGGAACTCTTAGAGTTGGATCGAGTAGATTTTTACACGTCAACATAAAACCTTGGGACCAGGGTTGAAGGCTTATAAAGGTGATATGTTCTGAAGTCAGGTTGACAAAGGGTGGAGCTGTGATGGTTAGCACTACTGTCAGCCTCACACAGGAGACAACCCTCCGAGCCCACCCGAGAAGGGTTCACACACACACACACACACACGCGCGCGCACACACACACACACACACACACACACACACACACACACACACAAATAGCATACGAAATTACTGGGGCTGGAAAGATAGCACTGTGAGCTAAAGCACTTGCTATACAAGCATGAGAGCCTGATTATGGATTCCAGCAGCCAAATAAAAAGCCAGGTGTGGCCATATATGCACCTAAAGCCCCAATGTTGTGGGGACACAGTCCAGACAATTGATGGGGCTTGTTGGGGGCCAATTTAACTTCACATTCAGTAAAAGACCCTGACTTAAATGAATAGATGGAGAATACTAGGATACCGGACACCTTCCTATGGCCTCCATGAGTATGCATAGGTACTTATACATGTGCGTACATATGTATCACGCATGCTTCCACAGTCACACACATACATACACTTATATACATATCAAAATAAAGCATGACTTTTTATGCTGTAATGGTTTACTCTTAACTATTGCTGTGAGAGAGCATTCAAAGTCAATTAATTTAAGGGAGAAAGGGAGATTTATTTAGCTTATGGTTCCAAAGGACAGAAACAGTCATTCATGTCTGGTAGTTGAAGGTGGAAGCAGGTTACGTCACTGCAAACATCCAGTAGGCTAGTGGGTGAAGGATGAAGGCTGGAAGATTCCTGAAGAGTCTCTTTTTCCCAGTCTCCTGTTCTGTGGTTCCTTTTATCTGGTCAGTCACTGGGAGGTTCCAAAGAGATCAAGATGGTTCCAATCAGATCTAGGGCTGGTCTTCCTATTGTAAATGTGTTGATCCAGATAATCTCTTCAGGTTGTCTCAGCTGATCGTAGTTAATGCCAGGTGCGTCAAGATGACACCCAGGGTTAACTATCATATATGCTAATTTAAAATAATTAATATACCATTTATTTTTGTAAATATGGAAACAATGAATGAAAAATAAAGTTTTGCTGTTCCAAAGGCTGGCCCAGGAATATAATGGGAGAAATACTCATATTTCAATGAGGTTTCACAGGTGCCTCATGTAGCAGAGAGTTGGAGGAGCTCTGCCGAGATTCCTCCATGAGGCTGTGCCTGGTGTAGGCATGGACTGAGCATCAAACATGAAGGCACATATGGTGTCTGCCATAGGAATTGGAATTGGACATGTAACAGAAATGGAAGCTTAGCATTTTATAAAGTGCTTCTTCAAAAGACCAAAAAGACGGGAAGTAAGAAAATGTGAAGAGACAGGTGAGAAAAGTAAAGGAGAATAAAGCTTCATTCTGTGTCAAAAAGAAATGAGGAACTCCCAGGGTGACCTGTGAAAATAAGGGTGTCAGAGAAGACCTCTGCCCAAGAGGACAAAGATCAACCAAGACAGTAAAATTGCCTCCTGCTGGTTTGAAGCCAGCAGCAGCTCCACACTCTCTGTGTAGCATTGAGGTTTGGGGGGAAAGAATAGGCAAAATAACTTTATCCCAGGTTTTATTCTGATAGTAAACAGCATACCAGTAAAAGCTGCCACAAAGCAGAAGGAAATGAGACTTGTTCCTCTTTCTCTAGTCAGTTAGCAGTTATACAGAATTAATCCTCAGTTACACATGGCCAACCTCTTTCAGTGTGGGTGTGTATGTGTGGAGGTATGTAAAGGTGCAAATGCATGTAGGTGTAGAAGAGGGCACTGTGTGTGCCTGTGGAGCCCCAAGGGTGACATCAGAATTGTTGCAGTCCACCTGCATGGTTGCTGATAAATGACCATCATACAGCTTAAGGGAACAAGGAGTTTACTTTCTTACGACAGTCTGGTTACAGTTCTCAGTCCAGCTTGACAGGAGAGCACACACCAACACTAGGGCCAAGGGAACTGGCCACATCATCACTGCATAACGGCTGAGAGATGGACAATCCTTCCTTGCCAGACCAGCATGTCTGGCCAAGTATACAGAATGATGCCAACTCTCTCAACCAGCTCTCTGTGATTTATCCAGGACCTAATCCCACCCACCATAGGCTGGGTCTTCCCCATTAGCTAGATAATGTCCTTCAGGTTTGCTCTGGGCTTCACTCAACCATCAACTCTCTACAACTGTGCCCAGAGCTCAAACCCTCAACAATCAAACTGACACCTGTGCTTAACTATGACAAGAATCATCTGGGATTGCTTTAGCTCCTTATTGTTTTGCTGTGGGGTTTCCTAAGCTTTGCTTTCCAAGGTAAAAAGTGCAAGCCTCCAGCCATTCTGCCCAGCATATTTATGGGGCTCTGGAATCCAAACTCAAGACTTTTGCTTGTGAGACAAAAAAGCCACCTCTCCAGCCCCATATAGCAAACTTTACAACTTATCCACAAGCTGGAGACTTCATCAGTACAATCCATTATTTGTCTTCTATAGGACTTCTAGGAAGGCAGGAAGAGAATTGCCCCAGCAGCTCACAAGTGAAAACAGGGAACAAATGTAAGCCAATGATGGCACGTGCCTGCTTAAAGAACGATCATAGAAGCCACTTCTCATCAGACAGCTTAGGCACTGAACTGTTCCCACCACCAACTTGATAGGATCCATAACTCAAGGGTAAATCCAGAACTACTTACATCACAGATGGTAGTCCAGCCATGGTTGTCAAAGTTAGTGTGTCTCAGAGCACCTGAGGACCAGTTTCAACAGACTGCTGGAACCATCCCCAGCTATTCCATTTGAGGATGTCGGTCCGTGACCAGAGCGTTTGCCTTTACAACCTGAATCAGACTCTGTGAATGTTGATGGCCCCAGCGCTGCACAACGTGACCCAAAATAAGGTGGAGGCTGGCAAGATGGCTCAGCAAATGAAGATACTTGCTGTGCAACACTTCTGACCTGATTCAATCTCCAGAACCCATGCAAAGGCAGGACAGAACCAACTCCTCTGATGACACGCGTGCCACAGCACACATGGCCAAACACATCCTTCATACGTACATCATCACAACACACTCATAATATTATAAAAATAATAATAAATTTTTAGTTTAAAAAAATGTAGTGGAGAACAATTGAGGAAGACAATTGACCTTGACCTCAGAGTTTCACATGCACACGCACAGGTGCACTGACCCTACCAGGGTGCACACGCATACATGCCACAAAGAGGAACACAGGAGAATGCTCAACAGTGAAGCTATACCAGGATCCATAAATGTGCCCCACAGAAAAGCCAGTATCTGGCCACTCACCATCGCAGGAAAGATGGAGGCCAGCAGAAGTCCATCAAAAGAAGAACTGACCGAGAATAAAAGCAAAGCTGGAGGTGGGACACAGACACAGGAACTGACTAGTGATCAGCCATGACTCCCTCGTCAGACCTGAGTCTTCAGGCCTGTGCTGCGAGGAAAGGACCTCTTCTTCAGCAGAACGTAATGCTTAAAGCACCTGCTTTCCTGGCATGGCATAAAAATTAGGCTGAATATGAAAACCCTGCCATCTGGGGTGATTCTAGCGAACAAGCATCAGAGGCAAGCGGAAAGCAATGGAATGTTCAAAGTCCGTGACAGAAGAGAAGTGATCACATTTCTTGGTTTTGCTCCATCGATTTAGGCCCATTCAATAACCTGCTGTATCAGCCAAAGCAAAATGCTGTGCACATTCTTACCAACTTTTCCTCTCTGTGTGATGTAAAAGTAGAGTGATGGGGGGCTGGAGAGGTGGCTCAGGAGTTAAGCCTCCGCCTTGCAGGCAGAAGGTCCTGAGTTCGGATCCCAGATCCCACGTATAGACGCCAGGCGGAAGCGGGGGCGGCCTGCGCTTCTGGTCCTGGTAGGGCGGAGCCTGTGAATCCCAGGGCAGAAGGAGGTGGAGGCATCCATGGTGGTTCGCGAATTCGTCCGTGGTTCGACACACACACACACACACACACGCATATGCACACAGTTGAATAAATAATAATAAAAAACATTTAAAAAAAAAAAAAGTAGAGTGATGGGCAGCATTTCCATGTCCCCAATATCAGTTGGTCCTTGGAAGACAGCTTATCTAAAGGCAGTTTTACAGTTCTGGAATGTTCTTATTCACAAATGGCAACAGGATCACCAAAAGTTTTCCGGCCAATACAGACTCTGGATTTATTTTACGTAAGTATAAGGAAGCAGCTCCAGTGGCTCAACGGCTTCATTACTTCATGAGTTTCATAGACTGGGATTGCTTTCGCTTTCCCGCTGAGTCACAAAATGGCTGTTAATGCTCTGCTCACACACTCTCACTTAACAATGTCCAGGGATAGGAATACAAGCATATCATTTCCTTTCCTCTCTAGATCAAAGGACCTTGGGGAAATACCCTCTGGCCAACCTTTCCTTAGATGCAGTTGAGAGGAAGCTGTTGTGGGCCATTCTGGGAATGAAACTACCCTCTTTGGCTTAGATTTCACAAGACTTACCACCGGCTATCACAATGGACCAAAGTCCATAGCCACATATGAGCAAAGGGTGCTCTCACTCTTTTTTTAAAGCATACTCTCTTAAAGGGTGGAAACAAGGTGGCTACAGATAGGGAACTAGCACATCATATGAAATAAAGAGGACCCTTCCTCTTCCAAGCCTAGAGAAGCTGTCTTGGGTGAGGAAGAGTTATCACTGCAGGAGAGCGCTCTGGAGAAGAGAATGAGATGCTGGACAGGGCAGGCAAGGGTGTTGGGCAAAGGGGAAGCACTCAGGGCTGCACTGTCCTCAGCCAAACTCCACCGGGAGCACTGGAGAATGAGTCAAAACTGACTGCTGCTACCTTGAGGTGAGACCACTGGCATTTTGTGCCCCATTTCCTGTCTGTCCTTATCTGCAAATTGCTGGGAGGAACCTAACTTCCAAAGCAGTGTGACTCCCCGGGTTGGGGAGAGTCCTTAACAACCAGAGCATCTGCGAGGGTGCCTGAGCTGGTGACCAAATCTGGGCAGGGAGCTCCGGTGACCGCTGTGGATGCTGGACAAATACATGAACTGGCCCAGCAGATGGGACTATGGCATGCATGACATGACCCTGATTCACTCAGCCGTTATGGTCTCTGCACCGCAGGACAGTGACAGAAAATGTGATCACACCAAGCCCCTGAAACATGCCTGTTGTCCAGAGGAGCTGAGAACCTCCCAATGTGTCCCAAGGTCGATGGTAGCTTCCACAACGTAGCCCAGAGTTCCAACCTTGATATGGACTATTTGGGAGACAAAGAGGCCACACTTAAAAGCATTCACACTCACAACTACCTACCATCCTCCGCCCACCCCACCCCACCTTGCTGCAAGACACGCCGTCAGGCTAATAAGCTTCTCTAAGCGTGGGCCTGGTCCTTTGGCTGGACCTGGGCGCAGTGGTTCCTGAAGCAACCAGTCTGAAGACTGCCGGCTCTCATCTGGTGATAGGGTGGGGCTGCAATGAACGTGAGAGCCTGGGTCCTATCTCCGACCTCCTGCGAGTCATTCAATTCACATACCTTTAATTCCCTTTTACTACCAACACCCTGACAGGAAAACCTAGAACAACTCTGCCACTTTCAAATCTCTTTTCAGATTGTCCCTGGAAGGAAAAGAGCACAGCTTCCGCGGTTCCTCGTTTTCACAGGAAACTGAAAGACTTTGGAAGATAATGAGCTGCTGAACAAATCTGTCTTCCCAGATCACCAACTACATAGATTAATTTCCTCTTAAAATGCAGTAGGGAGCTTAAGAGGAGGAAGAAGGAAGGCCTGCACAAATCAATGTGGGCAGAAGCCAACCTGGCTGTTCTGTCTGCCATCACGCAGGAAGTGGAACCATGCGAGCGCCCAACCATGCGCCATAGAGGAGCCAGTGCCTCTCGTAATGAGCTTGGGGCCGGAGTAGGTCCCAGAGCGTGCGCATGCTCCGTGCGCATGCTCCTGTGCTGTCACGCCTGCATTTCGGCCCTACTCCCCTTACGGGCTGGGTTTATGACGTGATTCAGGCTCCAATCTCAACTCTAGGCTTTGCTCACAGCAGACACCACATCCATATTTATGGGATTTATGAGTAAATAAAATCAGCAGAAATTTAGCTAAACCATTTTATGATCTGCTACCACCATCATCAAGAATACAACTTATCACTGAGCCAACTTAGAAAAACATTGGAACAAATCTTCTTAACACTTTAACACCTTAGGGATAAACGACTTGCCAAGAACAAGCTGAACTGCAAAGCCCTGAGAAGCCAGCGCTGTTCCCAGGGCGCTGCAGAAGCTGCAAATAACTCGGAGTCAGGAGCCATCCACGACGTAAGGATGCCCTCTGCTGGCGCGGGCTCTCCATGCGATGGGCTCATCCTCTTTTCTCACCAAGAACCGCCGCCTTAATGCATTAGGAGGCTTGCAGACTCTGAGAGGCAATCCTCAAATCACACTGTTCTCACTTTAGGTAGAATCATTTCAAATCTGTTTTTTTTTAATTCTCTGACAATTTCATACATGTATGCAATAAATTTTAGTAGTTTTCACTCCTGTATGACCTTATGTCATCTTTCCCCACTGAAAACCTTCTTCTTCTCAATAATTTTCCCTCCTGATTTCATATCCTTTTCTGTGTGTGTATGTGTGTGAGAAAGTGTGTGTGTGCATAAGTGTGTGTGTGTGTGTGTCCAAGTCCCCTTCATTAGAATGTGCAAGGGCACTTGCTGGAGTATGAGCAGCCTATCCCACACCACCAAAGAAAGTGACACCCCTCTCCCCTTCTCCCCAACCAGCATAAACTGTCAATAGTCCCTCAGGATGGGGGCACATAGCTCGTCTCCCCATCTATGATGAGTTGTTAATGGGTCAGTCTTGTACAGTCTTGTGTAAGTAACCACAACTGTAGCGAGTTCATGGGTCCATCTGCTGTGTCGTGTCCAGAAGACACCATTTGGTAACACTCCTCTTGGGAAAGAAACATGTCCACTTTCCAGCACCCAGAAAATGCTGCATGTATGTCCAATTTTATCCTGTCGGTACCACCTTTAGGGGCCACCTAAATTTGGGATCAGAAGCAATACACCCTGACCCCTGGCTGAATTCTATTACAAGATTACATTGTGGTGTTTCCTTTAAATTTCAGCTGGAAAGGGGAGACTTACTCTCCTCCTGACCCAATCTAATCTTAGAGATGTTGGACCCTGGGCTGGACAGTCTACACCGTGATTGACCTAGAGTAACTTCCATCTTGATTTAGCCATCAAGTAAAAGAAATCAAATTAACAGCAAAAGCAGACAAGGGAGATTCAATATGACCATTTTGAGAAGAGAGATGTCCAGTGCTTAAAGTCTGTCTTTACGGTTCAGATGTGAGATGTAAGTTGGAACAGAGGCAAGAATTATGCATAGCTAAGCAGTTCTGCCTCAGGTGTGGACTCCAGTCTCTACTGCAAAATGTTGTGACAAGTTGCCAGAACTGTAAAATCTCCTCTGGGAGATAAATTCCCCCTCTGACTGGCACCAGATCTGGCACCATGATTCTCCTCCCCCTCTTAGTTAGCATCAGAAGTCACTTTCTCTGTTCCCTACATAAAAAAAGACTCTTGGAAGAAATTCCAGTTTTTTAGAGTCTGTTGTTTTGATAGTCTGATAGCCAGAGTATAGTGGGGTATAGAAATCCTTTAATTTTTTATTATTTATTCAATTGTGCATGTGTGTATAGAACCACAGGCACATTTGGGAACTATAATGGACTGCCTCCACTTTCTCCTTGTTTACTCTGCGCCGGGATTCACAGGCTCCTGCCTTACCAGGACCAGAAATGCAGGCGGCCCCCGCTTCCACCCGGCGTCTATATGTGGGGTCTAGGATCCGAACTCAGGACCTTCTGCCTACAAGACAGAGGCTTAACCCCTGAGCCACCTTTCCAACCATCAGAAATCCTTTAGAATACTTTTGTCTCTGTGTAATACAGTTTCAAGATGGCTCCTAGATTATTATTAGTATTATTATTATATATTTCTTTTTCTTCTTCTCTTGCTTCTCTGTGTGTCTGTCTCTCTGTCTCTGTCTCTGTCTCTGTCTCTGTCTCTGTCTCTCTCTCTCTCCTTGTCCTCCCTCTCTGCCCCTACTCAATTGAGTTTTATTGTCTTATAGCCATATTTGTAGGAAGCCTCTTTGTGAAGGGAGGTTACATTTCCCATGCGTTGCAAAGACTGCTGAGAAAGTCTTTCCTATGAACATTGAGGCCAGTGGCATAAGAACAGTTAAAACCATCCTTAAACCAGCTGTAGCTTACTCAGGGGGTAGCCACAGCAGTGCTGTGGAAGAGTATGCAGCCTGGCATGGGAAAAATGGCGGGAGTGGAGAATTTCTGACTTAGAGATTCCTTCTGAGGTATAGCAAGAGTCTCAGGTACACCTTTATAATTTAGATTGGAGCAAAATTACCAAAGAACAGTCTTCAGAAAGGAAATATTTCCAGGTACCCATCTAGAAAAATGTCCACATACAAGGGCTCTCTGCATTCCTTCTCTCCCTCTCCCTGTCTCTCAGACATCCCTCCTACTCATGCTCTGACTCAAAGCCTCCCATCTCTCTTCATTCCAGTCCTTTGGGAAAGGGGAACCTCGAGTTGTTTGCAAATTTCACGAAGGTAGTAAGACAGAGCTTGGCCCTTTCCAATTCAACACCAAGCCCCATCTGTACGTGGGAGCAGACATGAGGGTGCAGGATGAGTGTGTTCTGCTCCTGTCTGTGTACGGGGAGAAATTCACAGCCAGTTGATTATCTAGAGGGTGAAGTCGGAATAGGGAGTCACAGGGTCAGCAGTATTTGAAGACTGAAACATCTTCAGGGAGGGTGTCTCCAGAATGCTTCCAGTCGGCAGGCGGGAGCTGCGCTTCTCTTACTCTGGGATTCAGAATCACCGGGGAAGCTCAAAGGTGCACAGAGGCTCTGGCTGGTTCAAAAGGAAGGCACCTGCCTGATGTGCGCAGATGACTTTGACACAACCCAAATCTGAGAAGAATTCAGCTAGCATTAGCTGGTGCGACAGAAAATAGCATCTAATACCGAAAGCTCCTAAACCCTGGGTTCAGTTCTTAAAAGGCCCTGCCAATGTTTGTCTCTTTCCTTTCCCTCCCCGTCATTCATAACCGATTGAGCCCCTGCACTTCTCAACGGCTCTGCCTGTTGGAGAGTCCCCAATTTATGCTCAATACCTCTGTATCTATCTTAGTATACTCAACACTCAGAAGACAATCAGAATGTTCTTATTTTCAAGTAGGAAAAGGACAAATGACAAATGATAAAACTTGGTCCTTGGTTACCTTTATTCTGTTTGCCAAGCTGGAATAAGCCAGAATGTAGAGCTAGAAGAAACCAATAGCAAGCCACAAGGGGAACAGGAGATAAAGGGGTCAATGATCCAACCATGGGCAAGCAAAGCTTCAAGTTTACCTGGAAATCCCCTCACCCTCTCATTCTGGAGAATCATCTACCTGAGCATCTGACCCAATCAACAGCAGAAATGAGCCAACCAGAATAAAACAAGAAAATATCCTTGCCTCTTATTAAACATTTCAAAGGAATGAAACCCTGAGAGATAGTTGCATATCCATATTCATTCCAACTCTGTAATAGTAAGAAGATAAAGTCAGCCTAGTTGCCCATCAACTATGATAAAAAAATACATACAATGAAATATTATTCAGCTGTGAAGAAAGAAGAAATCATGAAATTTACAGTTAAATAGATGGAACTGGAAAAAAATTATGCCAAACGAGATAACTCAAACCCAGAAAGACAAATGTCACATGTTCTCTTCTATGAGGATCCTAGCTTTGATTTGTTTGCTGAACTTGGAAGACCTCTAAAAGTCAGGAAAGAACCACTAAGGAAGAGAGGAAGAATTTGAAGGCAGAGAGGTAGGAGAAAGTAGGTGAAGATGAAAAGCAGAATCAGGTAAAAAGCCTAAGGGAGGAGGGAATGGGCAAACAGGGTGAAGAAGGGCTAGAGAGAGACAAATAAATAAAGATGCAAGATAACTCCATATGAATGCCAACAAATCTATTGCCTTATTTGAAGAAATACAATAAAACATAAAGTTCTGGGCTGGATGGATGGCTCAAAGGTTAAGACTCTGTCTCACAGGTCCCACATAAAAATGCCAGGCAGAAATGGCAGTGGCCTGCACTTCTGGCCCTGGTGGGCAGATCCTGGGAAATCCCAGAGCAAAGCAAGAAGGAGGTAGAAGCAATCCAGGATGACTCCTGAGGTCACCCTTGGTCCTCCATAAGGACTCACGGTGTCCTCTGATACACACACACACACACACACACACACACACACACACACACACATACACACACAATAAATTTTAAAAAATAATAAAACATAAAGTTCTAATGAATATACCTCACACAGAGGAACATGGAGTGGGAAGGATAAAGAATACAGACACATCTCCTAGAAGTTATGAGTGATTAAATAAAACTTCCAGAATCACAGATACCACCACATTAGCTGTTGGCCAGGCAATTTTCAAAGGTCCCCAAATCAATATGAATTATTTCCACTGCTGCTGGTTACTCACTAAAACCTGGTGGTAAGACCCTACTGCTGAAGACACTATGCTCTTTGATCTCAGGACAAGGAGAAATCACACTGGAATTCATCTGGAAGCTTTCTTCCTGCTGACTAGCTTTCATACTATGAGAATGCACTATGGAGGCTTCTTGATAATAATAAAAAAAAATCATACTCCTACCCAGCTACAAATCCTGTGAGCTACAACAAGAACCAGCCTGGCAATGTGTGCTCACTGGTATAATACTGGCATGAATGCTATAGGAGTAACCAACTGCTTTCCAATTGGATTCAAATTCTGCAAGACAGGAAGAAACTCATGCCTGCTACTGTAAACTACATGAAGAAACATCGGACAGAGAGGTCATGAGTCTTAGGGGAGAACCTACTACTATCACTAAAATGATACAGCATTAAACTTCCTTCTAAACATGTTCCTTTAAACCCACTGATTAATGCAGTTCTCAGGCTTCATCTAAGATCTTTTTGGAATAGATGACTGTGGAGCACTTGACCTCAAGTTACACATCTAACCTTCTCCCCATCAAGGATCAGGGAACATTACAAAAAAATAAGCAAAAAAAATTACAAAAACTACAATCAGTCTTAAGCAGAGGACCCTCTCATCATCATACCAGAGTAAATTCAGAAACCCATGATTACACATGATGCCAAGAAAAATTGAAGGATAGTGATTTGTACATACTACCCTTAAGGCTCAGGGATCTCTGGAGAAGAGAGGACAGAAAGAATGCAGGAACCAACAGACAAGACAAAGAGTCATGAAACGCCACCCTCCAAAAACAACAAAGCTGTTTCCATCATGAACCCACAACAGAGATGGCGACTGAGCCCAACCCTGCAGGAGACCTATTTGGTTAGTGATCAGCCATGAACCGATGGGAAACCCATGTAGCCTACAAAATACTGACAATGGACAGCTAGAAGATTTGAAAGGGTGACAAAAATTACAAGGCTCCAAGAAATTATTCCAACTTAGGGGGTGGTCACACAAAAGGCTCTGGTTAAACCCAGTGGGACAGAAACCACAAATATAGGAGGATGACTGAAAGGAGGAGGGCTGGACAAGGAGAGGGAGAGAACAGGTAGACAGAAAATAATCAGAAGGTTTTAATACATGTGTGAAATTGTCAAAGACAAAATTCATCAGCAAAGAAAAGCGAAGGAAAAAATAAATGAAACCTTGAGTAATTTTGCTGTGCTTTGCCAAGTTGCTACATTCTGAACATTTTCTCACTTCTTGGCTTCATCTTAGGGAGAGATGCTTGATGTCAAACTTTATAAAGAAAATAGAAAACAGGTGGGTGCTGTGTTGTCTTTGTGTATAGTCCAGTTCTCTTTTCCCTTTTCCACTCGTTCTGTGGCAGACCATGCAAGAAAACTTCTTTCTTCCAGCAAAGGTCATCCATGGCTCAGTGTGGCTACTGAAGCCCTCCTCCACACTAGGGTCTCCACCTGTCTGTACCCCTCTTTCTTACAACTTATGACTCCCTCTTCCTTGAATCTTTCCATCAATAATAAAATGCACTCTAGTTTTTAAAAAAAATTGTCACCTATTGTTATGGCCATTCTTTCTGCTTCCATAAGATGACATTCATACAAATAACTTAAAGGAGAAAGAGGAGATTTATTTGACTTATAATTCCAAAGGGGAAATACAATCCATTATGGTGGAAATCCATAGCAGAAGACATGGCAGAGACTAGAGGCCAAGAGGGCAAACAGCAGACTGTAAGAGCAATCGACTAGCAGAAGCTGGGTGGGGCTAACAAGACATAAGACCTACCCCTGTGTCGATCCTTCCTCTAATAAGACTCCACCACCTTAAAGTGTTGTGATTTTTCTCAAACATTAACATCGACCTGTGGGGGATAATTCATATTCAAACCATGACACCTACCATGCCACAAAGACAAATTCTTTTAAACCTCCTGATCCCCTCCAGCTGTTGTTTGTCCTCGGTCTCACTCTCTCATACACAAGCTGTCACCACTTCCTGGCTCTTACTTTTCCATTTCTTCTATGCCAAGATCTGCCTGCTCTTCAAGAATTGCTCTCACTGAAGATTCTAACCAAGAACCTCCAAGTTAGCCTGTCTTGTCCTCAATACTTTTGTGAGCCAGGTGCTCCTCTGTAGTTCAGACTACATGATCATCTTCCTGCTCCAGAGTCCATAATGTGATGGTCAGTCCTGGACTTGCATTTCACCTAACCCTTGGCATTGCTTATCACAAATGCTCTTTGCTCTTGGAGCATGAGGCTCCTGGTCTTAGGGTGCTAGTCTACCTCTTTCTCTAGCTGTCCTTGCTCAGTCTCACCTCTGCTGATTCTATCTTTTCCAACTGAAGTGTTCAGTTCCTTAGAGCTCACCCTATGCCCTATTCTCTTGGCATGCTCTACTTTGAAGGAAGGTATTCTCTTCCTTCCCATTGTCTATGTAAAGACCTTCCGTGCAGAGAGCATTTATAAGCACCACTCTAAATACTGTCCAGACTCCAAATGCTCATTTGACATCTCAACTTAAACATCAAACAAAACCAAATTACTGATCCAGATCTATCCCATATGTTCCATGGTTATAAGTGACAGTTCCACTCACCCAGTGGTCATGCCAGAGTCCTGAGAGGCAGCTGTTCCATCTGCTTCTTGCCTGATCCATCCCTGCTGGCATCCAGCTTCCCTCGCCACCTTCCTCCTCACATGCCGTGCACCAGTCACACTCAGTTTCCTTCACATCCTTGAACAGATCAAGTATTTCCCTCCTGGGGCTTTACACAGCTATTCCTTGAGCTGGAAATACTCCCAAACTTACCTATTTTCAATCTAATAACTACTAATGTTCCTAGATCAAATCAAATGCCTTCTCTGAACCTCTAAATCAAGTAAGACCCATCTCTGTTTTTACTATATGGCCTATCTACTTCCTTCAGCATGTGACTATGTTTTTACTGGGGTAGTTACTCTTAATGCTTGCTTTCTCATTAACCTGTAAAAAAAAGTCTTGTTTCAAGACCTTAAGAGAGAATGTCTATCACAAGCATAGAGAAGGCATTCAATGAATACCTCCTCAATGAGCAAATGAACATTATATAAATATTTCTAAATGTTTATGAGCAATAAAGATTGGGCATTTTAAGTATGAATAATTCCACATTGAATTCCATATGTCTAAATGTGTCCATAAAGTAATTGTGGCATTATGATCCTGAAACAACAGAGAAATCATTTTGTGACTTCAGAAGACATCAACGCAAACCTATTAAAAGTTACAGCTACATCTATTAGATGATTAGGGAACCACAGATGGAGTGGGTCAGTGGGTGATCATTCCAGAGTTCATTCCAGGGGGCTTCGCTGTTAGCATTCATTCTCCATACTTGCTTTTTTTTTTTATTTTTGGTATCTGTTACCAGGGAGCTCTGGTACCAACATAGCTACATATTTCTTCTTTTCCTGCTAAGAGGAAGATCCAAGTTTTCAATTCTATTTAATATTCTTAATATGGTCACCCTTTGTCTCTAAACTTTCAGTTCAAGTCGATAAAATGTATCCTTACCACTGGGCTCCCTACCTTGAAGGAACTTCAACTGGTTTGTGATAAGCAGTGCACACCCAAACTAGTGGATGGATCATCATTAAAATTTAGAGGTGGTTAGACTGGGGTGATGATGCAAGGGTTAAAGCCTTGCCTCACAAGCAAAAGGGCCAAAGTTCAGATATCCAGATCCCATGTAAAAATTCCAGGAAATGGTGGCAGTCTTTAAACCTAAGCCCTGGAAGGTAGAGTCTGGGAAACCCCAGAACAAAGCAATAAGGAGGTAGAGCAATCCAGAATAGTTCCCAATGTCACCCTTGGGCCTCCACAGGCACAGACTCTGCGCTCTGATACACCACACACACACACACACATACACACACATACACACACACACACACACACACAAGCATACATGCAAAAAAAATTAGTGGTGGTCATCTCAGGAAGGCAAGTGATTAAGAACTCAGGAAGCCAGTTTGCATACTATTTCAATGTTCACATTGCCCATAAAATCAATGTAAACAAAGCAATTTTCAATGCATACAAACATAATATAGACATAGGAAATCATTAAGTTACACAAAAAAAGATACTTGATTGGCCACCACCACAAAGCAAATATTGTACAGAGAAAAGAGGCCATGAGCAGCGCAGCGTTTGAGGGTCGTTTTTATTCTTGTCCCGTTCCAGAGCAAGGCCATGAACTATCAGTATCTCAAGACTTTTGTACATGTAGATGCTGAAAGATGCTAGTTATCGGCTTAGTGGACCCAAGACACAAGCTGTTCACAAAGTGACTTCCAGTGCTTACATAAAACTAAGCTAAGATTTAAGCAAAGCCTGGAAAGTTAACTGTGTGAGAGCTTTTGCTGCTTCTGCATAACTTATGATTTAAAGGCCACACTGCCTACAAACTTTCATCATTCTTGTTTAAACAAATGAATAGTTGATTATGGGGGGTTTCACTTGGCCCAAGAATTAACTCTGCTCAGCCAAAGATATCCAAAGCACTTTGGACCTTTTTTTTTTTTTTTTTTTTTTTTTGGCATTACTCTAACAAGAGGAAGAATGAAGTACAACCTGGCTTGAAGTCAGCATAAAGGGTTTTATTGAAAGGATACAGAACTGGGAATCTGCGTCCAGATTTTTGAAAACCAGGGTGTTCCCCAAAAGAAAGAATTATATGAAATCATGGCACCTTGTAGCATAAGGAAGAGGGGATGAGTCCTCACTAAGATAGTAGAAATGAGATATTTCAGGCATAAAGGCTTTATGTAGCTCAGACTGACCATCCTATTACTTCAGCTGCCCGCGTGCTTGGATTACAGTGTGTGCCCCCACACCTGGCTCAGGAAAGAGTTCATTACTCCCCAAGCTGCTGTGTGTCTCTTCCCTAGCTCCTGAAATATGCTGTTCCACACCTGGCTTCTAAAGTGAGCAACTTCTTTGTCATGCAGTAAGTAGCCAACCGTTTCTACAACATTGTTGGGGCATCTCTTAGTGATAACCCTTATCCCAGAGAGTAGGTTTCTAGTAATTTCCATTAACACATCAGCACTGCCAATTTACCCAGCGTCCAGTGAGCCCATTGTTTTGCCTAACAAAGTCAGAGGACTTCTAAGGGAGGACTTTTCTTGAGATCCCTAGGGGTAGCAGCTATTCACAAGTGCTACTCCAGAAGTCTTTCCTTTCTGGTTACATCTTACTAGCCAAGTTCCCAACATTTCAATCCCTGTTTTAGTTGAAGGCCTCCATATTAAACTTCCCATGTTCAAATTACTGTATTCTATGTAATACCTCCCTGGTCTCAAGCACTTGCCTAAGTGACCAGTCTGCCATAGGTGGTACAGGGCTGAAACTACCAACGATGCCAGGTGGTCTGGGAGAGGCTTGACTGGGAAACATCAAGACCAAATCATGTCCGCATTGCCCTGGGCAAATACCGTGTTCTGGTCCAAGTCAACATAGATTAAATCAACATATTATTTAGGAGCACTCCCTGGTTACACAAGTCCCCTTTGCCAAGAAAATTAACTTGCAGTTCCTCATTCTTATATTCTTATTCTTTAACTATATTACCAAATAAATGCTTCTTGCAGACCCTAGTGTGTGTTCACAGTCACCTAAAAGCTGTGACCTCCATGGGTCTCCCATCCAACTGAACCCCTCTGCACAGTAATCTTTTCTCTCACACCCATGAAATGATAAACACATTATATCTCTTTATTGAACCCTGGTTGATATAAGTAGTTTGGGTATTTTTTTAAGTATTTAACATTAAAGATTATGCAGAAAGGCTTCCACGGTGATACTAAATTCAGTCAAGATGACAATGAAGATAGACCATCACAACTCCACCCATTGCTGTGTTCATACAAACACATCGTTTTTAAGTCACAACATTACATTGTAACCAAAAAGACTCGTTTTCATTTCCTATTACAAAATACATTTAGTCCATTTTCAAAAGCCCCATGGATTCTTTAATAGTCCCAACATTGTTCAAAAGTCCAGGTCTCCTCTGAGACTCAAGACAAATTCTTAACTTTGAGCACCTGTACTACAAAAAACAAATTGCATGTTCCGACATATAATGAAATAGAGTAAACAGTCCTATTCCCAAAGGGAGGAAAGGGGAAATGGTAAAGAAAGACTGGGCCGAAATAAAATCAAAACTCAGCAGGGCAAAGCATCAAATCCTGGAACTCCATGTCCAGCAATCTGGAGCTTGTAATATAATTGCCTGGTCTCCAATGGCCTTAGACAGCTCCACTACTCCAGGTCTGTTATGGTACACATGACCTTGTGATCTCGCTCTCTCGCTCTCTCGCTCTCTCCTCTCTGCCATCTCTAACATTTATGTTCCCATTACAGTATAGACTCCACCTTTGTGGTTTCATGCAGTGATCTCTCAGGGCCTTGCAGGGAATCCATCCCTGACATTGTCTAGTCTGAGTGGCTTTCTGGAACCTTGGTATAGGCCTCCATCACTTCCTTACTTGTACATTTTTCATACTTGCAAAACAGGTATTATGTGAGTGACATTACCAAGTTCTACTTCTAGCTTGAAGTGGAGCTCAGCCCCCTTGGACCACAATCTCAACATTCTCTGTGTACCTCAAGGCTGATCCTAAGAAAACCCTTTTCATGGGTATGGCAAAGCACTGTTTCGTTACCATTTAAGTTCAGGCTCTTCCCTGTCAAATCTAACTGTCTAGTTACAACTTGGATCATATCTCAGAGGTCAAGAGGTTTTTTTTTTTTAATGACACTACTCTCTTTAGCAACTACAACTGCTTTTTCTACACCTCCTCATCTGCCACTTTCAACTCTCTCCTTTTTTCTCTTGTACATATTTCATATCTTTTCATCCAACTTACCCTGTCTCACTGGAGAACTGGATAAGGGCAGTGCATAGCAACAATGGCAGAGCCTAAATGCCATCTTGTCCCAAAATTTTATCCACCAAACTTAGTCCATCATTTTTTAACTCATCCTCAATCACATTCTCAGAATATGGGCAGAAAGCAGACAGTCTTTGTCATAATATAACATGGATAACTTTTAAAGCAGTTCCCAAAAATTCCTTTCTGAAACTTCATAAACCAAGACTCCACCGCCATTTCTTTTGGCATTCTGGTCTTCCAAACTCCCACAAGAATGACCCAGGATGCTCATAGAATTTTAGATAGCTCCCCTAGCAGCTCTGAAATATCCCTTTCCTCTTTCAAATCAATTGCAAAGAACTAAGAACTACATAGTCAGGTTTATCACGCCAGCAGCCTCATCCCTCAATTCAATTTCTTCTGTTAGTTACTTTTTCTCATTGCTGTGATAAAACGCCTGGCAAAAAAACAATTCAAGGAAGAAAGAAAGGGAGAGAAGGAGAGAGAAACAGTGAGGGAGGCTTTGGTTTGGAGTTTGAAGGCATGATCTATGGTGGTGGTAAAGGCATGGCAGCAGTAACATGAGTTAGTCTCATCCTGTCCATAGTCAGGAAGAAGAGGGAAATGAATATTGATACTCAACTCATTTTCTCCTTTTTATTCTCTATGTAAAAATAGCAGGGGAGGACATGATCATTACTCTTTCTTAAAATTTCTCTAATATACCATGTCTAAGCACAGTGAGCCATAAAGTTGTCCCAAGACTGAGAAATAAAAAAGGCAAAAAAGAGAAGAATCATCCGGACACAAGATTTAAAAAAAAAAAAAAAAAAGTGGACCATCTCCTGATGGGAGAACAATGAGACTTTTTCCCACGTGAGCACTTCCACACAGTTTATTTATACCCGGGGATAAATTCCTTAGGGCAGGGCCATGTAGTTGGCCCTTAAAGCTATGGACAAGTCAATCAGAAAGCGCTCGGAGCGTGAGACCATGGATTGGTTGGAAAAGGAGGTAGGGAAATGGGAAAACTCACCTAGTTTCTGGTGTGTGTTTGAATGGCCAGCCTGAGAGCTAGGAGGATCAATTCCTGATATCTAATGTGGGCCACAGGAAAAGAGAAAGACAGTCTATGCATAAGACATTTCCAGTATAAACTGAAATCCCTAATGTCTCAGACCTTATATACGGGACTCCAGGAAATGCCAGTGTACTGTATTCCTCTTTTTTCATAGAGAACTCATGCTTGACTGTCTACCCAGCCATCACACCTTCTGTCAAGGAACAAGATTTTCTTCTCTGACTAGAGGCATCCTATATATCACTTTCCACTAGGTGGCACTCTACAAGTCTAGAATCCTGGTCTATGGGCTTTGAGGGTAGACAATCCCTACTCACAAACACAAATGATTGTTTGCATGGTGATTTTAAATCCAGTCAAGTTGACAATGAAGATTAGCATCACAGACTCAGATTATAAGTATGTCTGTATAAAGAAGTGATCTGCAATTCTATTTGTAAGTACCCACTCTACACAAAAACATGTATATGTTCAACATGATTTGCACAATACTGGTCATTCCAACACTGTTTTAATAGCCAAAAAGTAGAAATTAAAATTGTAATAAAACTAATGAATAAATTGTTATTTATTCATATGATACAATAGTATACAGCAATGACAATAAATGAATATTAGTAAACCTCACATACATACTGCTAAGGAAAAAAAACAGTACTAAAAAATTGTATGACTAAGAATGATGAATACATATATGATTTGTTCAAATACAGAAAAGTGCTAATTTCAGATGTTAAAAGACAGAATATGGGGGCTTGAGAGATGGCTCCGGGATGAAGACTCTGCCTGGCTGACCTCAGTTCTGATCCCAGATTCTATGTAAAACCACTGGGTAGAAATGGCTGCAGCCTGCACTTTCAGTGTTGGTGGGCATAGCCTGGAAAATCCCACCACGAAGCAAAAGGGAAGTAGAAGCATTCCAGGATGGTTCCCAAAGTCACCTTTGATCCTCCACAGGGACGCACGTTGCCCTCTGATGTACACACACACACACACACACACACACACACACGCACGCACGCACACACGCACACAAAAATAAAATAAAACTAATAATGTTGTTTTCTAACATGGGTGCTGGCTTCATAAGTGTTCTCAGTCTTTGAAATCCTCTCAGCTGATATATGATATACATGCTTCTTACCATGAGTACTGTAGCAATAAAAAGTTAAATAAGGGTGGGAGAGATGGCTCAGGAGTTCAGCAGAAGGACCTGAGTTCCTATTTCAGATACCATGTGAAAACACCAGGCAGAAATGGCAGCTTTCCAGCCCTGGAAGGCACAGCCTGGAAAACCCCAGAGCAAAGCAATAATGAGGAGGTAGAACCAATCTAGGACAATTCCTGAAGTCATCCTTAGGCATCCACAGGCAACCACAGCACCTTTTAATACACACAGACACACACTTAAAAAATGCTTTGCAAAAAAGAAGACAGAAATTGTTGAGAATCATCTAAGGAATAATACACAAGAGGGGGCTAGCAGGAGTGTGAAAGAGAGCTATGAGAGGGAACTAGGGTGAATATGGTCAAAATACGTGACCTACGTGAGTGAAAATGCCCCATCACTTTGTGTATGCTAACAAATGCTTAAAGATCAGCTCAAACAAGATAATAGTTTTGAGGAAATTTAGGCGAGTTCAGTGGCCTGAAGCAGCCTGGTGAAAAAGGGAGGCTGTAAAGGATCCGGAGGAGAGGTAGCTGCACCTGTCATGCACAACTAGTCCTGCAGAAGGTTGTCTGAAAGCAAGGTCGCCAATGGGAAACAGCAACATTGTTTGTCCTGGCAAATAGATAGATAGATAGATAGATAGATAGATAGATAGATAGATAGATAGATAAGCAGCCTCAATATTTCATCAACACAATGATGGTGGAAAGATGGAGACAATGGTTAAAACCCTTGTCTCACAAGCAAAGTGACCTAATTTGAGATTGCCAGATCCCACATAAAAGTGCTGGCAGACTCCATCTGCTCTGCGCACTGCAGTCGATTCCCATGTTAGTTACCGCAATCATCCAAGGTCCAAAAGCATTAGTACAGCATGAAGAAGTGCTATGGACTAAGAAGAGAGAGAGAGATTATGAGCACATTCCATAACTTTATCATATTGTTCTTATTATTCTGTTTTGTTATTGGTCTTACTGCTGTTATCGTTCTCAATCTCTTACTTGCCAAGCGGCAACCTTCATCATAGTATGCATGAACAGAAGGAGGATCCAGTCATTCAGCCTGAGGATGCATCTTGGCACATGTCTCCCATAGATAAGGAGATCACAATGTGTAGTGTGTCCCTGCTCACTCTCAAGTTACTTCTCACCAACCAGCTGCTCAGCCCTGCAGAGCTCTGTCTGTTTTATAGACTGAGTACTGCCTGGATTCATAAATCATTAATAAAAAGCCATTAGATCTTTAGAGAAAAAGTGCTGGGCAGGTGTGGTGTCCTAACGCTGGCAGGCAGATCCTGAGAATATCCACAGCAAGATGGCTAGACAGACTAACCTAATGGCATAGTGAGGTTTAATAGGGAACCAGGACCACAACAGTAAGGTGGAAGAGCGATGGAGGATGGTTTCCAATATCATCCTTGGTCCTCCACAGGCACATATATTCAAGTGTACTCATGTACACACCCCACACAGGCACCTACCCACATGCACACATCCCATGCACACATTCATGAAAGAAAAAGAGATCCCAATGTAACTATATATCCACAACAGATTAAAGGACTCAGATAGATCTACATATAGCAATATAACTAGATATTCAAGACATTATACACAAAAAGAATATGTGAACAATAAATTAATATTTGCGGAATTCCCTTCTGTGAGCACAAAAAGTCTGGTTTAATTATAAATATGCATTATTCCCTAAAAATTACACATGAAAGAACTCCAATTAAACATTCCACTATCATTTTTTTCTGATCTTTAGTTGCTTCTGGATACTTTATATTTCAAATAAGTATACATACATAAATTAGCTGTTGATTTATTTTACATCATTATTTCTCAATTGCTATATTCTCTGCTTGACCTAGACCTTTGAACATATATTTCATTAGATTATATCTCTCAGAGTGGGGCAGAGGTGGTATTGACATCAATCGCCTCTCATGGCTTTGTATTTTTTACTATGGTCTGGCTTCTGCTTTTGAGATCTTATCCTTTCATTCTGTCTCTTTCGTCTGAGGAATCCATATTATATTAGGATCATACGCAATGTATTTTGTATTAAAACATTGCACTATGTATAAGTGAACTCTAACCCTGTGCTTTATCATTCTTTGACAATTCTGTACATGGATATAGTTAATCTATGTATTTTTGCATCTTAGTAACCATTCCCACTTTCCCTCCTGTCCTACTTCACACATTCTCTTTTCCAGTCAATCTTCTTCCTTGTTTTATATCACTTTTTGCATTTGTGACTCATAGTTAGGCACAGGTGTCAACTTAATGGTTGAGGGTTTGAGAGCTCTGGGCACATTTGTGGATAATTAGTAGTTGCGTTAAGCCCAGAGCAAACCAACAGGAGATTGTCTACTTGATGGGGAAGGCCCAGCCCATGGTGGGTGGGACTAGGCCCTGGACAGGTGAATGAAATAAAGAAAGCTGGTTGAGAGACTTGGGATCCTTGTGTATACTTTGCCAGGCATGGCAAGTAAGTGGTCTGGCAAGTAAGGACTGTCCCTCTCTCCACTGTTAAGTGGATATGGTGTGGCCAGTTCCTTAAGCCCTTTGGTGATGGTGCATGCTCTCTTGCCAAGCTGGACTAAGATCTCTAACCAAGCAATCATAGAGAAAATAAGCCACTTGTTCCTTTAAGCTATTTGATAGTCACCTGGAACCCGGCCAGCCTAATGTCTCCCCATCCTAAAGTTCAGGGAAATTTGCGGAAGAGGGGGCAGTAAGATTGTAAAAGCCTAAAGATGGGGAGGAGCAATGATATGCAAAATACTCCACACAAGTTAGGCCCGAAGTAATCGCAATAGGACTTTGCATGACCTGCACAATGACCGACATATCATTGACCCCCCCCCCATAGTCTAGCATGAATCACGGGCACTAGGATCCTTAGAGGCAAGGGATTAACAGCCACAATAGTGTTCCCATACTAAAGGGGAACCCAAGAAAGAGCTCTAGGCAATGTTAATGAGTCCTTACACCTCATCAGGACCAGAAGTTTGACATGCACACTAAAGGATACTCCAGGGATTGGGGTGGGGGGCCACTGGGAGAAAGAGGGGGGAAGGAAGAGGAAAAGGGAGGAGGGAGCAAGGGGATCCAGGAAGGGGTGGAGGGAGAGAGGGGACCAGGATACCTATTAAGTTTGTATGAGTGGAAAAAATAAATTTTAAAAAAGTGTAAAAAAAAAAAAAGCTATTTGATAGTGATATTATCAACCATGCAGGCCAACTGCAACAGTGACCTACTGAGTTTCATCTAGAATACCTACACAATCCAGATTGCCTGAGCACCATCAGTGGGTAGAGAAGCTCTTCTCCCGTCCGGCATTGGCCCTCAATAGTCTCTCAAGGAAGTGTATTATTTTTGAGATCTTCCCTTATCCACAGTGAAACAATCATTGACAGGTCAACTGTGGTGCTGGTCTTGTGTAAGCAGGCGTTCTGCAGTGAATCCTTGATAATACTGACTTTGAAAGTTCACTTGCTTGCTTACTTGCTTGCTTGCTTGTTTTTGAGACACTTTGCCCTGGATAGCTCCATTCTCCCATCTGATTGGTCCTGACCACACTTTCCTTCTCCTCCTTCCATGACCTGTTTTACACATCTCCCAGGTGACTTCCTGATGTAAGTGGCCAAGAACTAGACTCATCTGAACCTCGAATGAATCATGGCTAATCATAACATGAGCCCTGGCAACAGACCTCCCCGGTTCCCATCTTGGCTTTACCATTCACTAGCTGAGTGGCTCCATCCAAGTTCACCTGAAAAGAGGCCCATGATAGCAATGAGCTCCAACGGAGTGAGAAGTGGATGAGAGCTCAGCTAGCGAAGGAGCCTCAGGGCTGATCTTATAAAACTGAGCATTAAACACATTTACCAGAGGTGGGGGTCCTGGTGAGAGAGAAGCAATTGCTCTGCACGTCTGTAAAGTAAAAAGTTTATGACGGGCCTCTCTCTTTAGCAATGGGCTCTGGGAACAGCTCCACACACCTGCAAAGTGACCAAATGCTAGCTGTTAGGTTTGTGGAGACCTGGCCGGAGTTAAGAGGAACATGAGTCAGCAGAGTGGCTGTCGCTCTGCCAAGTCAGAATGTCACCATGACCGAATCTCAGCAGGAAACCAAATCCAGGGTGCCTAGAGTTCAGTGCATTCCAAGTCATTAACATCAAGAACAAAGGGCTGGGATTTTAACACAACATGTTTATACGTTTGTCACTAAGGGGGTCGTTCCATAGGGGCACATAAGTAGTCCCAATTCTTCCCAATTTCCAGCCCTCGCATTTAAAAAAGAAAAGCTTGAGATCAAAGCAAAAAAAAAGCCAAAAAAGTTCAGAAGATGATATATATGACAAGGTGTTGGGCAACTACAAATGACCTTTTAATACACGCACTCAGTTATGGTTTTCAGATGGTCGGCCTTGCAACTGAAACTGCAAATGATTTGTTCCCTCAGTGACTGGCAGACAAGGCCCTTATCAAAATGGTCAAATAAACCTGTCACTCCATCAGGATTACAAGGCATCGAAAGTGTGACAGACTTCCTAAAGTGACCAACGACATCCCCTCATGAGCTTCCCTGACTGTCTCTTGGGGGGAGAAAAAGCACATGATTGAACAGTTGCGGGAGAGTCAGAGAAGCCAAAGACTGAGGCCTGGGCCAAAGGGTCAACAGCAGCCAGGCCAGCTGCAGCGGCAGGCTCAGCACTTGGCCGCTGCTCACAGAGGCTCTTCGTTCTCAGGGCCCACCTGTCAAACGAGCTGCGCAGGGGCCGCAGAATGGCAGCCCTGTGGCTCCCATTATTCCTAAAGAGAAGGGACCAGAACACTTATCTGGCCGTACAGGCTCACTGACTCTTTACCCCAAAAGAACCTCATATTGTGTCCCTCCACCTCCATTACCTTTCATTTAACTTAGAAATGACACCTCAGGAAGATTACCAGTTTGCCTCAGACAAACAGGAGCAGACCCCAGGACAGACCCAGGTGAGCTGACTCAGCTGTGGACCAAGCACCATTTACTGAAAAGGTAAAGTGAGAGAAGGTGGAGATACAGTCTTCAAGGATGTCGTCACATGGTCCAATGTGAGGGGCCTAACATACCACTCAAGTTCAAAACGTGGTGGTGCCAAGGGAAGATGCTTTCCTCCGTGGTCTACCCCTGACAAATTCATATTACAGCAAGTGCTCAGGCATATGCTATCACAGGCGACCAGATGAAACTCAGAGGACCACACATGGGAAAAGACATGAAAACAGGAGGCAGAACAGAAGGAAAGAAGAAGGATTGTAATGGGGAAAGGAGTATGGATGGGATTGAAGATTAATGTATAAAAATATCATAAATTTACTGTACTCACATATAAAACTCTAAAAAAAAAAACTTTTTTTTAAAATTTTAAACTTGGTGGTACCCACACATCCCCCAAGTAAAAATTGTTATTTTAACAATTGGAATGCCAAGTAAATTTGTAGTCAGCTGCTAACTCACATTTAGCCCCTCCCCAAAATTAATTTAAATGAAACCATGAAATCTTTGGAACTATTCGTAAACATTGTTTTCAAGATTCCAATGGCTCCCGGAAGAGAAAGTTTTTGACTCTAGCTTGCCAAGGCAAATAATAACATGACTGCTCTGACGGAGCGTGTTCCAGAAAGAGGCTTACCACTGAAGTGGTCTTCCAGAGAGCTTGTGCCTGAGGCATAGTCTTTCAAAGCCTCCTCTACAGACCCCTGGAGCATGTTTCATCTGTCTCTTTCTGTGAAGCTCTATTTCGTCAGATATTGTGTGTATTTTCTGTCTTATTTCCTCCCATAGCAGAAGGAGCTAATGTGTCAATCAATCAAAGGCATAGTTTCAAAACTCAAATGGATCCAGATTTCCACTTAATGTGTTTTGAATTTTTAATTGATGTGTAGATATTAATGTGGATAACTAAGTAATACAATGTGTTTATTCAATACACACATATAGGCTGGAGAGATGGCTCAGGGGTTAAAGCCTTTGCTTTACAAACAGAAGGATTTGAGTTCAGATTCTAGATGCCACATAAAACCTCTGTGCAGAAATGGCATGGCCTGCACTTCTGGCCCTGGAAGGTAGAGCTTGGAAAACTCCAGAGCAAAGCAATAAGGAGGTAGAGAAATCCAAGGTGATTTCCGATGTCAACCTTGCCTCCACAGGCACCACACTGTGCCCTCTTACACACACATACACACACACACACACACACACACACACACACACACACACACACACTACATTATTATAAAATCATATATAATTGGAATTTTTAATAATTGCATCCAATTCATCACTTCTTCATGAGGGAAACCACTAGTGTTATTATTTTGTTATTGTCATTTTAGTTTTTGAGACAGGATCATACTATGTAGTACAAGCTAAGCTGGAACATACATAGACTATTTATCCCGCATAGGAAAGATTCCTTCAAACAATCTTCACTGTTTGGTACCCATTACCCAGTCTCTCTCTGTCCCCTCTCTCCTCCACTGCAGTGACTTTGACTGCTCTTGGTTCCTTAGCCTGTGGCTTCTCTAAAAGGAAGGAAGGTCCAAGGACAGTTGTGAGAAAGGCTATCAGGATTCCATTTAAATGATGCTCCTGATGTATTCTAGAGTTTGAGTGTGACGGGATCTTCACGAGAGAGACAAATAATCCCATTAAGAGAGCAGGAAACAAACTCACTTCTGCAAAGGCCTGATAACCAAGCAATGTGCCAATGGGAAACTTGAGAATACATGCAAAGCAGAGGGCAGAACATTATCTCCATATTCAGCAGACACTGGTAAAGGCTTCGAGCTAGTAAGCCCCCAAATTCGGTGTGGATCATAGCAACATCCACATGATGAGTTCGTATCCCAGCTCCTCTGGAAAGTGGCTAAGAGTCACCCAAAAGTAGAAAGAGAGGCCGTACGTATCCCAGAGAACATAAGGGAATGACACAGTGTCTTCACTTGGACAAAAAGGAAGCTGCTGACAACCGAATAAACCAGTGAGAGCTGTCTATAGCCTCCCGTGCCACATAGACAGTGTCCGACAGTCCTGTCTGTTACTGAGACTGCAGGCTAACGCTCTCCTTGTAATACAGCGACAAGTTCTACAGCCCTGGGTCACTTACAGTGACAGCATTCCACAGCCCTGTCTGACACGGTGACAGTGTGCTAACTCCCTCCATGTGACACAGCAACAGACCCTACAGCCCTTTTTTTGTTGACACCAAGAGCATTCTATAGTGCTCAGGCTGTTACTAATTTCTCTGCTGCGGGACCAGGAAATGGGACTATTTCTCAGATGGCCTTGGTCAAGAGAATCCTCTGATAGCTGACCCTTCAAGAGCTGAGTTTTGAGTCTAACACCAATCCTCACCATCACTGCAACTCCACAGTTACGCAGGCACATAGGCAAGGAGGAAGGGAGGGAGGGAGGAAAAGGAGGAAGGGAGGGAGGGAGGGAAGGAAGGAGGGAGGGAAGTTGGCAGAGGGGTGGCTGGGTTCATGCCCTATATTGGCATTACCAGATTCCTGGAAGTGTCCAGCAAGAGTGAGTTGCATAAGCCCACATCCTATAATGAATGTGTGCTCCCACCGATTCCTGTCAATTTCCCTTTAGACTGAGAGAGTGCATGTTTCCTATGGCCAGAGGCCAGCCAATGCTGGAACAAACCCGGGTGATGGACGTAGCTTGTGAAAACGTATTTCCCAAGCTTTTGTTTTTCATCAATATTGAAGGCTGACTATTTGACGGGGTGCATGTCAGGAGAACATCGAACTACATGAAGAAATAAAATACTGCGGAAAGCTTGTGTGTCTTTTCCCTGGTCCCAGGGAAAGACCATGGATCTGTCTGAACGCTGACAGAGAGGCCTTGTGACACATCACATCTGTGACATCTGTTTTCTTGCAACATTCTGGGGCAGGTGCAGTCACTGCAGTCACTCCCACTTAACAAACAAGGAAAGATCTGTCCCACGAGGCAATGAGCGCGCACTCAAACCAGACCCAAGTCCTCTCACGTCATGCCTGTGTGACCCACGAGGCGACCCTGGTCCCAGGAGCTTTACATCCAGCTGGATGTACTTTGCAAGCCTCGATGTGGCTCGAATTTCAGCCTGACATTCCAAGAGTTTTAGAACACATCACTCCTGACTTCAGAGACAAAGCCAGACAAACTGCAAGTCATCAGTTTTCTTGGACCCATCAGTAAACGGAGTTTGCGGAGCAAACCGCCACCTGCAAGGAGGGCACTCAAATGAGCCCAGAGAAACAGAGCTTCCGAGACCTGATCCCCTGAAGCAGAAGTTCCTTAAGGCAGAAACTGAGGGACAGTGAAACGGTCACTTCGATGCTGGCTGCTGGCTACTGTTCTGCTTGAATATGACATGACTCCATAGGTCCCCAGCTGCTGGCACTGTCTGCAGAAGTCCTGAAAACTTGAGAAGGGATTTGGAGAAACAGGCCATCGGAAGTGGATCCTCGACTCTGTCGTGAGTGGTTCTTGCTCCTTCAAACCCTCCAACACAAACTCATCCTCCCTTGTTTTCTTCTAGGGTTTGCCACAGCAAAGTGTGACAATACGAGGCTGGATTAACTCCTAAGGATGTAGTTATGGAGAGACCTATGCTTTTGTGAGCTTTTCCTAGGAACCCCACCAGGTTCTGATATGGAGGAGTTAAGAATGCTCCCTCCAAGGGTATAGAGACTGGCAGATAAAAGGTAACCATCCTGCAAATGGGACACTGACCCCACCACCACCACCACGATCTCCTACTCCTATTCCATCTACCTTTGAATCTCCTCTTATAGTAAGATCTTCTTTTAAACAGACTTTTATCTTTGGTCAGGAAGTGACCTCCAATACCAATCAGGATGGAGCCAAGGGCGGTGCAGGAAGAGCAAAACTGACAAACCATAATTCAGAACACCAAAGACCCTACATTAATCACCTGGAACCAGACCAGCCAAATCTCTCCCCATCCTAAAGCTCAGGGAAACTTGCAGAAGAGGAGGCGGCAAGATTGTAAAAGAGTCTAAAGATGGGGAGGACCAACAATATGCAAGATACTCCACACAAGTTAGGGCTGCAGTAGCCATAATTGGACTTTGCATGACTTGCACAATGACATGTCAATGACTATGTCTAGCATGGATCATAGACAGTAGAATCCTTAGAAGCAAGGGATTAGCAGTCATAATAGAGTTCCCATATAAAGGGGAAAAGCGTTCTGGACCCCCAAGAAAGGGTCCTTACACGTCATTAGAGTGGAGGACTCAGAGGGAAGT
Organism: Typhlomys cinereus; assembly: GCA_023101885.1. Lineage (NCBI taxonomy): Eukaryota > Metazoa > Chordata > Mammalia > Rodentia > Platacanthomyidae > Typhlomys > Typhlomys cinereus. The sequence goes on along the minus strand of JALPQD010000326.1, from coordinate 831,631 downwards.
TTGGCATTTACACAAAAGGATACTCCAAGGGATGGGAGGGGGGAAGAGGGAGGAATTGGGAGAAGGGGAGGGAGGGGGTGAAAGGAAGGGGAAAGGGGGGACTGGAGAAGGGTACAGGGAGAGAGATGACCAGGGTACCTATTGAGCTTGTATGATTGGGGAAAAAATAAAAAACACTAATAATGCTCCCTCCCCTTGCTGCCTTCATGGGTCAGGAGAAAGGGGATAAATGGCACCACACTTACAGCTTCTCCATCATGAGCTCTAACCACCCAAGGGAAGGGACCATCTGAAGCCTGTCCCAGCTGGTGAAGGAATTCCTCCCACTCTGGCCTCCTCCTGAATCACTCAGCAGAGAATGGGGATTCAGAAAACTTTTTGCTGTGGCCTAATAACACTTTGCTATTGGTCCTACAAGATCCACTTTAAACTTGTTTTTGCTTAATTAATTTTGTTAAGTTTCTGTACAAGTATGAGTTGTATGTTAAGCATATCCCCACAAACTCCTTGCCCTCCCTTTGCTTACCCCTCCCCTCCCCATTAGTTTTCTTTTTTCCCCTGGACTTTTCTATTTCTAATTCCACATCATAGATGCACACCTGATTTTTATATTCATATAGAAACTAGAAAATGTACAATATTTATCTTCTTTAGATTGTCTTGAGTCACTTCATAGACTTATCTCTCTGGTTGCTTCCATTTCTCTGCAAACAACAGATTTCATTATTCATTTAAGGATGAAGCAGGTTACTTTCAGTTTGCCAGGTGATTCTACCTCAAGAGTATATTAATTTTCTAGCCCCGTGTCATTTAGTTCACAGAGATATTGATTGTCTTTCTCTTTCACAAGTATCACATTGGACATTATGCTGAGCAGACCAAGCGAGCAGACTTGCAGGTATAGCACATGCTCATAAAAAGATGAAAAGCAAATTCAATCAAATTCAATGGCCTTCTGCCACAGTGAGCTGTCGCACCTGGATGTTGCTCCTCCTACCACCAAGAAAGAAGTGCAAAGCTTAGTGGGCCTATTTGGATACTGGAGACAACATATTCTTCACTTGGATATGCTATTCCATCCTGCTTACCAAGTGACTGAGAAAATTGCTAATTATGAGTGGGACCTGGAACATGAGAAGGGTCTTCAACAGGCCCAGGCTGTTGTGCCTGCCACCTAGGCCATATTACCCAGCAGGTCTGGTGGTACAGGAGGTGTTAGTGGCACGTAGGGATGCTGCTTGGAACCTTCGGACAGTTCTAAAAGTGAATTACAGCAGAATCTCTTAGGATTTTGGAGCAAGGTCCTGTTGTCATCTGTAGACAGCTATTCTGCTTTGAGCAACAGCTCTTACTCTGCTATTGGGTTGTCATGGTTTGAAATGTGTCCCCCACAGTCTCATGTGTTTGGCAAGGTCATGGTACCTTGAGAGGTGGAGCCTTGCTGGAGGCAGGCAGTCACAAGGGGTGGGCCTTGATGTGGATTAGTCCCACCCTACTTCCAGGAGAAGTCTGCTTTTGCTGCAAGCAGTCTTGCAGCTCTCAGCCTCCAAGATGTCTGCGGTGACTTAGCCTCCTCCAGCTTTGGCCAGCCAGCCATGCCTCCTCTGGAACCGTAAGCTGAATAAACCTCCCTTTCTCTCTTAAATTGATTGACTTTGAGTGCTCTCTCACAGCAATAGTTAAGAATAACTGTTACATGGGTCTTAGTAGAAACTGAATTCTTGACAATAGACCAAGATTTCTATGAGACCAGTGCTGCCCATCATGAGACAGATGTTAACCTGTGGCACTACAGATTCAGGAGGCCCTAGCCCGGCTCCCAGCTACAGACAGCCTGGACACGTACAGACGTGCCCTGGACATGTCCCAATAAAGGACCATGCAGGCGGAGGGAAGAACAACCAATGGGAAGCGACCATCTAACCTGCCCCTGCAATGGACACCTAGTAAACAGAGGCAACACCTGTTTGGACCCCTGACCCTATATAAGCCCAAACACCCCCTTAGTAAATTGAATCTGCCTGCTTCTCACCTGATTCCTGGGGTCTGGGTGGTGATCCTGCGCCAGCTCACTCCCTCGCCTCCAGCCCGGAGGCTCCACCATTTCCCCCTCTTTTCCCTTCGCCCTCCCCCCCCCCTGCTAGCCCAGCGGAGATTCAGCAACATTAACCATCTTAAATCATAAAATTTGACATTCACAATAGCAATCCATCATTAAATGGAAGTGGTATATACCAAGGAGGACAAGAAACAGATGAAGAATTTGTCCAAAGCCTGTGATTCTTATGCCTGTTGCAATGCTTTCTGTCCCAAGCATGCACCTGCGGCCTCCTGGGGTGTGTCCTATGGTCAGCTACTGACAAAGGCAAGGCTAGGGCCTGGTTCACAGATGGTTCCGCTTGCTCTGCAGAAGTGAACAGCTGCAGCCTTGTCACCCTCTCCGAAGAACATTGGTGAAGGGGGCTGGAGAGATGGCTCAGGGGTTAAGCCTCTGCCTTGCAGGTGGAAGGTCCTGGGTTCAGATCCTAGACCCCACATATAGACGCCAGGCAGAAGCGGGGGAGGTCTGCATTTCTGGTCCTGTGTTGCTGTATCCCTGCCGGGCCAGCCAGGGGGAAGAGAGGGCCTTGAGGCAAATGGGCGAGCCGGGGACGGGGTCACCACCAGACCCCAGGAATCAGGTGAGAAGCAGCAGTGGATGAGATGCCACTGATTCAAAATCATTAAGGGTGTTTTGGGCTTATATAAGGTCAGGGTCCAATCAGGTGTTGCCATCCCTCCTGGGGGGGGGGGACCGCCACCAGTCATTTAACTGTTTACTAGGTGTCCATTGCAGATGCAAGTTAGACAGCTGCTTCCCATTGGTTGTTCATCCCTCTGCCTGCACAGTCCTCTGTTAAGACATGTCTGTACATGCCCAGGCTTGTCCGTAGCTGGGAGCTGGATTAGGGCCTTCCTGAATCCGTGGTGCCACAGTCCTGGTAGGGCAGAGTCTGTGAATCCCAGAGCAGAGTAAACAAGGAGGAGGTGGAGGCGGTCCATGGTGGTTCCTGAATTCACCTGTGGTTCTACATACACACACACACACACATGCACAATGGAATAAATAATAAGAAGAATTTAAAGAACACTGGTGAAGAGAAATCTTCACAATGGGCAGAACTTCTGGCAATGCCTATGGTTGAACATTTTGCTTGGAAGGAGAAAAGGACAGATGTGTCATTTATATAGTGAGTCATGAGCTGTAGCCAAAGGTTTGACTGGATGGCCAGGGACTTGGAGGGAACATAATTGGAAAATCAGTAAGGAAGACATTTGGAGAAGAGGCATGTGGATAGATCTCTACAAATAGCCAAAGGACATAAAGATATTCGTGTCCCATGTACAAGCTCATGAAAAGGTGACCTCAACAGAAGAGAACTTCGATAATCCAGTAACAGGATGACCTGTTCTATGAATATTAGTCAATCTCTTTCCTTAGTCATGCCCAATGGGCCCATGAACAAAGTGACCATGGTGGCAGAGATGGAGGTTATGCATGGGCTCAGCAGGATGAACTTTCAGTCACCAAGGCTGACCTAACCATGATTGTTGCTGAGTGCTAAATCTGCCATCAGCAGAATTCACCATTGAGCTCTTGATATGGCATCATACCCTAGGAAACTAGCCAGTCACCTTGTGGCACCATCTCTGCCATTAAAAGGCAAATGCTTTGTCCTTACTGGAATTTTAGGTGTGTATTTGCTTTTCCCGCGTATAATGTTTCTGCCAAAGTGAATTTTCTTCCCTGGCAGCCTGCATAGCAACTTCCTACGCTATATTCTTGTAGCAGTTACTCTTAACTATTGCTGTGAGAGAACACCCAACTTAAAGGAGAAAGGGAGATTTATTCAGCTTACGGTTCCAGAGGGGAGAAAGAGTCTCTCAAAGCAGAGGTGGCATGGCTGGTTGGCCAAAGCTGGAGGAGGCTATGTCAACAGAGACATCTTGGAGGCTGAAAGCTGCAAGACTGCTTGCAGCAAAGGCAGACTTTTCCTAGAGGCAGGGTGGGACTAATGCACCTCAAGGCCCACCCCTCCTGACTGCCTTCCTCCAGCAAGCCTCCACCTTTCAAGATGCCATGACCTTGCCCAACACATGAGACTGTGGGGGACACATTTCAAACCATGACAATTCTCTAGCCACAGGGAGAAAGCTCCATGCAACTTTTAGAGTATCTATGCTCTTATACACACTACCTCACTTTGACTTTACCCAGACTGTACAACATAGAGAAGCTGTCTATGGTTCCTAGAGATTTTAAAAATAAGGGTTGGGACATAAGGTGTCCTGCACTGAAGCGTTTGAAGAGTCAGTTCAGAAAATCACCTAGAACATCATTATATTTAAATTTTCAGAGTTCAATTGTAGCATATCACTTTATTACAACTTATAATACTAAAAAGGAAATAAGTCTTTTGCCCATGAATTTCTCAAGAAACTACTTAGCTGAAACACTCATTACCAAGATCAGTTTTCAAAAGGGAAATACATACAATACTAACGTTAGAAACTAAGCTTTTGGCGTGCACAGGAAAGAGCATGAGGAACATAAGGTAAAATAGCCTGTAAAGGGCGATCAAGTGTTTAAAGCGCTTTTTCATCATGCAGGAAGGACTTGAGACTGCTCAAGTATGACATGTAAGTATTTATTTAGGAAAAGGGAGAATGAAAGAGCATGACGTGTTAAGGCATTTCCAGACCAAATGAAAAGTCTCCTTACTCTTAGAAAGAGCAACGTTTAAGTAAATTACAATGTAAGCTTTCTTGAAAGATTTCTCAAAAAAAAAAGTTCCACCTGTTTGAATACCAAAATTAAGCATTAAGATGACACTTAGATCTGATTTTTAAAAAAGCTTTGTGTGTATCAGATATGTGTGTCCCTGGGAAGAACCAAGGATGACTTCAGAATTCATCCTGGGTTGCTTCTACCTCCTTTTTCCTTTGCTCTGGGATTTCCCAGGCTCTGCCCACCAGGGCTAGAAGTGCAGACCACCACCTCCTCTCACCCAAAGTTAAGCAACTTAAAGGAGAAAGGGAGGTTTATTCGGCTTATGGTTCCAGAGGGAAGGGACAGTCTCTCAAAGCAGAGGTGGCATGGCTGGCTGGCCAAAGCTGGAGGAGGCTAAGTCACTGTAGACATCTTGGAAGCTGAGAACTGCAGACTGCTTGCGGCAAAGCCAACTTCTCCTGAAGGTAGGGTGGGACTAATCCACCTCAAGGCCCACCCCTGGTGACTGCCTTCCTCCAGTAAAGCTCCACCTCTCAAGATACCATGACCTTGCCAAACACATGAGACTGTGGGGGACACATTTCAAACCATGACATTCCACCCCTGACCCCCACAGGCTCGTTGCCATCTCATTACACAAACCATACTCAGTCCAACTTTAAAAGGCTTCATAGACTACATCAGTAATCCCAAAAGTCCAAAGTCCAAAGCCTCCTGTAAAATCAAAATACAAGTTACATACTTCCAACATACAATGGCACAGAATAAACATTCCCATCCCAAAAGGAAGGAACGGGGGCATATCCAGGAAAGATCGGTCCATAACAAGACCAAAAACCAACAGGACAAACTCCAAATCTTGTAGCTCCAAGTCCAACAGGTGAACTTCTCCTTGAAATCATCTCAGTTCCAAAGGGCTTTGGTTCCACCCCTCCAATGCAGCTGCCCATAGACTATGTTGCTCTCTTGAGCTGACTCCTCCCAGGGTATCCAGCTCTCCTTGGCAGGTGTCCCACATTGTCTCTGGCATCTCTAACATATTTTACTTCTCAATGGCAAACCACGCTTTAATTCCACCACACAAACTGCCTTTCTTGGGCCTCTAAACTGCAGGCTTCTTGCCTCATGATGCCTGGATTCTGACAATTTTTGAAATCTTGGAGGAGGACTCCATGATCTCCTCCCTCTTGCATCACTGATGCCTCTAAAACCAGAACCACGTGGACGACTTTGCCAAGACTGGCCCCCTTGAATCACAGCTGATTCTGCTTCTGTATGTTGACCATCTCTTTCACTCCTGGGTAGTTGCTTTGTAAGAGAAACCAACTCTTGCTTTGGAACTCCACCCTTTAGCTCCAGTCTTCTGAAAGGATTTGCATTCTTATGAGTGGGAGCCTTCCCTGAGGATCTTGCCCTCAAGCTAGAGCCTCCCCTATTATTCAAATTGGAGTAGGCTTTGATTTACAAATGGAGCTAATCTCTTTGACAGCCATTTTGTTCTCTGCTTCTTCCTGGTTCAACTCTAAGTTTGGCTTTGTATTTTTCATCATTAGATCTTACAGTTTTTGCTTCTTCCAGCCTGATTCTTTAGTCTTTTTCATAATTTTGAAGACAACTAAAAAGTAGCCATATCACATTGTCAAGACTACATTGCTTTGAAATTTCCTCCACAAGCACTCCAGTTTAACTTCAGGCAAGCTTTCATGACAAGGGCGAAACTTCACTAAACTCTCAGTCAACATATAACTCCATGTGTCACTCCTCCAGTTACAAACACAGTCTCTGTTCCTCTCTGGACCATCACAAGCTGGGCTTCCACTGCCTGCATCTCTCACAGCATTGCTTTCTTCTGATCTCTCATGAGAAAGGCCCATTTGGCCCCCTCGCCAAGATGCAAAGACTTTCCCAGCACAAAGTCCCAAAGTTCTCCATATTTCTCCCAACAAATAGTTCCAAAGGCACACTAGCCACATCACAGCATTGGCCATACTGCTGGGGTACCAGCTTCTCTCAACTTCACAAACAACTTCACATTGTGGTACCAGCTATTCTTAATCTCACGGCAATATCCCACTATCCGGTACCAATTTCTGTAACAGTTACTCTTAGCTATTGCTGTGAGAGAGCATCCAAAGTTAAGCAACTTAAAGGAGAAAGGGAGGTTTATTCAACTTACGGTTCCAGAGGGAAGGGACAGTCTCTCAAAGCGGAGGCAGCATGGCTGGTTGGCCAAAGCTGGAGGAGACTAAGTCATTGTAGACATCTTGGAATCCGAGAGCTGCAGACTGCTTGCAGCGAAGGCCAACTTCTCCTGAAGGTAGGGTGGGACTAATCCACCTCAACGCCCACCCCTTGTGACTGCCTTCCTCCAGTGAGGCTCTCTCAAGGTGCCTGACCTTGCCAAACACATGAGACTCTGGGGGACACATTTCAAACCATGACACTAAGCTACTGTGAGAGATCAGGTTCCTTCTACATTTTAATTTCTTCTCAGAGAAGACCTAACATAGCTCGTTTCTTCTTTGTTTGATGAGGCATCTTGGGCTTGCACATGCACTGTGGGCTTCATTTCTCTCTCCTTTATAGGCTTTTCATAGTTTATGTCTCATTGACCTGCACTAGACTACCATGCAAAGGTCGGAAGTTTAATTTCAAATTCCATGTATGTTTTGCCGTAAGTAGGCTACTAGTGGTAAAGAGCAGTGGCTCCACTCAATGGAAGTTTATAATTCCTTCCTGTTCACTGCAAAACAAGCATTTCTTTCATTAGCATCTCCTATAAGCAACAATCAGCCATGGGAGCACACTCGCCATCTTCGACATCTGCCCTCTAAAAATGCTTGAGAGACCCCTCCATTTCAGCCTTCTCTTAGATACGTGGGCAGCCCTACAGGCCTTGGAATAGCGTATATGTTTTTATCACCTTTCATTGGCCTAAACTCTGCCACATGGCCACAACCACCGGAAGGGAAGCTGGTAATGTAGTCTAGCTATGTAATCAGCTAAGAAGAAAAATTTCAGAAATAACAATACAATTACGTTCACTTGTCTCCGCATCATTCCCCCTACTTTTGAACTTCGTGAATGATTCTGTTACAATCTTCACTTTTTGTCCCTATAGTAGACTGTCTCCTGAAAGGTCATGACAGCCAAGCACCTCATGCCAATAAGGTCTTACTAACTGAACTTAGCTAAGGTTGAAATGACCCTGGGTTCAGAGTGACCTGTCACCCAGTAGATGCTGTCATTTTAAGAAAGGGGAAGGAGTTGGTGAAGGGTGGCACACTCCTATAATTCCAACACTTGGGAAATTGAGGCAAGAGGCTCACAAATTCTAGGCCAGACTGGGCTAAATAAATAAATAAAAATAAAAATAAAAACCTGAAGAGATGGCTCAGAGATTAAGAGACTCTGCCTTGAAAGCAGAAACACCTGAATTTGGATACCAGAACCCATGTACAAAATGCCAGGTGTAAAGGGTAACGGCCTGCACCTCCAACCCTGGAAGGCAGAGACTGGGAAATCCAAGAGCTACGCAATAAGGAGATAGATGCAATCCAGAATGATTCCTAAAGTTACCCTTAGGGCTCCATAGGCACACACAATCAAGTGATCTTTGTGTATACACACACACACACACACACACACTCAAAAGAGAGAAGCAGGCAGAAGAGAAAGAAGAAGAGGATGAAGAGAGAAGGAAATCCGGACAAACAGAAGATGCTGTGTAGAGATGAGGCCGACTACAGTGACACTGCCTTGAGAGGGAACACCAGGAGGCCCCTGAAGCTGGGAACAGGTAGAATGAATCTTCTCTAGAACCCTCAGGAGCATAGCTCTGACTTCCAGAACTGTAAGAAAACAAATGCCTGGCATCTAAACCCAGCAAGCTCATGGTAATTCATGGAGATTCAGGAAACTACCACAGCCTCCCTCGCCCTGACTTCCTACCTTTCCCAGGGCCTGTCTAATTCTATCCACACTAAACAACACCTCCTCTCACGACCGATGCTTGCTCTTCCCACTGGCCTTCTCTGATTTGTTTCCCTGGCAAATCCATTTCATAAGCCTTGCATGAGAGTCGGCCTTGCTGAATGCACTTTGGTGATGACCATTGCCCCAGGCGAGAAATAAGGCCCAGCTCCCCATGGCAGCCTGCTGACCCTGGACCTGCCCCTCAACACTGGGCAAGTTTCCCTGCTGCTTCACATGACCCCTCCGCTCATTGCCTGGTCCTTCCTCTGCCCATTCTCAAAGACTCCACTAGTGTCCCCTGGACATGAGACCTTACTCATCATCTCCAGACTCACACTGCCAATCAAATGACCCCATGAAATCCTGAGTTAGCGATTGTGTTAAAAATTGCCCAACAGTGCTTGACAAGACAGATTTGTTTAATCCTCACAACATTGCTCTTTTGTGCATGTGCGTGTCTACATGTGCGTACTGACATGTGTACAAAAGGACACTTGATTATATATGTCTCTAGAGGCCCAAGGGTGACATCAGGAATCATCTAGATTGTTTGGCCTACTTATTGCTTTGCTCTGGGGATTCCCAGGTTCTGCCTTCTAAAGTCGGAATAGCAGACTGACGTCATTTCTACTTGGCATTCTTAGGTGGGATCTGGGGATCCAAACTTCGGTCCTTTTACTGCCAAGGCAGTCTTTAACCATCACCTAAACCAAACATTTTTATGAAATTAACTCATTCCCATTTTAAAGATAAGGAGACTGAGGAAGGGATAAGAGGTAGTTCGATTGGGATGCCTTGGCTAGTGTGACAGAGACAAGATTCAAATCCACCCAGTCATTTCTTCTCCCCCCCACACTTGGTTATTTCTGCTAGCTTTCAAAAGGCCTCTGATGTTCATGAGATACCAGAGAAAATCTGAGGGATCTACTCTAGACACACACTGTTCCGGAAGACAGGACATCAGGTCAAAACGAAGAAAATCCAAATAAATTACTGAGTTTAGTAAATAGTACTATGGGTTCATCAGCCATGACATGCATACCACAGTCATGTAAAATGGTAGCATAAGGACGTTATGACTGGTCACTGAACAGTCTTGGAAACTTTATTCTGTAATTCAAAAACTATTCTGAAATAAATTAAATTATTTTTTTTAAAAATCTCCTGCTCCTTGCCACATTGGTAATGACAGAATTTCCACATAGGAGAGATTCATTACTTTGGCATAAGATTTTAACTACTGATTTGATTTGATTCAATTAAGGCCTTAATGAGTTCCAGAAATTGAATTAAAATGAAATTGTCTGTCTATCTAGAGTCATGTTAGACATTTAAACTCTGTCCAGATTTTCTGAGTTTCTGCTCTTGCTCATGGATAACAGAGAAATAACAAGGTCGCTTCCATATGACTAGGGAAATAGTCTAGTTGCTGAACATTTGCATAGAATGTGAAGCCCTGGGTTCCAACCCCAGGACCACAAGATTAAAAAAAGAAAAGAAAAAAGGAGTTCAGATGGCCACACCCTTCACTCGAGTGATCAGTAGGAGTCAAAACTAGCCAGAGAAAGTGGTCTTCCAGGCCTCAGTGGTCCCCCAGGCCTCGGTGGTCCCCCAGGCATCAGTAGTTCCCCTATTGAAGTACTGCTGTGCTGCAATGGGTACCCAGGCACATGCAAGAACAGATTATCTCCTGTTGCACTCAGTGGGACACATACACGAGACACAGGTCAGAGGGATGATTTTGGGAAGAAGTCTTCCAGGAGGGAAGAGTGACAATGAGATGGGGTAATGGGGTCAGGGACAACAATAGTAAAAATTTCATTGTATTTATAAATAAATTTCAATAAAATCTATTCACAAAGACTTCTTCTTGAGAAGGAATCTCCTTTACTACGTCCTCTCGGAACCAAGGGCAACAGAGCAGGGCTATGACTTCTGAGACAACACTGATGGGACTTGTGCTTGCCCACTCTGAGTGCTCTGCGCTCATCTGCCACCTTGCTTCGAATCCTCACACCTCATGAAAAGGCCCCCAGGCCAAGGCAAGGCCTCCTGCCTGCAGTGTGAGTCACCGCCATAGCAGAGTCTCCTTTCATTTCAAAGACCCTGGATTCTCCAGGCTCGCTTCCCATCTTAACATCAACAGATTAGCCTAATTCTATCTGAAATATTAGCCATGTAACCTTAATATTTACCAGGTTTGGAGGTTAGGATATGACATCTTTTGGGAGCCATTATCCTACCTGCCACAGCATGTCTGATGACATCTACAGGCCCTTCTCAAAATCATGCTTTCAGATCTCGAGAGGCCCCACACCTCCCTGAGAGACTCGTAAGGGTTGATGCCGCAGGGGAAGATGCTTTTCTCAGTGGTACACCCACGGATATTTGATCCACGCCCCAGCAAGTACTCAGGCACATACCACCAAAGGCAAGCCAGATGAAACCCAGTGGGTCACACATGCAAAAGACATGAAAACAGGAGGAAGACTGGTAGGAAAGAAGAAGGGTCGTAATGAGAAGAGGAATGAGTTGGAATTGGGGATTAAGGTATGAAAATATCACAAATTCACTGTATTCGTGGGTATATTCTCTAAAAGAATGAAAAATAAAATATAAAAAAATTCATTCAAATATATGGAACTATATACATAGGATTTCAAAGAAAATCTGCTAAATACATTTTTTAAATATTTTAAAACATATTTGTTATGAAGTGATACATGTGATTCTCTTGTAATAGATTATGAACAACTTAACAGTAAATCTAGTAACTTCCTTAATTTCAAAATGGCGATGGAAATAAATGATATTTTAAAATGTCTGCAATCATATAATATTTTTTTTAATTTTTTTATTATTATTTATTCAATTGTGCATGTGTGCGTATGTATATGCGTGCGCATGTGTGTATGTGTGTGTGTAGAACCACGGACGAATCAGGAACCACCATGGACGCCTCCACCTCCTTCTGCCCCGGGATTCACAGGCTCCGTCCTACCAGGACCAGAAGCGCAGGCCGCCCCCGCTTCCGCCTGGCTTCTATACGTGGGATTTGGGATCCGAACTCAGGACCTTCCGCCTGCAAGGCAGAGGCTTATCCCCTGAGCCACCTCTCCAGCCCCTCATATAATATTTTTTAAATGCAGTTTCCACTGTGTCATAACCCAGATGCTACCGTCAGCATGATTTGCAGCCTACACTTACAATGACAAGAATGTTAATTTCTGTTTGTGATGCTCCTGTATGAATTCACTCTGAGCTGGTATTCAAACCCTAGTCAGGATCCTGGAAAAATCAAGGCATTATTTAACTTTTAATAATTATGTTTCATCAAGTTAAAATAGACTGAATTCCCTAAACTCCCACCCATTTCACATCTATTCAAATTGTATTAAGCACCTACTGTATATAGAGTACATTATATACCCGACATAGGCCAGGAAAACAAAATTAATGGAAAGTTGGTGACAACATGGAAATTAAGCAAAGATTCCAAAAAATCATAGTGGAAAATCTTCCCTTGGCTTAAAGGTGAACATATTTGTGTAATAAATCTGATGAAATTGAGTAGGAGAGGGGCGGAGTCCAAGAGGAGGAAGACTCAGCAAGCATGAGGACAGTGCCATCTAGCGGCAAACCCTGGTAAAGCGCGCCGATGCCTGCGGGAAGCTGCGCAGAACGCACAAGATTTAAGATTTATCAAACACTTACGGCAGCTTAATATCCCGCCAGGCCCCAGCTGACAGATCACCCGTGTTCTCTCTGGATCCATCCACACCACGAGTGATTCTATTACATGCACCTCAGCCAAGTCCCAGACACAGTGTTTAAAAAAAAAAAAATGATTCCGGCTACTTCCCCCAACTTCAACTCAGACAATTGAAGATTCGTGCCAAGGTCACACAGGTATAAAATGAACTAACCTGGACTTGAGCGATCTGTCCAGAGAGGACGAAGAAGAGTCCGTGTACTCAGGTAGGTCATGATCCTGGAGACCTGGTGTGAGATAGTTCAGGCTGCTACAAACCACATCCATGCTCTCTCCTTTCCTCATTCCTTTTTCCTTCCTTCAAAAAATCCAAATTGATCTAAAGACGTTGCAAAGGCTGAGAGACAGAGAGGAAAAAGGAATAGACGGCCAGTAAACTGAGGTCCCTCGGCGCGCACGTGGAGAACAGCAGTCCATACTCTTCTTAGATCTGAGACCTTGCCGTAAAAAACATGGTAAAACCAAGTGGCCGGAGTCCAGGGGCCAAGGAAGAGCCTTCGCAATTCCTGCAAACACACGCGGGTTGTTCCAGGAACCCAAAGTAAGACCTGGAAGAGCAGAGGTTGGAAGAGGACGTTCTTCATCCTGTGTATCCTCAGTCCTAGGGACACACATGGCCACAGAATCATAGGATGGGAACCATAAAGATGGGCTCTTGTCAAGATCCAAGCATCGAACTACTCTTCCCTGCCTTCTTTTCCACAGAGATCCTGGCCACCATGTTCCCATGACGGCACCAGTGAGTTGAACATTTTCGGACTCATAAGGAAGAATGGAGGAAGCTGCCAACAGCTGTGCTTCAAAATAACTACTGGGGGCGAGGAGGGGTATCAACGCTTCCACCACAGAGAAGCAGTGTGAGCCATAGAGATGCCGATTGCTCTCATTTGACCATCATATGTTACATGCGTATATTAAAATGTCACACTGGACCCACAGATGTGTACGGTTACTGTATATACATTTCAGAAATAGACATATGAACATATTTAAGAAATATGCTTCAGGAAAGACAGGACATGATCACTCACACCTTTTAGCACTTAGGAGCCTGGGGCAGGAGGATTACCATGAGTTCCAGGTCAGTCTGAACTACATATCAATTTCCAGACCAGCCTTGACTAAGGAGTAAAACCCTGTCTCAAAAATATACACGTACATAAATAAATAAAAATGTTTATGCAGAAGAAAAAGAAGAGAGGTGAAGAGAGGAAGAAAAGGAGAAAAAAGGAAAGAGACAGGCAAATCATTTCTCTCCTTCTAAAAACCCTCTTTAAACTGAATGTGGTGGTACATGCTGTAATCTAAGTCGGCACACACTGCAGAGATTCTGTCTTTAAAACACAATTGATAAGTAAATGAAAGTCCTTTGTCTTCTAGCACCTCTCAGACTTCACAGGAACCTCTGCTAAAAGTAAATGTACAATTTGATAAAGTCATCAAAGTAGGGCTGTCATGATGACATTAAGAGATTTATAAGAGCAAGAAAGACCCGAATTAATATGCCTGCTCTGTCAGGTCATATGAGGCCCTGTGGCATGTGATGACACAGCACTAGGGACCTCACTGGATGTGGGTGCCAAGTTCTTGAACTTCTCAGCCTCTACAACAGTGAACCACGAAGACTTCATTCCGTATAAATTATCTAATCTCAGATATTTTGTTAGAACAACAGAAAATGCACTGCCAATGTTCTCATTAGGTGCACTGCAATCTTCTGGATATTAGGAATTTAAATTAATGAAAGTCTTTAGTATATGTGGCTCTTCAGTAGGCAAAGTCATAAGGGGGAGGAGCCTCTCCCCCTCTCCAGTACCTGCCCCAGAGACACTCTCTAGAGACACTCTCTGAATGCAGTTGTTTCTCCTGAGATCCTCTCTCATCCTTGGGGAAATGTTGATATGTCATTGTGTAGATCTGGTGGTAGAAGTTCTCACTGAGTGAGCTCCTAGGTACGGCAGTCCTGTTGGGGCTGGAGTGTGTTGGACAGAAGTACTCCACCCTGCCTTAGGCTCTTAGAAACTTACCACCTGCTCTTCCACAAGATTCTCTGAGCCTTGGGATGGAGAAAGATTTCTGATGACCTAATTGGAGCTGAGCATCCCAAGATCACCGATATTCTGCACCGTAGTCATTGCGGTTTTCCGCCTCACTAGTTTTCCATGGCAATAGGGTACATCTTGGTTAAGTTATGAGAATTTTTCTTAAATGAGAATTAAATAAGAAGACAGTTGTTTGCTATCAAGTTTTTAAAGTTAATTCTAAAACATCTGTTCCTATCTAGTGTCCATTTTCTTCACTTTTACTGTTATTTGAATAGGTTTACAATATCAGGCGTGATTTCCCTGATAATAAGAGGAGGTTAGAACACATTCTGAGACTAATTGGTTATCCATGGGTCTTACATACTCCTGTTGCTCCCTTGGATTCTTCTTACCAGAGTTGTAGTAATTTATAGCATTTATAATTGGCTGAGGCCTTTGATCCCTTTTTCCTCTGAGCCACTTGTCTTTTTTTTTTTTTTTTCCTTCCTTATCCCTTATTAAGACCTATCCCTTTACTTTTCTTCCCTTTAAGGCTTTTCCTCCAAAATGCCCTCATTCACCTATTTGCCTGTGTTCTTTGCCTCCGCTCTTTTGAGATTTTTTTCTTCTCCCTTGTCCCCCAACTCAGCAGTTTGTGAGTGTTATAGAAGTTTCCCTTCCAGTGTATTATTTTGAGGATTTAATGCCACTTATAATGAAAAACAGCAACATCTGTCTTTCTGTTTCTGGGATACTTTACTCAGCATAATTTCTTCCAATTCCATCCATTTACCAGCAAATTTCATTAATTCATTTTTCTTGGCAACTGAATAGTTTTCCATGTGTATATGTGCCACATTTTCATTGTCCATTCATCTGCTGTTAGACATCTAGGCTGATTCCATTTCTTTGCTGTTATGAGTAGAGTTATGTTGTGAGTAGAGAACATGAATGGATACATGTCTCTATCATAAGATTATGGTTTTCTTTGGGACTATTCTCAGGAGTGACACAGCTGGATTGTGTGGCATTCTGATTTTTAACTGACTCTTCAAAGAACCTGTACAAGATTGCATTCCCAGAGGAGGAGGGAGGGAGGGAACCGGTGTACCTATTAAGTTTGTATGAGCAGTGGGGTTGGGGATTTAGCTCAGTGGTAGAGCGCTTGCCTAGCAAGCGCGAGGCCCTGGGTTCGGTCCCCAGCACCGAAAAAAAAAAAAAGATAAAATTACAAAAAGACCAAAAAAAAAACAAGGGAATAAGTTTGTATGAGCAGAGATAATAAAAAATGTTTTAAAAAAAAAAAAAGATTGCATTCCCATCAGCTATGTATCAGTATTCCCTTCTCCTTCCATTCTCTACAGCATTTGTTGTTGTTTGTGCTTTGGATTTTAGCCATTCAGACTGGAATGAGATGATATCTCAAAGTAGTTTTATTTTGCATTTTCCTAATGGCTAGGGGAGTATTTTTTAAGATATTTGTTAGATATTTGGATTTCATCCTGAGAAAAGTTTCTAAGACCCTACAAGAGATGGCTGACTCCATTACCAACACAAACATCCCAAAGGGAGCCCTGTGATCCACGAACACAGAGGGGACAGGAGGGAGCAACAACTCGTTTGTCCCCACCCTCCTGGGACACGCCCAGTCCAGTCTTGACTTCCAGCGACCTAAGTAAGCTCCCCCTTCCCCCCCACCCCCAATCCCAGGACCCAGCTCCACCCATCAGCCAGCCACAGGCCAAATAATTCAGTTCAGTGAAAAACGCACAGAAATTGAAAGAAGGTCTTAAGATTTAAAACGACAATGCCCAAGTCAAAGTGCAAATCCATGAGAAACAACACCCAAGAAAACAAATCTCCCACTAAAGTAATTAATCCCATAATAATAGACTCCAACCAGAACAAACCCATGGAAAATAGCCAAGAAAGCCTGACCCAGGATAATGACTTTCAAAACATGATCGTTACCATGTTCAATACTATGAAAGAGGAAATCTGGGAGGAATTAAATAACCGCATCAATCACTTTGAAGAAGAACACAACAGACACTTGGAGGAGTTGAGAAAAATAGTACAAGAAACAAAAACAGGCATAGAGCAGTTAAAACAGACTCAAGCAGAGTTTAAAACTGAATTAAAAGACAAATTATCTTCCACTCAGAACTCAACAGAGAGTCTTATCAGCAGAACTAAGGAAGCAGAAAATAGAATTTCAGACCTTGAAGACAAAGTGGGAGTATTAACCAGCTCAATGGAAGAGGTTGCTAAAGCCAAAAAGATACTCGAGAGAAATATTCAAGAGTTATGGGACACCCTGAGCAAGAATCTCAAAATGCCACACCTGAGGAAATTTTTCAAACTATCATCAAGGAAAACTTTCCTCGTCTAAAAAAAGAGAGGCCCATCCATATACAAGAGGCATTCCGCACCCCAAACAGATACGACCAAACCAGAAGCTCACCACGGCAAATAATAGTCAAAACACTCCACATTCAAGATAAAGAACTGGTGCTGAGAGCTTCAAGGGAAAAAAAACAAGTCACTTTTAAAGGTAAACCTATTAAAATAACAAATGACTATTCAATGGAAACAATAAAAGCAAGAAGAGCTTGGAGAGATGTACTTCAAGTATTGAATGAGCAAAAATGTCAACCCAGGCTGATTTACCCTGCAAAACTATCCATCATGATCGAGGGAGAAAGAAAATATTTCCAGCACAAAGACAACTTGAAGGGATACATGTCCACCAAACCAGGCCTTCAAAAAATGCTAGAAATGATACTCAGCTTGAAGAAAAAAACAGACATATCAAAGAGAACAGAAGGCAAGTATAACACCATTAAAAGCGAAGCAATATACTTATAAAAACTACTAAACATAATAAATGTCTGGAATTAAAAATAGTTTCTCCATTATAACACTAAATGTTAATGGAATTAACTCACCAATCAAGAGACACAGATTACAAACTTGGATTAAAAATCACAACCCATCAATCTGCTACCTGCAGGAAACCCATCTCACCACAAAAGATAGGCACATCCTAAAAATAAGTCTGGTCCAAAATTCTGCAAGCTAATGGAACCAGAAAACAGGCAGGGGTAGCCATTATGCTATCGGACAAAGTGGACTTCAAACCAAAAAAAAAATCATAAGAGACACAGATGGATACTACATTTTAGTCACAGATACAATTCACCAGGAAGACTTCACAATACTGAACATATATGCACCCAATACGGGCTCCCACACACATTTATTAAGCAAACCCTACAATGTCTAAAGCAAGAAATCAATCCCAAAACGATAATTCTTGGGGATTTCAACACTGTCCTCTCAACATGGGATAGATCAACAGGACAAAAACTTAACAGAGACATTTTGGAGCTTAATCAAATCCTTACTGAAATGGACCTTACAGATCTCTATCGAACTTTTCATCCACGCACCAAAGAATACACATTTTTCTCAGCAGCACACGGAACTTTCTCCAAAATAGATCACATATTGGGACACAAAACAGATCTCCACATATACAGTAAAGTTAAAATTCTAGCCTGTACCTTATCAGACCACCACGGCCTAAAGCTTGACATCCACAACACAACAAGCAACAAAAAATACATTAAGTCCTGGAAACTTAACACTATGATGCTGAATGAGAATTCGATTCAGGAAGAAATTACAAAGGAAATTCAAGATTTCCTAAAAGTGAACAATAATGAAAATGCAACTTACCAAAATCTCTAGGACACAATGAAAGTTGTCCTAAGAGGTAAGTTCATAGCTCTTAATGCCTACATCAAAAAATGGAAACATCAGAAATAAATAATTTAACAATGCAGCTTAAAGCTTTAGAGACACTAGAGCGATCTGATCCCAAAAGCAGTAGAAGGGAGGAGATTAGCAAAATAAGGGGATAAATATCCAAAATCAAGAAAATCAACCAGTCAAAAAGCTGGTTTTTTGAAAAAATCAATAAAATTGATACACCCCTAGCTAAATTAACCAAAAGCAAGAGAGAGAAAGCCCAAATTAACAAAATTAGAAATGAAAATGTAAGTATCACTACTGATACCCAAGAAATCCAGAGAATTATAACATCATATTTCAAAAACTTATACTCGGTGAAATTTGAAAACACAAAAGAGATGGATGGATTCCTAAGTAAACACAACTTACCTAAATTGAATCAGGAAGTTGTGAATTATTTAAATAGTCCTATAACATATGAAGAAATTGAGGAAGTAATCTCGAATCTTCCCAACAAAAAAATGTCCTGGACCAGATGGATTCAGCACAAAGTTCTACCAGACATTTAAGGAGTTAATAATACCAATACTCCTTAAACTGTTCCATCAAATAGCAAAGGAAGGAACACTACCAAATTCCTTCTATGAAGCGAATATCATTTTAATCCCAAAACTTAATAAAGATACACTTAAAAAAGAAAACTATAGGCCAATCTCTCTGATGAACACAAATGTAAAGATTCTCAACGAAGTCTTAGCAAATCGGATTCAAAAACATATCAAAAAGATCATCCACAGGGATCAAGTAGGCTTTATCCCAGGCACACAAGGTTGGTTCAACATACACAAATCAATAAATGTAATTCATTATATAAACCAGTCCAAACTTCAAGACCACATGATACTCTTGATAGATGCAAAAAAAGCTTTTGACAAGATCCAACAGCCCTTTATGATCAAAACCCTAGAGAAGGTTGGAATGGAAAGAACCTTTCTCAATATAATAAAAGCTGTATACAACAAGCCAACAGCAAGGATTCTGCTCAATGGGGAAAAACTGGAAGCATTCCCACTTCGATCAGGAACTAGACAAGGCTGTCCACTCTCACCACTTCTATTCAATATTGTACTTCAAGTCTTAGCTGAAGCCATAAGGCACGAAAGGGACATAAAAGGGATTCAAATCGGCAAGGAAGAAGTCAAGTTATCTGTATTTGCAGATGACATGATCCTATACCTGAGTGATCCCAAAAACTCCACGAGGAAGCTCCTGGAACCAATACAGGAGTTCAGCAGGGTGGCAGGATACAAAAAATATGCAAAAATCAGAGGCCTTCCTATATGCCCAGAATGAAAGAAGTGAAAAAGCCCTGAGAGAAACAATCCCATTTACTATAGCGCCTAAAAAAATGAAATACCTTGGTATAAACCTAACCAAGGAAGTAAGAGACCTTTACAATGAAAACTTTAAAACCCTAAAGAAAGAAGTTGCAGGAGACACCAGAAGGTGGAAAAACCTCCCATGTTCCTGGATTGGCAGAATCAACATCGTAAAAATGACCATCTTACCAAAAGCAATATACAGATTCAATGCTATACCAATTAAAATCCCAAAGCAATTCTTTAAAGAAGTTGACCAAACAATCTCAAAATTCATAGGGGAGGCACAAAAGACCCAGGATAGCAAAGACAATCCTGAGTAACAAAAACATGGCTGCAGGTATCACCATACCAAACCTTAATCTATACTACAAATCCATAGTTGTAAAAACAGCCAGGTATTGGCTCCAAAATAGACACACAGATCAATGGATAAGGGTTGAAGACCCAGATATAAGTCCACACAACTACAGCCATTTGATCTTTGACAAAGGGGCCCAACAAAATCCAATGGAAAAAAAAACAGTATCTTCAACAAATGGTGCTGGCAAAACTGGATATCCATATGTAGAAGATTAAAACTGGACCCGTACTTGTCACCATGTACAAGAATTAATTCCAAATGGATCAAGGACCTCGATATAAGGCCAGGGACCTCGATATAAGGCCAGAGACTATAAAAACCATAGTTGAAAGGGTAGGGAACTCCCTCAAGCTGATTAGGCTAGGCCAACAGTTCCTAAACAGACATCCAATAGCACAGTCACTACAACCAACACTCAACAGATGGGATTAAATTAGATTGTGAAATTAAAGAGCTTCTGTTCAAATAAAGAGATTGTAACTCAAGCACAAAGGCAACCCACAGAATGGGAGAAAATCTTCACAAACAACATATCTGATAGAGCTCTATTATCCAGAGTGCACAAAGAACTTAGAAAACTAAACACCAAGGAAACTAATGGGCCAATTAAAAAATGGGCCTTGGAACTTAAAAGAAACTTTACCAGGGATGAAATTAAAATGTCTAATAAATATCTTAAAAAATGCTCCACATTCTTCGCCATCAGGGAAATGCAAATCAAAACTTCCCTGAGATATCATCTCACCCCAGTCAGGATGGCAAAAATCCACAATACAAACACCACCAAATGCTGGAGAGGATGTGGAGAGAGGGGAACTTTCCTACATTGCTGGCGGGAGTGCAGGCTCATACAACCACTCTGGCGAGCCATCTGGCGATTCTTAAAGAAGTTAAAGATTGAAATGCCATATGATCCTGCTATTCCACTTTTGGGAATAACCCCCCATACAGCATAAATTCACCTCGATAGCACAAGCACAACCATGTTCATAGCAGCACTGTTTATAATAGCAAAGTCATGGAATCAGCCCAAATGTCCAACAGTTGACGAGTGGACAAGGAAAATGTAGTACATTTACACAATGGAATACTACTCAGCCATCACAAATGATGAATTAATGCAATTTGCCAGGAAAGGGATGGAATTAGAAACAATTATATTGAGTGAAGTATCCCAGACACGGAAAATTAAGCACCGTATGTATTCCCTAATAGGTGGATCATAGTACCACACCCACTTAGAGACACTCAAAAACAAATCCCTGTAATACCTACAGTAATTGTAAAGACTATAAACAGGAGGGATGGGGAAGGAGGGCCCCACCAGAAACAAGGAGAGAGGGGACCATGTTACAGCAGAGAAAATTGGCCACCATCAAGGACTGCAAGGGGTGACATTCAATACCCGTCAGGATGGAGCCAAGGGCATTGCAGGAGCAACAAAACCAAAAAAAAGAAAAAAAAAATCAGCAAACCATAATTCAGAACATCAGAGACTCTATATCAACCACCTGGAACTGGGCCAACCTAATCTCTCCCCATTCTGAAGCTCAGGGAAATTTGCAGAAGAGGGGGCGGTAAGATTGTAAGAGCACAAGGATGGGAGGAGCTATGATATGCAAGATACTACACACAAGTTAGGGCTGAAGCAATCATAATAGGACTTTGCATGACCTGCGCTATGTCCAACACATTATTGACCCCACAAAGTCTAGCATGGACTAAAGGCACTAGAATCCTTGGAGGCTAGGGACTGACTTAAGGGGAACACAGGAAAGGGTTCTGGGATATGCCCCTGGGTCCTTGTACCTCATTGGAGAGGAGGACCCAGAAGAGAGTTTGGCATGCACAGTAAAGGATGCTCCGGGAATTGGGGGGAAGACACTGGGGGATGGGGAGGGAGAGGAGAGAGGAGGGGGGAGCAGGAGGGTGGGGGGAGGTGGAGGGAGGGAGGGGACCGGTATACCTGTTAAGTTTGTATGAGCGGAAATAATAATAATAATAATAATAATAATAATAACAATAATAAATAAAGTTCTGGAAATCAAAAAAAAAAAGAAAAGTTCTCAACAAAAAACATTTAAAGTCTTTAAAATCCCTCAGCAAGTAGTTTGCTAGGTTCATGTAATAAACAAATACCCACTCATTGGTAATATTTAAAGAGTTAGAAATAAATTTACAATAGTTGTAGCAATTCATCTGCATTATTGATGATAAAAATCACCATCAAACAACTTAAGGGAACAAAAGTTTATTCTCTTCTGATAGTCCAGTTACAGTTCTTGGTTCAGCTTGATGGGAGCACTCACACCAACACCAGAGTCAAGGGAACCAGCCACACCATATCCTCATAATAGCTGAGAGAGAGACAATCCTTACTTGCCAGACCAGCTTGTCTGGCCAGCTATACATAAGGATGCCAACTTCCTCAATCAGCTCTGTATTTTATGTACCTACCCAGGACCTAGTTCCACCCACCATGGGTTGGGCTTTCCCCATCAAGTAGATAATCTCCTTCAGGTTTGCTCTGGGCTTAACTTAACTACTAATTATCTACCAATGTGCCCAGAGCTTAAACCCTCAACCATCAAACTGACACCTGTACTATGCACTATGACAATAGTCCTTTAAATATAAAGAATAATTTGAAAATGGTGTGTGTGTGTGTGTGTGTTTAACCAAAACAATCACCTTCAGGCTTCCATTTCTTTTTTTTTAAATGTATTTATTTATTCAGTTGTGTGTGTGCGCGCATGTGTATGTATTCAGTTGTGCATGTGTGCGCATGTGTGTGTGTGTGTGTGTGTGTGTGTGTGTGTGTGTGTGTGTGCCCACCTCCTCCTTGTTTACTCTGCCCCAGGATTCACAGGCTCCGCCCTACCAGGACCAGAAACGCAGGCCGCAGGCTTCCATTTCATACAAGTAATGGGTTTCACCATACAATCTTCAAACACATGTGTCATCAGAGTCTGTCCTCATCCATTCTCTCCCTGCAGTGCCCTCCCCCACACCTCCTTTCAATCTCCAGCTGGTTCACTTTCTCTGCACAGCTAATCTCCAATTCTATTTTCTTACATGTGTTCCATCATCCCCACTGTTTCTCACCTCACTTAAGATTTCTTCCTCCCTCTTGTGATCCCTTTTCTAGTTTTAAGGCCAATAATAACATATATGAACTTAAGATACATATATCATTTTAAATTTAAGTTCTACATATGAGAGAAAGCATTCATTGTTTGTCTTTATGCATCTGGATTACTTTACTCAACATAATAATTTCCAGTTGTGTTCATTTATCTACAAATGTCATGATTTCATTTTCTCATGACTGTATAATGTATATCTAAGCTGATTCCATTTTCTGGCTACTGTAAATAGAGCAGTCAGAAACATGGATACGCAAGCATCTCTGTAGTATGTTGACTTAGAGAGCCTTGGGCACATATCCAAAGGGTGGTATTATTGGGTCATATGATGTATCAATTTTCAGTTGTTTGAGGAACCTCTGTGTTGATTTCAACAGTGACTATACAAGTTTGCATTCCCACAAAGAATTCCTCTTTCCCACATCTCATCTGCTGCTGTCATTTGTTTCTAGATGATAGGTATTCTGACTCAGGTCTTTCGTGTGTGTGTGTGTGTGTGTGTGTGTGTGTGTGTGTGTGTGTGTGTGTGCGCGCGCCCATGCGCGCGCTCTCAGAGCTCAATGTCTGGTGTCCTGGTGTCTTTCTCTACTATTCTCCACCCTACTTTTTGAGACAGTCTCTCTCATTGAAGCTGGGACTAAATAATTGGCCAGACTGGATGATCAGCAAATCCTCCTGCCTCTGCCCCCATCACCAAGTCCAGATTTTCATGTGAGTGCTGGCATTGAACCCAGGTCCTTATGCTTACACGGCAAGCACTTGACCACTGATCCATCTCCCCAATCAGTTTTCTTTCTTTTTGGTGCCCTTATTCTACTTGGAGATCAAAATAATACTTTGGTGGTTTGGGTAGTGTTTTTTATTTTTGTATTTTATGGGACAGGGGGTTGATAATTATTGTTAGATCTTCTTAACACGTTTGATAGAATTTTGCAGTGATTGCATTTGATCCTGACCTTTGCTGGGAGATTTTTTATTACTCTTTCAATTCACTGGTTGTTATCAGTCTGTTAAAGTTATTTACATCCTCTCGATTTAATTTTAGTCTGATATACGAGTCTAGAAATCACTATATTTCTTCCAGAGTTTCCAGTACATTTTTAAAGTCCTCCCTAATGATCCTTGCTAGTTCTTTGGTATCTGAATCACCCCCCTCTTTTTCATTTTAATTGTATTAATTTATATCTTTTCTGTCTTTTAATTAGTTGGGGTAGGGTTTGTCGATCTTCCTTGTTTTTTCAAAGAACTGACTTTTTGTTGGTTATCTGTAAGTTGTTGTTTTTGTGTCCAAATGCCTAGATATTGCTATTGTTAGTCCAAAGGGGAAATGGAAGTAAGTGACTCCACTATAATGTATGTAATGTCCATGTCCATTGATAAAGAAAAGCTAACAAGAGGGGAAGATTTAGAAATACAAGTTTTATTAGTGCCGGAGGCCTGGTGGCCAAGGGAGCCACAGTTTAGCCTTAAGGCAGGACCGCATTAGAACAGAAGAGGAAGTAGGAAGACAGCTTGGTGGGAGAAATCTGCAGGAAAGCCTTAGGCGGAGAACAAATCTGCAGAGCCTTGACAATAGAGGATGTCTTTTAGAGCCTTCAGATTTTGCTAAGGAGTGACTAGGAAAATAGGACACAGCAGGATGGAAGTGAAAGAATGTCACAAAAAAGACAGTCCTCTCTCAAGGCCATATGTATGATGCAGGCTATCGGAGGAGAAAAACAATCAGCGGTTGGGCCCAGCTGCGAATGCTGCAAGCTACAATAACAACCACTGTGGCAATAGATTGGATGAAGGAGAGGAGACCATTGATGCATTAGTGGCATGTAAGGTACAAGGTAACCAACTGCTTTCTGATGGGATTTAAAGCCCATTTTTCAGCAGGGTTGTAAACCAAGCCAAATACCTGCGGAAAGAAAAACAGTAGTTCCTAAGTGGGAAAAAGCTACTGGTTAACTGTAAGCACTAGATAACAACTGCTATCTCAACACTTATCAATATACTTAAAGATTAGAGAAGCTTTCAACACTCAACCAAGAAGCATCTTTTTGCACTAGAAGGTGTTTTAATGCAGAGAACCACAACTACCAAACTGCAAAGAATAGATGGCTGTGGACTTCTCGCCTCTAAACCCCCATCCCAAAGCTCAGGGAATCTTGTGGAAAAGGGGTGGTTAAGAACGTAAGACCTTGAGGGTGGAGAGTGGGACATTAGCCTCTTATCATGACAGGGCTGTTACACCCAAGAATTCATTATAATGATGTCTACAAGACTGGAACAATAGTTGGCCTGTCAACATTTTACCATGGATGAGGGGAGGTCTCAAGAGAGATTATTAAATATTAATGAGAGGCAAGGAAGGGGAGCTACTTTTCTTAATGATTTATCCAGTGATGTCATCTATGCCTTGGCAAGTGTTCAGGCTGGAAAGGAGAAAGTATGAGGTGGGACATGAGGAGGGATAAGACTGGGTAGTATGGGTGAAGACACGTAAATTCGTTATATTCGTGTATGAAAGTGTCAAAAAATAAAGTAATAATAAAAATGGAGTACACTTCCCTGATCACTGTCCCGTTCCTCTGAAGAGATTAGACCATCATGAGAGCTCTTCCCACAATCCACAAGTTTCCCACAAGACCTCACCAGCCAATGCTACTGCCTGAAGTGGGGTAGGGGTGCAGCCATACATTATTTTCTGGACATAACAAGGCTGTTGCATCCATGAATTCACTGAAGATACATATACTTTCTAATACCCATACAAAATTTATTCCATCAACATTTCATCACCAAAGAGGAAAGATCTCAAGAGGCCTCACATCTCTTTGGAAGACTGACAAGGGATAATGCTGATGGGGGAAGTGCTTATCTCAACGGCATATTCACTGGTGTATATTCTATGCTCCAGCCAATGCTCAGACACATGCTCTCAAAGGTAACCTGATGAAACCCAGTGGGCCACACCTGCAAAAAGACATGAAAATAGGAGGGAGAATGGCAGGGGAGAGAAGGGTTGCATTAGGAAAAGGGGGATAGGATTAGAGATTAATACATGAAAATATTGTAAATTCACTATAGTTATGTTTAAAATACTGAAGAATTAAAAAAAGAATTGTGAACTCTAAGTCTGTCTGGGCTATATAGTGAGACCCTGTCCAGGAGGATAAATGGGGGAAGGGGGAGGAAAGAAGAAGGAAGAAGAGGAGAAAGAAGAGAAGGAGAAAAAAAGAGGAGAGAAAGAGGATAAGGACAGGAGGGGGAGGCAGAGAGAGGGAGACAGAAAAGGAAGAGGAAGAAGAGGAGAGAAAGGAGGAAGAAGAAAGACATTGAAATTGTTTATCTTGGGGCTGGAGAGATGGCTCCAGGGTTAAGATTCTGCCTCACAAGCAGAAGGTCCTGAGTTCAGATCCCAGATCCCACATAAAAACGCCAGGTGGAAACAGCAGCTTGTACTTCTGGCCCTGGTGGAAGGAGCCTGGGAAATCCCAGAGTGAAGCAAAAAGGAAGTAGAAGCAATCCAGGATGATTCCCTAAATCAACCTTAGTCCTCCACAGAAACACACACACACACACACACACACACACACACACACACACACAACTGAACAAAGTTTAAAAAAAGAAATTGCTTATCTCAGTCCTGCCAAACATTTTAGTGTTCAAAACATTCTCTTTTAAGTATTTGTTTCCTAGGTTCTAGTACTATTTATATATTATATGATATATATGCTATATAATATATATTTTATATATACTTCCATAGTATTAGTATTTTATAGAGTATTTTTTGCCTAGTTATACAAACTCATTAGTACCCCCCTTCTTCCCCCTCTCCTTTCCTTCTTCCCTGTTGTTCCCCCATCCCACTCTTCCCCTCCCTCTCTCTCAACCTTCTTTCCTCCCTCCTCCTCTCTTGGTGTTTCCTGCCTGCTCCCATCTGTTTATTTGGGCACTAACTTTCCCTCTGAGTCATCTGCACTAGTGAGGGTTAATAACTCAGCGGAACCCCTACTTGGGCTGCACACTAATATGGGAAATCTGTTATGCCAGTTAACTCCTTGCTTCTAAGAATCCTACTGCCTGAAGCCTTCTTCCCCTGAGATCCATGTTAGACTTTAAGGGCTTGTTGACATGTCAGCCATTATGCAGGTCAGGCTAGGTGGAATCACATTGTGTCTACATCCCGGCTGCTGAAGACCAGACTTGAGTGGAGTATTTTGTCTGTCGGTGATTCTCCCCGTCTTTAGCCTCTTACAGTTTTGCAGCCCCCTCTTCTGAAAGGTTCCCTGAGTTTTAGAATGGGGAGAGATTCAACTGGTCTGGTTCTGGGTGAACCCTGTAGGGTCTTTGGCATACTGAATGATGGTTTGTTGGTGTTTTCAGCTGGCAGGGATCACCTCAGTTGGCACCTGCTCTGAGAAGTCCCCTGAAGCCCTCTGTGCTTTCCCAGAATCTGTTGCTGCACCCACATCCCAGGGTTGGGACTGTCTAGATGCGAATCTTCCCAAGGTAAGAATGTAAGTAACTGGATGACCAGGTCCGCTGATTCATCCCAACACATCAACACAAAGGTGATGCTCAGTAATGTGTCGAGAAGGTATCTTTAACTTCAATAAATTTTGAATTGTTATCTTCAAAATTCTTGTACGTGACTTTTAGCAATCTGGTCTCCACATAACGGCTGAGAGAAGGACGATCCTTATTTGCCAAATTAGCATGTCTGGCCAAGCACATGCAAGGACGCCCCTTTCCCAAACAGTTCCTTCCATTTTATTCACCTGCTCAGGGACTAGTTCCACCCACCACGGGCTAGTCCTTCCCCACCTATTAAATAGTCTCCTGCAGGTTCACTCTGGGCTTAACTCAACTACTAATTCTCTACGAATGTGCCCAAAGCTCAAACCCTCAGCTGTCAAGTTGACGCCTGTATCTAAGACACATGGATTACTGCAGTTGACAGTTTTGCCCAAAAGGAGGCGCCAGAAGCACAGGCTGAAGATGACAGGACAGAAAAGTGAAGAGAGGTGGCAGGAAGATTTCAGGAGGTGCTGGGAAGAGGCTTCCCATGGGCTATGTCCATAGCCCAGCAGAGTCTTCCTATTCGCCACCATGCCTGGTAAACATGCCAAATCAGTACCTTTATCATGTGACAAGCATAGAAGCCTTTAGACGCAAGCCAGTTAGCCATGGAAGGCCTCAGGGTGGGGGTTTGGAAGGGAGACTCAACCAGACACCTGAGTTCTAGGTCAGCATCCACTGTTGGCCAGTTCTGTCACCTCTGGCTGCAGTGCCTGCCTGAGCCACAGGAGGATTTGTCATTTTGGTTTGCTCCATTTGTTTGTAACAAGATCTCATTAGCCCCAGGCTGACCTCAAATTCATGGTGTACCCAGGAATGATGTTGAACTCTTAATCTTCCTGTCCCCACTTCTGGGTACTGAGAAGACAACCCTGTTCCATCACAGTGAGATTTAACTTCATCATCTGTCCAGTTTCCTTTCTTCTGAATTCTATTCAAGCTACCAAAAACTGGGGAAAAGAACCTTGTGGACTGGCAAAGCCCTCCTATCTTTCCCAACCGGAGAAAAGAGGAACATGCTTCCTACACAGGATGGCCGTGAGCCCAGATAAGCAAGGGTTCTGTCACTTCTTGCAATCCTGACTGGACTTGGCAGAGAGATTGATGGATCTGAATAAACCTGATGTGCTATCCAGTCAAAATGGTTCAGCATCATTTGCTGAAGTTGCAGAATTTCTGGAAAAATTACTATAGTTGAAAGACAAAATAAAAGCATGTGTCCTTAAGGCTGTGTGACTACAAAGCAAATGAGCCACATGAGGATTGTAGTCCAAAGGGGACATCTGTTACTGAAAGCTTCCATGGCTAAGGAATAGTAAGAGTAGGACTTCTACTGAGCACCTACTGGGTAAGTATCAGCCACTGATAGGCCTCCCCGAAGCAGAGTCACAATCTCTGATGAGAAGGGACTTTAGAGGTTCATCGTAGTGTGACTATGTATGTACTGTGGTGAAGATCCATCATGAATGTAGAAGGCACATGTTCCCCAAACAGGAGGATCGTCAGGACCCAAGTAGAAGCCAGGTCTCCCCACACTCACTCAGGAGTCAAAGACGAGATTTGAAGCCAGTCTGGCCATCTGGCAATCTCTGGGTTAAACTTAGAGACCTTGACTTGACAATAAAAGTGGGGAACAATCAAAGAAAATGCCTAAACTCTGAGCCTCTACATGCACGTGCACACACACACACAACACACGCACACACACACATACACACACACACACGTGCATAGGCACCTGTACACATGTGTCCACACACCTGTGACACACATATACACATACAGAGGCATGCAAGAATTTTTTTACACCATGATTAGTCATTTTTTGAAAAATCTGTCTCAGCCAGGAATGGTGACTTCTTCCTGGAATCCCAGCACTAGGGAGATGGAGGCAGCAAGATCTGGAATTCAAGGCAAGTGTAGTCACTGAAAGATCTTCTCTCTCAAATCAACGAGTAAATATCAGTAAATAAATATCCATCTCTCCTGCTACACTCTACCCTGAGGATCTGTTTCTGTGTTGAGGTTTTGTTTGTTTCCTAATTTAAAACAAATATTTATTTCAGTGAATGAGTTACTGGGAGAAAACACATGCATGCCAAAGCATAGGTGGAGGTCTGAGGATAACTTTCAGAAGTCAGTTCTCTCCTTCCACCATAGAAAAGAATATGGTTGAAATTATTAATTTATTTTTTCAATTATTTTCTTTAAACATCACAGTAAGCTAAAATTCAGAAAGTAGAGTATGGCCAAGTTCTCCTCATCACTTAGCAAACATTTGTTGGGTGCCTACTTAGGGATGAGTTTTAGGGACAAAATATTATTAATTAAAATATGTATTCTGGGGCTGAAGAGATGGTTCAGGAGTTAAGCCTTTGCCTTGTAAGCAAAATAACCTGAGTTTGGATCAAAAAAAAAAAAAAAAAAAAACACCAGATGGAAATAGCAGCAGCCTGCAATTTCATTCCTGAAAGACAGAGCCTGAGAAATTCCAGAGTACAGCAATAAGGAGTTAGAAGAATCCAGTGGCATCCTTGGACCTCCACAGTACTCACACTTAAGTGTCCTCTTGTATATACACATACAGAGTGAAGGGGAGGGAGGGAAGGAGGGAGGTGTACTGAGAGAGAGATGTACTGTTACTGCCCTCCAGTATCTTAGATCTCTTCAATTCTCAGCAATGTTCGACATTTCTGAGAGAGTCATTTTTCTGTACCGAATGTCTTCTTAGCTTTCTAATGACACTGAAGAGGGGCCTCAGTGGAAAGAGTTAGGAGAGGAAAACATTGTTTGAGCTTCATCTTCCTACTTAATGATTGAATGCCTGCTTTTACATGTGCATTGCAAAGTCCCTAAGGGCAGAACTATACCTTCTTATTTACATCTTTATCTTCAATACCTAGAATATTTATTGATTGCTTGCACTTAGGAATATTGCCTAACAGGTGGCAGATACTCATTTGTGCGTAGCTGGATAAGTGAACAGCTGATAGGGTAAGAGAGTAGCTAAGTGTGAAGACAGGTTAATGTCTGGATGCAAAAGTATGTGAGACACTGGGTCGCCTTGATTTGAATGTAAATTGTCTCTCACGGGCTCATGCATTTAAGCTCTTGGTCTCCAGCTGTGGTGCTGGCTGATGAAGCTGTGAAGTCTTTGGGATAAGGGACCTAGCTAACAGAATTAGGTCACTAGGGGAGACCTAGAAGAGCCCTGCTTTTTATTCCAATCTGCAGTCCCTCTTCCTTGGTGGCACTCTGTCAATATCCCCCACCAGTGAGTTCCACAACCAAGAATTTGAGGCTCCCTCGTTGCCACCATGATAAGCTGCACTCCCTCTGAAACCATGATACAGAATAACTCCTCCCCCTTCAAGTTGCATTCGTCAGAGATTTGGTCACCGCAACCAGGAAATAACTAATACAGGTGAGTAGAGTAATGGGTGAGTGGACGTAGGATGGGTAGACAGGTCAGGAAGCAGGCGGGTGGATGATTGGGTTGACACAGGAATAGGAACATGGTTTAAAAGACTGAAAGACTCAGTACTGACTGGCTCCTTGTTAAAATAAATTTGAATTTTACTTCAATCAGAAAAAAAATCATAAAAATACCACTGGGGTATGGAGATATTTATGGTACTATGTCTGCTACACAAGAGGTATTTTACAAATATTTCAGAATGAATGAGTGAATTAAGTCAAATGAACAAATGCATGAATCTATAATTCAATGAACCATTAGACTTCTTTCTTGGTTTGGGTTGGGTTGGGTTGGGTTGGGTTGGGGTGGGGTGGGTTGGGGTGGGTTTTGGAAATTTTGTTTTTGAGACAGGGTCTCCTGGTGCAGCCCAGTTAGCCTTGAACCTGATGAAGTTCACCTGAGTGCTGGGATCACAGGCATGTGGCACCAACCCCGCTTCCGTTTGCTTAACTGTAGATAAGAGCAAGCAAGGAAAAGAACAACAGGTGGGAGACGTAGCCTCGAAAGCAGATCATTGCAGAAACCACCAGCCACAAATCACATTTCACAACACACAGATCACTGTCAGACACTTCCTGCAGCCTACAGGGTGCACGCTACCCTCCAGAGGCCATCCCCATCCTCCAAGAACTCTCTACTAATGGGCACCACCTCCAACAAAAGGCTAGACCCTGGACCCAGGTCCTTGGCAGCAGCATGCAACCCATGACTGACGGATACACAGAAGAGGGACAATTCTACAAGTCATTGTCTAAAGGAGCACTGCAGTCATGTCCTTGCCCGCTTCCTTCCCTGGCCTGTCCTGACTGGCAACACTCTCTGCCCCTGACAGCACCCCATCAATCAACCCCATTTATGCCTCTGGTTCTATCTCTCTGCCTCCACCTCTAGAGAACCTGACCTGGCAGTCTCTGCCTCTTGCCCAGTATCTGCATGTTTTATAGTAGTAGTAAAGTAAAACGTGAGGCCTCAATTATCCTTTTGATGAGGGCTCCTGGCAGAACTGGCCTCTATTTTCAAACCTCTAGGTTTTGAAAATCCATTCACATGTCATTTTTCTGTCCTGAGACAACCACCTGACCAAATGCTCCAAACCAAGATGTTTTCAAGGGTTTTGCTGTTCCTAGCGAGGACTGCTGTCACCTGGCTTCTGTCTAGGAGGAAAGTGGATGTCAATAATGTGGGCAGGTCTACACATTTTATATTCTTGATAGTTGGTTTCATATCTGCTTTTGCGCAGAAAAACCTGAAGCTCCTTCCTCACTGAGCACATCTGTAGACTGAGTGCTCTCTCTGCTACTTCCTGGAAGTAAATCCGAGACCAGAAAACATATGTAAGTGGAGCATTCTGGTGGCGATCAGGAAGATGAGGAAATGCGCCATCAACCAATCAGGTTCAGTCTCTCTAAGAACTCTGGGTACCATGAAGAACTTCAGAGTCTTCTGCCTGAGAGAAAAGAATCTGGGGTACTTACCCTCCAACCTCTGCCTTTCGCTGGTTGAAGGCAGCATCTAGTGGTGTTAATGCCCCCCAGCATTTTGGCTTACTTTGTCTTTAGGTCAAGAACTTTAGCTACAGACTTCAGACAAGGAGCCACAAACACTGGGAGCTGAAAGTCACTGGTGATCAGTTGGGTGGTTTTCACTGGGTTTTTGTTGTTGTTGGTTGCTGTTTTGTCACTATAACAGAATAACTGAAAGAAATATTAAAAAAAAAAAACTCAAAGATTCGTTTAGGGGCTGGAGAGATGCTCAGGGGGATTCGTTTAAGGGCTTGAGAGATGGCTCAGGGGTTTAAGACTATCGCCTCACAAGCAGAAGGTCCTGAGTTCGTATCCCAGGTCCCACATAAAGGCACCTGGTAGAAATGGCTGCAACGTGCACTTCTGACCCTGGTGGGCAAAGCCTGGGAAATCCCAGGGAAAAAGGAGGTAGAAGCAATTCTGGATGATTCCCGAAATCAACCTTAGTCCTCCACAGAGACACACAGTTCACACACACACACGCACTGAATAAAGTTTAAAAAAAGAAACCGCTTATCTCAGTCCTGCCAAATATAGACCTTTAGGTCATTTTGAACTTCCAGCTGCAGATGAGCAGGGATGCCCGGAGGATCTTCTCTCAGGTTGAGAGCTGAGACTAGTCCTCCAATCCTCCTCCCTTCCCATGACACCGGGTGATGCTCCTGGGCCCACCTGGCCATCCAGGGTCATCTCCCCTCCTCCACTCCCCACCCCCGCCATAGTTGCCAAGCCCTTCTGCATGGGGTTTTAGACCATCTGGCCATGTTAATTTGTGTTGCTGTATGGTGGTTTTCACTGCCATCATCTGAGACTGTTAAGATGGCGCCTAGTGACTGTTGAAATTCCCTCAGAGGCAGATGGAGTGGGAGGGGTTAGAATGCCTGTGCTCACAGTCGTGCCTGCCCATGCACCCTCAAGGCCTTGGGGTCTGGGAGGGGCCCTGAGGTCTATAGCTGAGAAAGATAGTTGAAGGGAAATTCCATCTATGCAGCTCTTGGAAGGCCTCAGGGGTAGGCTTTCTAGTGATTCAGCCTCTTTTATTGAGTCATCCCTCCTCCTGTTAGTAACCCTCACCTCTACTCCTGTAAGCAACCCCAATAAGGTCATTTGTTTGTCAACTTGAGTTGAGATCGAGTATGTATCCTTTTTACCAATTTCTGCCGCAAGAAGTCATCCAAACACTCTTCCATTTCCACTAACATGGCTGCCTCACTTGGCTTGCAGTCTGCATCTTAGCCATGGTGCATGACAGCTTGACAGAAAATAACAAGAGTCGCCAGCTTCCTAGCCTGCTTGACTCCTCCCTGTGTGAAGCCGCATCTACTATTAAGACACCTGTAAGTACCAAAGTCGATATTGGAAACACCCGCCATGGCTTGGCTAGTCAAAGAAAAATTACCCAAAAATAGTAATATAGCAGCAAGGCCTGGAACTACACACCAATAGCTTCACTAAAATGATGCCCTGGAACTGACCTGAGGTAGAACTCACTGTTCCAGAGTCTGACCGTGATGTCACTGTGCTTGCTAGTGCTACCAACCAGCACTGACGTCACTTCTGCAGCAGAATTTCAGCCTCCCAACCTGCAGGGAAACACCACTACTGCAGCAACCTCAGCAGAGTTGGTCACCCATGATACATGTCAGGAATAGTCTCCATTAGAACGCCAAACTCACCCTGATTTCTCGCCTCACCCACTTCCAAAGTGAAGTCCTGTCTGCACGCCTGTGGATGAAAAAGCCCGAGTCACGGTCTATGCCCTAGCTGCAAGGGACATTGGGCAGTTTCTAACTTCTAGACTGGGATAAAAACAAGAGATTTCCATACACATTAAATAGAACTATTCAAGGCTAGTGGGCAGTCCTGAAAATGACTGGTGCCAACTGCAATCACCAAGATAGTTTAAAGTGAGAAGAGCAAAAAGCAGGATAAGGACCAGTGAGATGACTCAGTAGGTAGAGGTGACCACTTGCAAACCTAGAGACCTGAGTTCAATCCCCAGAGTCTACATGGTAGGAGAGACCCAGTCTCTAAATGTCCACTGACCTCCACACACCATTCTCTCTCTCTCTCTCTCTCTCTCTCTCTCTCTCTCTTCTCTCTCTCTCTCTCTCTCTCTCTCATAAATATTAAAAAATAAGCAAGCAGAAGTTTTTTAAAGGAGAGTATGTCCTTGCCTAAGAAGTTTCCAGAGAATCAGGAAAGTGTTATCTCCAGGGAAAGGAGCTTTACGCTCAGGGATGGGAAGAAGACTTGGATTTCACTCAAGGGTTGTCTGTCTCGTCTGGTCAGGATGGCTGCAGTGCCGCAGAGGAAGAGGCTACAGGTCATGAGGGAGAGGCAGCTAAGCTCCCCGGGGGGAGGCAGCTGGCTCTGGGGATGGCCTCTCTCGGCGCGCTAGTCGTCATTCAGGGCCTGAAGATACGCCAGGACACGCCCTTTCAACTATGGCAAGAACATTTCAGAACTTGCCTGGGCACAGAAAGTGCTGGTTCTCACCCAGTTGAGGAGGAGCGTGGCTGTAATAAGCATATTCTGTTTCACACGGAACACTAGGAGTGTGTGCATCCCAAGGACGTGGTAAAATAAAATATATTTTTAACATCTGTTGCCATTTCTTAGTTGCCAGACTGTTAGTATGTATGCTGAAGCTTAATAGTGAAATTTATATTAGGTCACACCTAATTCATCTTGTCCAATAAAACCATTAATCAAGAAAAAAAACTGAAAAAAGTTCCAATTTTTTCCTCCTTCAAGCAGGTTTCTCATTCTAGCTCCGACACACTATTTTAGTTTTTTCCCATTTAGTTCCATTTCATAGCAAAATATCTGAGCCAAGTAACTTAGTGGAAGAAGAGGTCTGTTCCAGCTCCTGATTCCAGGTCACAGCCCTTCACAGTAGCAAAGTCACAACAGCTGGAGACAAAGGAACCGACCTTGTCACATCCACAGCAAGGGCAGAGAACCAGTGTTCACACATGTATGTTTGCTCGCCTTTTCTCCATCTCTATACTTTCCCAGATCACCTGCCGGTGCAACAGTCCCATCCACAAGGGCTGCATCTTCCCGTTGAATAAATGCAATCAAGACGATCCCTCACAGGCTGGCCGAAAGCTAACACTCCTCTCTTGGGTGTACCCACAGGCCTACCTCCTAGGTGTCAGGGTGGCAACAGTACTAACCATTATATATAGCAAAGAATTCTTAACTCATCTAGTGGGCTGGAAAGGCCCTAGGGGAGTTGAACTACTTGTGTTCACTGGTTAAGAAGCTGTCAAAGGGGACTGGAGAGGTGGCTCAGGGGTTAAGCCTCTGCCTTGCAGGCAGAAGGTCCTGAGTTCGGATCCCAGATCCCACGTATAGACGCCAGACGGAAGCGGGGGCGGCCTGCGCTTCTGGTCCTGGTAGGGCGGAGCCTGTGAATCCTGGGGCAGAATAAATAAGGAGGAGGTGGAGGTGTCCATGGTGGTTCCCGAATTCATCCGTGGTTCTACACACACACACACACACACACGTGCACAATTGAATAAAAAAAAATTTTTAAAAGAAAGAAGCTGTCAAAGACCCTTTATATGTTCTCTTCTCTGTGTCCAGTGAAAATGCAGTATGATACTGCTCGTCCAACATACATCCAAATAAGAATGCAGCCGATGAGTCAAAGGTTAACTCATCAATGGATAGGCAGCAATGAATATCATGTTAATACTGGCATCATGAGCATGCAAGATATTGAAGTCAAGAAATATAGCTCCTTTTCAAGTACCTTCCACTACCTGAAGCACTGCCTGCTACTTAAAAAGAAAAAAAAAAAAAAAAAACCCTCCCACCATCCAGCTGGAGCCACCGTGCAGGGCCTGGGAGGAGGAGGACACCCCCTCTGTGCCCGGGCCCCGCCCCCAGTTTCCCCAGGTTATTTAGCGCCCCGCCGATGCCCCATTCTCCCTTCCCTCCACTCCACCGCCCCGGACGCTCGCGCGCGCGGTCCAGCTGGGCCTCACCGCGCGACCTAGGTAAGCTCCGTCCCCGCCCACCCGCAGAACCCCAGGCCGCCCAAGGGACCTAGCTCCACCCACCATCCAGCCGGAGCCGCAGCGCAGGGCCTGGGAAGAGGAGGACACCCCCCTGCGCCCGGGCCCGCCCCCAGGTCCCCCAGGTTAAATAGCGCCCCACCGATGCCCCATCCTCCCTTCCCTCCACTCCACCTTCTGGGAAGCGTGGGGTCCAGCCTGGACTCACCTCGACCTAGGTAAGCTCCGTCTCTGCCCACCCCCAAAACCCCAGGCCAAATAATTCAGTTTAGTGAAAAACGCACAGAAATTGAAAGATCTTAAGAGTTAAAACGACAATGCCAAAGTCAAAGTGCAAATCCATGTGAAACAACACTCAAGTAAATAAATCTCCCACTGAAGGAATTAGTCCCATAATGTTAGATTCCAACCAGAACAAACCCATGGAAAATGGCCAAGAAAGCCTGACCCAGGATAACGACCTTCAAAATATGATCATTACCATGTTCAATGCTATGAAAGAGGAAATCCGGGAGGAATTAAATAATCGAATCAATCGCTTTGAAGAGGAACACAACAGACACTTGGAGGAGTTGAGAAAAACAGTGCAAGAAACAAAAACAGGCATAGAGCAGTTAAAGCAGACTCAAGCAGAGTTGAAAACTGAGCTAAAAGGCAAGTTGTTTTCAACCCAGAACTCCACAGAGAGTCTTATCAGCAGAACTAACTAAGCAGAAAACAGAATTTCAGACCTTGAAGATAAAGTGGGAGTATTAACCAGCTCAATGGAAGAGGTTGTTAAAGCCAAAAAGATACTTGAGAGAAATATTCAGGAGATATGGGACACCCTGAAGAAGCCTAACATGCGTATTCACAGAATACCAGAGCAAGAATCTCAAAATACCACCCCTGAGGAAATTTTTCAAACGATCATCAAGGAAAACTTTCCTCATCTAAAAAAAAGAGAGGCCCATCCATATACAAGAGGCATTCCACACCCCAAACAGATATGATCAAAACAGAAGCTAGCCATGGCAAATAATAGTCAAAACACTCCACATTCAAGATAAAGAACTGGTGCTGAGAGCTTCAAGGGAGAAAAAACAAGTCACTTTTAAAGGTAAACCTATTAAAATAAGAAATGACTTCTCAGTCGAAACAGTAAAAGCAAGAAGAGCTTGGAAAGACATACTTCAAGTATTGAATGAGCAAAAATGTCAACCCAGGCTGATTTACCCTGCAAAACTATCCGTCATAATCGAGGGAGAAAGAAAAATCTTCCAGCACAAAGACAACTTGAAGGGATACATGTTCACCAAACCAGGCCTTCAAAAAATGCTAGAAATGATACTCAAGCTTGAAGAAAAAAACAGGCATATCCAGGAGAACAGAAGGCAAGTATAACATCATTAAAAGCGAAGCAATATACTTATAAAAACTACTAAACACAATAAATGTCTGGAATTAAAAATAGTTTCTCCATTATAACACTAAATGTTAATGGAATTAACTCACCGATCAAGAGGCACAGATTACAAACTTGGATTAAAAATCACAATCCATCAATCTGCTGCCTGCAGGAAACCCATCTCACCACAAAAGATAGGCACATCCTAAAAATAAAAGACTGGTCAACAATTCTACAAGCTAATGGAAGCAGAAAACAGGCAGGGGTAGCCATTATGATATCAGACAAAGTGGACTTCAAACCAAAGAAAATTATAAGAAACACGTATGGATACTACATTTTAGTCACAGGTACAATTCACCAGGAAGACTTCACAATACTGAACATATATGCACCCAATACGGGCCCCTCCACATTCATTAAGAAAATCCTACAGCGTCTAAAGCAAGAAATCAACCCCCAAACAATAATTCGTGGGGACTTCAACACCACCCTCTCAACATGGGATAGATCAACAGGTCAAAAGCTTAACAGAGAGACACTTTGGACCTTAATCAAACCCTTAAAGAAATGGAACTTACAGATCTCTATCGAACTTTTTTCACACATGCACCAAAGAATACACATTTTTCTCAGCAGCACACGGAACTTTCTCCAAAATAGATCACATACTGGGCCACAAAATGAATCTACACATATACAAAAAAGTTGAAATTCTAACCTGTGCCTTGTCTAAAGCTGGACATCCACAACACAACAAACAAGAGAAAATACACTAACTCCTGGAAACTTAACAATATGATGCTGAATGAGAACTGGATTCAGGAAGAAATTAAAAAGGAAATTCAAGATTTCCTGAAAGTGAATGATAATGAAAATACAACTTACCAAAATCTCTGGGACACAATGAAAGCTGTTCTAAGAGGTAAGTTCATACCTCTTAATGCCTACATCAAAAAATGGAAACATCAGAAATAAACAACTTAACAATGCAGCTTAAAGCTTTAGAGAAACTAGAGCAATCTGATCCCAAAAGTAGTAGAAGAGAGGAGATTAGCAAAATAAGGGGAGAAATATCTGAAATCGAGATTAAGAAAACGATAGAAAAAATCAACCAGTCAAAAAGCTGGTTCTTTGAAAAAATCAATAAGATTGATACACCCCTAGCTAAATTAACCAAAAGCAAGAGAGAGAAAACCCAAATTAAACAAAATTAGAAATGAACATGGAGTTATCACTACTGATACCCAAGAAATCCAGAGAATTATAACATCATATTTCAAAAACTTATACTCTGTGAAGTTTAACAACACAAAAGAGATGGATGAATTTCTAAGTAAACACAAATTACCTAAATTGAATCAGGAAGTTGTGAATTATTTAAATAGTCCTATAACATATAAGGAAATTGAAGAAGTAATCTCAAATCTTCCCACCAAAAAATGTCCTGGACCAGATGGATTCAGCACAGAGTTCTACCAGACATTTAAGGAGTTAATAACACCAATACTCCTTAAACTGTTCCATCAAATAGCAAAGGAAGGAACACTACCAAATTCCTTCTATGAAGCGAATATCGTTTTAATCCCAAAACTTAATAAAGATTCACTTAAAAAGAAATCTATAGGCCGATCTCTCTGATGAACACATACGCAAAGATTCTCAACAAAGTCTTAGCAAATCGGATTCAAAAACACATTAAAAAGATCATTCACGGGGACCAAGAAGGCTTCATCCCCGGCACACAAGGTTGGTTCAACATATGCAAATCAATAAATGTAATTCATCATGTAAACCAGTCCAAAGACCAAGACTACATGATATTCTCGATAGATGCAGAAAAAGCTTTTGACAAGATCCAACAGCCTTTTATGATCAAAACGCTAGAGACAGTAGGAATGGAAGGAACCTTTCTCAATATAATAAAAGCTGTATACAACAAGCCCGCAGCAAGGATTATGCTCAATGGGGAACAATTGGAAGCATTCCCACTTCGATCAGGAACTAGACAAGGCTGTCCTCTCTCACCACTTCTATTCAATATTGTACTTGAAGTCTTAGCTGAAGCCATAAAACAAGAAAGGGACATAAGAGGGATTCAAATCGGCAAGGAAGAAGTCAAGCTATCCCTATTCGCAGATGACATGATCTTATACCTAAGTGATCACAAAAACTCCACCAGGAAGCTCCTGGAACTAATTGAGAAGTTCAGCAGAGTGGCAGGATACAAAATAAATGTGCAAAAATCAGAGGCTTTCCTATATGCCCAGAATGAAAGAATTGAAAAAGCCTTGAGAGAAACAATCCCATTTACTATAGCCCCTAAAAAAATGAAATACCTTGGTATAAACCTAACCAAAGAGGTAAAAGACCTTTACAATGAAAACTTTAAAATCCTAAAGAAAGAAATTGCAGAAGACACCAGAAGATGGAAAGACCTCCCTTGTTCCTGGATTGGCAGAACCAACATCATAAAAATGACCATCCTACCAAAGGCAATATACAAATTCAATGCTATACCAATTAAAATCCCAAAGCAATTCTTCAAAGAAGTTGACCAAACAATCTCAAAGTTCATATGGAGACACAAAAGACCCAGGATAGCAAAGACAATCCTGAGTAACAAAAACACAGCTGGAAGTATTACCATACCAAACCTTAGTCTATACTACAAATCCATAGTTATAAAAACAGCCTGGTACTGGCTCCAAAATAGACACACTGATCAATGGATAAGGATTGAGGACTCAGATATAAGCCCACAAAATTACAGCCATTTGGTCTTTGACAAAGGGGCCCAAAGAATCCAATGGAAAAAGAACAGCATCTTCAACAAATGGTGCTGGCAAAACTGGATCTCCACATGCAGAAGATTAAAGCTGGACCCGTACTTGTCACCATGTACAAGACTTAATTCCAAATGGATCAAGGACCTTGATATCAGGCCAGAGACTATAAAAACCATAGTTGAAAGGATAGGGAACTCCCTCGAGCTGATTGGGCTAGGCCAACATTTCCTAAACAGACATCCAATGGCACAGTCACTGCTACCAACTCTCAACAGTTGGGATCTTGTGAAATTAAAGAGCTTCTGTTCAGATAAAGAGATTATAACGCGAGCTCAAAGGCAACCCACAGAATGGGAGAAAAATCTTCACTAACCACACATCTGATAGAGCTCTGCTGCCCAGAGTGCACAAAGAACTTAGAAAACTAAACACCAAGGAAACCAATGGCCCAATTAAAAAATAGGCCCTGGAACTTAAAAGAAACTTTACCAGGGATGAAATTAAAATGTCTAACAAATATCTTAAAAAATGCTCCACGTCTTTAGCCATCAGGGAAATGCAAATCAAAACATCCCTGAGATATCATCTCACCCGGGTCAGGATGGCAAAAATCCACAATACAAACAACAACAAATGCTGGAGAGGATGTGGAGAGAGGGGAACTCTCCTACATTGCTGGTGGGGATGCAGGCTCATACAGCCACTCTGGCGAGCCGTCTGGAGATTCTTAAAGAAATTAAAGATTGAAATGCCATATGACCCTGCTATTCCACTTTTGGGAATAACCCCCCATACAGCAGAGGTTCACCTCGATAGCACAAGCACGACCATGTTCATAGCAGCACTGTTTACAATAGCAAAGTCATGGAATCAACCCAAATGTCCAACAGTTGACAAGTGGATAAGGAAAATGTGGAACATCTATACAATGGAGTACTACTCAGCTATCAAAAAGGATGAATTACTGGAATTTGCTGGGAAATGGGTGTCATTAGAAACAATTATATTAAGTGAAGTATCCCAAACCCAGAAAATTAAGTGCCGTATGTACTTCCTAATATGTGGCTCCTAGTACCAAACCCACCCAGCCCACCTTGAGACACTCATAAGTAAATCTATGTATTATCTACAGTAATTGCAAGGATTATGAACAGGAGGGATGGGGTTGGAGGGCCACACCAGAAACAAGGAGAGAAGTGACCATGTTACAGCAGAGAAAATAGGCCTCCATCAAGGACTGCAAGTAAGTAATGTGACACCTGGTTAAGTTCACAGATGTTCAACTAAGGGGGTATGATCTCAACAGAAGGGGAGGGCATATAGTCTGGCAGATTAAAAAGTAACCATTTTGCAAATGGGTGATTGACCCCTCCCTCACTGAGGTTTCCTATTTTATTACATCTACCCTTGAATGTGCTCTTATAATAAGACTTCAGTTTAACAGCTTTTTGTCTCTGGCCAGGGGGTGACATACAGTGCCCAGCAGGATGGAGTGAAGGGCATTGCAGGAGCAGCAAAACTGCAAAAGAAAATCAACAAACCACTATCCAGAACTTCAGAGACTCTATATCAACCACCTAGAACTAGGCCAGACTAATCTCTCCCCATCCTGAAGCTCAGGGACATTTGTGGAAGAGGGGGCGGTAAGAGTGTAAGAGCAAAAGGATGGGAGGAGCAATGATTTGCAAGATACTCCACACAAGTTAGGGCCGAAGCAATCATAATTGGACTTTGCATGCCCTGCGCAATGTCCAACACACTATTGACCTCACAAAGTCTAGCATCTGC
This sequence comes from Typhlomys cinereus, assembly GCA_023101885.1. NCBI lineage: Eukaryota > Metazoa > Chordata > Mammalia > Rodentia > Platacanthomyidae > Typhlomys > Typhlomys cinereus. Next base: position 788,876 of record JALPQD010000326.1, on the reverse strand, counting down.
TAAAGGCACCAAGATCCTTGGAGGCAAGGGATTGACAGCCACAGCAGTGTTCCTATGCTTAAGGGGAACACGGGAAAGGGTGCAGGGAAATGCCACTGGGTCCTTGTACGTCATCAGAGAGGAGGGCCCAGAGGAGAGTCAGGCATGCACAAGAAAGGACTCTCTGGGAATTGGGGCGGGAGGCACTAGGGGATGGGGAGGGAGGGATGAGGGGAGAGGGAGCAGGGGGTTCGGGGGGAGGAGGAAGAAGGGAGGGAACTGGTGTACCTATTATGTTTGTATGAGCTGAAATAATAATAAAAAATGTATTAAATAAAAAAAGAAAGAAAAAAACCTTAACATATAAAAATTGTCAAGTACTTATCCAAAGCTCCATATTCTATATCAGAAATCTCCTTTTTCTGATATATTCTTATGCCCCCAACACTGTGAACAGCTGGCAGAATTAGACACCCCCTTCTGTATTCCTTCACATTTTACTTGCAATTTGAGGATAAAGTCTATGCCTCACTAATATAAATATTTTCAGCTAGCTTGGCGTCTAACAAATACAGTGACTGAAGAAATAAAGAAGCTAATTAAATTCACTATTGATCAAATAGGTATGATGTAATTAAAAGACTCAATGTTGATTCTGTTGGTATTATAACAAAGAAAAAGGAACATTTTATGTACACATAATTTTGAAGTCCAGAATGCCCTTTCTAATCTACTTTGAACTCATGACCTTAAGGAATAAGATTAGACTCATGTCAGAAAAAGGAAAATAACCAAGTGGTAAATAAAAGTTTAAAGTCTAGGATATATACTATGGACAAATATATTTAACAAAATAAGAGATACATACAACAACACATATAATTCAATTCCTTTTAAACAAAGTGTGAATATTGTCAAAACTTGTGTGAGAATATTTATTGGATTTACACGATTTGACTTTCAATTTTTCAGTTGTATAATGGTTGAAAAACAATAAGCACTGCTACAAATTTGAGCTTTATGTGCTAGCAATACTTTCCTGCAATGCCGGGCACTACAGCCAGCCAACTTCTCCATCAGCTAATCTCTCAATTGCTGCGCCGCTGAGCAACGGTGTTTGGAGATTAGATGTATTAAATACATTTCTACCTCACAGTGGGCTTACTAGGAGTAATTCCATCATAAGTCAAGGATCATTTATATTTTTTTAAGAGTGGCAGGCAAGGAAGAAACCTGAAACCAGTTGAATTCGCGTCATTTCACTTCGATGGAATGCATGAATCACACAGCTCTTGAGCACAATCTTAGGGGCCATGAGCAGACTCTCCAGAAAGCAGCTGCTTCCTCCCAACGTGAAAGGTATTTGTATATATTTCCATGGTGCTGTGCAGGTGGGAAACAATGAGATGACAGTTAATCTCATTCCCAAAATTGATAAACTTCACCAAATTAGAGACATCCCTTAAATTTTTAATTATTCTAATTGCAAGATACTTTTTGTAGTAGTAATACAGTAGTAATAGTAGTAGTCGTCGTTATTGCTGTTGGGAAAGAACTCAGGAGTAAATACTCTGCCACTAAACTGTACTCTCAGCTGGATAAGCCCTATATTATAAACTTCAACTGACATTGTGCATGCTGAGCAAGTATTCTCCGATAGCTACACCTCAGGCCCTTAAACTTAAAATACTTTTAAACCTAAACAATTTCTGAGTTCAAGGCGAAACAAGGGCTCGACCTGCAATCATACAACACTTTCAAGCAGCTCAGGTGTGCCCTGTGTGGGGAGCGGCTGGCATCCCAGACTTCTTCCCTCCCACGTTCCACCTCAGAACCCAGCCCCGAGCTTGAGTCAGTAAAGCGTCCCCCGTGGCTAAAGAAAGGAGGAACCTTGAGAGCTCGTGCACCTTCCTGGTGGCCCCGCGCTCTGGGAAGCAAACCCAACAGGAAGGAGACAGGACAGTGAATGCATTATTTGGTGACCCACCGGAAACTGGAAAGCTGATCTCACGCTCTTACTCAGTGATGAACGCACCTCGCACCTGGCTGATCACAGAAGCCCCAGGGCTCTGCAGACAGAGCTGCTCAGGCATAAAGCGGGATTCCCCGAGGGTGGAGGAGGGGAGGGAGGGGTTGTCCCATTGCTCCCCTGGGAATACGTGATGCGGGCACCCAAAGGCCAGGGGAGGCGGCGGGGGGTTTTAATCAGCCGGGCCAGACCCAGGCGTCCCGGATGAACCAGGACGCTCGCAGTGCCCGAGGAAGGCCCCAGGGAAGGTGCAGAGAGAGAGCGAGAGCTGAGCGCGCGGTGGGGGGGATCTCGCCTCGGCGCAACCCGCAGCCCCCTCCTGCCCTGCGGAGTCTGCAGCCTGCGTCCGCCCTGCGCAGGCAAGACCCAGCAGGCCGTTCTGGGCGTGCCCTAGCCCGCCCCGTGGCGCCGGCCGGAGCTGGGGGCCCCGTGGAACCCAGAGGGCGCACGGGCGAGCGGGAGGGCCCCGCAGTCTCGCCTGCGCCCCGCAATCCCTGCGCGCCCCCGCGGCTCCGCCCGCCGGGGCTGCCCGGAACCCGGCGCTCCACGTGCTGGCCGGCGAGTCTGGGCGCTGCGGGCTCGGGGAACACAGGTGGGTGCTCAGGACGCGGGCCACGGGGCGAGCCGGACGGCACGGAGTCGGGGCGCGGGAGGAGGAGGGGCCCGTTCCTCCCTGCCGCCTTGTGCAACCACACTGCTGTGGGATGGAAAATAATTCTGCCTGCGTGCTGCCACCTTCCCTCGCCGCACGAAAGTAACCTCGCCTGCAGTCGGGGGCAGCGGGCTGTAATGGGTGAGGAGCAGGTTTCCGCCAGACCAGCCTCGGGACCCTGCGACGCTGGCAAAAACCAATCTGAGCCGCCTTGAACCTGAGCCTTCCCTACCTCCAGCTTCTATGGGAAAGTTGGGGTATTCTCTCTCTCTCTCTCTCTCTCTCTCTCTCTCTCTCTCTCTCTCTCTCTCTCTCTCTCTCCACTTCGCCTCCTTTTTTTCTTCTTGGCATTTTCTATAAACAGTGACCAAGCTTCATCAGAAAAACACATCTGCTTTGCCCTTTGCCTCTTGTTTCAGTCTCTTGGATTCCCCCCCACACCACCACCACCACCACCACACGCTGAGTTTGCTGTGTTTTTCAACAAGTAACAGCTTGCTGAGGATGAGAAATTCAGGCGCAGAGAGATAGGAAAGGAATGTCGGAGAACCAGACTGTCTTAATTTCAGGTGGAATTTCGTGATGAAGGGATTGAGGGGATTCCCATCGATTGCCTATAGAAATGTTTTGCTCTCCCTGGTCAGACATTGTATCTGGCAGGGGGAGGGGCAAGGAATTAGGACCTTTTAAAAAAGGTTGCTTAAGTACAAAACTGCAAAACTAAATCTCTGATAAAAGCATTTTGGAAATTGTCTCTTCAAATTTATGTGCCACACTTGCAGTTTAGTGCCAAGCTTGCAGTTTAGCTATGAAAAGCCTTTAAAATAGTCCAGAGTATCACTTCTTTCTATTTCAGAGAGCTAACATTTTTGAATTCTGTTTCAGTCCTGCCTATTTGGGATTCCAGTGTCCCTATTACCGCAGACATTTCAGTTTCAGTACTGCTTGTTTTCTTTCCTTTAGTAACTCTTGGGAGAAGGAAATTGTGGGTTTGAACTTCCCATGCCATCTGTGCCCCCATCCATGTCCCCCCTTCCATGCCCCCATTTGTGCTGCTTATCCCTGCCCTCATTCGTGCCTTCATCTGTCCTCTCCACCATGCCCCCCAAAGCATGCTTTGAAGATTAAGATTTTTTGCCTTTTTTTGGTGTCACCTATGTTTTTAAATCTTTTGTCAAAAATGTATCAGAAATAGAGTTGGGTGTAATGATGACGCCTGAAATCCCAGTACTCGGGAGACTCAGGCAGGAAGACTTAGTTGGAGACAAATCTGAGTTGCATAAGGTGACCCTGTCTAAAAAATTCAATCAATGTAAGTTATATGTTAATTTTTATATGTTCTGCAACAGCAACTTAGCTTGAGAATTATAACTCATGTTAGATCTATTGACTAACGTGCACCAGGCCTTGAATTTGGTTCCCAGCACCACAAAATTAAAACAGTACTTAAGTAACTCAAATATTGACAGTGATTATTAATAGCCTATATCCTTGTATGCATTAAGGTAAGATAATGATAGATATAAAAGTTATTTTACTGTATTTTTATTTTGGAGCTTTCACACCATATATAAATATTAATGGGAGAAATATTAAAATATGTATGAATAGAGATATTACAGAGTGAAAATTACAATGGGAGCCTTTTAAAATCAACTTTATTGAACTATAATTTGCATATAAGAGTATTGCTATGTGTATTAAAATCTGTGCACTGGGATGAGGAGATAGTTCAGGGGTTAAAGCCTTTGCCTCACTAGAAAAAGGATCTGAGTTCAAATCCCCAGATCCCATGTAAAAATGCCAGGCAGAAATAGCTATGACAATAATTCTGGCCCTGGAAGGCAGAGCCTGGGAAACCCCAGAGCAAATCAATAAGGAAGTAGAACAATCTAGGATGATTCCCAATGTCACCTTTGGACCTCCACAGGCACACACTCAAGTGCTCTCTTCACACACACACACATACACACACACACATGCACAATATGTGCACTATATTGTACAGAAACTGCATCTCAATAAAGACAGAGTTTTTAAGAGGGATGATTGCCATGGCTTTTGGCTTTTGTTCAAATAGTTCAGAAAGGATCAAGAAAGATGAATATAATAGGAACCTGAAGATGAATGCATTGAACGGACAAAGAGCATACATAACCAAGAGGTCGCGGAGAAGTGGATGAATGACAAAAGTACATAGATGAATATTATCTGAGCTCCAGCAACCCTATAGAATTTTTCGAAGAGGAAACTAAAACATAAAAAGAAAGATGTGACTCTCTGAGAACCTGCTGGCACATTGCAGTTTCTTCCTTGTGTTCTGAGCTCAGTTTGCCTTTTATCTCAGAAAATACCTGCCTGTGTCACCATGATATCATCCAGTGACTTTGCATCTGCTTCCTGGGACCTAGTGGTCAGAGTGGACCATCCAAATAAAGAAAAGCTGACAGATGTCACGCTGAGAGTGTCGGGAGACCTGCACATTGGGGGAGTGATGCTCAAGTTGGTGGAAAAGATCAGTAAGTTACATTCCTGACGGCCTCTCTGTGTGAGCCCCTCTTGCATAACTGGGCATGGATGGTCTTGGTTGTCTGGTCATGTTGGTCTTGCTAATTATCTGTCTCAGAATAGCCCAGAACAGCCACCTCCTGTTGGCCCTAGTCTCTCCCAAGAAGAAAGGCAGAAACTGGCCTCGTAAAAGCCTTAAATTGAATCCAACCACCTTTGAAAATCTTGAATCTTGGTGGCAAACTGAAGGTCACAGTAGATGTGAGGGTGTCAAGATCAAGGCTCCAGCCACTGATGGGTAAGGTGGGCTTGGTGGCATGGTACTAGACTCCTTCCTTCATGCTCTTTAAAATCTAATTGTGTGTGCTGAAGTCAGCTTGCTGTGATGAGCCACGTCACACACACGTACAATCTTACTGCCCACCATATACAAAAACAGAAAAATCCATAGGTCGCATCCTTCAGTGTGGACTTAGTGTTTCAGATTTTGTCTTGTACTTATTTTACCTTTTACATAAGGCCATGGATTTTTGGCTTTGTATTTGTACTAATGAACAAATGTCTTTTTTGAACGAGTCTTGGCTGAAAGGTGATACATACATGGAAAAATGTGTTTGTAAGAGTTCTGGTCGAAGAATGTTCTGGATCATGTAAACATCACCCGTCTCCTCCCAGTCCCCTTTTCCCCAGGGGAACCACCACCCTGGCTTCCAAAAGGATGCTGCTGCTTGTTTTTCGTGTAAATGGGCTCACTGGGAAAGTTTTCACACACCTGCTTTCTCTCACTCCATGCTCTATCTAAAGGAAATAGCATGCCGTCACGCTCTATTTCGGTTTACTTAGTTTTGTGGCTGTATGACAGCCTGTTGTGGAACCTCCACAGTTTATCCACTTACCCCTTAATGGACATTTGACTTGTTTCCATTTTCATTTCTGGGGAACATTTCTGATGGGTATTATATTAGTCTATTTATTTGTTATTGTAGCAGAATACCTAAGGTTAGGTGACACTATCTTAAAAAGAGGATTATTTTGGCATGTGGATCTAGTTAAAGATATAGGGGCAATATCAGATGAAGCCTTTTGCTGGAAAACTCTAAAGGCAGTGTGAGGTATCACATAGCAAAATGTTAGGAGAGAGAGAGAGAATGTGTGTGTGTGTGTATGTGTGTGGGTGTATGTGTGTCTCTGTGGGGAGAACAGACACTTATCTGCATGTTATACTCAGGCCTCCACATATGTGTCAAGGCATGTAAACACACACATATAAAAAATAAATACTGTAAAAAGTTAAAAGGGGTTCCCTTTAATGATCATGTCTATCTCTAATCACTTTGCAAAGGCTCCACCTTCAGACACTATGGTCAGATTAAGCTTCTGCCCTCTTGATTCCTAACAGTCAGATCAAACCTCAACACATGAAGCCTTGGGGGACACTGAAGCTATATCCAAACCACAGCAGATATATAGTACAGAAAAGATTGCTGAGTCACAGCTTTTCAAAATAATGGTATCAGTTTAGGCTTCTTCCAGAAACATTGCAAAAAAGGTTTGTGTCATGGTTTGAAATGTGAGTTGTCCCCACAGGCCCATGTGTTTGAATCCTTGGCTATTGTCAGTGTTTGGGGAAGTCATGGAACCTTTAAGAGGTGTGATCTTCCTGGAGGAAGGCATGTCACAGGGGGTAGGCTTGAGGTTGATTACCCCAGCTTGCTTCCCCTATTAGTTGGCCCTTGAAGTTTTGCAGTTAGCTTCCTTGGCCTATGATGGATGTGACTTAAGTCGCCTCCAGCTTGTGCCAGCCAGCTCTGTCTTTTCTATAATGGACAATAATTGGTAGAGTTTGCTAATGCGCAAAAGACCAGAGTTCACTTCAAGAAAAATATCAAGTAAATAAAAATATTGATATATTTTAATGTAGCAAAATATATACTTGATTTTGACTTCAGCACTGACATCAGGAATTTGATGCTAATGCTGAAGGGAAGAATCGGTGTTGAGGCTAACACTGAGATGGAGAAAATAGACCATAGTAGTTGTGTGTCCCTGGGGACCAGTGGCCTTCCCTTGAAATCCAGTGGCGTAAAGACTCGTTTCCACAAGAGAACTGAGATTCATGCACAGAAATTGGTGCACAGATTGTTTTTTCCATGGTACTTAAATGTAAATGATGATGCAGCACAGACACAGTTTGCTCTCTGCCCTCACTTTTCAGGGAAGCCAGAGACTGTTAAGCCCTGAGCTTCAAAGAGATTTGAGGAGATAAAGTTCAGTTGACACAGCATAGGATGGATTCTGGGGTTCCCAGACTCTCTGTGCTCGCCTGCTTCTCTAGTGCTGAAGGATTTCCCCCATTTTTACAGATATACCCCAAGACTGGTCAGACTTTGCTCTCTGGTGGGAGCAGAAGCGCTGCTGGCTTCTGAAAACTCACTGGACCCTGGACAAGTGTGGGGTTCAGGCAGACGCCCAGCTCCTCTTTACTCCTCAGCACAAAATGCTTCGCCTTCTCCTGCCCAACATGAAGACGGTGAGATTGAGAGTCAGCTTCTCAGCAGTGGTGTTCAAAGCTGTCAGCGATATCTGCAAAGTCCTGAGTGAGTGCCCCAAAAGGGCCCCTGTGCCCTTTAGACTCTTGGCAACGGCGACGGAAGACAGGAAAATTATATATGCCTTCCGCCTACCTCAGCCATTGGCTGGAGATCCCTCCTCCTCCGGAGGGTTCCAGCTATTGCAGCCATTTAAGCAGCGTAAATGAAATGGAGCATCATTTGCATAAGATCAGGTTCATTTCTGCAAGTTTAACTTTGTTTCAAAAGACATTTGCAAGGAAATGGGAGACAGAGACACAGTGCTCTTCCGAAGTTCACGGGCCAGCCAACCTGGTTTACTGTAACAGAGGTCTCAGGAACAAGGACAGTTAGTGGTAGAGAGCTTGTCTAGCATGGAGCGCCTGTCGTAGCAGCACTACCAGAAAAAAAGAAAAGTAGAGCTAGAGAAATGGCTCAGGGGTTAAGACTGCCTTGCAAGCAGAAGGTCCTGAATTTGGATCCTAGGTCCCATGTAAAAATACCAGGCAGGAACAGTGATGACTTGCACTTCCCACTCAGGTGCGTGGACCTTGGGAAATCGCAGAGCAAAGCAAGAAGGAGGTAGAAGCAATCCAGGATGATTCCGGAAGTCACCCTTGGTCCTCCACAGGGACACAGAGTTCTCCCTCTCTCTCTCTCTCTCTCTCTCTCTCTCTCTCACACACACACACACACACACACACACACACACACACACACACAAGCATGTGGGACCAAGTCAGTACAAAATACTATGTATCGTTGAATAATTGCTCTCCTCCCTTAAACCACAAACTGCTTCATTCTCTTACTCAACAAATACTCAGCAAATTCCTGCTGTGCACCAAAGAGGGTAGTATTTCCAAAGACATTTGCAAGGAAATGGGAGACAAAGACACAGTACCCTCTGCTGGAGTCCTGCTCTTTGGGAGCAATCAATAGAGGAAATTAATAATAAAAGAATATAGGGTATTCAAAGAGGATAGGAGAAAAAAGGCCTCTGCAGGTTTGGGGATGTTCATGTCAGGTAGTGAGGACCCCACGGGAGAGGCAGAAACCCGCATGCAGCATCTCTGTGTGTCTAGTGCTTACCATGGTGCCTGGCTCACACTAGGTGCTGGGGCTTGTGTCGTGAATGACAGAGCCTTCCAAGGCAGTTCCTGAGGTCCAGCAGTATCACTGATGCCCGCTGCATGGGCAGCAAGTGGGAGAGCGCCTTGCTTTTTCTGATCTTTAATGAGGATGAAGCAGACCAGGAGCATCCTCAGAACTGAGGCCAAGAACTTGAGGTGTCTGAACAAACCATGGCAGTCAGGCCTGTTTCTGGCTTCTTTCTTAACAGTCATGACAAGGACTCCACGTAGCATCTCTAATGCTTGTTTGCTTGCTTTTTAAAGATTTTATTATAATGACAGAAGTCGTTACTCTGCTTCCTTCGTATGGGCTTCTGAAGTTCGAACCCAGGTCCCTAGGTTTGCGAGTAGGTACCTTACCTGCTAAACTGTCTTGTGGCCCCCTCCACTTAGCATCTCTAATCACATTTTTTAATATCTGATCAGTTGACGCAAACACAAATTATCAAAGTAGTAGTTTTTCCCTAGAAGAACAGAAAAAACCCAGACCTTGGGCTTTGCTTCATTGCTCTATGTTTATTGTTTATACAGGAATATTTAGCTCATCATCACATGTACATAAATATGCTTTCGGTCACAGATGTTTTTGTGGCCTATTGGATGTCCTAGGGGATCAGGGAGAGGCCAGCTGCACCACTTGAGCCATTCCAGCGGTGACCTTCAGGCAAGGTACCCCTGATTCCTAAACAGCCAGTTCTTGGCTTTTACCTGAGACTATCACCACCCAGTTTTGAGCCTGTTGTGATCAGCAATTGCACATTTTAGATGAATGGGGAAAGGAGGATTTTCACAGTTTGGTTTCTTCAGAAGCAGAACCTGAGATAAAGGATCTAGAACATAGTGCCAGGCCCCAATGAGAGCGTCACACCATGGCTTCTGATGTTGCAGGAGAAATGGTGGTAGCATCAGGGAAAATGAACTTGCCAACACAAGACCAGAGAGAGAGAGAGCAAGCTCTTCTTCCTTGTACTTCCTTTTTCTGGTGGTCTACTGATGGACCGCACCACTCACATTTAGGGTTAGTCATTGTGTTTCAATCTAAATCCAGATAATCTCTTCAAGTGGTCTGAATCTATCTTCAAGACACCTGTATCTATCACACTGGGGACCCCTGGGAGACGTACGAGCGCACCCTCAGAGCTGTCCCACGAGGGCAATGATGTTCAGGCAGCTCTGCAAGCAACCCCCAGGGAGCATGGTCCCCTGACCACATGCAGCACAGAACCTAGCCAGCAGTCCACGCAAGCCCTGGGGCAGAGATTCGAGTTGGCACACAGAGATGATAGGGATCTGGAAGGCAAGGGCAAGGCAGGGGGCCTGGGTGTAAAAGGACATACTGGACAGGTCCACAAAGAACAAAGAGGCAGGGCCCTTGGTGGTTGTTTATAAACACCCCAGAGAGGAGGAGGGAAAGGAGAGAAAAGTTGGTGGCACACAGCCGCCACCAGAAGAGCAAAGCTAGCAGTGGTCAGAGCCAGGTGGTAAGCACATGTCAGTCCTTTTGTATTTGGGGTGTTTTCACAGTACATTAAAACACAAACTAGAAGTTGCACTAGTCTGAATTTCCTGCCCCTGTCCCTGTTTCTCTTCAAAAACATTATCTTTTGGCTTCATTTGCCTCTCAGCAATTTCCTGATTCTTCTTCTTCTTTTTTTTTTTTTTTTTTTTTTGGTACTTTATTTTCTAGGTATTAGAAGACCAGAAGAACTTTCATTGTTAAAACCTCCTGGTGACTATTTTAAGAAGAAAAAGAAGAAAGACAAAAGTAATAAAGAGCCCATAATTGAAGATATGCTAAACCTGGAGAATTCTCCAACAAGTTCATCCCCAGGTAAGGCTTGCTGTTTACACTTGCAAGTATAGATTAAGAATCAAAAGGAACACAATTGCCTCCAAAGGAAGATGAAGTTTTAAAAACAAATCAGATTTTTTACAATCATACACTTAATAATTCATTAATTACATATCTTATGTTGCTGATGATTGTAAAATTTTAGTATATCTGTCATACATTGGAGATGGAAAGCTGAAATTTAGAAAGGAGGTAAACTAGACCACTTAAATATGCTTTTCAATTCTTGTTTTGCCTTTGTATGATCTTTTTTCTTGAATTTTATTTTTCTCTGACCTGTAAAGGGAAAACGGGTAAAGGGGTCACCCTCTCTGTATGTGTATATGTGTGCACTGTATGTGTATATCTGTCACTGAACCTGGAACCTACTGGACCAAATTCAGGTTCCATGTTTACATGGCAAGCGCTTTACCGATTGGGCTATCTCCTAAGCAAAACAACTGAGGACTTGGGCTCAGTTTTCTTTCAAAACCGAGTTTGAGTTTTCTTTCAGAGAGGCAGGTTAAGATTTTGCCTCCAAGCACAAGATCTTGAGTTCAGATCCCAGGTCCTATATATTAAAAAAAAAAAAACGCCAAGCAGAAACAGTAGCAGACTGTGCGTTTGTTTTTGTTTTTTGTTTTTTGTTTTTTTGCTTTGGGGGGCGGAGCCTGGGAAATCCCAGAGTGAAGTAAAAAGGAGGTAGAAGCAATCCAGGATGATTCCTGAAATCACCTTTGACCCTCCACAAGGCCACACAGTGCCCTCTGGTACACACACACACACACATGCACACACAAATTAAATTTTAAAAAATTGAGAGCTTTCTTATTCTAATACAAAGAAGAAAAGAAGTATTTATGTTTTATACAAAGCAGAAGCAGATAACCACCCCTGGTTCTTTAAGTAGCTAGTACTATTTGCCGTCTGAAACATCTTGTGTCTGCAGATCTCTAGTCCATAACAGCACCAAGACTTCCTCAGACAGAAGAGAACTAAATGCTCATGTTTCCAGATTGTGGATTTAAAGTAAAAACTAGGGTTAGGGGGATGGCTTAGTCAGTACAGTGCATAAGCATGGTGACCTGAGTTCAGCCTCCAACCCTAATAACTGGGTGTAGTGATGCACGCTTATAATCCCAGTTCTGGAAAGGTAGAGACAGGTAAATCCCTGGGACTGCCTAGACACCCAGCCTGGCCTGCTTGGCAAGGTCCAGGCCAGTAAAAAAAGCTGCATCACCAACAAAGTGGATGACATCGGAGGAACAGCACTCAAGGATGTCTTTTGGCCTACACACACACACATACACACACACGCATGTACATGCACATACAACACACACGTACTTCTTGTTTAAAGTCAAAATCCATTTTAGTATGAAGTGTGCATTTCTAAATATTTTCTCCTGAATCTCCTCTGAGTGGCCTCTCTCCCTGTCTTGCAGTAAGTCCGAGCTGGTACAGTACCATGACGCCCACGTTCGACCCCGTCAATGGGACGCCGGTGTCGTCCACCACGTCTCGCTTCAGTGACAGTCCTTTGACAGACCAGAGCTGCAGCATCCTGGCCTTCAGCCAGCCTCCCCAGTCCCCAGATGCACTTGCTGAGATGTACCAACCTCGATCTCTGGTTGATAAGGCCAAGCTGAGCGCAGGGTAAGACTGGGGCTCTGTCTCGCTTCTCTCTGGACCAGCGTTCATCTAAGAGATGTCAAAGAGATGGGGAACCACTTAGCTTTTCAGTTAATAGGCCTGGATATTATACTTTCTAAGTAGTGTTCAGAGTGATAGCTTCATAGCAAGCAGGAGTGACACAGTAGACAGCCATGGTCCTCTCGCAGCCTTAACAGAGTCACTAAACGGTTGCGCTCAGAAAATGGAGTGTTTTACTGTATGTGAGCACAACGTGTTGCTGCCGCAGGTGTGCCAAGAGAGATTAGGGGACACAGAGCATGGTGGATTCCAAGAGCCACGGCAGACATTCCAGGTGTTTTCAGCTCACGCCGACTTTCACACCACACCACTTCTCCATGGGCCTCCGGAGCATCAAGTCCTGGGCTCTGTTTGGATATGATCTCGAACCGTTTCTCAAACTACCACTTGTTTTATTCTCCACCGCCCCTAAATAAAGTCAAACTCGTTAACAGTGAATGATTTCTCTGTAATATCTGACCCAGCAAATGGTTCTTTCTACCGTGTGCCCTTGTGTCCCACAATCTGCCCTGGGACATCCCACAAGCCTTCTGTATGTTACGGCCTCAGCTCCAGGACCACACTGCTTAGGCCCTGCCTGTTTCTTAGGACTCCACATGCCTCCCCCTTCTCGAGTGTCACCCACAGTCAAGGTTAGTCCCTTCCCTCCAGTCCTGTTAGCAGTTTGCCTGCTTTGTCCCTTCCTCATGAGCCTCTTGCTTGTGGCTCTTTCAGGACACAGGTTGCATCTTGATGGTCCTCAGTCCTGCACAGGACCTGACAGAATGGATGCTTAAGCCACTTTTATGGTAATAGATGATCTCTATCTGCTTATGGTTTCATTAATTTTCTTATCTCCACCCTTCACCATTTCCAATACTTTATTTTGCAAATCTAAAAGTGTATGTGCCATTCAGCGTAGGAACCACTAGCCACGAGTGAATATTTAATTTAAATTTCGACTTAATTATGTGACATTTAACTATTCAGCAGCTGCAGCTGACTAGGGCTTAATGTAGTGGACACACAGCTGTGACTTCTCCCTCCTACAGAAAGTTCTACCAAATATGTCCAACCTGCAGCCCAGGGTGCCACGTGCACCCAGGATAGCTTTGACTGTTGCCCAACATAACAGCGTAAACTTACTTAAGACATTAGGAGGCTTTTTGGCAAAATTTTTTGCAACTTAATTTTGTAGTTCATAAGCATAAACTTTGTAAATTGGCAACATGGTTCTGAAACATCAGACGGTTGGACAAGCCTGCTAAAACAGACCTGACTTTGGGCCAAACCACAGTGGAGCCGCTGGTAGACAGAGGCGCAGCTCCATACTGATCCATCATGGAGCTGTAACTGTGACTAAATCAACTCAGTCACCTCATTGGTAACACAGATGCTGCGGCGTGTGAGCACGTGACTGAATCCCACACTCAGGAAACCGAGGCAGGCACTCATGAGTTTAAGGCCTGTGCGGATTATGTAGTGAAACCCTGTCTCAGAAAGAAGAGAAAGAGGGGGCTGGAGAGGTGGCTCAGGGGTTAAGCCTCTGCCTTGCAGGCGGAAGGTCCTGAGTTCGGATCCTAGACCCCACGTATAGATGCCAGGTGGAATCAGGGGGCGGCCTGCGTTTCCAGTCCTGGTAGGGTGAATCCGGGGGCAGAGTAAACAAGGAGGGGTAGAGGCAGTCCATGGGGGTTCCCAAATTCTACACATACACACATACACACACAAACACACACACACACACACACAATTGAATAAGTAATAAAAATAATATTAAAAAAAGGAAAAAAAAGAAGAGAAAGAAAGGGGGAGGAGAAAAGAAGGAAGGGAGGGAATGAGAGAGGGAGGGAACGACAGGGGGGGGAGATAGAAAAGAAGAGAAGAAGGAAGAGACAGGGAAAAGGGAAAAGACAATACTCCTTCACTTTCCTGTGTCAATAGAAATTTTTTTCTTCCTTAAGATAAAGTGCACCTATAAATTCTTAAGTGCTTTTTGGTTGTGTTGCTATTGCTCACTTTGCCGTACTCAAAGATATGTGCATCATATAGAATGCCACGTGTAATCATTTACTGGTACATGTATGAAACTGACTGGCTTTAAATCCCCACCTATTGCTTCCTAGTTGGCTGGATTCCTCGCGCTCCCTGATGGAACAAGGCATCCAAGAGGATGAGCGGCTGCTCTTACGATTTAAATACTACACTTTCTTTGACTTGAATCCCAAAGTAAGGATATTTTTCTTCTGGTTTTCTCTTTCCTATCTGCACTCGCATGGAAGGGTAAAGCTGGTCCTAGTTTGCGTGAGCACCTACCGCTGCAGCTGAACGGCACTGGCCTCTGAACTTACGTCCTCTGCTTCCCAGTGGGTGCGCAAAGTTGTTTCCGGGTTAGCAGGAGTCTCCTGGGGTCTTAGTATGCTCTGTCCTTGGCACCAAGTCAAAGCAATGGGTCTATCTTGTGTCTGCAATGTATGCCCCAAGTGAATCATTACAAAAAAGCAAATTTGGGCCTTTGATAAATAGCCGGTGTCACTGTCCCAAGCAACTGTTTTTGGTTTGGTTTGTTTCTTCTCTAAGTTCCCTGTGAACATTGTTTGGGCTTCTTCTCTATAGTGTCTGATAAACACAAATCAGTACATTTTCTTTCCTTTTTTTTTTTATCCCACATTTTATTTTTTTCCCAATTATACAAGCTCAATATGTACCCTTGCTCTCTCCCTCCCTCCTCTCCTCCCCATTCCCCCTTGCACTCTTCCCCCTTCCCCCTTTCCCCTCTTCCTTTCACTTCCTTTCTCCTTCCCCCTCTTTCAGTGCCTCCCCCTTCCTCCCTCCCTCCCTCTGGAGCATTCTTTTGTATGAATGCCAAACCTCCATCTGAGTCCTCCACCCTAGTGAGGGATAAGGACTCAGTGGCATAACCCAGAGCCCTTTCTTGGGCTACCTGTTAGTTTGGGACTCTATTATGACTGTTAATTCTTTGCTTCTAAGGATCCTACTTCCTGGAGCCTTCTCCCCTGTGATCCATGCTAGACTTGGGGGGTTGTTGACATGTTAGCCATTGTGCAGGTCAGGCAAAGTCCAATCCTGGAAACATTTAATCATCTCAGTAACCAAACTCTTTTCATACTGGATGCAGTAATATATGCATTCATAATGAACTGAAAAGCAGGAAGACCTAGTGGAAGGCTCATGCCATGCGTATGTCATGGTACAAATGAAGTGGCCTCTTTGGAAAGCAGTGTGACAATGTCTGTCAGAATCACAACTCTGTGCTATTCTGAAGTGTTTAAATTACAGAAAGATTGACTGTATTCAATTTGATACACACACACACACACACACACACACACACAGAAGGTTATTACTGCAGTATTCGTTTTAGGAAAGTATTGGAAACCACTAAATGCAGAGAACTGACTATGTTATGATACACGCATATAACATTGTTAAGAAGAGTGAGTCAACTTGCTTGCTGCCACATCTCCCCCTTCCTCTCATTAATGTTTATTTGCTTTTTGTCCTGAAGGACAGGGTTTCACTATGTAGCCCAAGTTAGCCTCAAACCCAAGCTTCCTTGCCTTAGTATGCTGGGATTACACTGAAAAGGCAGAGCATAGTTCAATACAGTTCATAGAGAGATAACCATCCATGGGCAAAAGAAAAGGGAAGTAAGGTGGTTTTTCTTTAAAATTAATTATTTGAGTGACTGAGAGAGAGAGAGAGAGGAGGCATGTGTGTGCTACAGGGCACATGGAAAGATCAGCAGACAGCTGACAACTTTTGTGTGTTGGTTCTCTTTGAGTATTGAAGTCAGGCTGTCAGGAATGCAGCACGAGCCCCTTTACCTGCTGATTGATCCTTCTCACCGACCCCTGTCGAAGTGTTTCATGGACCCCTTTTTGTGAGGATGTTTAGATGTGGAAGCTTTTAACATTTTTTAAATCTGTGTTGACTGCTTCTGAGAGAAGCCTTAGTCCACTGAGCTCTCACACATTAGGACTAGAAATGTGTGGGGCGGAGGGCAGACCAAGCCAGCTAGATATGACAGATCATTAATCTACTGTTAACATCAGTTCCATCATTTCAAGTTTGTCTGTAAACTGTGAATGAAGGCAGGGCCCCTTTTTGTGGAGTGTGGTGAGGGCTGCATGGTTTCGGGTTTCTTTCTTTGCTTGTTTACCTGTGTTTGAGAGGGGCCTGGCCGTGTCACCCAGGGTCTAACTCCTCCTGGCTCACAATCCTGCTTTACTCCCCACCTGGGCCAACATCGGGGCCCACTGGCTTGCTCCACAGCACCTGGCTTCACGTACACTGCACAGGTGATTTCTTTTGTTTTTAGTCGTAAAACCTTGATCAACCTTTAATTTATATCTCATAAAAATTCCTGGCCTGCGAGCCAGGCGTGGTGCACGCCTATAACTCCAGCACTGTGGAAGCAAGTGGGCTGGAGAACTGAGGGCATATGGACCACAGGAGCTCTGTCAGCTAAGCACTGGCCATGCAAGCCTGAGGATTTGCGTCAGGCCGTGCAAGACCCTGTCTCGAAAGAACAAGACATGAACTGCAGAGATTGCTCAGGTAGCAAAGTGCTTGTCGTGCAAACAGGAGGACCAGAGTTCAGTCCCCACCAAGCTGGGAAGGCAGAGACGGGGTATCTCTGACTCACTGGCCAGCCAGTCTAGCCTAATTGGTGAGCTGCAAGCCAATGAGAGGCCCTGTCTCAAAGAAGGCAGATAATGTTCTAGAGGATGACACCCCGTGGTCGTCCTCTGGCCTATTCACAAGCACGTGCATGCGCGTGCACACACACAGAAGGACTGTGGCGAAAACTCACCAGTTATAGTGCTTGCTGTGTAAGCAGAAGGAACAGAGTTTGTATTGCCAGATGCTACCTAAAATATTAGGTAGATGCTAGAAGGCTGAGACTGGAATTGGCCCAGAGGAAACTGGCCAGCTAGATAGCCCTGTCATCAAGTTCTGGGTTTGATTATAGACGCTATCTCAAAGGAAAATTGAAGAGTGATCGAGGATATTTCCCAGTATCAACCTTTGCCCCCCACACACACACATACCACACATATGAAAATGGTGGAGGGAGTATTCTAAAGGAAAATTTACCTACTACTGTTATGCAACACAATGATTTTTGGTAAGTATCCATATATGTAACCTCGCCACAATCCAGTATTAAAATGTTTCTATCCCTCAAAAGTCTCAAATCCTTTCTGGTCAGTCACTGATTCCCAAGTCCACCTGGTCTGTTTTCTGTCCCAAGGTTTGTCTTTGCTAGAGACCATACGAAGGGTCATGCAGTGTGGCACTTTTGTTTCGGGTGCCTTCAGCTTCGTGTAGTTCCCACAGTGTGGAGGTGCCACGGGTTCTCCAGCTCAGTGAGGGCCCCACTGAGTCCACTTAGGCTGTGTGGAGTAAGGATGTTACATTCAGTCTCAAGAGCATCCGTTTCATTAGTTTGCGCAGGATGCCGAGCCAGTTCGCAAGATGATCAATGCCAGAGTTCATAGAACAAAGACAGACTTTCTTGGAAACCTCACATCCTCACGTCCTGAAGCCCACACCCTCGGCTCTTCATGGGTTCCTTTCCTAGAACCTTTAGAAAGGCCGAGAAGGAACCCGCCAGCGCAGCAGACTTCTTGCCTGCTGTGAGCACCTGCTGGCTTGGGCTCTCTTTAGACTTTCAAATCCCTGTCGCTTTTTTTCATAAGAAACATAAGATTAACACAACAGAAAAAGTAAAAGTTATAAATTTATAACTTCCTTCACGTTGTCTCTCACTCTAAATGTTTAAAAAGTAAACGACTGCTAATCAACCCATAAGTCTGCTGAAATACTCCAAGGGTACTTCAAGTCCTCCTTTATATTTTATTAGCCATTTTATTTGTTCAAAAGATTTAGTATATTTACACTTCCTGCCAAAAAACAAATCAAATATAAGGACTATAATTTAATGGAAACAATCTTACAACATGAAAAAGTTGGAGAGATAGTTGACACAACAATAGGAAGGCACCAGACGCCACTAAACTATATAGTAAAATAGTTAAGATATATTTATTTTACAATTAAATTTGTAAAAAAAATCAAACTTAAAAAGGACGTATTTAGAATAAACATAGAAAGTGGGCTTTTTCTTAATCAATACAGCTGGATCACCTTCCTGTAACTACACCTGCAAAAGTACCCGCTGCTCTACATCCTCCCAACATCAACACTGGGTGTTAACAATACCTGTAATTTGAGCAAATCTGATAATAAAAGAGGTTGTGTCTGCTCATTTCCTTCCACTTCTCTCATCAGGTGAAGCATTTCTTCCATGGTTATATTGCCATTTGGTTTCTTCTGTGATATGCCAGTAATGTATGTTCCAGATCTTCTTGAGCCATTGGAAGCTTTATATTATATAAGGAGCACTTCATATATGATAGGACTATCTTTTCTGTTTACTAACAGTATTTCCATTTGGTTTGTATTTTATAAATTTATAACTTCCTTCACGTTGTCTCTCACTCTAAATGTTTAATTTTAGGTTCTCAAGTCTACTTTATACATCATAACCTTTTAACTATCTTATCTTGTACAGAACAACCTTCCTAGGGCAGGGGGTGTGGCTTAGTAGCTGAGCACAAGCTCCAGGGCCTGGGTTCAATGCCCAATATCAAAAGGAAAAGGGGGCAGGGGAGGGGAAAGTAGGGAAAGCGAAGGGCCTTCCCATTCACATTTATACACTAAACGTTCATCCATCTAATGTGCACGATTCGATAGTTTTCCTGTAGCCACAGGGCTGTACCACTGAAACTGCCACCAGATTTCAGACCTTTCCATTGACCCATTTATATCCCCATCACATACTCCCGTCAGTTTCTTCTCAGAGACACTGTTTGCAGGTCAACTTCTCCCTTGACTGCTTGTCAGCCAGTAAGTATATTTCTTCCAAAAGGAATGTGAGAAAAAGAGAAAAATAATAGATTCTAAAATGGATGAGATTGAAGAAGCTCTGGAGAACACTTAGGGGGAGTTCCTCTGTACTCAAAGAACTGGTGATGAAAGATTGAGATGCACCTTTCAAGTCCCCAGCCAGATTTCAGTGAATGGGATTCATTGAGAATGGCCTCCATTATTCAAGAATTTTTGTATTGGGAAAAGCAAATAGAACCCCCCACAGCCCTCTCTCTGTGTACACACACACATATACATATTTGTTTCGTTCTTTAGTACGATGCTGTCCGAATAAACCAACTGTACGAGCAAGCCAGGTGGGCTGTTCTCTTAGAAGAAATAGACTGCACGGAAGAAGAAATGCTAATCTTCGCGGCGCTGCAGGTACGACTGCATTGACACATTTTCTCTGGAAGGAGGCAATTCAAGCTTGTGTTAATTAAAACATTGTTTGTTTCTTTGATGAAAATGGAAACTGGCTTACATTTTAAATGCTTCTGGTGCTCCACGCACTGCACATCCTCTACAAGACGTTCACTGTACGGTTCTGATTGTTTTCCTACATCAAGTTGGAACACAACTAAAGGTAAATCTCACAATGAGTCTGATTAAATCTCATTTTCCCTGACCAGGCAGACTTTCTTTCAAGATATGTTCAGAATTTCAAGGAAATTCTCCTTGAAAAAGAAGAAATAGTTAATGGATCCATTTATCCAAACCTCTGGTTTGAGATGGGCATAGTAGTGAATGCCTGTATTCCCAGCATGTGGGAGGCTGAAGCAAGAGGATTACACACGCAAAGCCAGTCTGGGAAACGTAACAAGTTTGAGGGCAGCCTGAGCAATTTAGTAAGCATCTCTCTCAAAATAATACTAATGAAAGCAGCAGAGATTCCTCAGAGATCAAAGCATTTGCCTTGCAAGCAAAAGGACCTGAGCTCAGATCCCACTGGATGGAACTGGTAGCAGGCTGTAATCCAACCCCGGAAGGAACTTAAAGCAGAAAGATGAAAGAGCAATCCAGGACGATTCCTGAAGTCACCCTTAGGACTTCTCAGGCACATATATTCAAGTGCCGTCGTTTACACACAGCCACATATCTACACCCACCAAAAAAAGAAAAAAGAAATAAAATAAAAATTAAGTAAATCTCTAAATAAAAATATAACCTCTCTTTTCACTTTAGTATCACATCAGCAAACTGTCGTTGTCCGAAGAAATGCAGGACCTCACCACCGAGTCTGAGGTTGACGAAGTGGAAGCAGCACTGTCTAACTTGGAAGTGACCCTCGAAGGTGGGAAGGCAGATAACACTCTGGTATGAACTTTTCTGTTAATTCCATGTTTGTCGTGACTGATAGACAAACGCAGGTGGACTTCTTAGGATCGGCATTAAAAGAACACTTTTTCTGGAACAGAAATAGTCTGCTCACATGACAAGCATAAATGTATCCAGGACTTTTCTCAGAGCAGCCCTGCAAGATATCAGATAAGGCACTTTCATCGGCAGTAACAAGCCTTATTGTCTGGTCATACTCTACCCAGTATGGCTGACAAAGAAAGGAACCAAACTCTAGGACTTTATCAAGAATTCCTCACACTCTAGATTTCAAAACTCCCTGTGGAAACAAAGAAAACTGGTTTCTCACCCTGGCTCCTTATCTGTAAACAGGGCCAAATGACACCTTTGTCTTTAGGTTGCCCCTCCTGTTTGATTCATTCCTTGAGTGCCACTCTTTTATTTAACTTCTTCAGTGGGTGGAGGGTAATTACTGGTTTGATCCCACTGAATCAAAAAGGCGGTTCACTGTAATGACTGATAAGAATGAGTTACTCTATTCTTGGGAACTCACTATGTGTTCTCTTACCATTAAATGCCTTGAAACAAGATACAGGTTTCATATAAGAGTAAATACTTAACACAAACTAAAAGCCTTGATGTAGAAGAAAGTAATCCTTCTTGAAATAAGTAAAAAAAACTCTCTTCCCTCAAGACTTTTATGTGTCCCTAAACAATAGGTGTGCCAGTTTATAGTAGCTGCCAACCCACAAAGGCAGAATGAACTTTGAACCAGGTTCTTTTCAAGTTTAATCAGTGACCTAGATGTAACCAGAGTGATCCAACTTGGTGTAAAAGTTACACAACTTCTTGCGTATACATCATTTTTTGAAAATAATAACAAATAAACAGAACAAATAAAGTAACACATGAGAGAAAAATTACTTAAAAATAGTTTTATTTACATTTCACAATTTGCTCAAATACTGGCTTTCTTATAAACTTTCTACAGGATGCTTAAACAAATTCTTCACATTGTGTCTTGACTGTATAACTTACAGAATTTCAAGGAAATAGTTCTGGTTTTTTTTTTTAATAATTTGTATGAATGGACGGCAGGTAGATCCCTTGCAGTCCATGAGTGATTCCAGCATGATGTTGAGTGGGCTTTCTGACATAGACCATCCTTTGAGGCTGAAGGTAATGCATCTGTTGGAAGAAGGGGCTGCAGATTTGGAATACTGCTCTCTGCATCTTCCAGTTTTTTTGTGTTATCTTCCCAATTAATATGGAATCCTGTGATGGATTACTTGCCAAAATGTTCCTTTGAAGCTTAGAAAAGTCTGGTTTTACTGGTGGATTTTCCCTTAACTCTGTTTCAGTATATTCATTATTTACATAATAGCCAACTCTAATGAATTCTTGACTTCGATAGGTGTAAGTTATTAGTACAACTATTACACCTACTGCGTCTGCATTTGGAACGAGTCCTGGATTGGGTGCAATCAGGCTGAAATACAAACGTATGCCTTCCTGCAGGAACAGAGCTCACTAAAACGGAGTCTAAAACTAGATCAGATTCTGCACTTTCTGCAGAGCCCACATAGATAATTTCCCATTCCAAGTCTTCAGACAGGTCCTGGATGCACTTGAAGGTGATCTTGAACTGGAATAGGTTGTAGAAAGGAGACGGATTATCTAGGACCCGAACCTTTGCCATATTTTGAAAACACCTAACAGTTGGGTCCGAGGCTAGTGGCAGCACGATCCAGTCCAGCATGCAGATTGCAGAGCGCAGACCTGCTTCCCCAGCACAGCCTGACGTCAGGCAGTGGCCAAAATTCATCATTTTTTTAAATTTTTTTATTATTATTTATTCAATTGTACGTGTATGCGTGTGTTCGTGTTCGTGTGTGTGTGTGTGTGTGTGTGTGTGTGTAGAACCATGGACGAATTCGGGAACCACCATGGATGCCTCCACCTCCTCCTTGTTTACTCTGCCCCGGGACTCACAGGCTCTGTCCTACCAGGGCCAGAAACGCAGGCTGCCCCTGCTTGCGCCTGGCGTCTATACATGGGGTCTAGGATCCGAACTCAGGACCTTCCGCCTGCAAGGCAGAGGCTTAACCCCTGAGCCACCTCTCCAGCCCCAAAAGTCATCATTTTTAACTCAAGTTTTTAACTTAATTGGAAGTTAACCAAGTACTTAACGCTTAATACTTAACAATTAATACTTAATTAAAAGTTAAGAATTCTAGTTAGAATTCAAAATCTGACTAATTAGTTTGAAAAAATTTTTGTTTTCTACACTTTTGTCCTGACACAGAAAAATGAAAAACATACAGACATATAGATTTAACAAGTTAGTACTCAAATCACCATCCAAACCAGGATCCAGGACTACCACCCCCCCAGGAGTTCCCACTGGCTCCCCATCTAGCTCCAATCCTCCCCTTCCCCCGAGGTAACTACTAAGAATGTGGTTCATGTAATTGAAGGACTAAGTCTTTCATATTTTTTTTAATGTATTCATTCAGATTTTAAAAGCTAAGTGCTTCAAGTGACTGTTGCCATGTTGGGTAAAGTTATACCACATCTGAGAAACTCCTGCTTACTATGTTATATTTTTCCTTAGGAGGACATTACTGATATCCCGAAACTTGCAGATAATCTTAAATTGTTTAGGTAAGTAATCTTTAAAGGGAAAAGGAATGCTTGTACCAAACCCTTGTGAGTAAAGTCCAGACTAGGACACAGTTGTATATACAGCGGGCAGATTCATGGGTCAAACATAAGGATATGGGTTTTGATGTGAGACAACAGTGGGTTGAATCCTAGGCATACCACATGCCCTGGTGATCTTGAGTACAGTCTTTACACCTCTGGACTTCAGTCCCTAATGTATCAAATGGGAATCCCCTCTTCTTGAGCTTGCTGGGAACTTTACACAAAATGGTACATCTGAGGAGTTTAGCATGGTGCCTGGCTCATCACATATGCTCACTAAACAGGGTGTGTATATGCGATATGTTGGCATCTTCAACTAGAGACCTTAGGCCTCTAGCAACATTTGAAGGCTGTTTGACAGTGTAAGAAGCATTTGTCTCTGTAACTTCAACCCAGGGCTTGTAGAGAGTTTCTTCATCAACTTTCCCCTCCTTGAGTATTAGTCGATCTGATATTGTTAGAAGAGCAAGTTTCTGTTTCGTTTGCATGGATGGCTGCCTGCCACTTGCGACGGTGCCAAGCGTATCAGGTTGAAAGAAATGAGGCCTTTTGAAATTCTCCCAGCTGCTGCCATGCATTATGGTTTGTTGACTTTTCTTAACGAACCAATACTTCACCGA
The DNA here is from genome assembly GCA_023101885.1 of Typhlomys cinereus. Taxonomy (NCBI): domain Eukaryota; kingdom Metazoa; phylum Chordata; class Mammalia; order Rodentia; family Platacanthomyidae; genus Typhlomys; species Typhlomys cinereus. The sequence goes on along the minus strand of JALPQD010000326.1, from coordinate 764,900 downwards.
GGCAGCTGGCTGGCTGAGAAATGCAAGTTGCTTTCGATAACATGAGAGGCAAAGAGAGACTTTGGGAAGAACAGAGAAGCAGATATAAATGAGAAAAGCAAGTGTCTGAAGGTAATGGAACTTGTCCCTGGACTTCTAATGTTTGTTTGTGATGGTAGGACATGGTCTCAAGTAATAAGATCAGTAATTTAACCTCTGAGGCATAAATAGTTGTGAATACCTTGCGATAGTCAGAACTGCAGACAACATGGAATAATTTGAAGTCGCAAGTACAGTTTTATAAAATATGCACAATTGTTCTATGAAGAAATTCAGTTTCATATTCTCTGCTTTGAGCAAAGCCAACGTTTCCCAAGCCAAGTGCAGACAGTCCCCATCCTGTGACTGCTTTCAGAGAGTTACAACGGAGGTGATGCATTTAAGCTGAGTCTGTATTCACTTCACTTCTGCTACCTGTAACTTGTAGCAAAACTGTTAGACTCAGATTCGCGAACACTGTCTTGTATTTGATGAATAAACACTTATTCATCAAAAGGTCTTAACACATTGAGTTTAATATGTAATAGTGTTCCTGAAAGAAAGAAATTAAGGGGCGGGAATGTGAGAGAGGAATGGAGAAAGAGAAAGGAGGAAAGGGGGAGGGGTTGGAGAATAGAGCTGTGTTCCTAGTGAGAGAGTCACATCTAACAGACCCTTAAGTTCCTGGACCTCTTTTCCTCATCAGTATGAGACAGTGGACTAATTCTTTGAATTTTATTCATTGTTTCATGGGACAACTCTTTATTTGTTTTCTAAAGAAAATCAGCCATACCACTATCACTATTAAACAGGGGGCTTAACAGCAGCAAGGCACCTGACCACCTAATACACACTCCAATCCTGCTCTACGTTCCCATGACTGCTACATAAAATAATGAAATGTAAATAAAAACTGTATGAAATGACCCCAATTGCCCTCCACATCCGAGAAATAAGGAGGGCAGCAAGTCCTACAACCCTAACCCTAACCCACCCAGAGATCCAACTACTCATGACCTGGAGCTGTATTTTAATCTCCACACAGAGCTAAGAAGTAAAGCTTTATGGCCTGCGTCCATAAGAAGCCGGCATGAAGTGCCAAGTGAAGGTGGAAATTAATGAGGGCTGCCTCTGTTGAGGAGGGTTTTGAAGTCAGTCTGGAGAATGCAGGGCCGAGGGGTAACTCAAGCCACTCAAACTGAGTGCAAGCGCCTGATTCTTCAGCAGATCTTTGGGCTCCTCTGTCCTTCGCTGGACAGTCTCTGTCCATGTGCGGAGGAACACTGGTATCATCTCAGTGGTGTCTAATAAGGACCTTGATCCAGTGCAGAAACTTTTCGTGGACAAGATCAGAGAGTACAAATCAAAGTGACAAGGTATTTGAGGGACCTGTGGAGCTAGAGAAAGAGCTATTTAAACTTAAACAGATGTCTGGTAAAGGAGACTCAGATATGTTCCCTACCTTCAAGTTTGAAGAGCCCAAATTTGAAGTCATTGACAAACCCCAGTCCTGAAGAGATAATGTCAAATCGATATAGTATTTTGTCATTAACTAGACAACTAATGAAAAAAATCTGAATAAACATTCATTTTACATCTGGGAAAAAAAATGAAAGCAGAACCAAGGCTTGCCTAGCACCAAGATGTAGATATAAATAGTTTATAATAAGGAAATTCTACAGGGTCAGAAAACTTCTGAAGCCCTAGCAAGTGTGGTTATGAAAATGTTTGAGACAAGAGGGTAGAAAGATGGCTCAGGGGGTAAGCCTCTGTTTTGCAAGCAGAAGGACCTGAGTTCGGATCCCAGATGCCATGTAAAAACACCAGGCAAAAATGGTGGCAGCTTACACTTCTTTCCTTTGGAAGGCAGAGCCTGGGAAATCCCAAAGCAAAGCAAAGAAAAAAAAAAAAGGAGAGTAATCCAGGTGATTCCCATTGTCACACACAGTATCCTCTTATACTCTCACCCACATACACACACACAAACGCACACTTATACATACCCACACACACACACGGGGAGAAAAAAACAATTAGAGGGAAATAGGTAGAACTAGGTATTCACATTCACAGTAGTTGAAAGAAGCAACTTAAAATTCATAGCCTTGGAAGTCAATGGACCATAAGCAACAGAAGCCTCAAGCATTTCAGATAATAGTTCAATATGAAGAAACTGTCAAATGAGTACATTTAAAGCCATTAAGTAAATTAAAAGGTAAAAATTATAATGAAGAGAGCATATAGTATTGAAAAGGTCCAAATATAAACTATGGAAATAAAAACTGCAATCATAGAAATTTTAAATAATTAGGGCAAGGCAAGAGGATTGCTGCAAGTTTGAAGCCGGCCTGAGCTACATAGTGAGACCCTCAAAAAAGCATTAACTGCTGTAATTGCTTAAGTGTACTAAGCATCAAATTATAAAATACCATCAAAAGAGAATGAAGAAAAGCATGACTAAAAAATATAATTTAAGAAGAATGAGAATGTCCATCCCATGACTACTAAGAGTTCAAGAGGAAAGGTTTGGGAAAGAACGAAGCATTTGAAAGAGAATACTTGAGAATTCTAAAGTTTGGGAATTACAAATCTCAGGTAAGATAAATCAATAAGTTAGTAAGTTGTGGTAAATCCAGCCATTTCTAAGAGAAAATCTTTAAAATCAGAGAACAAAAGGACAGATTTCCTGCACAGAATAAATTAGGTGGGCAGCCCACTTCCCATGGGAACACAGACAGTCAGACCCAGGATATCTTGAAAGGACTGGAGAAGAGAGTAACGCATCCGAGGTCTCCCAAGAGCACTACCTGTAAACCCAGGAATTCATGCCAGACACGTGCAAGTCTGCTGAATCACATGGGTGATATAAGCCACAACGTGCACGTTTCAGCTCTACTAGCAAGTGACTCGATACAGACAGGTATTAATGCCAGAACTGCAAGCTGTCACTACTGTGACCTACACTGCTTTGGGGTAAATAAAACTCAAATAATGAGAGGGAAGCCAGAGAGAAAATGCATTCTGCACAATTTAAAGACAAGGCTATCATAGCTCTGGACAGATTTGCACAGTGAGCTAGATGTTTTATTAGATTGGTTATATGAGAATAAGAGGCTTAAAGCATTAGTTATATGAGAATAAGAGGCTTAAGGAATCTTTGCCATACTTCATAAACAAATGGCGAATGGTCCTGAGGTCTCAGCTCTGTAAGGCTGGCTGGCTTTCAGGCAGGAAGATGACTGTACGTGTACATTTTAGAATAATACTTAGTTTAAGTCAACAGGTAGATGTTCAGCAAATGACAGTGTCGTCAGTTTCTGGAAGACGTTAACGCTGTGAGGATTAAAAAAAGGAAAAAAAAAGCACCCTCCAGTGTTTCTGTTGCTATACTGTTGCCATGACCATACCACCTATTGGAAAGGCAAATCCTTGTGATCTCACTTCTAAGTATGTGGGATTTAACAATCAGCTCATGGAAATGGAGGACAGAATGGTGGGCGCTGGACTGCAGGGAGGAGGAAACCATGAAGTGCTGGTTAAAGGGTACAGAGCTGCAGCCAATAAATTCTGAACGTCTGCAGGATACCACAGGCAGCACAAAAAAGCTAATCGCCTTACATGCAAGAAGAGAGAACTGAGAAAGACTCATTGTCTTGTGTTAAATAGACATCCCCAATTCATCCAGATTTATTCAGCATAATACATCTAGCTTTCCCAAGTGCCATTGACATCAGGGAAGCTGGAAACTAGTAGCTTTGTCTCCACAAAAACTTTACAAGTAGGTATGTAGTGTAGTAATCAACCAAGATAAATCCATTGGAATTCTGTACGACAACTTCCTTTCTTTTATTCATTCACGTCATGTTTTTGCATAGATTTAATAACCTTTAAAGGAATACAGTAGTATCATTTATGAATAAGTATACATATGTTAGGGGAAATATGCACCAAATATTTTAAATATGGGGTACACCCATTCATTGTTTGGAACTGTCTGGTCTAGACCAGTGATGCTCAGATAAGCTTCTGGGAGCTTACTTAAATGCCGGTGCTGAAGACTGATCCACATTCGCCGGCTCTGAAGTTTGGAACTCACCATTTCCACAGGTTTCCTTATACTGCTGCTGGACACCAGTCTCCTGGAAAATAAACTCCAGTTCCTTAGCAGGACATTCAGAGTCTCACCTTGTCCCCATCCTAACTAGCCGTTCCCACCTTTCCTGTATGGAAATGGTGCAGCCACAGGACTCCCTGCATTTGTGTGACTCAGTACAATGCCCCTCCTGTGGCAGGTATCTAAGAAACACTTGACTCTGTTCTTAGGAACAAGATTCCCAGCCCTGACTCACCTGTGCACCTCCTTTGAGCCTCATGACCTTCTGACAGTTCTTTTCCTAGTTTTAGCAAAGATTGGAGGCTCTTTCTTATGTAAATCACTCCCCAGCAAGTCACCTCTCCTCCTCTTGTAGTCCCTGCCTTGTGCCACCCCAGCCTCTGGAGCAGAATCTGGACAATAATCATTATGGTAGTCAGTTGATGTGTTAGAAGCAGTCTGGAAGTTGACCAAACTGAAAGAGGTAGTAGAAGAAACTGGAGATCTCTGAATTCTCTTACCTGTTAAAATACAAAAATCATTCCTGATTCTACAAACTAAACTGAGATCTTGAAATCCACATCTTTTGATTATAGGCTGTCTTTAGATTTTATTTTGAAAATAGTTACTTTCCGTTTAAAATCATTCTATAGATTAGTCTGGCCTAGTTCTAGGTGGTTGATATAGAGTCTCTGAAGTTCTGGATTATGGTTTGTTGATTTTCTTTTGCAGTTTTGCTGCTCCTGCAATCCCCTTCACTCCATCCTGCTGGGTACTGTAGGTCACCCCCTGGCCAGAGACAAAAAGCTGTTAAACTGAAGTCTTATTATAAGAGCACATTCAAGGGTAGATGTAATAAAAGTAGGAAACTTCAGTGAGGGAGGAGTCAATCACCCATTTGCAAAATGGTTACTTTTTATCTGCTAGACTACATGCCCTCCCCTTCTGTTGAGATCATACCCCCTCAGTTGTAAATGATCAGGAACGAACGTCTGCGAACTTAACCAAGTGTCACATTACTTACTTGCAGTCCTTGATGGAGGCCTATTTTCTCTGCTGTAACATGGTCACTTCTCTCCTTGTTTCTGGTGTGGCCCTCCAACCCCATCCCTCCTGAAGCTCAGGGACATTTGCGGAAGAGGGGGCGGTAAGATTGTAAGAGCACAAGGATGGGAGGAGCAATGATTTGCAAGATACTCCACACAAGTTAGGGCCGAAGCAATCATAATTGGACTTTGCATGCCCTGCGCAATGTCCAACACACTATTGACCTCACAAAGTCTAGCATCTGCTAAAGGCACCAAGATCCTTGGAGGCAAGGGATTGGCAGCCACAGTAGTGTTCCTATGCTTAAGGGGAACACGGGAAAGGGTGCAGGGAAATGCCACTGGGTCCTTGTACGTCATCGGAGAGGAGGGCCCAGAGGAAAGTCAGGCATGCACAATAAAGGACTCTCTGGGAATTGGGGTGGGAGGCACTGGGGAATGGGGAGGGAAGGATGAGGGGCGGGGGAGTAGGGGGTTCGGGGGGAGGAGGAGGGAGGGAGGGAACTGGTGTACCTATTAAGTTTGTATGAGTGGAAATAATAATAAAAAATGTATATAAAAAAAAGTTCGATATAGAAGGGAAAAAAATCACTTCTATAGAATGTTGACTACAGCTGTCCTGAAACTGTTAACTCCATATAAAGTTTTGTATATTTATTTTATAATGTCCCTATAGTATTCTCCCATTGTATGCTATGGGATTGTTATTGCTTTGTTTTGTTTGTTTGTTTGTTTGCCATTCTGGGGATAAAAGGGCCTGTGCGTGCCAGGCAAGCATTCTACCGCTAAGCAACATCCCTAGTCTAGTTTATTTGAGAGGGGGTCACATGCAGCTCAGACTGACTTTGAGCTCCCGTCTTCCTGCCACGGCCTTTCCAGTGCTAGCAAGCACACTTGTGCCCAGGTATGTTTGTCAAATATATGCGTCTTCTCCCTTTTCTTTGTAGTGCATATAACATGTTGTAGTTAAGGAAACACTAGAGCTGATATGCTGTAGGACTTGTTCACAATTTTCGAGAATATTCGTAGCAAGCTCATACTCTTTTCTCGAATACTGCAGTAAACTCCAAGGCATGAGATGCCCTAATCCAGCCCTGGAACCAGGATTCCGCCCCTAGACATCACGTACCCTTGTCTTTGGTTTCCTCTGCTTCTCCCTCACTCACATTTCTTATCTTGAGTGACATCAGGCCGCTGCTGTTACCACTGACTGTGTCTAGACCAGGCTGCAATGATTTCTGACCCCAATAGATAACACAGATAACTTATCTGGATATCCTTTCCCCAGAACCTTTTCTAATCTCAGCTGATATAGAAGAGCTGTAGATTGTGGTGATTTCAGTGACTGACTGAGAATTTTTTGGTGGTTCCTCTTAGATGTTAAAAGAAGTTCGGCAGGAAAGCCTGGCCCACTTTCTGTGTGTGTACGTGTGCTGTGCGTGTGTGTGTGTGTGTGTGTGTGTGTGTGTGTGTACAAGAGAGCATCTGAGGGTGTGTGTCTATGGAGGCCTAAGGGTGACTTGAGGAATCGTTTTGGATCGTTGCATGTCCTTATTACTTTGCTTTGGGAATTCCCAGCCCCTGCCTTCCAAAGTCAGAAGTGCGGCCACTGCCATTTCTGCCCTGTGTTTTTATGTGGGATCTGGGGATCCTCTTTGCTGGCAAGGCAAAGGCTTTAAGCCCTGAACCATCTTCCCAGCCCATGGCCCACTTTTGCCACTGGTTTAGTGTCTGTCCCTTGAAGCTTATTCTGTCCATCCCAGGGACTTTCCTCAGATCCAGAAGTAAGTGGAGATCTCAGATGTTGCCGGAATCATGAATGTTCCCATGCACAGCACTTTGGGTATCGGCACTGTGATAAGCCCTTCACATAGATGATCTCTTCTCGCCTCTCAAAAGCCACGTGGGTCTGGGATGCTCCTGTCCCCATCACAGAGAGGCAGTAGGTTTGGCCTGGGAAGGTGGAGGGTCTTCCCCAGGAGCACAGGGTGACACAGTGGCAGAGTTACACTGTGAACCCAGGAGAACGGACTTCTGCCTTCTGAGCCTTTGCATTTACTTTTATTAGCAACACTTCGTTTCTCCTTTTCAGAGTGGGCTGGGGTTTCAGTTCAGTGGTACTACACATCTCAGCATGCACCAGGTGGATCACCAGCACGAGAAAGAGAGAGAGGTTGTTAAAAGTAAAGAATATGTTGTGCTCAAGGTTTTGATCCACTCAAAATTTGCAATGTGTTCTGCAATTCTTGCTGGTGGTTTAAATGTTTACTGTACTTTAATTTGCAGGCCCAAGAAGCTAATATTAAAAGCTTTCAAACAATATTGGTTTGTCTTTAAAGACACGTCTATAGCCTACTTTAAAAATAAGGAACTTGAACAAGGAGAACCGATAGAAAAGCTAAATATTAGAGGTAAGAACAGCCTGCACCTTGCCATGGCTTGTTGTGATAACAGCAAGCCGACTCAGGGGGGCTGGAGGAAACTCTGTCTGGTTGCACTCTTCTTCCTCGAGAGTCCAGGGGTCTAATGTGGGTCTTGCATACATTGGCCTTGTGAGTGTGACTGCTATCCCTTCTTTGCTCATATGTCTATAGTGTGAAGTGGGTAGTTTTGGGTGTCCCAAAGAATCATGAATGAATTGTTGTAAGATCCCATGAAACATTCTGAATGCAAGAACAGTTATATCTGGGCTGGGGTGTGAGTCAGTGGTAGGACACCTATTTTTTGGTGCCCCAAGGACATTCTTCAACATTGTAGAAAATCCAAGAAAGTTATTCTGTTCAGTTAGGGCCTATACTAATTTCTGACAGTGATTATGAATGTATTGGTATCTCTATTACTAAAATAGTTAATTCAGCAGTGTGCACGACTCTGTCATCATCATGGCAAAGAATTGCTTCTTCTTTGATCTCTTTTAAATTTTATGTTCATGCCAGATGTGAAGGAACAGTGTAAACCTAGCACTCAGAAGACTGAGGCAGGAAGATCATAAAGTAAAGGCTAGGCTAGGCTACAAAAGCAAGTTCAAGGCCAACCTGAGCTACAATTTGAGATCCTATCTCAGAAAGTATTTTTATATTTATAATTACTCCTAAAAGATAATCAAATCATCCTGAAAGGGAATTAATTGATTTTTATATAATAAAATTATGAAATCATTTTTATCCATGTTAATTGTTAGAAAGCCTTATTTAGTTTCCCTTTAATTAATATTATTAGTTGCAGTTGCTTCTCCCTTTTTCAAAGAAAGCCAGATCCTAGGAGGATTGTTCCAAGTACTTACTGCATACCTGAAATTCACTGTAACAACTTCTCAACACTCAGGTTTGCTTTCTGTTCTTCAGGCTGTGAAGTTGTTCCAGATGTTAATGTAGCAGGGAGAAAATTTGGAATCAAGTTACTAATCCCCGTTGCGGATGGTATGAATGAAATGTATTTGAGATGTGACCACGTAAGTAAAGCTATAACCATCAGTTCCTCTTGTTGAGATAAAGAGTAAAAATGCAGGTGTTCCTTGACTTACTTGGATTAGATCCCAATACACACATTCTACATTGAAATTACTGCTGTCCAAAATGCATCTAATACACATTTAACACATTAAAATATCCCAACTTAGCCTACCAGCACTGAAATTAGCCTACAGTTAGGCTAAACCATCTAACACAGAGCCTGTTTTATTTTAAAGAACTTTTAATATGTGTAAAAAAAAAGTATATATATTAAAAAAAACATTGAATCCTGTACTGAAAGGGAAAAACAATGATCTACGAACATATTTTCACCCCATTGTAAAAGTGAAAAATCTTCAAGCCATGGTAAATTAGTGACCTTCTATTAGGTGTTTTCTCAAAGCAGATCACTCTTGTACTGGAAAGCTGCTGCTTTGTATCAGACACTGTGTAACAAACACCAGTGATATTCAACAATAAGCACTTGTTTCCAAAAGATTCGTAGTTTAACTAGGCCCTGATGCTCCACACAGCTGGTCACACCTGCTGGAACCACAAGATCTGCTAGGTTTGTCTTCCTGCCATTTTTATTTATTTTTTATTTTATGTATCTTCCAGCCCCTTAGCATTTAGAAACTCAAAACACACACACGAAAATTGGGATTATGCCCTTCCTCTTCCTCTTAGCATCTGGAAACTCAGTGCACACATAGAAGCCTTTGCTGAGTATATATTTAGTGACCAAAAACCACTCAAAATGTGTGCAGTTCACTTCTTTTCTTGATTGAAAGACAATGGCTTTGTGTTCTAGAGCTTATATTCTTTGTTGCTTCCCATCCTTTGGCTAAGATCAGGTGTGGACCCAAGCTCTGATTTGTTTACAGCAAGATGGCCTTGCACTCAAACTTGCTTCTGGGTCCTGTTTCAGGAGAATCAATATGCCCAATGGATGGCTGCTTGCGTCTTGGCATCAAAGGGCAAAACCATGGCGGACAGCTCCTACCAGCCTGAGGTCCTCAACATCCTTTCCTTTCTGAAGATGAAAAACCGGAGCTCATTATCTCAGGTGGCTTCCAGTCTTGAAAGCATGGATATGAACCCAGAATGCTTTGTGTCACCCCGCTGTACGAAGAAGCACAAATCTAAGCAGGTAATCCTGCCTGGCCAGTTGTTTGGATGTTACTTATGTTCTGAAATAATAAGAAACATTCCATCTGATGAATGTCATCTTCATGATAATTCAGTTGATAGAGTAATTTGACTATGTGATGGGTTATTTAATGATAGAATTATTGCTAGTTTTGTGAAAGGTGATTATACTGCTGATTGAACATAGTAATAATCCCAGGTTGAATGTCATAAAGAAGAATGGATGAGTGGGTGGATGGATGGAGGAATGAATGAATGGGAATGAACTATATCCATATAGTTCCAGTGGAGCTTGTACTTACTGTTGTAACTGGGAATCTGGAACTCTCAGAATGCTGGCAAATCTGTTTCTGCCTAGCTGGCTGCGCGGATCCTGGAAGCACATCAGAACGTGGCCCAGATGCCTCTGGTGGAAGCCAAACTACGGTTCATCCAGGCGTGGCAGTCCCTACCGGAATTTGGCCTCACCTACTACCTTGTCAGGTGATTACAGTGTCTACTTGCCCCTCACTTGCCTTTCAGTCATAGGTGATTCATCTGTTCTTATTTTAGAACTGCGCCATTTTGCAAATGGCCCAGATACTTTCGACTGTCCTTAAGAACTATCTGAACCTTCTGTTCAATGTGTCAGAGCCCTCTGAAGCTGAGCTAAAGGTAAGAAAGTAAAGTTTACAAAGAGACTTTGTTCTTTGAGGATAGGCACCTTCGCCAAGCCAGGAGGAGAATCTCAGTTGCTGAGTTTGTGCATCTGCGGCAGCCTTTCAAGCCAGGACTTCCTCACTGAGTGGCCCATGTGCAGTTTAATAGAACCCCAGGTCTCTAGATAAATGTTCCAGATCTAATGTTCACCCAACTTTTTCAGGTCAAGACCCTGTTCCTGCTGGCCTCTAATCTCTGGTTCTGGATACCCCATAGTAACTCGTCTGTTACCTCCTGGTATTTTACAGAAAAGAATAGAGATCCAGGGAAAAAGAACTAAAGTGCCTTATCCAAATTCACCCGGTAGTAAGGGGCGCACCCTGACATAAGGCCAAGGGTCCTCGCTGGTAATTTGCACCCAGTTTGACAGTTGTAAATAAAATGAATTGTTTCACAAAATGTGCTCATAAACATGCTTGGATAATAAATTACATCACTTTTTTTTTATTCAGCAAGGAAAATTTGTGCTTAAGAAAAATTTATTGTGGTGCCAAAAATAGTATATTGTTTTCTCATTTTCTAACTTGGAAGCTTGGCTTTTGTCTTAGTATGTTCACATGTATGAAAGTGGAATTTGCATTGCTTTCTTGCCTTTTTTCCAAAGATGTGGTTCCTCCTGCCTCTGCTAGGAAAGGAATATACTAGACTTTTCCATTCACTGAAACATCTCATCCGACTTCTGTCCCCACCATTTGTCTTAGCAAACAATTCCTTCTGCTTTATTCATCCCGACAAAAAGAGTGGGGTAGGCAGAGCTTACTTGCACTCAGGAGACAAGAGGAAGGAGAAGTGATTTCAAGGCCTGAATACCAGCCTAAGCTGTATAGCCAGACTCCCTAAGTGTGCTTGCCTAATGTGTTCAAGGCTCTAGGTTCCATCTCTGGCACAGAGGTAAAAGGTGAAAGGAGGGCAGGGTCTTGCTGGATATCCACATGTACTCTGAGGTTGACCTCATATAGTAGAAGGAACAAGGATGCTTCGGGTCCCGCTTCTGGTTTCACCTCAGCTTTCCACCCTGGATGTTTGCATTGTTTATATCACGATTCAGCTTTTGAACTTGCCCAGCGGCTATGGGAGCCTCCTGCATGAACTGGTCCAGCAGCTAAACGATGCACCCGTGCAGCACTGGGAGTCACATGCCTGATCCCTTGTGAAGTATGCATGCAGTCACACAGACCCCCAAGGACAATTCTTCCTTAGCACTACCTGCCCCTTTGCCTGTTCCACCCCCTCAGCTTCCACCACTGCCCACCTTCACCATCTGCTTGGAGAAAGGAGACTTTGCTGGAGCCATAGGAACTTGCCAGTCCTAAGAAACCTAGGTCTGCCCTTCGCGAGTCCCAAGAGACTGACAGCAAGCGGTCCAAGCAGCTTCCATATGTTAAAGAAAAGCAGCTGGAGCAAAAACTGCCTTTGCTTGTGATGTAAACATTGAACAGCTGTGTGACTCACTGGCCTGCCATGCAGGAAACCTCGGGTCCATCCCAGCGCTGCATAAAACCAGGTGTCATGAATCAAGCCTATAGTCCCAGCGCTTGAGAGATGGGGGCCTGAGCCATAGGAGACCCTGACTCAGGAAAGAAGAAAGGAAGGAAGGGAGACATTAAGATAACAATGAATAATGAAAGGCCTGGGGGGGTCCTGTAAGATGGCTCAGAGGGTAAACGTGCTTTTTCACAAACCTGTCAACTGAATTTGATCCTCAGTTTATGGAGGAGCCTACCCGGTAGATGGAGAGAACTGACTTCTGAAAATTATTTGCTATCTAGATGTCTAGTGTCTTCGTGTTCTCTTCCACCCTTCTCTACCTCACAAAATATTTTGTTAAATATAAGGATGATTCCAGAATGTAGGTCAAAGATAAAAAGGAGAAGATGAGATGCGGAAAGCGATTTATTCAACTAGAATTTTCTCAAGTTACACTTTCTTTTCTGCAGCACCCACAGTGACATCAGCACCCCCACCTCACATCATTCTCTCCCCCCATTTCCGCTGCTTTAGCAGAATGGCTCCAGTATGCACTGTGTCTAATTCCTTTCCTTCTATTCCCTCCCAAACCCGCTCCACAGGGGTCCCTGCCCCACTCCACTGCCTTCCGTGCTGTCATCAAGGTCACCACTGGTCACCAAATGGGCCAGCTGAGTCCTCTGCTTCAGCAGCACTTGACGGTGAAGCTTGTCTCTCCCTGACCCTCTCACCCACCTTAACTTCTAACACAGCCCACATTCCCTCGTGAGGAGCGAGTTTGTTTGTCTGTTTCAGCCTCTTTTCCCAGTTCTTTCTCCTCTTTCTGATCTCCTAGAACTCTGGAGCACGCGGGCTCTCTGGTCCTGGGACACTTCTCAGTCTGTAGCCTCCTCTTGGGGCTCAGCAACTCATTTGGCTTCCTCTATATGCTGATTATGCTGAAATGTGTATCTCGAGCCAGAACTCTTTCTTTAGCTTCAGATTCAACAATCCAATTGCTATGGTGTCTAAAGAGTGATAGCTCATCTTTCCAGGTCCCAAACACCTGTTCTTTCCCCTAAAACCACCCCTCTCCGCCTTATCCTAAACCTCGCCTCGCAGGTCCTCCCTGCAGCCGTTCCTGCCTAAGAGACAGGTCTCCTGCACTGACATCCATCTGTTGGCAAATCCTGCAACTCTCCTCAGAACACAGGCAGAATCTCCATCATCTGTGGCCCAGATCGTAGTGACTGACCAGTGAGATCCTCCCTGTCGCCCTCCTCCACTCAACCACACTGGCCCCAGGCAGTCCTTGAGTAAACTCACACACCGTTCCCTCTGTCCAGGATACTCTTTCCCCAGATGTCCACGTGGCTCTGTCCCTGCCAGACATCAGCTCTTTGATCAAACATCCCCCTCTTCCTGACCTCCGCAGTTAAAGCTGTAACAACCTCACGCCAGCATTTCCTATCCACGTCTTGCATTTCCTCTGCAATCCTTTCTGACACATTTATTTCACTTACTCATGATCTTTACTTCCCATTAGTCAGGAATATTCTATTGTGGTTCATCCTTGTCCCCCAGGGCAGGAACAGAGTCAGTGCTATATTCGTGAGACAGAGTCACAACCCCTGAGCCATCTCTCCAGCCCTAGTGCTATATTCGTATGAAGTGACTTGACCCTTATTTCATTCTCCTCTGACTCCAGCTTCAGATAAAGAATGTCTTCAGGACAACCTCCACTCCCTCTAACCATATTTATATTAAAAAAAATCACAGATCCCTCATTATTCTTTCTTCTGAAATGATTTAGAAATGTTATTGTGCAATCTTTAAGAATTTTTGTACATGAGAACAGTCCCATCTTTTAAATAATACTGTTTTGCAGATTTAAAGGGATCAAGAAAGATGATATTCTGGGAGTTTCATACAATCGGTTGATCAGAATTGATGCGGCCACAGGGATCCCAATTACAACGTGGAGATTCACCAACATGAAGCAGTGGAATGTCAACTGGGAAACCCGGCAGGTGAAGAGCTGTTAATATTCTATGCTGATCCCATAAATGTTCGTTCTCTCAGAAATTCAGATCATTCCGATCTTTAAAAGATACCTCCTTGTATAGAACTGATAAACCATGGCCATGTGATAAATGCCTGCTAAAATAATCACGTGCATTTCTGGACAGTTTCCTCACAAGTACAAGCCCAGAGTTCTTCAATTAATACTACAGGGTGGCTTATTCTTCATATAGACGTTCCATACAGACAGGTGGTTTTTTAAACTTTCATAAGCTTACCACAGGATTAGGTGCAATTTAGACCAATTGTTGCTCAGCAGAAACAACCTTAGAAGAAACTGCTCCACAAAAGAAATCTAAAATAGATTTTGGAGCCAGTGAGAGCTCACAGGACATCTGCAAACCATGGTGGAAGAAGTGAACTGACTTCTAAATGTCTCTCCCTGTACATTATGGCATACCCTCCCCCCTCTCTCTCTCTCTCTTTCTCTCTCTCTCTCTTTCTCTCTCTCTCCTTTCCTCCTTTCCTCTGTCTCTTATCTTATTTAAAAAATAAGACAAACAAAAACCAAAGCAGGATTCTTCTCACTGTCTGCCAAGAATTCTAAGTGGCTGTGGACCCAGAGTTGCTGCTACTGGAGACCACCACATGCTCCGAGCAGCAGCCAAGGGGCACAGAGACGACCAGGGCCAACCCAAAGCCTCAGCCCTGTGACAGCTGCCACCACTTTGCATCCTAGAACAGTGTTCAGGCCAAGGTCTCGGTCACTTCTCGACAAAGCTAGAGCCACCTTAGCATCTGACTGCTGGTGTTTCTGGTATGAGAAGATGTCGCCATTATTCCTTTGGCATTTTCATTTTTCTAATAGAAAGCCATCATCGTGAAAAAACAGTGAGACACGCCCACACTGTGTTTAAGAATGCTCGACTCACCTCCACAGAATTAGTGTCTGGGCACACGTGGAGAACAAAGTCCATAGATTAGCTGTAACATTTTTTCCATTTTTATTTATTTATTTCTGTTTTTACAAGCGTATTGAGTATTCATCTCAGTTTCCCTCCTTCACATTGCCTCCATTTCCTTTCCCTTTCCCTCCCTCTTCGTCATACTCCGTCTATGGACTTCAGGGTTCCCTCTGGCTTGTCTACTCCTGTGGAGGCTCAGGTCTTCGTAGTATAGCACTTACCTCTCCTGAGGCCACCTCGTTGATATGTGCATCTCCCTTCATGCAGAGCAGCTTGATGAACTATCTTCCTGTCTATAGGTTCATTGGCTGTCTTCCGTATTGATCTATTTCTTTCCTTTTTTTAGGTTCTTGTTCTAGTTTGCAGTACCAGGGATGGGCACCATTCTGACGAGCAGGTCTTGAGTCCAATCAGAAAGCTGTTGGTTGTCTCCTTGGTACTGGTGATCACCTGTTGCCATGGTGTTTTATATTGCAGCTTATAGATCTCATGCCATTGATGGGGCTTGTGTTTAAAAACCTCTCCCAGCAGCTTCTGCAGTGTTCCTTGGTGTTGTGTAAACTATCCAGCAAGGAGAAAGTCCTCAGACCAGTGCCAGTTGATGCATTTTGCCATTTACGTTGCATCTTCAATAATAGGGTCTTACAGACAGTTTTTGGAGAGCAACCAAGAGCAATGGCAAAAGCCTATAATGTTTTGGGGTCTTTAAGACCTCTCTGACCAACATTTTATCAGGAAGTGCCACATTCCCATTACTTCTAGTATAATTTTGTCCTTGGGTTCTAAGTGGATCAGCTCAAGGCTTTTTTTCCTCTCATTTTGCTCACTCTATGCTCCTCTGCATAAGGACTGCTCATTCTTATCCTTTTTTTTACATATTGCTAGCATAGGATGTTCCTTTGGGGTTGCTTCCTACAATCTTCGGGTTTTTCTGTAAGTCCATCTGTCCTTCCTATCTCCCATCCTGTCATTCCCCACTATGTATTTTTTTCAGTTATTCCCTCTTGTCCTGAGATCCTAAATCTCCCCTTTAAAGGGTTTCACCCTAACCATCCCTTCCCACCTTCCCACTCTCAGGTCTTTTTCAAATTTTCTGGCTCTTACATTGCTTCCAATCCAAATACATTGTAAAGGATCAGTTCGGTCATCCACATACACGAGAGAACATAGCTTAACTTCCCGTGTCTGAAAAACCTCACTCAATATTAAAGTTTCCAGTTCCATCCACTTACCAGAAAATTCCATAATCTAATCTTTCTGATGGCTAAGTAATATTCCATTGTGTATATGTACCACATTTTCATTTTCCATTCCTCTGTTAATGGGCATGTTGGCTGATTCCTATTTTCACTATTGTGAATAGAGCTGCAATGAACATAGATGAACAAGTAAGTGTCTTTGTAATAAGATGTAGAGTCTTTTGGGAATATTCCAAGGAGTGGTATAGCTGAATTATATAACAGTTCCATCTTAAGCTTTCTGAGGGACCTCCATACTGGTCTCCATAGAGGCTGTACCAGTTTACACTCCCACCAGCAGTGAATAAGTGTCCCTTTTTCTCCTCAGCCTTGCCAGCAATCTCTGTTGTTTGTGTTCTTGATCTTAACCATTCTGACTGGAGTAAGATGGTATCACAGGGTTGTTTTGATTTGCATTTCTCTGATAATCAAAGAAGTTAAGCATCTTTTAAGGTATTTGACATTTCAATTTCTTTTTGGATGAAATCCATGCTCTTTCTTCTAATAATTTCAGAGTTTCAGGTTTAATATCGAAGTCTTTGATCCATTTGGAGTTGACTTTTGTATAAAGAGAGACGCAACAGTCAATTTTTATTCTTCTACATGTAGATGTCCAATTTTCTTAGCACCACTTGTTGAAGATGCTGTCTTTTCCCCAGTGTGCATGTTTGGCACCTTTGTCAAAAATTAAGTGGCTATATGTGTGGGAGTTTATATCTGGGTCCTCTGTTCTGATCCATTGGTTTTTGTGCCTGTACCCAGCTGATTATATTACTACAGCTCTGAAATATAGTTTGAAATCTGGCTGGTGATACCTCCAGCAGTATTCTTATTGCCCAAAATTGGTTTTGCTAATCATGGTTTTTTGTTCTTTCACATGAATTGTGAGATTGTTTCTTCCAGTTCTGTGAAGAATTGCATTGGAATTTTAATTGGAATTGCATTGAATTTGTAGCTTTGGGTAAGATGGTCATTTTCACAATATTGACCTTACCAATCCATGAACAAAGGTCTTTCCATCTTCTAGTATCTTCATTAATTCCTTTCAGCAGTGTTTTGCAGTTTCCATTGTACAGATCTTTTATTTTCTTGGTTAAATTTATTCCAATGTATTTTATTTCCTTTGTAGCTGTAAATGGGATTAATTCTTTCATTTCTTTCTCAGCTTGTTTGTCTCTGGTTTATAGGAAGGCTACTGATTTTTGTATGTTGATTTTGTTCCCTGCCACTTTACTGAACTTGTTTATTAATTCGAGTAGTTTCTGAGTGGAGTCATAAGGATCTCTCAAGTATGGAATCTGCAAATAGAGATACTTTGATTTCTTCCTTTACTTATCTGTATCCCTTTTATTTCCTTCTCTTGCCTTACTGCTGTAGCTAGGACTTCAAGCACAATATTGAACAATGTTTACTTTAAGCTTGTCTTATATAGGCTATCCTGTAGCAAGTTGAGATAGGTCCCTTTCATTCCTGTTTTCTCCAAAACTTTTATCATGAACGGATGTTAGATTTTGTCAAATGCTCTTTCTGTATCGATTGAGAGGATCAAGCTCTAGCATTTTAAAGTCTAGTGTCTAAGACACACCTGTTTCGGTGAGCAGGAGCCCCATCCATTTCTAACAGGCCATTGGTCATTCTTTTGGGAATAACTAGCAGCCATTCTCTAAGTCTCCATGTGCTTAGAAATACCCTTCCTCCTGGAGGGGTCCAGAGCAGTGTCTGCAGGAAAACCTAGGCAGGCCTTGTGTTCTTAGTGAGAGGCCACAGCCAGCAATGACGCCTCACTCCTGTGAACCCAGCTAAAACACAGAGTATTGCTGCAAACTTAGGGCTGCTAGCCTGGGCTACTCACTGAGCTCCAGGTGAGCTTGGACTGCTGAGTGAGACACTGTCTCAGGAAAAGAAGAGAGGAGGGGAGGGGAGAGGAGGAGGGAGGGGAGTCTGCAGAGCTGGCTGCTAGCGCTTGGGAAACCTGAACAAGGACAGTGGAAAATACGAGCTGGGAAAGATTCACCAGGTGCACATCAAAGTCGATACCACAAGAGGGCGCAGAGAGCAAAGATACAAAACATTTCACAAAATGTTTTGTGAGAGCGCTATTTACAGTGATGGTTTGCTGTGTGGTGTTGGGGGGCATAAATCCACCAGCCATACCAGCAGTCCTCAGCCCCAGTCCATCTCCAGCAAAGCAGTTTCTTCCTCATCCTGTCCTGTCAGAGTTTAACCGTGGCCATCACTTCTCTTCCAGGTGGCAATCGAGTTTGACCAGAATGTCTCCATCGCGTTTACTTGCCTGAGTGCTGATTGCAAGGTCGTGCATGAGTACATCGGTGGCTACATTTTCTTGTCCACCCGCTCTAAGGACCAGAATGAGACCCTGGATGAGGACCTCTTTCACAAATTGACTGGCGGTCAGGACTGAGCGAAGCAGTCCTGCTTAGCCTACACAGAGGATGGCGTCCTGCTGGGACAGGCGAGATCTGTGGTAGTGCGCCAGTTTCTTACTGGTCACCAGACACTCCTCGGATCTTTGCCTTACCTGAAAACCCTGCCAGCACATCCCTTTCCTTCCTTCCTTTGCCCAGTGCTGCTAATCAGTAGTAGCTGGGGTGCCTTTGTTGTTTACCAGGGAGGGAAGAAGAGGGTGGCACTGTAAGATTCCTCTGTGGCCCAGCACAGAACTCCAGTTCTGTGATATGCAGCACATGCAAGTGTGACTCTAAGCGGGCCTCCAGCTTGTGTGCCTCATGGTAAGTCAGCTGCGAAAGCAGAAGGTAAAATCCACATCTACCCACTCCAAACCTATTCCACAAACTCAGGTCTGGAAAGAAGTAGGCCTTTCCTAAACAAAACTGATTATAACTCTCGTCTTGCCTGAGTGGCAGAGGAAGTCTCTACACATGCTTTTTCCTTAGAGGTCAAAGAGGTGAAAGGGAGGAAGAACAGGGGTCTCAATGTTGTATCTGTTGAGATGACCACTGACCCATGTGGTTTTAATCTTTAGTCTTCGTTTTATTGCTGACACCAAAAGCCCCCAATTCTAGGGAATCCCACAGATATATTAAAGTCCTTCTTAAAGACCCCAGTAACAAAGGGTATAGGAACGCATTTTTCAGCACACATGTGTGTCCTGGTTGCTTCTGCCACGCCTGGGGCTTGGGAAGACAGGCCATGTTCTCTGTTGATAAAAACCAATTCCAGTCAGGCCTCCAACCAGCCATGTGAGGAAGGAAGGGCAGATCTGTTTGCAGAGACAACCAGGCTCAAAGTCAGGACCAGCAGCTGCCTCAGGAGTCTCTCTGGTATGAGTGGTAGGAAGTGCTCCAGGAGTTAGTGCCTGTTTATGATTCTTGACCTTTTCCCTAAACACCTTTGGCTTTGTAAGTTACAAGCCAATACCAGACCTTTTTTTTTTTTTTTCCTCCCTCTCTTTTTTTTACTGTGCTATACTTGCCCTGAGACGTGCAGGAGTCATTAATAGCTATTCAAATTGCCACCTTCTGGTCTGGTTTGTTCACAGAGGGGTGAGCAGATTTTGAGAAGGTGAAAAGCAGTATCAGAGGTACAGGGAAATCAGAAGCACTATTTTATTTTATCTTGTTCCTACGAAGCCGCCTCCTTCCACACAAAGAACTCAAGTTGAAAGGATACAACGGAAGTTCTACTTCACACCACTGTTCTCTTAGGGCAACAACTCTGGAGCCCATGGCCAGGGCCCAACAAGTCTCAGCTCTCCCTTTGTTTCCCAACACAGCCCCCTGGGAAGTGAAGGTTCTGCTCTTCTGGAGTCATGTGGAGACAGCCTTGGCCAGAGAACAGGGTCTGGGTGAGAAGCACCTTCTGGAAACCCTTTCAGTCTCTCCTTAGAGGCTCATATCCATGCGTCTTCCAGATACCCACTGAATTTCTGGGCACATCTTGAAGCTCACCACACTGTATACAATGGAGGGGGGAGGGTTCCCCATTCCTCTACAATCCTGGTTCTTCCATTTAGATCTATAAGGTTACAGTGGGCCTTATATCAGAACACTCCTTGATTGCACGCGACTGTTTGCTGCAGACACCGCGCTGCCTGCCTAGTTTAACTTAGGCAGTTCTCTGGTCTGTCTGCTGTCTCAGCATTTCATGGATGGCTGACATTTCCATGAAAGGCTCAAAGAAACCGAGTGGATTTTAACCAACTTTTTACACCTTTCAGGGCAAATTTCTTTCATGATTACACAGCCACATCCCACAGGAATAAACAAGTGTGGCGAGAACAGCTCAAACGTGCATTCCAAAGAGCCACTTAAGGATTTTGGAGGGTTTTAGTTTAATCTACTTGTTTTTTTTTTTTTTTATTTTGTAACATTGGATACAAAAGGTCAAGTCGACTTACTGATAATGGAATTTTAAATTAATGTGTGCCTTTCACATCCATTTGCTCTCTTATCAGCCATAGATGCTAAAATCTGCATCCTTCTATTATTTTAATACTACTTGTTTAATTAAAAGATTTGTATGAACGTAGTACAGTCCAGTTGGTCCAGCTGTGTGCTGCCTGGCCCACAGTCTCTTTAAGGGCAAACATTCCTTCTGCTAGGGAAGAGAACAACCTTCAGGTCTCACAGAAGCCTCTGCACACCATTCATGAAAGAGTGAGTGATCCAAGCCTCGAGGGGTTCATTTAGAACCTCTCTTGATTTTTACAGGCAACTCCTCTCTTTCTGGCTCGTCATGAAACTTCGGGTCCCAAGACTGCCTTACTGTGAGGTCAGGGAAACTAAAGGCACTATTTTACCTTGTTATATGAATACATTTCCTTTTACACGACTCAGGTTGAATTCTTTGTGTGAAAACAGTACATGTACATCTACCTCTTCAAAAGCTAGCAGAAATCAAAGAAGTGCATATCTAGAGAAAAGAACAGCTAGCATCTTGGATGTGCATAGCTGAATGTTTGACACGTTTCCTTGTGACAAGTGACCTCTCCCAGGTGGTGACATTCAGCTCCCACATTAACCCATGGAGGCAAGCTGCTCATTCTGCAAGGATTTAAAACAAGCTGGGAGGGTAAAACGTGCTCAGAATCGCATGATCAAGAACCAGCGGAACCAGGATCCAAAGCCCAGGACTGCTCCGCCTCGAGCAACTTACTCTTCCTGCCACAGCCAGTAAGGCTCAGTGTTTCTACTCACAGCCTCAGTGTGACTCAGCATCCCCACGCTCAGCCCTGATGCGGCTCAGTGTCCGACATCACGCTAGCAGGAAGGAGTCCTCATCTTATGTAAAGTGGCTGCCAAAGAGTTACACAGGGAAAGGCACCGAAAGGTCTGGGAGAAAGAGACATGGGGAGGTACTTAAGACAAAGACATCAGAGAGCATCCCTCTGTGTTACTTCACATCCCTTCTCCCCCTCATCCTCTCTACTGCCATAGGTCCTGAGTCCTGGAAACCACAGTATCAACTGTGAGCGTCAACACCGAACTGCTGCTTATGTTAGAAGGTCTTCCCTTTCCTTCATCTCACCGAAGCCTGTAGGATATATTGAATGCTATCAGAGGGAGGATATTGGGCTCCCTATTCTTGTCTCACTAGTACTGGTCCTGCTGTATTTGAGGTGGTTAAGTTCTCACATTTCTCTGCATAGGAAATTTTGCAAAATGAAGGACGGGGCCCTAATAATTAAGCCATCCTGAGCCCAGACTCCCACAGAATCCAGGCCCAATGTCAGCAGAGAGTATAGAGAACCTCCAGAAATCTCCCAACATTTGCCCTCACATCACATCGACCCAAAACTCAGTTCTGTGGTTCATCCCTACCAAAACTCAGGTCAGAAGTTAATAGGCAATGAAATGAGTGTACTGGCGTCGTGTAGGAACCATAAGAGTAAGCATGTACCTCCGTTGTCCTCTCCTTTTCATAAATACCAGCATGTGATGCCACCATGCAAGGAGCAGTACCAAGCCTTCACTAAAGGTCTAGTAAATGCCAGCACCATGCTTTTAGGCTCCTAAAGCTTTGCACCAAAATAAATCTGTTTTCTTTACAGACTACTCCAACTCAGGTAATCTCTTATAACAACAGATGGACTGAGGCACTTCTGTTACCTCAGAAGAGTCCCAGAGGAGAAAAAGGTAAAGGCAAGCAAACCATAGAGGCTGCTCTGAACTAACTCGTGCTCCTTCCTAACGACTCTAGGAGAACTCTTGCAGCCACACAGATGTATCTCATTTCTCTGACTCACAGTGTGACCTTGTATCAATCTGTCACAACTTGAAAACTGAACGCTTGAGCTCTAGGCACAGTTGTGAAGAATTGGTAGTTGAATTGAACTCTGGGCAAGCCTGCTGGAGATTGTCTAGTTTATGGGAAGGCCTAGCCCATGGTGGTTGGGGTTAGTGGATAATTTGGAAGAAACCGGTTAGGGAATTAAGCATCCTTTGGTATGTTGATCTGGCAAATAAGGATTGTCCTCCTCGCAGCAGTCCTGTGGATTTGGTGTGATAGATTCCTTCAGCTCATGGTGGTGTGTGCTCTCCTGACAAGCTGGACAAGGAACCATAACTGGACTCTCACAAGAAAGAATAAAACCTCTTGTTCCCTTAAGCTGTTTAGTCATGAATTTATCAGTAACATGCAAAGTAACTGAAATACCTTGAAAAATTCTCTTCTTCACGCTTCAGTCTCTTTAGTTGGTTCAGATCATGCAGCCACTCCTTAGCCATCCAAATGTTATGTGGGGACAAACATAGGGTTTCTCTTCTTTGCTCTTTGAAATTACAAAGTAAGGTCTTTAGCTGCTCATTGAAGACTCTGGCATGCAAATGTGAACCCTGGAAGAAGGCCGAGCCCTTTTCTGAGGGAGCAGAGGGCTTTTGGAAGAAATGGGCCCATCGCCCCAAATCTGTGTCCTCTGACTCAAAAGATGTGTCATCATGAAAGGTCTTGGTGGCCCTAAACAGGGCCTGTAATGGGGAAGGCAAATGAGGTTCAAATTCACAGTGTGCTGGCAGCAGAGCAGCTAGATGGAGCTCAACACCTGCGGGTAGAGGAACTCCCACACACGCCATATGGCTGTGCGAAGAGCGCAGGCTGCTGCTCTGGCAGCACTATGAGGTAATGGTGGATATTCTGGAATGAGGACTGGAGATGGAGGTCTGACCAGTGCTTACAAGAGGGCACCACATCTGTGTGCTGTCACTCAAAGACTGCAGCCAGGCCTGCCCATGGGACTCAGTGTTATCTTTTTAAAATGTAGAACAGTGAGTTGGCTCAATTGATAAAGCATTTGCCACCAAGCCTGACACCCTGAGTTGGATCCCCAGAACTCACATGATAGGAGAAAACCAGCTTTGCAAGTTGTCCTCTGATCTCCACAAATACTGTCACATATGCGCGTACACACACACATACACCCCCCCACACACACACATTCATCAATCGATTACAATAAATGTTTTTTTTAAAAGTATTAGTGTAGAACCAGTGTCTCTCTTCCAGCAGGTACATCCACTTAAGCTTCTGCAGAGAAACAACCTCATTGCTACAAAGGACCAGAGGCCAAGCACTAAGTCCACAGAGTACTAAGTCCTGCAGCTTGAAGCCTTGCTACTTAAAGTATGGTCCTCAGCCAGCAGCATCTATCAGAAACGCTGGGCTCAAACCAGAATGGCAGTCACAAGGCTGCCATTCGAAAGGAGGTCTCACTGTCAGAGCTGAGCAGGTGCCAACACAACTTCATCATCCGAGCTACCTGGTTATGTGAATTGCATTTCCTGAGAGGAAGGCAGACTTAGCACTGTCAGATATGCTTTGGGACAAGAAAAGTGCCAAGAAGTAAAATGGTGACATAAACCAGTGTGCGTGCATGCATTCGAGAGCACGTGCATGTGTACATACATGCATGTGTGCATGAAAGCAAGTGCATATGAACATGTGCATGTGTGTGAGGAAGGGTATGCATGTGTGGGCATATATACATGTGAAAGCACATGTGTGCATGTATGCATATATGTGAGAATATATGTATGTACATGTGTGTGAGTGTGAGAGAGTATGCATGTCTGAATGTGCGACAGAGAAAGAGAGAGAGAGAGAGAGAAAATGTAGTAAGGGTTGTCTGTGCTTCCTGCCTCCTGTTAGAAATAAGTCTGGGAACTCAAGTCTTAGGTACATAAGCAAGGCAAAGCTTTACTTCTGCAGAAATATGTATAGCAATAATTTAGTCAAGAACACATGGACTTTCATTCTTAACACCAGAGCTTGGCCTCAAATTCTGCTGTAAGCGTGAGCTACTTCATGATGCAGTTAGCTGATTTACATAGAAGGAGGCTAGAGTGGAGAAAGGGGGCATAGTTTTGATGGGACTTTTCAGAAAACATAAGTTACTGTGCTAAATAACAACATGATCTTTTAATGGGACATTATATTTAGATTTCAAGACCTGTTGATTTATGAGGGAATACTTGTCAAGTAATGATGTTTTCAAAATGGAGTCTCGTTTTTATTTTACCCCTTTGATAGAAAAGCATTTCTCTTACATTTCTCACAAGAATCTCTCCATCCATCCCCTATCCCCTCTCCAGTCAGGTAGACATTGTTAGTTCCATTTCATGAATCCTGAAATGATGTACTGGATCCAGAAACTCCGTGGTCAAGGGAACACTGATTTACCTACTCCTGCAGTGTGAGGGGTCACACCACCGCCAGTCTGACAAGAGTGGATATGCACTTGGAAGGAGCCATGAACCTCAGGTGGTCTAGCTAAGGTGAACTACCTCTAGCATACAACAGAATTTGCACACAAGCTAAGCAATTTGTCGAGATAACTGACTAATGCTCAGGAAGCAAGGTTTTGCATCCAGACCTGAACTGCAATCTAGATTTCCCATAGGAATACCAGCCTGCCAAAGCCAGGAATCCCAGGTTGTAGTTATTCCTTACTATGTCCCTGAGGGAATTTTTCAAGGACACATTTAGATAAGTTCTATAAAACTCTATAGAAATTTTTCCCCTTCGGTTACTTTATGCTATATTTTAAATGCCAAATTTTCTGTTAAACAGCTTCTCAGATCTGAAGTGTTGGCTCGTTTGTTCAATGTGACATCTTTTTGCAAATCTGGGTCAGAGGTGGACTCAAGAGGGAAGAAAACATTATTGTTTTCCCTACAGAAAGGACACCCAGTCGCGGCCAAAGGTACAGTCAGCCCTACCCCAAGTGCTTGGCCCAACTCCTGCTACTTACTATTGCACATGGTTGGGACGAAATCCCAGTAGAAAACAGCACCTTCTCCTTAGGGACCAAGCTATTTTTCGAGACAAGAAATGAAATACCGCTGTCCTGACCTTTTCTTCCCTTGGTAACGATTCTGGAAATCAGAGAGTCATCAGGAGAACAAGTAAATGGCCAAATACGTGGCAAGGAGCTGTGAGTAATTCCCCTCCCAGGAACCTGTGGGGCAAAGGGCTGTGAACATAAATGCATCTGTGGCCAGGAAATGCACAGGGACGTGGTTGTCAGATAATAGGCCACTTGTGGGACATGTTCTTACTGGTATTGATAAGGGACAAGAGGAATAGATAGAGACCCCTTTGTATTCTCTTACGGACACACTTGCAAATCCTCGTGTACACGTTATTCCTAGTTTAGCACACCCACACATTAACGTTTTAGCTGTTCTACGTAACTCCCTTCCAGACCAGTTATCCATGGTGGAATATGACAAGCAGAGCAGAAACTAGCCGCTTGAAGTTTCAGGAAGTGCCCTCATCCACAGAATGAGGGGAGAGGGCAAGAGATGGTCATGAGAAGGCACAGACATCACGAGTCCCAGCAACGTGGCTGACACATGACCGGAAGGCAAGTCACTGCACAGCAGCTCACTGCCTTTGCCACACCCTGATTTTTACCTTGTGATCTTCTGGGGCCGACGACATATTTAGGATGTTCGTCCTCTGTCTTCTAGATTGCCAGTTCTCTGAACAAGCAAGGTTTTAATTCCCTTCTCTATTCCTCTATTCATTGATATCTGCCACAAACTATGGTGTTCCACTTCCAGTGTTCACATATCTTAAAAATACCACATGAAGGGCTGGAGAGGTGGCTCAGGGGATAAGCCTCCGCCTTGCAGGCGGAAGGTCCTGAGTTTGGATCCCAGATCCCACGTATAGACGCCAGGTGGAAGCGGGGGCGGCCTGCGCTTCTGGTCCTGGTAGGGCGGAGCCTGTGAATCCCGGGACAGAGTAAACAAGAAGGAAGTGGAGGCGTCCATGGTGGTTCGCGAATTCGTCCGTGGTTCTACACACACACATACACACATGCGGGCACATACATACGCACACACGCACAATTGAATAAATAATAATAATAATAAAAAAAATTAAAAAAAAAATACCGCATGAAGGGTATGGGATGGCTCCAGGGCTAAAGTCTTTACCTCCCAAACGAAAAGACCTGAGTTTGGATCTTCAGATCTCACATAAAAATATCTGGCAGAACCTATAATCCCAGCCCTGGAAGTCATAGTCTGGAAAACCCCAGAGCAAAGCAATAAGGTGGAAGAGCAATTCAGGATGATTCCCAATGTCCTTCAGGCCTCTACAAATATTCACACTCCAGTGCCCTCTTATACATATGTCTATACACACACCAAAAAAGTACCACATGACATATATACATCTGAACCTAATGTAAACCTAGGGACTGACAATTTTCAAGCTGTGTTAGGTTCAGCAGATTGCAATGCAACCAAATTAATCTCTTTCCTTCTCTCTCTCTCTCTCTCTCTCTCTCTCTCTCTCTCTTCCTCCTTCTCTCTCTCTCCTCACAGCATTGAGTCTGGAATCCAGGACTTTCCACATAGAGGCAAACAATACTACTGAGCTGCACCCTAGCCTATAATTTTTTTTAAGTCAGAATCTTGCTGTGCAGTGCAGGCTGACTTCAAACTCAAAATCCTCCTGCTTTTAACCTCCTGGGCACTGAGATTACAGACACACAACACTATGTCTGGGCTCAATCAATTTATTTTAAGTCATATGCTTTTTTTTCCATGGAATTGTTTAACTACAAGTAACAGCAACATAGTGATTCAAACACAGAGAACTGTTTCTTTTTTTTTTTTTTTTTTATGTACAGCTAAGACAGGCCAGCCTTACTATATCTCGCTATGTAAGGCGATGGCCCCCATTTTCATCTTGTTTTTGTCTATCATTTTCCAGCTTGTACTCAAAGTAATCTCAGGGTCTAACATAGTTGCCATAGTTCCAAGCATGTCACATGACGTTAGCTAGCCTCCAGGGGTTTGACTACAGTGTCAATTTAACAGCTGTGAGAAATCAATGGTTGGAAAAAGGCCCATGAACAAGTCTGTAGGTTAATTCCTGTGGAAAACCCATTCATTCCATAGTGGGTGGTGCTTTCCAGTGGTGGCTCAGATAACAGGAAGCGCAAGGAGGAGGGACTTGCTTTTCCCTTATCCTGTGTCCATTTGCTGTGGAGTCTACTCTTCAAGCATTATTACCTTCTAGATCGCCGTCACCTTATTTGTTGCTGTCTCTACTGCTTCCATCCTTGGCTGACTCAACTGCTTCCATCCTTGGTTGACTCAGAGCTTGATCGTTTCCACTTTGTCACTGTTCCAGCTGCCTTTGGAGGCTCGTCTTGTAGTCCTTGCTACTGTTCGTTATTTATCATTGATGTTGGAGTCCAGCTGTTTATCACAACCCCCCAGCGAGATAGAGGATCGAGGCCTTCTCAGGATCCTTCAGTTCTGTGAGGCATTCCAGTTAAGAACAAAGCAGCTGGGGCTGGAGAGGTGGCTCAGGGGTTAAGCCTCTGCCTTGCAGGCGGAAGGTCCTGAGTTCGGATCCTAGACCCCAGGTCTAGACGCCGGGCAGAAGCGGGGGAGGCGTGTGTTTCTGGTCCTGGTAGGGCGGAGCCTGTGAATCCCGGGACAGAGTAAACGAGGAGGTGGAGGCGTCCATGGTGGTTCCTGAATTCATCGGTGGTTCTTCTATACACACACACACACACAC
The DNA here is from genome assembly GCA_023101885.1 of Typhlomys cinereus. Lineage (NCBI taxonomy): Eukaryota > Metazoa > Chordata > Mammalia > Rodentia > Platacanthomyidae > Typhlomys > Typhlomys cinereus. Next base: position 736,754 of record JALPQD010000326.1, on the reverse strand, counting down.
ACTCACACATATATCACACATGCACAATTGAATTTAAAAAAAAATCTTAAAAAAAAAAAGCCTGAAAGCTAATTTCAGATTCATTCTCAGACTTGCTTTATGAAATGAATGTCACTTATTTAAGAAGCGATAAATGAAAATAACACATGACTCATCCCAAAAGGGAGTGTGGCAAGCAAGAGTTGGTCAATAGTTCCTCATGTCTGGACTATCTCTCATGGATTCCATAAATATTTCACATAACTAACAATCACCAAGTTAGAGTGCTACTAACATATTGGGGATTAGTAGCCTCATATTTATAATCTATATTATTTTCAGTAATGATGGAATTCCATCACTATTTAAATCAACTTTTTAAAAAACTGTGCATGTTCCAACTCTGAAGTTACCATGCCGAATCTTCCCTTCTCGGCCCTCCCCAGCCCTTACCCTGAGGACAATGTGCTGGCCCTACTGCCACACTGCCCGGCAATGACAACACCCTCTCCTTCCACATCTGACCCACAATGTCCTTACTTGCTCCTGTACCACTGAGCAAAGGGCCCTTCGCCAGCCTTCTGAGGATCCCCCTGGAGACTTCCGAGGGGCTTTTTTCCTGCAGAATCAGCTTCTATGTTGTTCATTCACTCTTCCCCACATCCTAGTGTATGTCCACCCAGTCTATAAATGTATTCTGCCTCTCTAGGGCATTTTAAACATGACTGAAAACTCTTTGACAGCTCTCATGGTTTCAATGTGAGTTTGCATTCTCAGCTGTTATTAAAGGTCAAAAGCACCTTTAGGAGATAGAGCTTTGCTGGAAGAAGGCAGATCATAGAGAGCAGGCCTTGAGGATGAGTAGCCCTGCCCTGTTTCCACTAGAAGCCTGCTCCAGCAATCTGCTGCTTGTTATCTGCCTCCATGGTGATGGATGTAACCTAAGGTGTCTCTAGCTTCTGCTATCCACCATGCCTTCTGCTATGGGATTCCTGCCATAATGGACTATGTCTCCCCTCGAGCCGTAAACCAAATAAATCTCCCTTTCTCCCTTAAGCTTCTTGTACGAATGCTGTCTCACAGCAGCAGAGAGAGTGATTGCTTGTAAAGGTGGAGTCTGGGTCTCGCCTAGTAAACCAAGATGGGCTTGTGGATGAACTGACAAACAATACCACAGAAGTGCTACGTGACTTCCAGACAAAGGATTACAAAGGGCTTGTAACCTTGTTTATTACTCAAACATTTCCTCTTAGAACCCAAGGCTGTCCTGTTAGAAAGACAGATAAGAACTCCACTTGATTGTCTGCATAAAATCAAACCTACTAGCGATCCTCACCATTGTGCCAGACTTACATTTTCAAATGCCCTCTGTACAGCTGAATCCCATCTGTGCCCTCAACCAATGTTATCAGGGGAAAAAGAATCACCTATCCATGCTCTAAACAGAAGACACTGTAATGATTTGTTTCTAGTCACTGAAGTTTAGGGTATTATTAATAGCCAGAGCTAACTACAATACCCCCACCTCAGCTTAAACAGTCTACTTTGCCCCCATCTTTCTGCTGCATCTCACAGTAAAGCTTCCTGGTAAAGAGGCCGACACACTTTTTTGAGTTCTTAACACATGCCTTTCTCGCATCTATCCCTTCTTCCTCTGGTGCGTGCTTGCCAGAGTCATGAATCTCTTTCCTTTGTCCAGTTACTCAAACCTAGTTGTCCGTGTTCTTCTCAGTAAAGTGGGTCTTAATTTCACGATACCAAACTTCCCTAGGTTTTCTCCTTCCTCCCTGCTCTCCTGGTCAGCTACCTTGGCTTCTTCTGATCCACTCCTAAGGTTGACCCAGAACCCTTCTCTTCTCCTTTGTGAGCAGGTTCCCCAGCTGAGTACTTGCCTTAAGTACCATCTATCTGCTAATGCCTGTCAAGTGTGCAACTTCCCGCGCTCACCTGAGTTTCAGAGCAGAATGTCTCTTTAACTTGTCTTCAAGAACATCTCAAATTTTACATGATGGAAACAAAACCTGCCCCAGTCTGTGTGCATATGATCTCTCCACCCATTTCTCATCCAGTACCAGGGAGTCCTCTGGATACCTACTTTTCTTTCATCACTTACATGTCAGTTTCCTATGACTATTGTGACAAATACCATGAACTTAATGGCTTAAAAATAGCACACAATGACATTCAGCCACAAAAAGGAATGGAGTTTTTTTTTTTTTTTAATTTTTTTTATTTATTCAATTGTGCGTGTGTGCGTATGTATGTGTGCGCGCGCGTGTGTGTCTGTGTGTGTAGAACCACGGACGAATTCGCGAACCACCATGGACGCCTCCCACTTCCTCCGCCCCGGGATTCACAGGCTCCGCCCTACCAGGACCGGAAACACAGGCCGCCCCTGCTTCCTCCGCCCGGCTATACGTGGGATCTGGGATCCGAACTCAGGACCTTCTGCCTGCAAGGCAGAGGCTTAACCCCTGAGCCACCTCTCCAGCCCAGGAATGGAGTTTTGATATATGTTGTAATGTGTGTGTGCCTGGAAAAAAAGTGCTTAATGAAATCATCTAGGAGCAAAAGGATAAACACATCCTTTCCACTTACAAGAGACATTCTGAATGGGCAAATGAGGGAACAAACGGCAGAACAGCAGTTATCAGGAGCTAGATACAGGGAGTAAAGGGAGTTATCATTTAATGGTACAGAGTTTTTGTTTGGGATGGTGAAAAGTGCTTTAGGTTAAGTGTGCGTGCGTGTATGTATGTGTGTGTATGTATGTGTGTGTATGTATGTGTGTGTATGTATGTGTGTGTAGAACCACGGGCGAATTCGGGAACCACCATGGATGCCTCCACATCCTCCTTGTTTACTCTGCCCCAGGGATTCATAGGCTCCGCCTTACCAGGACCAGAAACGCAGGCCGCCCCCGCTTCTGCCCGGCGTCTATACGCGGGGTCTAGGATCCGAACTCAGGATCTTCTGCCTGCAAGGCAGAGGCTTAACCCCTGAGCCACCTCTCCAGCCCCTTATTTGCCTCCTTAGTTGATGTCAATGTTCGAGAAGGTTTTGACAACTTTAGGAAGTGGAGCTTTGCTGGAGGAAGAATTCCACAGGGGACTTCACCCTGCTTGTACTGGTAGTCTGCTCTTGCAGTGTGTAGTCTTTTTTCTTGGCATGGTGAACTAAGGGCAAACGAGTATTGCTTTAACAGAGTTTGGCCAAGTTTTGCCTACCTCCTGAAAACTTGCCTAAGATTAAATTCAAGTGCCTGGCTGAGGAAATTTCAAGACAAGGTAGTCTTGATAGTGTATCCTGAATGCTTTTTAGCATTCTTCTTAAGATTTATGGTGAAAAGAGCAAGGAATCAGGCAGAAAGAGATAAAAGCTGTGAGGTTTGGTGGTGAAAAATGTGAGGGCAAGCTTAAAGAGAGTGTAAACAGCAAAATGGTGAGTATTGTTAAAGAGATAAGCACCATTAGTAAGCCAAAGACTGGTATTCATTTGGACATTAGAAGAGGTCATATCCTGAGTACAAAATCCTTAAGGAAGACTCTCAGTCATAAAAATGCAAATTCTTTTGTAAGCAAAGAGCTGAAGGTCAGAATTCCAAAGGAATTGCTGCTCCACTGAAGCAAAAGGCCGAGGGAGAGTGAGTGTTCCTTCTGTCAGCACAGAGAAGCTGATCCAGTTGTGATCCAAAGGAGCCAGTCTCCAACACAAAGGCAGTAGCAGAACTTGGCAAAGCTATCCAATGTAGTACTTGTTTTAGAGCTATTAAAGATACAAGCATGAGAAGGATGTAAATTCCTTCTCCAAGGTTCAGTGACTGGTCGAAACCAGATAGTGTGTGGCAGGATTGAAAATCTGCAAAGAGGCCCAAGAAGGGCATTTTATATTGTAGAGTTAAAGCATGGACTGTGGTTGAGAAGCGGCAATGTGGGACATCTGTCAAGGTACAGCAGACCCTATCAACAGCATCTATTGTTATGCCAAAAGAAGAAAGACCCCCTACAGCTTTTACAGCAACAAGTCAATACACTGACTGGAAATTTCACACGCCACTTCCTGCTATCATTCACCTACTAAGCAACCTAGAAACATGATCCTTTCCAAACAGAGGGCCAGGAAGTACAATCATATCAAACAGAAGAAGAGTGAAATATATGTGGCACAGTCCCAAGGATTAGCACAGAACCTTTTACAAAACTATCCCTATGTAACCTTTTCCCCTCTCCTCTGACTACACCTCCACAGCACCTATAGCTACTTTCCTGCCATATTGAATCACCTGTCATCTCTCCTTTCCATTGCTCATGCCAAAGCCTCTACCTTAGATGGTCTTCAAAGATAACCACTGTGATCATTGACTACTCTTGCCTGCTCTTAATCTTCATGTAAATGGAACCATACAACATGTACTTTGCACATTTAGCTTCCTTCAGTCAACATAATGTCTTGAGATTCATCGTGTGCTGTTGAGCACTTTTTGTTCTTTTTCTTGTGGCTTTGTAGTAGCTTGTTGTATGGTTTTACCATCATTTTCTTTGTCCATATGCATGCAGTGTTTATACACATGTGTATGTTTACATGTGTGTGTATACATGTGTACATGTATGCATACATCTGGGGAGACCAGAGACGAACATCAGATGTCTCCCTCGATCACTCTTCACTTTACTTATTAAGGCAAAGTCTCTTGGTGACCCTAGAGCTTACTGATTCAGCTAGTTTAGCTAGTCGTCTTGCCTAGGATCCCCTATCTCTGTCTTCCAAGGGCTAGAATTACAGGTGAGTCACCACACCCACCTGAGTGTTAGAGGAGGAGTCCAAACTCTGGCCTTCACACTTCATGACAAATGCTTTATCCATTGAACCATCTCCCTATTGCCCATCTTTACTTATTTATAAGGCCTTGTGTTGTTTCCAATCAGGGGTACTTGGAAATGAAATTGTTATAACTATCCCTTTGGGCACTACTCATACTTCTTGACTATTAAGTTAGGAGTGTGACTGCTGAGTAATAGTGTAGTCCCATGCCTGTCATGGGGTTGTACTACCCAACATTCCCATGAGCAGTTCAAAAGAGTTCTTCTTTGTCCTTATCTTTGGAAATACTTGGTATTTGGACTTGTGAGTTTTGCTTGTTTGTTTGTTTAATTTTGGCCATCCTGTTAACTTTGTATTTTCATAGTGAGAGATGACGTTAAGCACATGTTCAGCTGCTTATTGGGTGACGTATGTTTTCTCATTCAATAAAACGCAACTGAATGCTTACCCTATACTTGTAAGTTGCTCTATGAATGGAAAATAAGGGCCAGAAAGATAGGTCAGCAAGTAAGGCAGTTGATGACCTGAGTTCTAGTTCCAAAGGTACACATGGTAGAAAGAGAGAACTGACTTCTAAAAGTTATCCTCTGACCTCCACCTGTTGAGTTCCTTCTGTCTTCTCTTTTTCTCTTTCTCTGTCTCTCTCTTTCCCTCCCCCATCTTTGCCTCTCTCATAAATGAAAAAAAAAAAAAAAAAACAAATGGAGAATAAATAACTCGAGTTCCCTGAAATTCCAAAGCATTGCTTTCTTGTACAACCTGAGTCTTTTGATTTTGAAAGAATTTCTCTTAGCACATTATAAATCTAAACACACAACTAAATTCTGATTGTTCCTCTGTGAAGAATTCCAAATAAAGAAACATAACTGGCAGAAAAAGAAGAGGAGGAAATAACTTAGAAATACATACTCAGCAAATATCTCTCTCTCTTTTTTTTTTTTTTTTTTTTGCTTTAATTGTAACTATTGCAAGACAATTACAACTCAGTAAGTTTAGTCAGGTAACGAGTTGCTGCAAATGTTCATTCAAAAGTGGTCACCAAATCCCTCAAAATGCAGAGTTAGAAACGTCAGACTGGCCAATAGACTTAACTCACTAAATGAACTTTGAATATTTCTTAAGAAAGGTACACTAATATCAATAGCCAGCAATACAGGACAATTCTGTCATTCAGTTTTCCATTTAGTCAATGTTCCTGGCTGTCTCCATTGCGACAGACACACTTACATAAATGGCTGCACTTGAGCCTTCTTTGTCTGCAACTTCAGATGGTCAAGACACTTGGCGATTGGCTCCTTTTCCTGCTGTGCAGTGATTCTCTGTACCACACGCTTCTCCACCCAGTTTATCATGTGCTCTTGCTCCTTTCATAGCAACATGTTCTGCACAGAAATGTGGTAGTCCAGGCGCTTCTTTACCTCCTTATACACTCTGCATAGCCGTTCCCGGTAAGTGACCACCCAGGCCGTAGCAACGTTATTCCTCTCAACATCAAACAGGTGGGGACGCTTCTGAACCAGCGCCTGCTGAGCCTTCTCCGCTTCCATCGCATTCTGAATTTGCTTGATGAAAGTAAAAAATATGGAACGCATCACAAATTTGTGTGTCATCCTTGCGCAGGGGCCATGATAATCTCTGTATTGTTCCAATTTTAGTATATGTGCTGCGGAAGCAAGCACAGCAAGTATCTCTTATACAAGTATATTGTTCAGCTTCTGATTACTAATAATCATCTTACAAGGAAGAAAGGTTACTTTTAGCTCACAGTATCAGAGACTTCAGTCCATGGTCTATTGTTTTGGGGCCTAGGGTGAGGTGGTATATCATGGCGGTAACGTGTGGTGAGACAAACCTGTTTACTTCATGTTACCTGGGAAGCCAAAAAAGAGAAAAGGGAAGGGCTGGAACCCCAATATCTTCTTCAAGTACACATTTATAATGACCTAATTGTCTTCTACCTCTTAGTTTTCAATACCCCTCAGTAGTGCTGAGGCTAAGGACCAAGACTTTAGCATACGGGCCTTTGTAAGAGGAATTTCATATCCAAAATACAGCACATAATGTAAAGAGCCTGCCAAGTACAGGAACGGACAATAGATACAGAAAGTTCACAGCTCAGCTCCTTGTGAATTGGTAGTATGTTCTTACTATGTGTAATGGCTCTGTCTTCTTGCCCCTTCCAGACTTGCAGGAGGACATATTCATAGTCTTATGTCTCCACACCCCTATATTACACATGAGCACCTGACGTATATGCTAGCTAGCATGTTAACATGTTTGTGTTGAGTTATTAAACCAGTTCATTTACTTCACAGATGAAATAAAAAACAGGCAGAAGCACAGACATCAAACTTTATAAAATGGGGGCAGTTCTGAGAAAAAAAAAATCCACCTCCTGTGTCCTGATTAAGATTCTCTTTTCTTTAGAGGACTGCCTCTGCTGTGGTCAATTTCAGGATGTGGTTTTTAGAAACAACCCATTCACAGTCTCATATCATTTCCTATAGGCACAAAGCAAAACAGGTGGCAGATTTTTAACTGGCTTCTCATTTTAGCTCAAATCTTTTCAACAATAGATTTTTAAAATATTTTCAGTGGTGCCTTTTTTAATTCCAAGCATTCTACATATCCCCCATGCAGATATCTAACTGTCAATGAGCAACACTGACAGAAAAATAAGCCCTTGTATCAACTGGTCAGCATCTTATCCCTCTAGATCACTTTCTTCACTAGCAAGTTATGACTAGGAAGGCCATAGTTGCTGGCACTCGGAGTCTCTTTGCTGCAAAGCACTCCAAGAAAATGGTTCTTCCAGAGACTTGACAACCTGGTACCATGTCCTCCCACAATCATACTCCCGCTCCTCTGCCTTATCTAGGGTGTCAGGGAAGAATGAAGATTTTAGTTTGCACATTCCATCTTTAGCATTTGGGGGAAGAACCTGAAGCAGAGCCAGTTGGCATCAGAAGGGCAGGGCTCAGTTGTAAGTTGCTTGTCATTTGGTCCAGCCCTTAATAATTTACCCAGGCTGCTAGAGCTATGAGCAGAACTAAACACACCTTCCCCTTGGAAGGTCTTTGGGGCAACCTGTATTTGGAGTACATAGTCCCACCATTTGGGAAGGGTAGAGCAGCAAATGTCAAAACCTGTAGAACTCTCTCCACTGCTTGTCATTCACCAGGGGTTCATTGAGTCATACCTGTGCACGTCCCCCACTGCTATGCTTCAGCTGGGGAGACCTGGTAGACTGCAGATAAGCCCGGATGGAGCTGTGACGATGAGGTCACCTTTCCTTCTTATTGGATAATTACGTGGCCTCAGTCAAGCCGCAGTCTCTCTGGGGCCTGAAATGAACATGTAGGGCAGAGCCAGACAAATACTCAAGATTCCTCCTAAGGCAAGGATCTATGACTCTGATTTTTTGTATACAGTCAGAAAAGTGTAATGACTGACTCTTTACTGCATATCCTGAGGCTAGGCATTTCTAATACTAACCATGTGATCTTTCAAGACAATTATGTCTCAAATCCCCATTGTGCTGATTGCAAAACTCTGTAATTTAATTGTCTATTGTTACTTCTGTCTCATCTTAGCCATCTCAAATACCAGAGGTCCTGGGTTGTAACCTTGGGCACTTGGCTTCAGTTTGTCGTGTCTTAAGTCTTGCTCGCACTTACTCCTAGACACTGTGGAAAACTTGATGACTCACCACGCTCATGTTATGCCTTTTTCCAATCATTTGCCAAACATTTCTCCCAAGTGCCAGATTCTATCCTGTGTTCTGGAGCTAATGAAATGCGCAGTGTGGTTAGTTCTCAAAAAGCTGGGTTCTAAGGGATGGAGGACCCCTATCAACCACCTGTGACATGTAGCCAGTCACCTGGGAAAGATCTCCAGTGAAAGACACAGTGTAACCCAGTGTAAGGGAGATATTGCTTAAGCAATATCTTTCATTATTATGTTATTCTTATTCTTTTATTCTTTGACGCTTTCACACATAAATATATGGAATCTATGTGTTTTCATCCCTTACTTCCCATTACCATCCCTTAGGCAATTTCTCCACAGGAACTCTAGCAGGTGCCCTCAGTGGCCACACATACCCAGTAGATCTCCCTGGAGTTGTTCCATCAGGCTCAGGGAAAGCCAGAGTTTCCTGAGAGTTACAGAACTGGGAAGAACCTTGGATCATCAGGAAACAGAAGTTGTGGACAGGGGGTGAACACCCTAATTCCTCAACACTTGAGAGTCATGTCTCTCAGAGTCTCCAGGGCAATTGAACTTCCACTGGACATGAAGCTACCAGCTCATTACCAGTTCATTACCAGACTCTGAGATACTCAGACCACCCTGCAGATAAACTCCCTGCATCTGAGTCCTTAGTTCAGCATCTCCTTCTAAGGAAACCACCCCAGGCACGGAGAAGTGTGCTAAGACAGCAGCTGATGGTGGGGTACAGGACTCTGGCAGGGAACAGCCCTAGGTACACTGTGGGAAGAGGGTGTGATGGAGCATTTGAAGGACATATACTTCTTGATCTTAGCATCTTCTCTAGAGGGGGCAAACATGTCCATCATCTTGTCCTGAGAGTATTAGAAGAAAGGGTCTCAAAAGAGGGCTTGGATATTCCTGAGAGGCACCAATGAGTGCTGCCTACCAGTTTTCTTCAATCCTATGCTGAGCAATCCAGTATTATGTATCTTCGGAATAAATGGCCAGTGTTGAAATTTCCAAACTGTTCTGACATCTCAGACAATCTGAATTTATATAAATATGTGAAATATAACGGCATCAAATACTGGTGTCTAAAGAAAATGAATGAGCATCATAATTAAGTCAGACAGCTTACTCATTGTCTGCTCCAAAAGCCTAGTCAATCTCTAGAAGCCTCAGTTTCCATATCTGTAATATGGGGATAGCAGTTACCGGACAGGATTCAATGAGATAGTAATACATGTGGCTTTAGGCGCTGAGTATGGTAAATGCTCTTGTTGTGGTGATGAAAAAGCAGAATGTGGTATATAAAAGCAAGATGAACCAGCTCAGACAGCATGTTGGCCTACCCGGGCCACAGGCAGCAAGGCAGGAATCAGCTGAGAGGGCCTGGACCCGGAGCAACGATCCCAGCCAGGGAAGAGCGTAGGCAGGGCCTCTCCACACCCTGCTCCACGGGTACACAGAGAGCCCCAACATGGCTTCCCATGGCCCTGGCATACATATTTCAGTGGTCTACCTCCCCCCCCCACGCCTCTGCCTACTCTTTACAATCCACTGTCGGCCACCGGGTGGGATGTGGGCAGGGGTGGCAACCCTTCATCTGCAGGGACAGAGCTAGATAAAGCCCCAGGCTGTGGGCTGGGTAGGGAGCTCTCCAAAACAGAGGCAAGGACCTCCAGGCTCCCAGCGAGCCTGTTTGCCCCCGTTCCCACACTTCCCTCTGCCTCTGTTTCTTTTTTTTATTTTTATTTTTTTATTTATTCAATTGTGCGTGTGTGTGTGTGTGTGTGTGTGTGTGTGTGTGTGTGTGTGTGTGTGTGTACTCAGATCCTTGACCACAGTGAACACAGTGTCTTTACCTCTGGGGCATGGCCAGGCCTCCTAGGTAGTTTCACAGTCGGGACCCCCACATTAGGTCTCCCCCGAACCTACCTGAGGCAGGGATTCGGAAAATAGCTAATAAACCCAACGTATTCGTTTGCAAGGTTCCTGAGATGGCGCAGGGCTGCCTAGATAAGGAGTTTGTGTACAGAGTGGGAATTAATCAGCCTGGCCGACTCTCCGCCCTCTGCTTGGGGAGGGGAGGGCCTTTCAGAAGTGAAGCAAAGGTGTGGGTGGAAGGTTCTTAGGTCTTAGGGGTTGTGGAGAGGGGCTTAAGGGGGGAGGGAACCATGCTCTAAATGGACTTCAGGTAAACAAAGCCATCACTGCACATCTTCAAAGAGACTTGCTGCAGCCCTCGGTTATCACAATCCATCATCCTGGTCACAAGGCAGGAATGCTCTTTCCACACTCTGGTCTCTGTTACATGCGCCCCTCATGAAAGAGAAATACTTAGCCGTTTATTGAACTGGGTCTCAGGGCAGAGGGTTCCTGCATGTGGATGGTCCTCTGCATGCCTTCCTCTAGGACTTACAAGCCAAACCTCCCTTGGGAGAGGCATCCTCTTCCTCTACCAGCTCGCTACTCAGCCTCCAAACACCCCAAGGGATGAGAAATCCGGAACAGAGAAGATAAGATTCCTGAGCGGTGACAGCGCCGCCACACTGTGCTCCTTACTAGTCCTCGGCAGAGCTCCTCCGCTTCTCAGACCCGGGAAAGGTGGAACGGGCAAGGTAGGGAGGGCTGGGAGGAGGTGCAAGGCCCGCAGAAAGGGAAGGCCTGAGAGGGAGTGGGAGAGACAGGCAGCAGAGGTCTAAAGGAAACTACAAAGACTTCGGGCCTCTGTAGGGCAGGAGGGGCCTCAGAGCCTGAAAAAATCTCAGGCCTCTCATTGGTGTGGGGGAGGGGCAGCTGGGAACCGGGCCTCCCTGGGGGCGTTGGAAGCTGACCTGGGAAATCACTGGTTCCTGGAATACTCACAGAACAAGACTGAGAACTGGACAGGGATATCCAGGGGTCTCCACTCCACAAGGACAGCTTCCGGGTAAGTGACATGCAGGACGCATGTACTCCTGGCGCCCCTTCACAGGATCTCTAGCAACATTTCGACCCCTTCCTGCCAACTAGCAACAGGAAGGCGGATCCCCTGAAGCCTGGGTGGTGGCTTGGAGATCTGGGGTTCAGCACGAAGAGCCAGGGCAGAAATTCCCATCCACAGTAACTGGTAGGAGGATGAAAAACAGGGCGAGAAGCTGGTGTCCAGCAACAATTTGGAGAGCAGGCCCTGCTCTGAAGACATTCTGCCGTTCCCGAGCAAGCCCATGGCTGACTGAGCTGAGGCTGCAATCCTGGGTCCTGTAAAAACACATCCCCCCCTTCTCCAGCTCCTAGCCGTTTGTCTCTCAAAGAACTGGATGCTGGTTTTTGTTGGATCAGACCTGCTTTGACTTGAGTGGCCCCAGCCTAGGGTTCCTCCTGAAAGCAGCCCTGAGCACCCTCCCAATAAAGAGACCCAGTACTTAACTGAAATGCATGCTTGACTGGACAGTTCTAATGAGAAAAAATTGGGACAAGACCATATGACAAAAATCTTTTGAGTGTGAAGTTATTTATGCCTGAGGGCATTCACAGTTAGGACAGCAGAAGGGGATCATCCACTCTGGACAGAAACTTCCAGGCTAGAGATCAGGGCAGGTAGGAGGGTTCTGGGAGGCGGGCTAGAGTGGACAGGTGATAAACGCCTCCGCCAGAAGAGTGAAGGGCATCGTTAGGACAGGGAAGAGCAAACACTGTCACTTCGCGCATCGGTCTTAAAACACCAGAGTGGGGTCAAAGGAGGGATGACATCATCGCTTTCCAGGTGAAGTGGGGGAACGTCCACCGCAGTCTTCCAGGAACTCAGGGAGCACACGTTTGCCCCGTGGGTTTAATTCTGAATTTTACAGACCCCCAGAGACTTGCCATGAGGTGGACGCTGCTTTTACTGATGATGGGGAGCCACAGCCTGGCGGGGCCTCCCCTCTTCAGACTCACTCAGTGGAGTCCCTCGGAGAACAGGGGCAGCTTTGCCACGGACTCGCCCTGCGAGGGCTTCCCTGCCACGGGAGTCACAGCGTGGACCCTGGCGAACCGCAGCCTGGAGAGCTTGCCCAGCTGTCTACCGCGCACGCTGCGCAGCCTGGACGGCAGCCATAACCTGCTACGCGCCCTGAGCGCCCCGGACCTGGGCCACCTGCCCGCGCTGCAGGAGCTGACCCTGAGCCACAACCTCATCGCCACGCTGCGCTGGGGCCCCGGCGCCCCGGCCGCGCTGCGCACGCTGGACCTCACCTCCAACCTGCTGGTCGCCGGACCCACGTGCACCGAGCCGGCTCCGGGCGGCCTGCGCACTCTGCTGCTTACGGGGAACCCGTTGCAGGAGCTGCAGCCGCGAGCCTTCGCCTGCTTCCCCGAGCTGCAGCTCCTCAACCTCTCGGACAGCGCGCTGCACCGGGGCATCGCCGGCGCCGCGTTCACAGGAGGCGATGGCCGGCCGCTGGCGGCGCTGGAGGTCCTGGACCTCAGCGGCACGCACCTGGAGCGAGGTGAGTCTGCACTGTCCACCGCAAGCGCAGAAACCCGCGCTGCGCATGTGTCCCAGGGGTGCTGGAGAGGTTGGGGATCCTGGCTCCATTCTTCCTGAGGTGACCATGAGCCTGGATCACCACCAGCCGCCTGTCTCAAGCCAGCGATCCTGACCTCAGTGACTAAGGTTAAATTCCTTGCGCCTCCAGACGCTGGAACTGCTGATGTCCTTTTTATGCGTGAAGGAACGAAGGCACAGAAAAGTGGCATGATCTGACCAAAGCCTCGCAGGTGCCCACAAATGCAAGCCAGGCATTTAGCTTCCTGTGCTCCAGCTTTAGTCACTGTGCTTGCTAGCAAGACAGGCTGCATGCTTGTGCAATTAGGAAGCAAAGGGGTTTGGAGACCAAGGAGCACATCTTTCCCACGAAGCATGCTAAGGTTTTCTACTGGCTTTTGTATTCTTTCTGTGAATCTTGGTTCTTTCAAACAGGAGCAGTAGGGAGGTGTCATTGACTCATGAAATATGGTTTTATTGTTTCTCTGAAACCACTCACAGTGTCTATATAACTACTTGTTTCACCACAACCAAAGGTGTGAGGGGAGATCAAGAAATTCACACGACGATATTCTCCATGTATTGACAGAATCACAAGTTAAGCTTTGGTTTCCCTTCCAGCCATGCCCCACTTTCCTCCTTCCTTATGTTCCTTACAAACTCCCCACTTCTCAGAGACATCAGAGCATATCCTCATTATTTTATGTGGAGTTTAACTAGAGTTTGGGGCAGCAGCAAGCTTAGACACGATGTCTTTTTTTTATTTCTCATCTTGGGCCATTCTTGCTCATTTTGGGCTGGAAGAAAAAGGATGAGGTAGCTGAAGGAGGCCCAGCCTCTGGGATTTTTAAAGTTAATGTACCAGTAACCTTGGCAATTCTTCCTGTCACTGGTTTCCTTAATGCAGGACTGGTCTCTGGTTTGTGTCTTCTTGGATAGTAGGCAGTTTCCCCTCTGTTTCAGTTGAGTCCGGATGGATCAGAGACCTACCAAATCTCAAGTCCCTGTACCTGAGAAAGATGCCCAGGCTGAGGACCCTAGAGGGAGACATTTTCAAGATGACCCCCAATTTGCAGCAGCTAGACTGCCAAGACTCCCCAGCACTTGCTTCTGTCCACACACACATCTTTGAAGACACACCTCATCTACAGGTTCTTCTGTTCCAGAAGTAAGTGATGCTAAAGACTGACCTTTACTCATTAGACTATATTGAATTTTATGTCTTTATATTATTTATTTACTCATTTATGAGAGAGAAAGAAAAGGGGGAGATGCATGCCATGGCACACAGAAGACAACTTTCAGAAGTTCTTTCCTTCTACCATGTGGACTTTAGGACTGGAGGTCCTAGTGAGGTTTGCAAGTTGGTGCCTTACCACTGAGCTGTTTTATCTGTCCTGTATCTTGAATTTCCTTTTTTTATATTTCTTTTTTTATTATTATTTATTATTCAATTGTGCATGTATGCATGTGTGTGTGTGTGTGTGTGTGTGTGTGTGTGTGTATGTGTAGAACCATGGATGAATTCGGGAACCACCATGGACCGCCTCCACTTCCTCCTTGTTTACTTTGCCCCGGGATTCACAGGCTTCGCCCTACTAGGACCAGAAACGCAGGCCGCCCCTGCTTCTGCCCGGCGTCTATACGTGGGGTCTGAGGATCCGAACTCAGGACCTTCTGCCTGCAAGGCAGAGGCTTAACCCCTGAGCCACCTCTCCAGCCCCCTTGAATTTCATTTAACAAATCAATTCTGAAGGTTTCTCCCGCTGCTCTTCCAGATCCTCTGGGTTTCTGGTCTCCTTTACCTTTTGGGTGGTGGCATAGGAAGGTTCTAGATGGTCTCCTTAGCATAAACTTGAGCAGCAAGGAGTCGAGGAAATCAGGCATCCCTCTTCAAGATTCATCTTTTTCCTACACATGTGCATGTTCAAAGCGTGAACATGCTTGGGAGGAAAAAAGAAAGGTGGGAAGGTATGTCTTATAGGGCTGGGGTTGGTGGCCTCTATCCCAGTGGCAACTGACTTCCAACAGGACAGGTGGCATTCCACTGAAGATCCCAGGCCAACTTCCTATACTGGGGCCCATATCTGGGTCTTGGTCCTACTATCATTATCATTGCCTCTGGCTCCAGCCAATGTCTTCCCTTCAGATTTCTTGCATATAAATCAAAATCCTAGTATTCCCAAGTTCCAAGGGACATCAGCAGTTCTGAAGTCTCCACCTCATTTGTCTCAAGGGTTGATGAGCCTTCATGCAACATAGAAGCACCCTCTTTTCTCCTCTAAAGTAGTTTTCACTGTCAAGATTGTCCTACTTTTGATCCATTTTCTAAAGCTTATAGGTGGGCAAGGGCCAGTAAATTCCATTTCTCAGTCTTCCCTTGTCCTGGAATAAGGTGTCAAATAACCCCCTTAGAATCTGAGCCTCTCAGCCCCAAACTCAGTTCTGTCGGCCTTTTAAAATCTCAGTTAAACCTGAGTTTGAGACAATGGAACACTCTGTTATTTAATAGCCTTTTCTGTGTCCTTGGCCAAGTATGAAACATTAGAATTAGCAGTACTGAGTCTTAATTCTGCTATGAGAGTTAGTGCTGGTCATTCCACATGCAGCTTGTCATTTTTCAGTCAAAGAATTGTCCTGCCTCCCACCTGTTCCCAGAGTCTGCAGAGGCACTGAAACAGGCTACAGGCCTTGCAGTATTATGAATGAGAATGCTGTTACTGCTTCTCTCCATCCTAGTTCTTCTTTGTTCTTTTTCTCCCAGTGTTGCCACTAAAAGTGGAATTGTTCATTCAAAAAGGTGAAGGGTTGCTTAAAGCAAACGAGAGTCCATTCAATGATTTGTTCCTTTGTTCAATAGATAACTGCTGAGCATGCAGTTCTGAAGGAGTCCCTGACTCCTTTGAGACTGATTAAAAACTCAAAGATTTGGGCTGGGGAAATGGCTCAGCAAGGAAACCATGAACATCGCAGTTTGAATCACTCGGTTCTAGGCAAAGGCTGGATTACTGTAAGCATTTGCAATTCCTGGAGGAGGTGGAGACCTAGGAATCCCCAGAAGCTCACAAGCCAGCTAGCCTGGTTTATGCAGCGGTAGTGAAGAGACTTGGTCTCAAACAAGGTAGAAAAGGGAGGACCAGCACTCAAAGACTCCATGTATTTGCTGTGTCTGGGATACAGCAGCCAAAAGATTTCTCATGCAGTATCACCCCAGATTTAGTCCAGAAAGCCCAAAGGAACATGGAAGACTGTGACCACTTGGACAAAACACTGTATTTTCCAACCAAGCTTCTCCCAAACTCCTTGGTGTCAGCAGATAATCTCGGCCAGGCTGTATGCAGCATAGTCTTGTCGCCTAGCCAACTCTGTTCAGGCTGCAGTGGTCTCATGGGAGAGTGGTTATATGCGATGATCAGAGGAGTCGCCACATCTCCACATGAACATGTAGTGCGTGCATTCACACACACACACACACACACACACACACACATGCAAAAAATTAATCAGAAAACTATGTGAAGCAAAGTTTCTTATCTGTAAAATAGAAAAATAATGGTGGCTTCCTTTGGGGGTTTTTCATGAGGAAAAGAGGAGCCCATGGAAAGATCTGACTCCATTTCTGGCAGTTAGTGAGTATGCTGTGGAATTGGCAAAGGTGAGGTGGGAAGATAGCCCAGTGCGTGAAGTGCTAACAATGCAAACAGGAGGATCTGAATTCCAATCCTCAGCACTATATAAAAGCAGCTGAGCATGTCAGTTGGTGTATGTCTATTACCCCAGAGCAAAAAGGTGGAAATGGGTGAATGGATCCCCAGAGGCAGCCTAGCTTAACTGGTTAGGCTCCAGCCTCAACGAAGGGAGCCTGTATCAAAAATAAATAAACGAATAAATAAATATCAAGTGAAGAGAGATTAAAGAAGACATCCTGACACCAACTTTGAGGCGAACAGACATGAGCATATGCACACCGCACGTGCAGCGGAAAAAGAAGGAACCGAAGGTGATGATGGCCGTGGTAATGTGTGCAGCAGCAGTTGTGAGGACTGTGATGACAGTGGTGGCAAAGTCTGCCGGGGGTGGTAGTGGTGGTGGAGGTGGTGACGATGAGCGTAATCTCTGCTTTCGTGAAGAGCCCAGCTCAGTATAGGCAGCCGGCAGCCGCCAACTACCACAGAAGCCTGTGATCCACAGCAGAGGTCCACACCACGCGCTTTGCTATGAGGCAGGTAGATGTGATCCGTCCATCAGGCCGGATCAGAAGGACCTCTCCAGAAAGAACACGATTGTCTCCCAGCTAGTGTCTCAATACACATGGGACCAGAGAGAGGGCCCAGGGGTCGAGCTCCTGCCTCACAAGCAGAAGGACCTGAGTTTGGATCCCAGATCCCACATAAAAACACTGGGTGGAAATGGTGGCGGCCGTCCTGACATGGAAGGCAGAGCCTGAGAAACCCCAGAGTAAAGCAATAAGGAAGTAGAGTAATTCAGGATGATTCCTGAAGTTACCCTTGGGCCTCCACAGGCACACACAGTACATTCTCTCTCTCTCTCTCTCTCTGTATCTCTTTTTCTCTCTCACACACACACACAAAATAAATAAGTAAATAAATAAATAAGAAGGTTTCAATACACAAAAGCATGTTTTCAGAGGAGATAACTGTTGCCTTTACATTAGTCAGAAGTGGTGGAGCAGGGGCTGGAGAGGTGGCTCAGGGGTTAAGCCTCTGCCTTGCAGGCGGAAGGTCCTGAGTTCGGATCCTAGACCCCACGTATAGACGCCAGGCGGAAGCGAGGGCGGCTTGTGTTTCTGGTCCTGGTAGGGCGGAGTCTGTGAATCCCGGGGCAAAATAAACAAGGAGGAGGCGGTCCATGGTGGTTCCAGAATTCGTCCATGGTTCTACACACACATACACACATGCGCGCGCGCGCGCGCACACACACACACACACACACACACACACACACACAATTGAATAAATAAAAAAAAATTAAAAAAAAAGAAGTGGTGGAGCAGATCTAGGTAGGAGACTGTCCACATTCAGAACATTGACATCAGCTGCAGAGGTGGGGAAGGAGGAGGCAAGCTCATAGACAAATGGAGGGAAAAATGTCCTTTGGGCAGAAGGAACTGGAAAGTAAAGTGCAATTTATGGGTAGATGAATTTGTGAAAAGAAAGCAAAACCTAAGCAAGCCAAGAGATGAGTATTGAACTGCTGTCAGACTCCAGGGAAGAATGAGGGGAACTCAGGGGCGCGTCTGCCATCTCGGTGTGGCAGACCATTTGTAAATCTAACTATAGTAACTCCTCCCCAGAGTCCCACCTGTCGCCATGGGATTATTTCTTTGTATCGAGCAAAAGCTTGAAGCCTGGCATCTTGCGGGGCAGCACTATAGTAATGAACGTTATACATACAGAAACTAGAAAGCAGATGAGAGCCAGAGTCATATGATGGTCTAGGCGACCCCAGAGGACAAGAAAAATACGAAGAGATGTCCCTCCCCACTGAGAAGCAACATAAATGAGGTTATCCAACACTTGCCTGGGCTGGACTGGCACCACCCCAATGCAGAGAATCATATGCAAGAAGAAAACCATTTGATAAGCAGTCAGATGAGGGTGTTATCCCTATTCAATGTCTGGATTGGGTTGGAAAAAAGGAGATCTGAGCTCATTATGGTCTTACCCAAAGTCAGATTTCTAAGAGGATTGTTTTTCTGTGAGAACACTACACCTCGTAAAAGCCTGACTTAGTTGATTTTTGTGCATGTCTTTTCAGCTGCAACTTGAGTTCCTTCCAGCCTTGGACTGTGAATTCGTCCCAGGTCCTGTCTGTCAACCTCTTCGGCAACCCACTCACCTGTAGCTGTGAGTTGGCCTGGCTCCTTGTGGATCCGAACAAAACAGTCGTCCACAGGTAATACATGTGCGAGGCCTCTGTCAGTGAGGTGAGGGCCTTCTGGAGCCAGAGTTGTTCTCTGATGGTGTCTTGTTATGTGACCATGCGAGGCACTTGGTCAGTGTTGGTTGGGCTGGAACTCCTCCACACAATCACATCCTGGGGCTGGAGTTTCTGCTTCCATTTCAACTAGCCAGAAGGGAAGAACATGGAGCAAATGACTTGGGAGATTTTAAATGAACTACTCCAGTAGCCAGTGGGCAACAGACAAAGGAGGTCGGTGTACCCTGTGGGCAAAGGAAGTGGGTGAAGTGAACAGCTAACCTATATCTACCAAAACAGCTGTGTCATTTCCCCATTTGCAGACAAGGGAACAGAATTAAGGAAGTGGCTGATGCATTTGGATAGCTATTAGATGGAAGAGGCAGGTCCTACCTTCTTCCACATCTGTACTTTTAACTACTAGAACCCCTCAACGCTCAAGATAGAGTCACGCTTTCTTTTCTTGGCCCCTTTAGCGCCAGGTCGGGAGGCTGCCAGAACTTTCTCATGGGACAGGAAAAGAATTCTTATGGTTGGCCAGAAAAGCTTTCCGTGCAGTGTGGAAGCCACCTCCAGACTCCCACAGATGAAGCGGGACCTAGAGATCTAGGGATGTCCCCAGCCTCAAGTCTTCCAAACCAGCTCCACCAGCTGCTTCTGATGCGAAATCAACTCTCTCAAAGCCCAGATGTACTGTGGGGCTCAGTCTTCATTTCTGTTCCCCACTTTGCTTCCAAGGCAAGCCCCAAGCCTGTGGCCACTGTGGTGTTAATAAAGGGGTTTAGAGTACAAAGTGGACCCAGAGTCTACCTTTGTTCCACTTCCTAGTGAAGATTGACATGGCCATGACAGAAGCCCTCTCTGCCTCTACCACCTCACCTGTAAAATAGAAATAACTGTTCCTACCTCACCATGTTTGCTAGCCATGGTGTCTCAGAAAGTTCATTCTTCCTTCTCTTTCCTCTCTGCCCAGTGGGTAGGATGGGATAACAGGTGTTTCTGACACAGGTTTCCCGAGACAACAAGGTGATGAGTTAGTACTAGGTAGCAACTGGTAGAGACATGTTGGCAGGACAGTTTGGGAAGTTCATGCTGAGGATTCAACATGAACTAGAAGCAACACTAGTCAGATGACTCCTGATGGTTGGTTTCCCCTCCAGGGCAGCAGACACCATGTGTAGACGTGCCGCAGGATCTGAAGACCCCTTCACAGGCCCTCTCTCCCTGTCTAAGCTGTCTGAGGTGTGCAGCTCAGACCAAAGCACTACCCTCCCGGCTTCAAACCCACCCTCCCTTAACCGCATGGCTTATGCACCGGGGACCCAGGGTCCCTCTCCTGGGCACAGCACAACCCCTGCTGCTCAGCCTGGGGAAGGTCACCAACGCGTTACCAAGGCTCCCTCTCACATTGTGGCTTCCCTCACTCGAGGAGTGTGGACACATAGCGATGCTTTGGACGCCATGACCCTGTCCAGTACTGACTCCTTGGAAGGTCACAGCCTTTCTGGTGCTCCGTCCAAAGTTGCCAGGACAACAGAGACAGACGTCCATAAACACACTGCCACAACTGCCCTCAGGCCCAGCATCTCAACTGCCTTTACCTCACTGGACAACAAGCATCCCGATCCCTCGCTGGCCTCACCAAATGCTGTGAATGTGTCTCAGCCCAACTGGAGAACACAGACCATCCACGAGGCTGTCCACACCAGTCCTTTGGAGAGTGAGATGCCAATCATTCTTTTGGATGACAGTGAGGAGGACGAGGAGACTCAGAAATCGGTGGGGACATCTCACCAGCAAGTTGATTGTGACTACCACCCTTGCAGACACCTGCAGACCCCTTGTGAAGAGCTGCAGAGGCACTTGCATTGCAATTGTCCTGGTCTCAGTAGAGGGAATGTCATCCCAGACCCTCCCAAACTGCAGAAGGTGGCGGAGGTAACAGACACGACCATGCTCATCCATTGGTGTGCCCCCAACTCGGTGGTGCTCTGGTACCAGATCGACTATTCTGTGGCGGGAGAATCAGGGAACCAGTCGGTAATAGGGAACATCTATAGTACGACCCGGCAGTACCCCCTGTACAGGTTGAAACCAGGAACCTCCTACCACGTGTGCGTCCGGGCCGTCAATGCAGTTGGTGTGAGCCAGCTACGAACCTCACATTGGGAGAGGTCATGTGACACCTTCACAACCAAGCCCAGCTCTATGATCATATTCTGGGCCCTGTGCACCTCCAGTGGCCTGCTGCTGAGCACCACACTGGTCCTGTCTGTGTGTCTTTGCAGGCGGCGCTGGAGGTCCCGCAGGCAGTGCTATGACACACACCTAGTGACCTTCAAAAACCCGGCCACTGCTGAATGTGCAGTTCAAAGGTAAAGACCGGCTACAACATATGCTGCCCTGGGTTTACTCCTGGCACCCAAATGAAACAGCAAACCAGCCTGTGATTGTCCACCAAGGCTACAGACCTTCAGTTGGTCGTTTCTTTCTGCCAGTGGAACTCTGAGTGCAGGAAGACTGAGGGCCTAAAAACAATCAGTTCCAAGTTCATGAAGCCAGCCCCTGGGGGCGCAGGCAGAAGTTACATTGCTCCTCTCTGCAAACATGTGCTAAAAGCCCCTTCCTTTTCCTTCAGTTTCCAGACCTGATAGTCCGCACCAGACAATCCCACCTGAATCTCTCACTTTCTGTTCTCCTTTGGGATTTTTTTAGTCAAGAATACTCAGCAGAGTATTGATCAGGAGGGGATAAAATAGCAATCACATAACTCAATCACTCTGCCAAATTAGAAATATTTCTGGGTGTCTTTAGTGGATACTCCCTAGTTCATTGACCTTTGCTCAGAACTGGCAGCCAAGGAACTTCTGATGGTTTCCAGAAGTCTTCTGGACTCATTACTTGCATTGTGTCATCACCAGCTTGAGAGCTGGAACTGGTCTGGTAACACTATGAAACGGGAGGATGCCATTTGCTCCAAAGTCTGCATTTCACCCAAGATTAAGTGGACAAGGTACTATGAATTTCATGGAGTTATTGCGGAGACAAGGTCATGCTAATGCAGCCCAGGCTGGCCTTGAACCTAGGATCTTTCTGCCAGCCTCCCAAGTGCAGGAATTGCAAGCATGTGCTGCCCCACTGGCTCCGTGAATTCTTTTTAGGAAGCAAGTTGTTCACTTTTGGATTTTTTCTTTTTTTTGAAGGTGAGAGAATGTCAGGGCTCTGATGGAAGTCAAAAGTCAGAGCACCTTTGCTCTCACTGTCAGTGCCTTTAATGACCTGCCTCAGTGTGAGATATGCCCACAGGGAGCAGTGATTCTGTAAAATTACAATTGGGGCCATTACTTCCTAGGTTATTTTTCTATATGGGTTAGTCTCATGGCTGCTGTGAAAATTGCCATGAACTGTTGCTTAAATAATTTAAAAATTTTACATAAATCATTTCCTAACAGTTGAGGCCTAAATCTGAAATGCAGACTGTCAGCAGCCGAGCTGGTTCCTCGGAACTGTCTCAGGAGACTTTACAAGCTTCAGTGATCAGCAGAAAGCCCAAAGGTTCCGACGTAAACCTCCACTTCATGGCACTGAGTTTCCTCCTCGCAGACACTGTTGCTGGGTGAAGGCACACTATAGTTCATATTGCCTCATCCCGACTTGATTTTATCCGCAAAGACCCTATTTCCAAGTCAGTCTATGACTTGAGCAAAACTCAATCTACAAAACACTTATTTCTACAGTAAGAAAAGTTCAAATATGAATCCCTTCTAACTTCAAAAACTGTAGTGGCAAAACTGATAATTTGCAAAGAGAAGCCAGCAGCAGCAACAGAAGTGCACCAATGCACAATGCTCTGAAGCATGCATTTACTTGAGCACAGCTTAACAAGTGTACTGGATAATCTCAACATATGGTTTCATATTAACCTGGGGCAAAGACAGGGAATAAGGATAGTAAAGACCAACTCTATAAGGAAGAACCAAACAGCTCTAGCAACCACTTCTCCTGCCTTTGCCCTGCCCCTCACTACCTTTCCCACAATGTGGCATGGTCTCTTAAAGTCAGAAAGTTCCAATCTTTGCAATGTGTGAGTGATGTGTCTGAACAGACTTTATGAATTGTGACCCTTACACAACTGCACAAATGACAACACAGAGCAACCCAAGTGAAACATTTTCCCCAGCTTTTATTCCTTTATCATGTTAACAAAAGAATCCATGAAATTAAAAAAACCTTTGAAAAATATACAATTTCATACTATGTACATACCATGGGAGTACAGGTACCTACCATACAAACATCACTACACTACAAATACTGTGGGAAGGCATGACACATTTCAGTCTTTCAGATGCAAAGACTAACAGACACTGTTAATGGACGTGTTCTCATCACTAACACTACCTGTGTCACTAGTGTCACTGTTAGGTACCTGAGAGGTTGAAAACTACTGGTGAACTTCAATGCCTTTACTCTCAATTGTATTTATGTTTAAATCTCTTTACAGTTTTATCCTCAGCTAACTTTTTTTCATTATTCTAAATAATCAACTATTAACTACATGAACTGGTAATGTGTACACAGATTAAAAAAATCAAACATAAAAAGGTATAGCCAGGTAGTGTAGGATACATATTTAATCCCAGAAAATTGCCTACTGCTTTCCTTTGTTTCCACATCATGAGCTATGCTTTTTAAAAACATTTAAAAGACTCACAGGAATGAATAATTCATCTCACCAATCAAGAAACCTAAGGTTAAAAATTCTACATTATAGTTTTATTTGTATTTAAAAATACACTGGAGATTCTGCATAGGCCCATGATCAAGCTTATTTTCAAAGTACACTACTTCAGTTTTGAAGACATGGTTTGTCTGACGAGTCCTTTTGCAACCTGAACACCCAAACAGGGAAAGTCCCAGAGCTTTCCGCTGGCGCTGCTGCCGTGATGCGTCGCTTCCTGCTGACCAGACAGTTACTCTCATCTGCCCTTTATCACCTGCACAGTTTTCCGACCATAGTGGTAGTAACTGTATGCTGATGCAGCTGTGGTGCAAGCCGTGAAACACCTTGGAAAGAGAGACACAGAGTTAGCTGTTGAATCTACAAACCAACAGTAAGAATCTACTAAATCAGAAAAAAAAAGCTCTGAGGTTGAACTGTTAGTTACAAAAATATATACAGTTTTCCTTTCAGACTTCATTGAATTAGCAATGGCAACCAAAATTCATCTAGGTCAGGAGCCCTAAAAATTTTAACCATCTATCAACCATTATTTTCACCCAGACCTTCCTTGAGGTCTATTAATGGTCTCAGTTTACTCTCACCGAAATGCCCTACAGAACAGGAGACCAGAGCGCTTGCTCAAAACCTAGGACAGCAAGCTAGAGTTTGGTTTGTTTCTACACTGAGGCTCATTTGCTCTTGCCACTATTCCAGCTGCTTAGAAGAATTAGGTTTGTCTCCTTGAGTGTTCTAAGGATACCTGTAATCAACTTTCACTTCAGTGAACTGATAGGGAAGCATATCTTTGGGGGGATAGGAATGGGGCACATGGTGCTGACTACCTGCAGCAAAGAAGTTACTTTTCAGGACAATACACATTTCTGCTTCTGTCACAGTGGAGTCATCAGGACTTGTTACTGTCTAATGTTCAAACATTTCATAGGGCTGGATTCTAACTCATGATCAAATACAAGTTCAGGAAGAACTGCGGTTTCTGAGAACAGAATTGGAAATTTAAAAAAAAATCAATAAAGAAACATAGCTAAAATCTAGGGGCTAGAAAGAAGACTCAGCAAGTAAAAGAGCTTGCATGCAATCCTGGAGACCTGAGCCCAATTACTGGAACCCACATGATGGAAGGAGAGAAGGGACTCTTCAAAAGTTGTCCTCTGATCTCCACATGTGTGTCATGGCATGTGTGCATATATGCACAATAAATAAATGTAAAACATTTTTAAAATGTAGATAGTTCTTAGACTGCTTGGCACGTATCTAAATGTCTTGCATTATCTTGGCATAAAAATATGAATTAGGGGGCTGGAGAGGTGGCTCAGGGGTAAAGCCTCCGCCTTGCAGGCGGAAGGTCCTGAGTTCGGATCCCAGATCCCACGTATAGACGCCAGGCGGAAGCGGGGGCGACCTGTGCTTCTGGTCCTGGTAGGGCGGAGCCTGTGAATCCCGGGGCAGAAAGAGGTGGAGGTGGCCATGGTGGTTCGCGAGTTCGTCCGTGGTTCTACACACACACGCACGCGCGCACATGCACACAGTTGAATAAATAATAATAATTTAAAAAAAATTAAAAAAAAATATGAATTAGGTTATTTAATATTATGGATGGATTCATCCAAGAAAGAGAAAACTCCACAGAAAAAGTCTTCACCTTACACTTACAGTATTAGTTAGTCTTTGATTTAATTTAATTTGATCATGCAACCATTTTTTGCCCAGACTGCATCAATAAGTTTAAATTATAGTTCAAGTATACCAAAATGCAGTTCAAAACCAATGTAACAGCCTATTATGAACTCTGAAAGTTTGAATTTGACACAAGACTTTAAATTTTTTTTTATGTATTTTTTTTCTATTTTTACAAGAATATTGAGTATCCATCCTAGCTTCCCTCCCTCCCCCCTCACTCTTTTCCCTTCACCATTCCCTTCTACTCCCACTCCCCCTTCTGCCTGTGTGCTTCTATGAATCCCAGGGTTCACTTTAGCTTGTCTGCTCTTGTGGGGGCTCAGGCCTCCAAGGTATATCAAGTTACCTCTTTTCAGGCTACCCCACTGATATGTGCATTTCCCTTCACTCATCCAGCTTTAGACCCAAACGTTTCCACTGTGAGTTCCCATTTTATGGGTATAATAGCTGCCTACAGAACAATTTGATGTACTGTTTTCTTATCTATAGGTTTATTGGTTGTCTTCCCTATTGATTCATTTCCTTTTTTTTTTTTCTTGTTCTAGTTTACAGTAACTGGGATGGGTACCATTCTGACACGTGGGTCTTGAATCCAATCAGAAAGCTGTTGGTTTTCTCCTTGGTACTCATGCCACTATTACCTGGGTGGTCACCTATTGCCATGGTGATTTATATTGCAACTTACAGATCTCATGCCAGTGATGGGCCTTCCTTGGTACTATTTACCAGCAAGGAGAAAGTCCTCAGACCAGTTCCAGCTGATATATTTTGCCCATGTTGATCCATTTGTGTTGCATCTTCAGTAACAGGGTAAAAAATTATTTAAAAAATGTCTTAGGTCTTAAAGGCCCTAAGACTTTTTAAAAATAATTTTAAATTTTTTCCCTAGTTTTACAAGCATATTGAGTGCTTACCTTTGCCTTCTTTCTTCTCCCTCTCCTTTCTAAGCTCCCTCCCCTTCCCTTCATCAATCCATCTCACCCCCTCCCACCCTTCTGCCTGTCCATTTCTATGATCCCCAGGGTTCCCTCTGGCTTGTCTACTTTTGTGGGGATTCAGGCCTCTGTGGTATATCAAGTGGCTCCTCTTTGGGCCACTCCACTGATAGGGGCATTCTCCTTCACTCATCCAGCTCTAGTTCCCAAGCTTTCCACTGCATGTAATTATCTCTCCTGAGATCTCCCCTAGTCTATGGGGGCATGCTGGTATGTCAATCTTTATTCAGGTCTGGTAAGGACAAGTCTCATTGCAGTGAGTTCCTGGATACATTGCAAGACATTTAAAAGTGAGTGGGAGGTGGTGAGATGGCTCAGGGGTTAAGACTCTGATTCACAAGCAGAAGGATCTGAGTTCGGATCCCAGATTCCATGTGAAAACGCCAGGCAGAAATGATGGCAGCTTGCATTTCTGCCCCTAGAAAGCAGAGCCTGGGACACTCTATAGCAAAGCAAAGAGAAGGTAGAACAATCTGTTCTGGATTTTAAAATGATTCCCCATATCATGTTTCTACATACATACACACACACAGAGACACTCATGTAAAAAAAAAAAATCTCTATTAAGATATCTCTCTCCCTCACTTAAAAAAAATGAGCACCTAACACAATGAAATAAGATTCAAACTGCTTTCTCCAGGTGACTGCCCACCACACCCTACACTGCCTGCTGAAGACCCACTTTAGAAAGTTTCTCTGAAATCAACCACCTAGAACTAGGCCAGCTTAGTCTCTCCCCATCTTGAAGCTCAGGGAAATTTGCGGAAGAGGGGGCGGTAAGAGTGTAAGAGCATAAGGATGGGAGGAGCAATGATATGTAAGATACTCTATACTAGTTAGGGCTGAAGCAATCATAATTGGACTTTGCATGCCCTGCGCATTGTCCAACACACTGTTGACCTCACAAAGTCTAGCATCTGCTAAAGGCACCAAGATCCTTGGAGGCAAAGAATTGGCAGCCACAGCAGTGTTCCTATACCTAAGGGGAACACGGGAAAGCGTTCGGCAAAGGCCACTGGGTCCTTGTACGTCATCGGAGAGGAGGGCCCAGAGGAAAATCAGTCATGCACAAGAAAGGACTCTCTGGGAATTGGGGTGGGAGGCACTGGGGGATGGGGAGGGAGAGGGGTGGGGAGGGGGAGCAGGGGGTACAGGGGGAGGCGGAGGGAGGGAGGGAACTGGTGTACCTAATAAGTTTGTATGAGCTGAAATAAAAAAAAAAAAAAGAAAGTTTCTCTGAAACCGAATACACTGGCAACACTTAATTCCTTCAACTTTGGTGATCACTACTTTCTATGCGCAATAGTAACATGCTTGACTAATTCAAGGTTAAGAAAGAAATGGCTCATGTGGCCACAGCTTTGGGTACTTATTAAACACTTTAAGAACAAAGTCTAGGACTGTCACTATATGCCAAGTACTAACATTCTCAACACAATTCTACATTTAGCTTACCACAGTATCTGAAGATAAATGCTGTCGGCATAATTGAAAACTGGAGCTGCCAAAGAGGCTGCAACCAAGATTAGCTGGACTGCTGTATTTACCTTAAAAATAAAAAATAAGTTATGAACAAGCAGTACCAAGGGACCCTTGTTTCAAATGCGTGAGGCAAAGGTATAGCCATTATGACTTTCCCTCAGCATGATTCATGTCGACTGGCAATTTATCCATGCCAAAGACGGCAGTCCCAGGAGAAAAGATATAATTGGTAAGGTTGACTGACCTCTCTGTCCACATAGCTGCCCTTTCCACTGAGGGTGACAACGAACAGAAAAAGAAAATACCACAGTCCTGAATTTCAACAATGATCCAATGATACTATAAAATTTGTTGTTTTTTTTTTTTTTTTGTAGCTGTCTATTAAAACATCCCTTGATATGGAAGTAATTAAGCTACTTCTAGAAACCTGCCACCCACCCAGATTTCCAGTGCTGCTTTTACTGACCATTGGCAAAGCCTGTGAGGTCAGAAAACTGAAATGCCCTTATGTCCATAAGATCCTGTGGCAGAAATAAGACCCTGAACCTCAGGAAGATTTCAAGAAGCCTCCCATCTCCCTGACAGAATGAGGTTAATGCTGATAGGGAGGAAATGGAAGAGGCTTTCCTCAACGGTCTACTACTGATCTACATGTTCTAACAAGTGCTCAGGCACAAGACATCAAGGCGAGCCACAGGAAATCCAGCAAGTCACACATATGAAAAGGCAGGAAAATAGGAAGGAATTGGGCAGGGGATAAGGGCTGCAATGGAAAGAGAAAGGGGGTGGGACTGGGGATGAAGTGAAAATATCATAAATTCACTGTATTCATCAATGAAAAACAAAATGAGTAAGAATAAAAAAAAAGTCTCCCTACCCTCAGCAGCACTGGAGAGAAAACAAACAAAGCTAGAAATGGTCTTGAGACCCCTCATGAAAAGCATTGTGTGAAAGACTGTCATTCTGCAGTCACATGACCTACAAGGATCATTTTTCAAGATAAATGAAAAATATTGTCTGGAGAACTGCTTACAAGAACAAGGATTTGTTTTATGCATCTGTTCCAATACTTTAAGCTACTTTCTTTAGAGTACATTCAAATTGTTATTTCACACAAAAACTATCTACACACAGATAGAAGCTTTTCCTCTGTGTGTAGATTCTTCCCCTAGGAGTCTGAACAAAAACAACAGTTCCTCTGTCCCAAAAATACCAGTGTTCCCAATCTGGTGCACCCCATCACAGGGAAGGGATGACAGGATGACTTGAGCAAACTTATCAAGGCCACTGGGTGAACAAACTATGTTGGAAGAGCATTAATATTATTTTCTGTGCAAAACTGGCATGCAGCTATCCTGGAAAAGATCAAGAAAAGAGAAAGGACAGCTAAGAGTAGCTATTTATTAATGGATAGAATTTTCTTCTCTTCCTTTTCATATAGCACCTTACCATGGTACACTTACCATGAGAGAAGAAGATACTTCATAATCTCTTTGCATCTCAACTAAGAAGCAATTACATTCCAATTATCTTCTTTTTTGACCCTATTACATGTATATTAAAGTTCCAAAATATTTAGAAGACAAAAGAATTAAAGTTGCTTGCCTGACGCTTTTTATCCCCTCTGGTCAATGTATTTAAATCTGTCTCATTCTTAATTGCTTTCAACTGAAAGCAATTTTAAAGCAATTGCTTTAAAATTCACAAAGGAATAACTTAAAAGGATACAGTACATTTCTTACCTTGCTGATGAATGTTGGTTTTAACCTAGCCGTAGCATAGCAAGGATTGAAATACTTAGCTAGCGTTCGCTGGCAGAGAACAAAACAAAGTTTCAATTTATTTTTCAAGTTTAAAATAATAGCCCCCAACTTACATGCATCGAACTGTTTATATCAGATGAATACTGTTTATATATTTATAAATCAAACTAGGCTGTGGAAAATTGAATCTTTAAAATTTATATTTCTTTGTCTAGTCCTATAATTTGACACAACAGCTCTCAAATTTGCATCATCATATATTTTCACTAAATTTATAAAATTTTATTTTTTTTTTACATATTAAAAACCAATAAGGGCACCTGCCTCTCATGGCAGTCCACGTCTGGAGTCCATGAGTTTTTTTCCAGCTTGCCCCTCATGGATTCCACGGCTGGATTCCATGACTTCTCCAGGGCGCTACATGAAACACTTTGAATGTGCTACTAGGAGTGGACGAGTTCAGTTGGGTTTCACATGCCATTAATTGAAAAGCTGGACTCAAAATAGAAACTGGGGATTTTTAAAATTCGTTATTCATGTATTCAAGTGGCAGGATAAATTTTATAAATAAATGGATCAAGAGTAAATTATTCCCACAAAGCAAAATAGCACTCCACAGAGTATTTATTTTTGCCTTAATGTATAAGCAACACTAAAAAAATACTGTTTAGAACTCACCGGTGTTGGAAGAGTTCGATATCTGACATAAAAAACAGCAGCAATCAACATTACATCTCTTGAAATTATCATATAAGTAAGTGGAACTGAAAATAAAATACAAAATAATTGTAATGAGAACTCTGAATGTTACAACAGACACCATGACTACAATAAAGTCCCATCCAGCCATACACAAATCCATGTATGTAATAAACTTACTGATGATTTACATTTCCTACAGTGAATCACTAATTCTTATGTATAATATAAAGAAAATGATTCTTAGAGTATAGCTCTGGAAGTCTGAATCTGTCTTCTGGAATGCTGATTTGCTTCTCTCTTTTAATTTTTTTTCCAGGTCTATCTGCAAGCATAACTTTGCAGACAGCAATGTCAGCTCTACTCAGCCCTAGTGTATAACCAGCTCATCTTCCCACTTTGTCAGAATTAATTGGAAAGCAAGATTAAGAGGGGTAATGAGAATGTCAGAGGACTTAAATTTAGAGACACAGGTGTTTTGATTATGTGCATCCGAGTATTAGAGAAGAGACTAAAATTCAAGTTCACACACACACACACACACACACACACACACACACACACACACAAAACTTGTGGAGAAACTTTTTTCCCCCCATGGGTAGGCCTGCAGAGGCCCAAAGGTGTCTTTGGGAATCACCCTGTATCGTTCTACCTCCTTTTTGCTTTGCTCTGGAGTTTCCAGCCTCTGCCTTCTAAAGGCAGGCTGCCTCCATTTCCACCTGGTGTTTTTGCATGGGATGTAGAATCCAAACTCAGATCCTTTTGCTTACAAGGCAAAGGCTTTATCTCCTGAGCCATCTCCAGTCCTCAACAAACATATTTTCATTCTTGTCCAGCTAGTTCTAATTTAGGAACTATTTTTCTTCTCTTTGCCCAGGCATTCAATGACCCTAACTATCAATAATTTCCTTGTCATAGGCTGAGTTTCTCTTATGCAATGTGCTTGGGACAAAAAATGTTTCAGATTTTGGAATATCTGCACACACTTCAACAGTTGAGCATCCCTGAGCCAAAACTGTTTTTCATTAATAATGCTTGTCTCACATTCCTCAAGAGCTAACAAAAGGCTACTAGATGGATAGCAAAGGCATTCATATTCTTTTATTTTTGAAAATGGGGAGACAGAGAACTTACTTCACTTTATATCTTTCTGAACTATAGGAAGATTTAACTACAACCCTATATATTTTATAAGAAAAAATATCGTTCAGTTCAAATTGTTCCAACCACTTAAAAAAAAAATCACAGCTATCCCTTCCATAACTTAAACAATTTATGGATTGTCCAAAGTTGTATGTATCTTTAATCCACCCAGTTATAATGGTCTCTTGGTTCTGCAGTTAGAAAAAAATCTCACTAATTATAGGATCAAATTAAATCTCTGCTGCTAATAGCAGAAACTGCTGATATTCCTGACCACTATTCCAGAGAAATAATAATGCTTATTATGAATGTAAGTACAGCATCTGGAGTACACACCATGGCTGTGCTTGCAAGGCTAGAAAACAAGTCATGATTTTCGCAGGCACTTTTACTACCAAATAAATTCTTCTATGGTAATCATTAGCTAATAAGCTAACAACTACTACATGCTTTTTAACATAAAAGCAGCAAACCCAGGCAAATAACAACCTACAGACAGCAAACATGAAGGACCTCTGCAGGAGTGGAGGGCTGTGGCATTCAACTGTGCTGGTAGCCATAATGCCTTAGGCTTTAAGTGCTGCTGTGATGTTCTGGAATCCTTACTATCTGCACCTGTCTGGTGGGTCACTACAAAATTAAAAAGATATAATTCCAATGTATATGCTCTTAAAGAGTATGATTTCAAAAGACAACAAAACAAATAAGAACTCTGAAGAAAACTGTGGAAAACAAGACACATGGAAGGAATCTTTAATCTCTCACTAACCAACATACAGCAGACCAAAAGGAAAACAATGGTCAAGAATGAAAATAAAAATAAAAAGGGGGGAGGGTTGAAAATGACACCTAAGGGATGGCAAGTTAATTCAGCAGGTAAAGATGTCTACATGCAAGCCTGGAAACTTGAGTTTAATATCAGGAACCCACATGGCAGAAGGAGAACCAACTTTTAAAAGCTGACTTCCACATTCATGCTGTGGCAAACGCACCTCTTCTCTCTCTCTCAAATAAGGAAATAAAAGGAAAATTTTACCCAATGGGCATACACAGAACTTTACATCTAACTACACATGTTTATATAATCTTATTGCATATAAGTTTGAGAAGACTAAAATTAAAGATAACCTACAAAAATCCCCACAATGGACAATTAGAAAATACTTTATTGTTATCATTTTTGGTGGCAATATATGATTGAAGCCCAGGGCCGTGTGCATGCTAGGGAAGTGCTCTATCACTGAGTGACATCCCCAACCCAAGGAATACTTAACCAGACAGGCCAAGGAATCATCATAAGAACAGAAAATATTCTGCACTGACAAAAACACTAACATAAGACATAAAAAAATGCACTGAAAATGATATCTAAGCCACAAATGAGGTCTTCTACGTGAACTTCAGAAAAACATGCCACATACCAATCTGTGGGCTGCACTGTCAGTACCACAGCCACATGTACCTACAGGAGCACCTGCAAAGTGGTGCTTTAGAGCTGAAAAGTACAGTGCATGCTTTGGGAATGTTAAACTTTGAAGATGTAACATAAAACTACAATTTTATATGCTAGAACGACACTTTAATATAGTTAGTTAAATTTTTTTTTCCTTTTTAAAATATAGTTACTAGAAATATTTAATTTTATGTGTATGTGTGTGTGTGTGTGTGTCTCCTATATTATTTCTACAGACAAAAGTGATCTAGAGAACAGCAAAAAGGTGGGGAGGGAGATGAGCAAGGCAAAGAAACAGGGAGGGAGAGAACTACAAAACAATCTGTAAGATTCTTGTCCAAAGGGAAAATTAGTTATTTGAAAAGATTCATAAAACTGGCAGGCCTCTGGCAAGACTGATCAAGACAAACAGATAATAAATATGACAATAAGGACATTACTCTGTATCTTACGGGCATCAAAGATGACACTAAAATAGACAAATTTCCTAAGAAGGATTTTTTTTTACATCTTACAAAATTCATAAAAGATGGATTATTAAACCTTAATTGACACCATAGCAACTAAAGAAAATAAGTCCCCTTTTCAAAACTCTCCTCCAAAGAGAATTCCAGGCCTCAATGGCTCTACTGAAATTTCAAAATAATTATAAACTCACAAATACTGCTCAAGAATAGAAGAAAAAAAGTTGCTAGTCTGTTTATGAAACTAGTAACAAAATTGATATTAAAAAATCAACAAGAACACAGCCAGTCTGACTACAATAAAAAAAAACCAAGAGACACATGTGCTGAGGGTGTGGAGAAAAGAGGTCCCTTGTTCACTGCTGGTGGGGTGTGAACTTATTAAATCATTACGGCTACCAGTATGGAGAATGCAGAAAAAATACAGCTACACCAACCAGCTGTGCCACTCTAGTGTATTATAGTTAGATAACAGGTGTCAATTTGACAGTTGAGATTGGAGTTCTGGACACATTAGTAGAGAACTAGTAGTTAAGCCCAGAGCGAACCTTCAGGAGGTTATCTAGTTGATGGGGAAAGCCCACTCCATAGTAGGCAGGACCAGACCCTGGGCAGGTGAACAAGATGGAAAGAGCTGGTTGAAAGAGTTGGCATTCTTATGTATACTTGGCCAGACAGGCAGGTCTGGCAAGTAAAGATGGTTCCTCTCTTAGCCGTTATGTGGATATAGTGTGGCCCGTTCCCTCAGTTCTTTGGTGATAGTGTAGGTTCTCCTGTCAAGCTGGACAATGATCTGTTCTCTTAAGTTGCTTTGTCATGATTTCATCAGCAGCATGTAGAGTAACTGCGATAGACTTCAAGGAACAAACCACAGGATTCTTATGTATCCCTGTTTACAGCTGCACTGTTTACAACAGCCAGGAAAAGGAACCGGCTGAGATGTTATCAAGAGAGAAATTCATATGAAAATGTGCTACACAAAGGAATATATGCAGTTAAAGAAAATGAACAGTGAACGCAAGACATTTGCAAGCAAAATAATGCAACTGGAAATCATTATGTTAGTAAAATAAGCAGACTCAGAAAACATTACAACATGTTTTCTATCATATGCAGAATTGTGTGTGTTTCTGTACTTAACATGTGTGTGGGTCATGAACTAGAGAGGGAATCATCAGAGAGAGGAGATCGTAACAAAGATGGAAAACAAGGTAACGGAACACATGAACTAGGGAAGCAGAAGGGAGGACTAACAGGAAAGAACAGAAACCAGCCAGAGGCAGGGGAAAGAGTAAGGACAAAGTGTAACAATATGGAGGGACTGAGAATGCTGAGATGAAATCCATTACTTAGTATTCTGACCTGAAAAATGACTTAAAAGCTAATAAAGATATGGTGAGGAAAGGAATTCTAGGCCAACATCATGAATTTGAAATGGATATTTCTAACAAAATATAAGTGAGCCAAATCCTACAATAACTTCATAACACATTATAGCCAAGCTGGATTTATAACAGTTGCTATAGGTTGTTTTACTACTGAAAAGCAATAATGCATTTCATCTCATATTAACAACTTAAGAAAAAAATGATGTAACCATCATAATATACTAAGAGTTTCCAGTGTTCAGTCACAGTAACAAGTCATAACAAATGCTGAACCAGAAGAAAGGATCTCTATGAAACCCTACAGGAATTATCCGTCTTGTGAATGTGAAGACTTTTATCTATGAGCCTGGGAATAAGGCAGATGTCACTCCTACTTAGCACTGTAAAGCAAAGAAAAAAAAATAAAGTTCATCATCATTAATCATAACAGTATGTAAGTGAGAATGAAGAAAAACCAACAGATTCTATATTGTAGACTAAGAGTTTTGTCAACATGTGAAGTGACTCTCTACAGCAGTAGCTATTACTCAGTTGAAATTTATGGAAGCATAAAGAATGATCAAATACTTAGGGATAAATCTATTTAAAAAGTTATTTCTATTCTGCAGAAAATTATAATTCTGAAAGACATTAGAGAAAGTCAAAATACAGTAGCTATATAATGTTTGTAGCCTGGCAGACTGTGTAGAAATATCAATATTCCAAAAAGATCAATGAATTCCATGCAATCTCAGCCAAAATCTAAACAGACATTTTTTTCCCCTTCTAGAATTGCTGATTTCAGGAAAAGGTGATTCTAAAATTCATATAAAATGAAAAGAGCAAAGATTATCGAAGTAGAAGGACAATTTCTACCAGATATCAAGACCTCAGAGAAACAAGAGTGGCACTGCTGCAAAAATATGTATATCAATAGGGAAAAAAACAGAAATGGACACAGGTATATATGGCAGTGCATGTTCACAATAGAAAAACAACCAGCAATATTGGTAGAAAAAAAAAGGACTGAAAAAAGATCAACTTAATTTTGAGTATCAACAGAATGTCCAAGGTTTCTTCCCTAAAATCTATATATATGCATTAAAATGAGAGTACCCCATCTTTTCAGCTCCTAACTACATACAAAGTTCAATTCTAACTTTCAAAGTAACACACATGAATTTACTTTTAAATTTGGTTTGAAAACTTAGAAGACTAAAAAGAGAAAAAAACTAGGAGCTTGAAGAGCCTATGTTAGGCTGAGAAGTCATTATACTTATTCTTGTCAAGCATCGATGGATAGAGGAGGACTGAGTAGCAGCCGTGTCCAGGTCCCACTTCTAACTCTGGGAGCTGCAGGACCATGTAGCAGCTGTCCTCAGGCCCTACTTCTAATGCTTGGGGTAAAAAATTGATTTAAACAGAGGAAAAAAGATAATTGAGAAATATGGCCTATATAGAAAACGAAGAACCAATAAAGTACATGCATAACACAAGGTAAGCAACCATATATTTTTGAGTATTAATGTACAATATCTGAGTATCATACATTTGTACCTGAAATGTGAAAATTTAGAGATAGGTTCAAAATTTCAGTGTTCTAGTGATTATTTTGTAAAGATGATCAGAGAATTAAAATTTTAAATTACTTTAAAAAATCTAGACACTAAAATATATATAGTGTAATATTAAAGGATCCTAGAGTATTATGAATTGGTCCTCTGGGATGGTTTCTCAGTTTTAAACAATCTTACAAAAAAATGTTTCTACTAGTGCAACAAGGACACAAATTCTACAATAAACAGTGTGACTAATAAGCAAAACAGTTCCACAACTGAAAACTGGGGAAACAGTATAGAGTTGAAAATGTATTTTTGGAACAAAAACTGTATGTCAAGAGAAATGCTAAGCTGACTAGTGCCATCTTCCCTACACTGCTTCAAAGTCAGCATGACGGCGCTCTTACCTGGAATAAGGTCTGCATAGGTCAAGCTAACATATAAGATGCTGATAAGGATTTTATCAGCAAGTGGATCAAGAGCACTTCCCAAAGCTGATTTTTGATTGGCCCAGTTTCGAGCAATAAATCCATCCAACTGAAAATAGAAGTTTTTTTTTAAATAAATGTCATGATAGCAACAGTGTAGATATCTTGAACCTTAAGAGATAACCAAAAAAACAACTTCGTTTTCATAGACTGTCAATAAAAATCTCATTTCTTAACCCATACATTCTTAGTCTTTTAGTAGGACACATTCAGTTTTTAAATTGACAATAGATCTAAAAATGACTTCATATATTTATAGTACTTTTTACAGTACTTATGTGCCACCATCTTTACAAATGCACTCAAACTAAGATGTAAGGAAATGAGACAAACTCAAGGAAAAGCAAAGCCAACTAGTCTTATCTTGTGACCTTGGAATATTGTTGCTAGAGTCAGAACAGCTGCTGTTATTTGTAAGGACTATTTATAATAGTGAGACACTAACTCTCACACCCCTAGTTCTTTGTATCACAATGCTATTTTTTATTTTAAAATTTATTTTGTCCAGTGGGCTAGCATGTAGCTTGGTGCAAGAGTGTTCGCCTAATTATGTATGAAACCTTGGGTTTCATCTCCAGTAACACACAATTGTTCAGTACCACTGTTAAGTCTATGTTCTATCTAGATTTGCTTTACTTGTATTTGAATAGAAACTTTTAATCCTCTATACTTACTCTTAGTTAAAATGTTGATATTTATATTACTTCTTTTATTTTTTATTTTTATTTAGAAACAGTATTTTAAGGTAGGGGTCATACTTGGTTACCGAGAGGCTGAGCAGGGCCTGTAAGCTGATTTTATTTGATCTTCCAGAGCTGTTAAAAATAATAACCAATTGCCAACACAAAGTATGTAAAATTGTTACTATAAAAATCCATCTTTACAGTATAACTTGGGACAGGGACAGACCTGGACATTAGAGCCACAGACTGACCAAAAACAAGTAATGACCAGTCACAGGAAGCAAGGCAGACATTTCCAATTTATCATAGGCTCCACAGGCCTTATTTATTCTTATTTAACTTCAAATTCCAACAACTGTCTAAGATAAAACTAACTTGCATGCAATAAGCATGATTCGTTTTAGGGATAAGTCCTCTACATTGGAGCATTCCACTGAGAAAGTGGTACACAGACAGTGGCTAAGATGCTGGTGTGAGCCAGGGATATGGTTCAGTAGTAGGTAGAGCACTTGCATAGTACATGCAAGGCCTTGGGTTTGATCCCCAGCATCTAAACAAAAAGGACCACAATGAAAGAAAAGAAAACAAAAAACTCAGAATAGCAGAACAGAACTGGGTCAATTCCTGCCTCTGCCAAATAGTCACTCTTACTTGTATGACCTTGGGAACGTTATTCACCTGACCTTCATCTGCCAAAACAGAGAAACATTATCCATTTCAAAGGGTGGTGGGCTGCTTCAGCACATGATGTGACTAATACTTCTTTAGTGCCCAGACCTTAGTACGCCTTTGAAAAAGTACTTATCAGATACTATTACAACTGGAACAGTTTATTAACCTCTTTCCTTGTCCTCCTCTTCCTCCTTCCTATCTCTTCCCAAACAGGATCTCAATCAGTCTTGGGAGATCTGGAAATCACTATGTAGACCAGGCTAGCCTGGAAGCTGCAATTATCCTTTGTCTGCCTCCCCAGTGCTGGGATTACAGGCCTCACTGCCAAGTGCAATTATTTTCTTCCAAACAGATTAAGATAATGTTGACCCCAAAAGTGTCTGCACCAGAGAACTAAGGCCAGGAAGATCTCGCTTTTATACAATTTCTGTTCTCTAGAAACTTAAGTTCCCATGTATGCCACGACCAGACCCTCCTGTCCTTATTGTTCCTCTAACTTATATCACTGCTTTGCAAACACCCACCACATCTTACTATGCCTTTCCTCCACCACCAATATTGCCACCACCACCACCACCACCACCACCACCACCACCACCACCACCACCACCACCACCACCGTGTTTCAGGTCTGCATGCAAGTGGCTGAACAATGTTCAAGAACAATATGCCAATGGGCTGACTGATCTTACCTTAAATTCATGACAACAAGTCTTCCATGGATACTCAGTGCCTGGCAATTTTGTACCTGCCTATAGAACTGACCTTCTTTCCCTACCTCTTCATTCCTTTCAACCTTCTAATTCTAGACCATGATCATGTCTACTACTTTCTTTGAAAAAACAAAAGCAGAGCATTCTCTAACCTTCCACCAAATCTACCACTGAGCTACACCCATCTTCCTTTCTCTAAGCCCAAGCTCTTACCTGTTATGATTTGCTGCCCTTCCCTATCTCCTTTGTATCAGTCTCTCTTGTCCTACCTGGTCTTGCATTAATTAGCTAACAGTACATCTTTATTTATTTAGCATTTTTTTTTTGGTGTGTGTGTGTGTGTGTGTGTTTACGCGCGCGCGCGCGCGCATGTGTGTGTGTGCGCATGCGCCTACAGGGGCCCAAAGGTGACATTAGGAATCATCCCTGATGTTTTATTCTGTATTCCCCAGGTCCATCTTCCAGGGCAGAAATACAGGCCTCTGCCATTTCTAGCTGGTATTTTTGCACGGGACCTGAGGATCCAAGCTCAGGTCTTTTTGCTTGTGAGGCAAAGACTAACCCCTGAGCCATCTCCCCAGTCCTACATCTACCTTTTAAAAAAGTCTTCCCTGACCCTCTTTCTCTATGCTCCTGCAAAGCAAAACTTCCTTAAAGCAATGTCAACCTTAAAGCAATGCTTATCAACCCACTCCCAATCATCCCTACATCTCTAGAAACCAGTCTCATTCAGGTAACCAAAATTTTTGCATTTTTCAGATCATGTGACCTCCACTACAAAGCAGCACTTTCACTGTTTGTTTTCTGGGGACACTTTACTGTCAAATTCTCTTCCTTTCTTACTTACTCTTCAGTTTTTTTTTTTTTTAAACTTTTATTATTATTATTTATTCAATTGTGTGCGCTTGTGTATGTATGTGCGCGCGCATGTGTGTATGAGTGTGTGTAGAACCACGGACGAATCGGGAACCACCATGGACGCCTCCATCTCCCTCTGCCCTGGGATTCACAGGCTCCGCCCCACCAGGACCAGAAGCGCAGGCTGCCCCCACTTCCGCCTGGCATCTATACATGGGATCTGGGATCCGAACTCAGGACCTTCTGCCTGCAAGGCAGAGGCTTAACCCCTGAGCCACCTCTCCAGCCCACTCTTCAGTTCTTGACCAGCTCTTCACTCTACTTGTTGCTCATTTCTCTGACTTCTTGCTTCTCTTATTTTACCTCACTTAGATATCCTCCCAAACTCGACCTTATCTGTCAGGTTCCAATCTGCACCTACTCTTCTTCCTTCCCAACAACTTCCTCCAACTCTATACTGCTAAAATTCTTGGTACTCTTCTTCCCTAAACCCTATCCTGTTTCAAGTGTTGCCCAGAGAGAATAAAGAGCAGTTCCTATTGACACCTCTGTCACTCATATCCACCTTTCAATAACACATCAACAGCTCAATACCATCTTCAAAACATTCAAATCCATCCACTTCTAACCCTGAATCCCACTTTCGTCCAAGTTACCACTTCTCCAGCTGCTCTACTTCTATTTCCTACACATAACACCAATCCCGCCTTGCCATTCCCGTAAAATTGAGCAGCCACAGTGGAGGCATTAAAATCTTCATGGAAAATGCACAATATGGTACCAGTTGGCTCAGATATGCACACTCAGTTTCCAACCAGCAAACAAGGCCATCTCATGTGAAAGTTAATTCCCAACTGTCATAGTTAAGCACAGGTGTCAACTTGATTGTTGAGGGTTTGAGCTCTGGGCACAGTTGTAGAGAGTTGAGTTAAGCCCAGAGCAAACAAACCTAAAGGAGACTCTCTAGCTGATAGGGAAGACCCAGCCCATGGTGGGTGGGATTGGGCCCTGGATAAATCACAGAGAGCTGGTTGAGAGAGTTGACATACTTCTGTTTACTTGGCCAGACATGCTGGTCTGGCAAGTAAGGATTGTCCCTCTCTCAGCCGTTACGTGGTGATGGGGTGGCCAGTTCCCTCGGTCCTGGTGTTGGTGCATGCTCTCCCACCAAGCTGGACTGAGAACTGTAACCAGACTGTCATAAGGAATAAACCCCTTGTTTCCCTTAAGCTGTTTGATGGTCATTTATCAGCAACCATGCAGGTAGACTGCAACACCAACTCTCCGAAAAAGTCAAACTAGCAGACATATAAAGGGTGAATCTAGTGTCTGAAAAGAAATTTTTTACATAAAAAAAAATCTCATTATCACTATAACGATCTGTGCAAGACTTGCAAGACCACATGAATGATGAGTGGAGACCACCAGGCTTCAGAGAAAAATGTCATGTACAATAAAAGGGGAAAGAAAGTATGAAAATAGTATAGTTGGTGACAAAGAAAAACTAAACTCTGGGAAAAGAGGCAAACACTAATTTAAAAGTAAATTTGATACAAATATCTGGAAATTCCTTGTGATAACACAAATGTTTGTTTTTTGTCAATCCCAAAGTCTTCATTGAATTCTATGCTGTTCACTGAAGTTACTGCTACTAAATAAATAAAATTGTTTCTATGAGCCTCAGAAAGAGAAGCAATGAGAAATGCTATGCAACTTTTATTTATGGAAATCAGTTTCTTGTCTTAGTAAATGCCAAGTACAGCTTCTCAACACAACTGGCATTAAGACACGTGAATTTATTCTCATCTCTTTAGTGCTCACATGGCTCAGGCCTGCCCTGAATGAAAAGATACCATTTCTATGTTCACATGCGCACAATGCCCGATGTGAAGTTTGCCCTCTATTGTTTCTACTTCTCCCAACTGTCTACACAGGACATAGAACTTTAGAAGCCATTTCAAATCCTTTGTGAAACAAGCAGGTGATAAATACAAATAAAATGTTTCATAGTCCACAAAAGTAATCTAGCCTTCTGGTATAAAATTATTTCCCTAGTTCTAATTTGTGATTGAAATCTTCCCCTCCCCAAGCTGGCACGTTCTCTCCTTTGTCCATCTGCTGAAGTGGAAGAAGGAAGAATGCCCAATTGCTACCTTGGAGCAAAGTCTTCTCTGCAGGGCAGTCATCAGAATATGGAGTAGAACCAGGGACCAAATATCTGCTGTGAACTACAGCCTCTTGCTGATCTTGAACCTGAGTAGAACACTGGCCTCTACCTGCAACCCTAGGTTCCTAGGCCTCTACCTGCAACCCTAGTTCCCTAGGTCATAAGGAACAATGTTCCTTCTCTACTCCTGCTGCAGAGCAGTTCTTTCATAGTAAATATGAGATAGTCTCAGACCTTTCTACTTCTACTCCTATAGCAAGCACTTTATTCTCACGTTTAGTTCAGTTAAAAACAGTCCCACATAAAAGCTAATGATAAGTCTATACACAAAGTACTAGACCACGTTCATGTTGAGGACGGCCTGAGGAAAAGCTGACTGATCAGGACAGTTACAGAGACCCTTGGATTTGAAAGGGAGCAAAAGGTATTGGATGTATAACTTACCAAATCGGTTAGTCCAGCTAAAGCAAAAACTCCCAGTGCAACATTAAAATCTTCTTCAATAATCAAATAACCCAAAACTGGGGCCAGGCCAATTCTTGTCACTGATAACATATTTGGGATTGTCCACGGATTTTCATACTGAAAAACAAAAACAACACAATTTTAATAATACCAAATATTCATACTTTAAAAAATGTATTTCATCAAATGAAGGGTAAGAAGACAAATTTTAATACTTGCAAATAACTATTCAAATATAAACATACATATATAGAGAAAAATTTCATTATAAAGAGAAAAGAGATGAATATGTATTATCTATTTTATAAGCTAAGCTTTTAAAATGACTTTATTAGAATTCAGAACTTGGTTTTTAAAAATGAAAATTTCTGGACTAGCTTGTAAGTAGACAAATAGACTAGAATGTGTCAGAAATTAAATCTAAATCAATCCCAGGCACTTCAGTTCAAAATATTCATTATAAATGACCTCTCTCTCTCTCATCTACACATATCCATTAAAAAGATGCTAAATGTCATAAACTGTATGGCCACACAAATACACGGAGGAATATACATTCATGTCTGTAACCTTATCACTAAGTCAGAAGTTGGAAGAGATGGAATGTCAAACAAGCATATGGAAAGAGGGAATTTTGCAAATTTATCTAAAACAGCCATGAAAATGGGTGGAAGCTTTTTTCAGGTGAAAATCGAAGTTTTCGCAGTTCCAACCAGAAGTTGATTCCTTGAAATTTCATTGAGCCAAATTTGTTGGAAGTTGGCACTAGCAAAGGGCTCTTTGACAGCTGTTGTAAAGGACAATGCTCCCTTGCCAAACAAGCTAATTCATGAGAACATTTTAATTTTAAAAATCCTCAGCCCAGCAGAGCTAACATGGGACAGAAATGACACCAGAAAAACTTCTTTCCCTAAAGCCTGAGTTTTTGTCTGCACTTAAAATAAGTCCACCCACTGGACTTTGTCTTCAAAAAACCACTTCACCTTTAAAATCAGTAACCAACAACATGACTGAACCTTAACCTTGATTTAGAAAGAAAAAAGTGGCAGTGTTCACTTCTTGAAACATCTTTTAAAATGTAATGAACCACCTTAAAAGAAAATGCATTCTCCAAAAATACCAAGTTTGTGATTATAAACAGGGTCAGGTGGTGAATACTGTCACTGAAAGCTATAAATTTACTTCACATTCTCCAGGAAACACCCACTAAATTAGAAACAATACAGCCCTCTAACTTTCAGATCTTTTGTTGAAAGTGGGACCACATTGTACAATCATATGAAAACATTCTCCCTTATTCTCGTGTTCAAAGAAAAGAATGTTTCAGAGTCCAGAGGGGGAAAAAAATCTATTTACTATAGTGAAGTCCACTGACCATAACTGGGTACAAAGTTAAGTCAAATACTGGTTCAATGTTCTAGCAAGTCACAAAGGGTGGGAAGAAGGACAGCAGCAGCTCAT
Source organism: Typhlomys cinereus (assembly GCA_023101885.1). Lineage (NCBI taxonomy): Eukaryota > Metazoa > Chordata > Mammalia > Rodentia > Platacanthomyidae > Typhlomys > Typhlomys cinereus. The sequence goes on along the minus strand of JALPQD010000326.1, from coordinate 692,937 downwards.
GATAAAGAAAATAGGATAACAAAGCTAAGCAGAATGAAGAGCTCCACAAGTAGCTTAGCAAATAGCACCCGGTGGGGGTTGGGGAGTGGGAGGGGCGCAAAATTAAGTCCAAAGTTGTAAGTGGCTACAGCATTTCACTTTGTGAATAAACAGAACAGAATGTCGCTGGGTCAATGAAAGGGATTTGAGCTCCTCATAAAATATTTCAGTGAAAAAGTTCCTCATTAATATCCAATTATGAAAACTGTAAGTTTCAAAGCTAACATTAGGAGAGCTAATCTCTGATTACCCAACCAGATAACCTGTGGCATACTCGACCAACTACTGCCGTTCCGGGAAGGACTTCAGCCAGGATGAGGACAAGTTCAAAGCGTCCAGCATTCAAATCTCAACAGGCTTTTAAAGCTGTTACTGGAGTTAAGACCCCGGCCCGGTTGCGCTGTGCCCATGCTGTGCAACTGATGAAAGCAGTGCAAGGCCCACTGCAGACCTAACAATTGAAGATGTAATAATTGCACGGTCTTGCTAACATGACATCAAAAGCTGTCCCACAATCATGCTCTGTCTGCTGCCTGAGACGTTGGGAGGGTAAGTGGACAAGTACCTCCTCGGTTATCTAAAGAATGGCTTCAATTTTATATAAAATTCAAAATAAAAAGATTTTAAAGACCACCTGAACAGTTTAATGATCCTCATGCTAAAGTGTAAGGTCATCAAAGACCAAAGGACGGCAAACTGAACCTGCACAGGTGCGCATTAGCTCCTCCACACTGAGGATGCGCTTCAGAAAATTAAAAGTGGGTTTCCAGTAAGGCCAGCAAAGGCTGTTTTTACTCATGCAATGTGCAGACCCGCCTTCCACCTACAGGTGCGGGAAAGAAGAGGTTGACAAGCGAGCGCCCCAGAAATTCACGGCGACCAGGTCCTGCCCGTTACTTCCCAGGACGCGGCGAGAGGTTTGCCAACCGATCAGAGTTCGCCGTCCGCGTCCAGGACCGAGGCCGGCGGCGCCGGCACCTCGCCCCAGCCCGGCCGCGCCGACTCTCGTACGTACCGGGGTGACGGTGCTCGCCGGCACCCAAGGGCCGCCGGGGGCCTCCGCGGCAGCGCCTCCGCCGGCCGCAGGCCCGGGGGCCGCCTTCCCCGCGGCCGAGCAGTGGCTCCGCGGGCCGGCGCCGGGCAGCCGCAGGCCGAGCGCGGCGGGGCGCAGCCACCAGCGCTCCGCCAGGCAGCCCAGGCACAAGGCCGCGGGCGGCAGCAGGGCCCTGCGAGCGCCGCCCTTGCCCCGCCGCGCCCCCGGCGGCCAGGCGGCCACGCGAAGGGCCCCCCACGCGCCGCGAGTCACGCGCCAAGCCAACATGACCCCGCGGGGTCGCAGGCGTCGGGAACTCAGCACCCCGGGGCCCCTGCCAGCAGCCTCGCCATAGAAACCCAGCGGTCCTGAAGAGAGCTGGCCGCCAGCGCTTCCATACTAACTCCCAGGCTCCGGCCCGTTCCGCTTATACAGATGGCCCGGAACCGCCAAGGAGACCGCGTTCACGACGTTTTTACGACACTTGGGCATTCCGGCTCACCAGCGCCCTCGGGCGACAGAGACCCGCGCGTGCAAATAAGGCTTTGCAGAAGTGGCACGTTGCACTGTCCGCTTCGGTCCACAGCCTACAGCCAACGACAGGCAACCGAGGCTCAGCACCACTGCAAAACCTGAGCCTACTCAAGCCTCAGCCTGAAACCTGGCGGGGCTTCTGGGCTAAGGCCCCCTCCGAGATGTACATGACACTGTAGGGACATTGTGGGAGATTTCAAGTATTAATAAAGTATTGGTATGAAAGTGGCTAAGTACTAACACAACTCTTCTTGTTGAGCATTGCATACAGGTGAATAGGTCCAAAATACGAATGGAAATGCCAATATTAATTACTAATTGTTTTTCTGGAGAAAATGATTGCTAAGTAAGCATTTAATCCTATTAATTACTTTGCTTTTACAGACATTAAAGATTAAGAAACTTATTTTCCAAGACTACCCAAAACAGTGACAAATCAGTTGCAATTAAAATATACGATTGTTAGTACTGTATACTATACATTATTGACATTAGCATTACGTTACAAAACGTGTTCTTGTGAAATTGAATATGCGTTTCTGTTGCAGTGTTCAACGTTAAATGTTCTACCATTGGTGCTACATCCCTATATCCCTACATCGAATACAAATGGTTCTTGCTATCCTTTCTATTCTCCAGCCTAATCTAGTGGTATAATCGCCTCAAACTTGTTCTTAAAGACCAAACAAAACTGGACATGCAGATTTAACTATTTTATGAAGTCTCCAATTTCTTATACACATATTGTAATTTTGATATTAAGTAAACTAAAAAATTTGTACTACCGATGTAACACAATTTTGTTTTTAAACTACCATTGGAATTACACATCTAGTTATCATATGTAGGTATGAATTTTGGATAATCTGGCAAGGAATGGGTAGAAGAACAAGAAAGCATAGCCCAGACCTTTATTACCGTAATGGAGAGAAGCTGGTAGGTGGGTGGGTCTTACTGAGTAGGATATGGAACACAAATGTTAGCATATGCTAGTGTGTTGGCTGGAAAGCTTGTAATTTCATAAATTACAAAAGCTGTGCCGCAGAGAAGTAGAAACTTTATTTAGACCAGTAAGACTAGTAGATATGAAATGTGAAGGTGGTTCTTTTGCAATATTAATTTTCCCCTGTAACTTTATATAACCCTAGAACATAACCCTGACCTTTGATCTTTTACCAAAGGTATTTCCTTCAACAATGAAGAATTAGGTATTTCTTCTCTTTCATGTCTGTGTTGACCCTTAAAAATATGCCACTGGGTCCTTGTACATCATCGGAGAGGAGGGCCCAGAGGAGAGTCTGGCATGCACATTAAAGGATTCTCCGGGGATTGGGGGGGGAGGTACTGGGGGATGGGGAGGGAGGGGTGAGGGGAGAGGGAGTGGGGACCCGGGGGGAGGGGGGTGGAGGGAACCGGTGTACCTAGTAAGTTTGTATGAGTAGAAATAATAAAAAATGTTAAAAAATATATATACTTTTAGTTCTACTTACAGGTCATCAACTTCACTTACCTTTTAACCCCCATTTTAGCCTTCAAGACAAATCACCATTTTGGCTAAGATGACTCAGTAAGTAAAGATGTTTGCTGGCAAGCCTGACAACCTGAATTTGATTCCCAGAACCCACATTGCACAGCAAAATCTTCTTTAAAGATTGTCTTTTGACTCCACACAAGCACAGCAGTACACACATATGCATGCACACAAGATTATGTCTATATAAATATGTATCTGCTGCTTCATAGTAAAGAAACCTGCCTAGTAGGTGTGAGATATTCAATCTGTACCTACATCATATTTACACTATAATCTAATTTTCCTTTCTTTAAAATGTTGCTGGTATTGCTGATAAATTCATGACCAGTTTACGAGGGAACAAGAAGTTTTATTTTGGCTAATGATTGTCCAGTTACAGTTCTTAATCCGGCTTGGCAGGAGAGTTCACACAACAGCAGGGGCCAAGGGAACTGTCCACACTATACTCACAGGACTGCTGAGGGGCAAACTTCCCTTGCCGGAGAGAAGTATGCCAAAGAATGCCAACTTAAACAGCTCCTTCCATTTTATCATCTGCCCAGGGAATGATCTCACCAACATGAACTTGGTCTCCCCTCATCAATTTAGACAATCTCCTACAGGCTTGCTTAGGGCTTAACTCAACTACTAATTCTTTACATGCCCAGAGCTCCAGCCTTCCAAGATGACACCAATATCCACCTACCAGTTATATGTACATATATATATACACACACACTTGTGTTTATATGTGTGTGCGCATACACACGATACTATGGCTAAAAACCCACCTACCTCCTTGAAATACAAACTTGGAGAAACTCCAACATGTAACTTAACTTTTTTAACCAAATATTTATGATATTTCTCTTTTGAATTCCGTAATGTAAGGAAGCCTAATGAAGACTCTGTTGCTATTCTGTAGGCATGGGAGCATTCTTCCACCTTTTTGTAGAGGCAACATTAAAGTCCAGGAGTGGCATGGATGGGGCACAGAAACTTTTCGTGGATGCTTATTTTCTTGGATCTTACAATTATATAAATTAACCAAGATTCTTTTTTTAAAGAAAGAACCTGTGGCCATGCAAGCCTGAGGACCTGGGTTTGATGGTGGCAGGCATCTGTAATCCTAGCACTCCTGTAAGATGGAAGATGGAAATAAGAGACTCAGAATCCTGAGGGCCAGCTAGATTGGAGAGAACTGCACAGTGGCAGAAAAAGAGACCTTGCCTTAATAAGGTGAAAGGAGAGAGTCAAATTCCCAAAGTTACCCTCCAACTGTCAAGTGAGAGTCACACAGCTTGTGCTTAGACCAGTTCTTACTATTTCCAATCAAGAAGCTACAAACAATAGCCCTAATTCAACGCTAAAAACAAATCAAGAATACTATGCTTGACATGAAAATTTTATGAAATCAAACTGTAGTGTTGAAAATACTTTCACTAAACACATGCTCATTTGTTCATGTATTAGCTGAATGTTTGCCCTGATAGACATTTAATATACAAAATGGTTTATAAACATAAATGAGGCAAAAAGTATAAGTCATGTTGCTATCATTTACATACAATTATTTATTTTTAGCCTTCTGGAAAAACAGAACATTAACACAGGACTTTAGCAATATCAACACATTTTTAAAAATACTTTTATCTTTTTTTTTCAGATTTTTGGGGCAGTTTTATTATTAAAATATATTATTAAACCACAGGAGGCCCTTGCTTGATAGTCCTTTTACATAGTCTGAAGTTGATAAATCTTTGGGCCTTTTTTCAAAAGATAACCCTGGTCATTTAGTGATCCAATGAAGTTTTCAAAATCCGCCACCTGAAAACAAACAACAAAAATTAGCTCTCTAAGTAATGTGTCATATAGGACTTTCACAATTAATCTCTAAAACAGGAAAAGAATCTATCAACTTTCTTGGCCAAATAGAATTTATACTCCTTACATGTACTTCTTATGCACCCCAGTAAGTCTTAACTTAAAAATAGAAGTTAGACTAACTTTTAAAATTAAGTAGGCAGTTTTACATAAGTTTTTTTATGTTTAAAGTACAGTTACTTTGTGTTTTGGTAGAAGTCTGAAGAGCAAGTAGAACCATTTTAATGTAACAAGAAGTAGAGTCAAAGACATTAATATAATTTGCTCTAAGGAATGGACTGTCAGAAAAACATGGAGCCCAAGTCTTGGTAGATATCAAGATGCTGAAACCTTTAAGAAGAACATAGATTAAAAAAAAAATCTTATTATATACTAGGATTCTCTGAAATTATTATAATAAAAAAGTGATTTGTTAACATTTAGGTCATCATACCTGAATGTTTAGCTCTTTGGCAATCTGACGAAGTTGATGAAATTGAAATAAATTGTTATAGGTTCTTTCAGCAATGCTGTTGAGAGCAGAAATAAATCTTTTTGCTGTTGACCTATTACTCATTCCAGAGCCATGCTGAGATCGTTCAAAATCTAGGTTCCCAAATTCATCAGAGTAGGTTCCTAGCATGCTTAAAAGAAGAAGAAATAATTCAATGTGGCATGGCTATAGAAATTTTTGTAATAGGTTTCCATATGGAAGTAGCTGTGAGGCTTTCTTAACAAAGATTCAAACATATTCAGGGTAACCACAGAAATTCAGTACAGTATGGATTGCTGTTTAAATCTGATTGATTTAAAAACTTCCATCTGGGATTGGTGGCATATGCCCGCACCCTAGAACACAGTGCTGAAGTGCAAGTACAAGGTTAGTCAAAGCAATGTACTACTTGTCTCAAAACATACAAATAAAAAAACTAACTTGTAAATATGAAATGCAAAAAATCCAGAGTAAATGAGCTACAATAGGTAAAAAATGTGCTATTTTCTGCTGTAGCATTTGAAAAAGAAAAATTATTTTTAAATGCTCTAGGAATGAACTCAGCTCATATTGATGGTTAAATATTGTTTACAGTTCTCTGATCTTTTAACAATATCATTTTAAAAAAAAAGAAGGAAAGAAAAAGAAATAGGGATGTGTCAGTGAGACTGGGGTGGAATTGTGAAAACATCCATTACTGATTTCAATCTAGCTTTACTAATTCCCTTCTGTACAACAGACCATATAAAACAGTGTAACAGGCTAAGGTGTTACTGGATAGTAAGCTCATGGTATAAACAAAACAAACATAATCCTGTTCTATTGATTTTAAAGAGTTACTGACACTGTTACTTGAGAGAACAGATTTATATGTTAGTAAAAATGATAATTTGAATTAAAATGTTACCTGTGTTTCATAATTTCAACTATATCCTCAGCATCTTCTTTAGTTGCTTCCTCTCTTAATTCCAACCTTGCTCGTGCCTATGAAAGAAAACCATTTTAAGGGTCCAGCAAGATGACTCAGCAGGTAAGATGCCTGTTTGAAAACCTGGCAACCTGAGTCCCATCCTCAGAAGTCCACATGGTAGAAGGAGAGACCTGAATTCTGAAAGTTATCGTTCTTCCAACTTCCACTCATGTATCATAGCCTTTCTTTTTCTCTAATAAATGAAATATAAAAATTTTAAAACAAAAAATAAAAAAATAAAAACATTATATTATGTACTATATAGGAATAATGATATGTCTAACCTTATTTATTAATTGTATACAGGGGAAGAGTGGAAGCACCTAACTTTTAAAGGAGAGAGGTTGGGGCTGGGGAGATGGCTTAGTAGTGGGTTATGTCTTCATCTTACAAGCAAAAGGACTTGATCCCATGTAAAATGTAAAATGGTAGTGACCAATAGTTCCAGTCCTAGAAGGTTAAGCCTGGGAAATCCCAGAGCGAACAATAGGGTAGATGAGCAATCCAGGGTGATTACCGATGCCTTCCTTGGGTATCCACAGGCAGACACATGTACACCCACCCACATGCAAACACATATGCGCACAACCATATACACATACATGGGAAAGAAAACAAAAAAGGAGAGAAGTTGTAATACTAAATGCTGGATTTTTTTTTTTTTTTTTTTAATTAGGAAAGTATGGCTGGCAAGGTGACTCAAAGGGTAAAGGAGCTTGCTGTGTGAACCTGGTGACTTGAGTTTAATCCCTTGGAACGTATGTCCAGATAGGAGATAGTCAACTCCACAAAGCTATCCTCTGACCCCCATACACCATGGCACATGCACATCCCTCCCACGATAAATAAAATGAAAAATTAAATTAAAAATTAAAATTCACTCACTGAAAACATAAAGCAAATTTATTTTTCTCTAATGAGATATTTTTCTCAGTGTTTATTTTGTGAGATTCAGTTAGAAAAAAAACACTTGTTTTTCCTTGGCTTGGCTTTCAGGAAATCACAATTCATTTGTTGAAACTAAAACAGGAGTTAATTAGATTTTTAAGAACAAAAAACCTTAAACATCTGATTTAGCTAATTTTAACTGCCCAAATTCTTTTAGCACTCCACAGTAAGAACAATATTAATGCTGGTAGACAAACTGGCATGATCTTTACAAACTTTACAGACTTAACATATAATAAAATCAAATCTCCCAGATACTTAGTAACACTTCATGTTCCCATATACTCAACTTGGAATTAAAGAATTCTGGTTAACCTAACGAATTTTAAGACACTGCAGGAGTATGTCATTAAAACAAGTAAGTTACCCAGTAAGTTAACTTACTCTATACCTAGAAAGAAACCTAAAACTACAATGTTACAAATATGATTAAATCCTTTAAAAGTTTTTTTTTTTACTTTTTAAACTTTTATCTACCCATTTTTAATGTCTCAGTAAGAAGAAAAATCAAGTCAGTAGAGAAGAGAATGGATTCCAAGACAAAATCACATTGAATTCCCCTTTTTTTTTTTTTTTGATTAGAGCTAGGTATCATACACATTAAGCAAGTGATCTACCTATCACTTGAGTTATATCCCTAACACAGAGTCTCAACTAAGCTTCCCAGTCTGACCTTAAATTCACTTTGTAGTCAAAGCAGACCCTGAACTTGTTATCCAACTACTTCAGCCTCTGGAGTAGCAGGATTATAGTAAGTCTGTGTCACCAGGCCCAGCTCCTACTCACTTCTTTTAAGCCAGAAAGAGCATGACTGTAAAAATACACAAACCTCTGTCAGACGAATCAAAGATTCCAGCTGCCTGGTAGTGATTGGAGAGCTACTTAACCGCTGGCTCTGTTTCCGGAGCTCCAGGTAGAAATCTTGAAGAACCCGAGCAGCTTCTGCGGATAACCTTGGGTAGACATACTGTCGCGCATAGCCAATGTATTTTCTCAGTAGCTGATGGGGAATCGGATCAATTGATTCTCCAGGAACTAACTAAACCATAAAAAAAAAAAAAAAAAAAAAAATAAGATTAAAAAATAAGTACCAAATTAAATCTTCCTGCTAAAATATTTAACAAAAAATTCTGAGACTTCAAATAAATCATATACTGTATATAACTGTACCTTCTCACTCCAGTTGATTTAGATGATTTCAAGTAAAATTTACACAAACTTTAGTATTATATTGCTAATTTCTGGGGGGTGAATTTTTTTTGAGGGGGTGAGAGTAGTAGGGATTGAATCCGGAGCTGCATGCTTGCTGGCACATGCCACAGCACTCTGTCACACACTGAACTGACATTCAACAGAAGCAAGCTGAATGATGAAGAAACAGTACCTTCAGTCTTTCTGACAGTGGTTTCTCGGAAACCTCTTCAAGCACAGAGGTGTTCGAGTCTTGACTGCTCACACAAATCGCCGTGGAGCTGCTCCCGGGTCTCTGCCTTCCAGCCCTTATTGAAATCACATGCTCAGAAAGTAAGTGATCATGCTGCTCGTTCGGAGTATCTAACAGAATGAAGACCAAATCGAATCGGGAGAGGAGGGCACTCCCCATTCTAGGAAGCACAAAAACAGAACAATGGGGTTGGGATCAAACCAGAAAAACTAAAGAGTTCTTTACTAGCTGTTTATTATTACTCAAGCTCCATGTAGGACTTAAAAAAAAAATCAATCTTTAGCTAAGTAAGCTTTTGGATTCAGTATTTCCACCTTCTACAAAACCTATGTTACTTTATGTGGGCAGATTGGCTCTTCCTTACACCTTCTAGACCACTAAATTCTCTTTTATGTGCTATTGCCACAACAATACTAATGTTGTACCAGAGGCTAGCGAAGTAATTCATAATTTATGTTTTGCTTCACTAAATATGTTCTCCCCAAAGCACCCACATCCCATTTAAATGCAAAGTCCTAGTTTTTGTAAATGGAGCATTTATATGTTCATTAGGGGAAGAATAAAGATATTATGCTGTATTCAGTCACATCAATCCAGATAACATATCTGAGTCAAGAAAAATAATCTTAACTAATTCTTCATAGGCGTGCCTAAAGGCTCAATTTTCATTTGTCAAATTGACAATTACATCTAACAGTTGCAGTCACCAAGATTCTGCCTTTGCCAATCAGCCCCATTGCTACTTCTCTCCTGGGTTTATGACAGTTCCAGAAGGTATGGCTTGTTAGACTGCTTGTGGTTTCTAAGTGACACCAGAAAGCCTGTTGTTCCTTTCTATGAACATTCTCCAAAGCAGGCCTGTACTTTTCTGTTCATAAGGTCTGATATGCTTTATAACACAGCACTTTGTTATTTTACTGAAGACATTACTAATACAATGACTTTTTTTGATAGACATACAGGAATATCTTAAATCTCCAAGTACAACTGTATTTTATGACATAAATATATAAATTTCTGAATATTAGTAATGTAGATAAGCACACTGTCACATGCTTGTAGTGCCAGCTTTTAGTGAAGCTGAGACAAGGGATCCCTGAGGCCTATGAGTTCAAGACGAGCAACTGTCAACATAGCAAGATTCCCATCTCAAAACAAAAACAAAAAATAAATAAATAAAAGGAAGAGAAGGAAAGAAAAATAAGCTTTCCCCCGCCTCCTATGTTAAAAGTGTGACTTTCCCCCATGAGGCATTATTTCATCATCTCACTGTGTGTGTGAACGAAGGCACACATACACCACACTGCAAAACAATCTCAGGTGTCAGTCCTTGCCTCCTACCTCATTTGAGAAAGGGTCTTATTATTCTCTGCTGCATATTACAGGTTAGCTCCTTGAGAGTCTCTAGGGATTCTTCTGTCTCTATCTTTTATCTCATAGTAGGACAGCTGGATTATAGAAGTGTGAGTTACTCTGCCTGGATTTTAAGTGGGCTCTGGGGATCTGAACTCATGTTTCTACAAGAACCACTTTACCCAGAGTCCTCTCCATACTCTCTCACTCTTACAGCAGTTAATCTGTTTTTCTTTTCTATGTATGTATGTATGTATGTATGTATGTATGTATGTATGTATGTATGTATGTATGTATGCATGCAGCATGGTATCTTCACTTGATAGTAAAACATAAAACAGGTTCCTCTTATGAGTATACTCAGTCACTTTCATTCCTTCCAGTGCTGTCTCACTACAATTATAAGTCATTTCTGATTTGACTGTGATACAATGCATGTATTACCCACTCTACGAACATGTCTTCATGTATTTGTTTGATTAGAGTGAGAAGGATTTCTGAAAATACAACAGCTGGAACGAATGGTATGTACATTTAAAACACCGTGATACCATGTTGTTCCTCAAATACTAAAATGAATATGTTAAGAGCCCTTTCCCTACTTCTTTGCCAATCAATTATGCTATATTTAAAATGTCTGTCAATCTGGTAGGTATCAATGGCACTACACTGTGTAAGAATGCCAGAGTGTAAGCACATTTTCATACATCAGAGACTAGCAACTTCTATGAGCTTCCATCTGCTTATGTACTCAGTTATCTTTTTCCCTATTGATTTACAAGGATTCAGATGTTAAGGCATAAATATTTCAAAGACATACTTCAGATTCTCAGAAACTGTTTTGGCTTTGTTGTAGTGTCCGCCAACTGGATTTGCAGCAGCAATAATGGAAGTTCTTGCAGGGAGACTACAAACAACACCAGCCTTAGCAAGACTAATGCTCTGCTGTTCCATGGCTTCTAACAAGGCTTGATGTTGGTTCCCCATTTTATCAAACTCATCTATTCCACAGATACCTACAATCACAGTAGAGTAAGAAACAAAAACATTTTTCTCTGGTCAGGTTCCAAATTTTACAAGACAAAAATTATACCACAATAAAGATTTCCATTTTTTTCTAGTATTTAAAACGATCAAATGTCAAATAATAAATTATCATTTGTTTTACTGCAAATGATATGTTTCTCTTACCTAAGTTTTGTGTATTATTTATTTGCCACTTCCAATAGGTAAGGCACTATGAGATAAAGGCTCAAAAAGGTAACTAGAACTACTTTAAGCTGAGTAGTCGTACCACATTCAATAAGTGTGAAAACTGACGGATGTTGTTTACATGAAAATCTGATTTTTTTAACATGTGTCTGTGGTAAAATCCTAAAGATGAATAGCATCAGTTTCAAATGTAAACATAAAGGTGCTATATTTCCACTTACTATTGGACATTCTCGACTTACTAGTTAGGACAGTGCTATCCAAAAATCTTTTGAACGTAAAGTATATAAATGAAAAAGATTCAGCCAGGCATGGTGATGTATGCCCTTAACTCCAGCGCTTGGGAGGTATAGGCTAAAGGATCACTACGTGGGTGGGCCTGGGCTACACAATAAAACACTTTCTAAAGAAAAAAAGAAATGATTTTTTTAAACCTTATTATCATTCCCTTTAGTCTCTCACCTTGATCACTGAGTACCAAGGCACCAGCTTCCAAAGCAAAATCTCCAGAGGAACTATCTTTTGAGAGAGTTACGGTCAGACCAGAGCTGGTTGTGGTATTACCACAGACATAAACACCACGGGGAGCAACATTGCATGCCGCCTGTGGAAACAAAAAGTTTAAAAAACTCATTCAGAGAGCCAAGGAGATGACCCATTGAGTAAAGCGCTTGCCATGAAGCGCAAGGACCTGAGCTCAGTCTTCAGCATCCACACAAAAATTGGACAGACAGTATGTGGCCAGGATCCCAGCACCGAAAGGGCAGACAGGCAGATTCCAGGAGCCTGATGGTCAACCAATCTAGCAAAATAATTAGCTCCTGTCTCAGTAAGACACTGTCTCAAAAAATAGAGTGCAGAGTGATAGAGAGAGACACCTAATGTAGACCTCGAGTCTACACATACTAAAAAAGAATTATTAACCATAAAAGAGAAATATTGGCTAACAGTTAACTGGTCACAGACATTAACTATATGCCTCACATTCTAGCAGCTTACAATTTTTACCACGACCAAATAGAGAGGCATTATTATACTACCATTAACTGATATAAAAACTAAACCTACAAAGAATGAGAAACTTTTTTTTTTATTTATTCAATTGTGCATGTGTGCATATGTATGTGTGCGCGCGCGCGTGTGTGTGTGTGTGTGTAGAACCACGGACAAATTCGGGAACCACCATGGACTGCCTCTACCTCCTCCTTGTTTACCCTGCCCTGGGATTCACAGGCTCCGCCCTACCAGGACCAGAAGCGCAGGCCGCCCCCCGCTTCCGCCTGGCTTCTATACGTGGGATCTGGGATCCAAACTCAGGACCTTCCGCCTGCAAGGCAGAGGTTTAACCCCTGAGCCACCTCTCCAGCCCTGAGAAACTATTTAGCTATGAAGATGGGAAGGTCAAGATGCAATCAATCCTAAGCTTCAATTTTGGAGTCTGTGGTCTGGTTTTGTTCTAGACTGACAATGAGATACGGAAAAATGAAATACTCCAAGACAATACATTGAGAAGTACATTCGAAATACTCAAAACAGTTACATTTTGTGGTTCATTTTCAAGTCCAAATAGTAAACCCTGAGTACTAATTTTAACTTTAAAACCCCAATGTTTTTTCAAGCATCAGTTGGTAAAAATGAACGAACATATGTTCATCTTCTGAACAAACAAACTTTAGCAGGTCAGAGAAGTAAACAGTACAAAATGTTAAAAGCATGCATCTCTCGAGTCAGGCTGAGCCAAATAAATCCTATCGCTACCATGCACCAAATATGTGGTTCTTAGATCTCACTGAACCTCAATTTCTTCATTTCAATCAGTACTATCCTGGAAATGAATGTATAAATGATAATACATATGCCAACAGACACCTTAGTTTCTAGTCTGCTATATGTACCCAATGCAAAACACCTAGATATAGCTGTCCAGTTCTCAGGACTGGTGTTCATACAGTTGTCTGTGTCAATGAAACACTCTGAAATTCTTACTACACATCTCAAGTGATCTTGTGATGCTGACTCAACAAACAGAACTGCTAATTATTTTCATTACCAACAACTATTAGTTTCTCCCATCCTGATCCATGGTGCTGGGGGTTGTTAGCAACTGTTTATCTCTGAGCTACATCCCCAACTTTCAAAAATACATCTGCAGAAGTCTTAGCAATACTCTGGGAGTGTGATGGTTTACTAAATGACTAGAAGAAAAAAGGTGTGGAAATATAAATAGCTCATAGTTGCTACTGTTGGCCTAATTTTTAACAATTTGGCTTAGTGGCAGTTACATGCAATACCCTCCATGAATATTAATGGTTTCTTTTTGAAATTGAGCTATGTTTTAGAAGCATTTTATTTTAGGGGGCCATCGAAATAGTTCAGCTGATAAACATCTGTTTGCAAATCTGGTGACCTGAATTCAATTCCTGAAAGACTACATGGTAGATGGAGAAAACCAACTTCTAAAAGTCCTCTGACCACCCACTCATGGCACCATGGCATGCATGTGCTGTTCCCCATGCCTCAAAATAAATAATAAAATATTTATAAGCATTCCAAATCTAAAACAACAAGGAAAACACCCATAATTTTATATTAAAACTTTCTTAGAGCCAACAAATATATTATTTGGCAAGAAGAACTTTCCTAAATAAATAACATATTAGGAAAAAAAATCCAAATCATATGCTGTAACATGTCCATATAATTTTTAAGGTTTGTACAAATAATCTGACACTGAGAGTTTAATCAGGCTTCCACCTATATTATACTAATTAAAAATTATATTTAACAATATGCTACAAATAGAAGACAACACTAAGAATGCAGAGCTCCATGAGCACTTTTCCTGCTATTCTTGCTACTCAGCTTTTACTTTTTAAAAACTGTTTCACTTACAACTGGGTAGTCTCTGCTATATTCACATGTTGTAAGGGCTCAAAAAATTTTAAGTAGGCTCAGCAGGCCAAATGATCTAAAGATGGAAACAATGTTAATAGAATCAAAATGACTGGTTTGGACTGGATGGCTCAAGGGTTAAGCCTCTGCCTCAGAAGGCAGAAAGTCCTGAATCCGGATCCCACCACCAGGCAGAAATGATAGCAGCCTGTACATTCAATCCTGGAAGGCAAACCAAGAACTCCCCAGAACAAAGAAAAGAGGAGGTAGCACAATCCAGGGTGATTCCCAAAGTCACCCTTGGGCCTCCACGGTTACACACAGTGCCCTCTTATACACACATACACGTGCAAAAAAATTAAAAATACACATATATACACGCACACACAGATTTAACACTCAACCCACATGAAGCACAGGGAATGTAACAAGGCCAAAGCCAGTATTGACCCTGAGTATACATCAAAACCACCTGTACAGCACTACATCCATAGAGGAGCTAGACTTCCGGGTGGATCTAGTTTCTTCAAGAGACTTTGACTATGACATGCAACCCCTAGAAAAAGATTCTTCAACTACAGGACTACAACTTAGTGCACAATCTTCTTGGTAATTATAACTGTTACATACCGCTGTCAACTTGACAAATGGAAATTCAACCTTTAAGGCACACTTATGAAGAAGCAGTTACAGCAAACCTTGAGCAGGCCTCTGATATGGGAAGACCCAGCCCACAGTAGGCTGAGACCAGCCATTAGACAGGACAATAAGATGGTGAGATCTGATTGGAAACTGTCAGACTGGAAGAAAGGCAAGCTAGGAGTATCTACTTCTCAGTTCTTCCCATGGATATAATGTGGTCAGTATCCTTGACTCCTGTTGTTAGTATGAACTTTTCTGTCATGGTAATGAACCGTAATTAGAAACCATAAGCCAAGAATAAACTCCTTGTTCCTCTAAATTGTTTGGGTGCTATATTCACCTAGTATTGGGAAAGTGAAACTAACATATAAGGTGTCAGAGAAGTAAGATGCTATGAAACAATATGAACAAAAGATTAATCACAACTGTTGCCTTGCTTTGGATTCAAGAAAGATAGTAGAGATGTATACAGATAGAACCCTTATCTTTACCAGAACGTTCTGAAGTTCAATACAGTGCTTATGTATTTGTATAAAATGAGAATGTATGATCCAACTTTAACTATTCTCTTTATGGTTGATGCCACATCATAACAAGACTAGCAAATAGCAAAGCATTGCTAGGTAGAAAAACAGCATCAGGAAAATAATTGACATTTTGTCATAATTGTGTCTCTACAAACCAGGAGGGCTGTTGTCTGCAACAGGAGTCTGTCTCAGTTTGAAAACAGCTCCTTTATACTCTAAACAAGCTAGATCCTCTGGAACGCAAACACTCCAGGCTCTGAGAAAATTCACTTGTCAATTATTATAACATTACATAAGCAAAATCCCAAGTACAAAATGATTCCTACCTGTAGCATCTGACTCTTTCCCAAGCCTGGATCTCCAACAACCAGGATGTGTGGGTCTCCTCGAATTGGAATTCGATTTTTGTCATCTGCATACTTCTGGCTACCTCCAAAGAGTGCTAACGTCAAACCTGCTTTAACAAGCTCAAATGTGAAAGGGGAGGAAAGAAAAAAAGAAAGATGAACTTATCTATTTACCCATCCACTGTCGATCTATCTTTGCAGCACCAAGGATTGAAACCAAGACCTTGTACATGCTTAAACAACTGTTCTATCACTGAGCTACATCACCAGTCAAGACTTTTTTTTCTAAATATGATTTTAATTTTTAAAAATATAGAAACAATGCCAAGCATGGTGTGGCACATGTCTATAAACAAGCCCTTGGAAAGCAGAAGCAGGACGATTAAGAGTTCAAGGTCAACCAAGGCTATAAAACAAGACTGTTGAAAAGGGGCTAGAGAAGTGGCTCAGGGGTTAAGCCTCTGCATTGCAGGCGGAAGGTCCCGAGTTCAGATCCTAGACCCCATGTATAGACGTTGGCTGGAAGCGGAGGCGGCCTGCGTTTCTGGTCCTGGTAGGGTGGAGAATCCCAGGGCAGAGTTAAAAACAAGGAGGAGGTGGAGGCGTCCATGGTGGTTCTACACACATACACACACACACACACACACACACACACACACACACACACACACGGGTGCATGCACATACACGCACAATTGAATAAATTAAAAAAAAAAAGACTGTCGAAAAAACAAAAGTCTAAACACATAAACTTCTATCACATAAAAGATTAAAAAGAAAAGACTTGAAAGTACAAAGGCAGAGGTATCTTAGAAATTAGGATGGAAATGGCCTATTCTGTTAGGCATAATACATCCCACCAAAATGAGAAGCCAAAGTGTTGGCTTCTATTTTATTTTACACTGCTTAGTCACTCTGAGATTAGTGGGAGAAAGTTATCAGCAAGCTGTCATTATTAATTCATAAACGTTTGTATTAAAATATTAACTGTCAGGCTGGAGAGGTGGCTCAGGGGTTAAGCCTCTCCTTTGCAGGCGGAAGGTCCTGAGTTCGGATCCCAGATCCCACGTATAGAAGCCAGGCGGAAGCGGGGGCGGCCTGCGCTTCTGGTCCTGGTAGGGCGGAGCCTGTGAATCCCGGGACAGAAGGAGGTGGAGGCGTCCATGGTGGTTCACGAATTCGTCCGTGGTTCTACACACACACACACACAGACACACACGTGCGCGCACATACACACACATATGCACATAGTTGAATAAATAATAATAATAAAAAAAATTTTTAAAAATTTAAAATATTAACTGTCTAAAAGTAAATTAAAGTACTACTTTTGACTACTTTATATGCTTTTTAAAGTAAAAATGTAGTAAAATACTTACTTCATGACCAAAAATGACAGGGCAAAGTGAGCTGAAAAAGAAAAAACAACTTATAAATTCTAATTTACATTTTATCAGTCCATTAGACCAAATTTACAACTTGCTTTACCTACTTTATATTTAGCATCAAAAACATCTAGAAGATAAGCCTTTGAGCATGCCCAAGAAAGATTATCTAGATTAACACAAGGTAGAAAGACCTACTCTAAATGTGTTTGCTCCTTGGACACCTACCAGTCCATACACAACTCCTGTACAGTTTATATACCCCCCCACTTTTCCTGGATAGGTCTGGATGGCTATTTAGAGGTAAGTCTGAGATGTAAGTCTTGAGGAACTCAAAACTTTCTTCAGTTGAAATTATTAATATATTAAAAACAGTATATTCTTTATACTAAAAGCAGAAAAGAAAAGCCTTGATTTTCTTGGAGCATAAAGCCTTGGTAAAAAGGAAAGCATGGGGTTGGATACTCTGCCTTGAAAGTAGAAGGTCCTGAGTTCAGATCCCAGATCCTACATAAAGCCACCAGATAGAAACAGTGGTAGCATGAACATTTAGCCCTGGTCTTCCACAGGAACACACCACATACACACACACACACACACGCACGCACAAGGGAAAGCATGAGATATTTTTCTCATACAATGCTTTTTAAAACTTCAGTTATCTCTCTTAGGTACATCTACTATTTTAGTCTGATTTTTCTCTAATTTCTCCAAATTACTCCAAATATTATGAGAATATTACAAACTGGTAAGTACATAATAAAATTCTATGAGAATCACATATCCATAAACCATGTGTATGTTTTTCTCTTACAACTACTTGTTTCTACTATCATGGTACAAAAGCAGTCACAGACATGTAAGTGACTGAGTATGGCTTTATCCCATCAAAACTTTATATACATTCACTGAAACTTACTTTCAAGTGTCACGAGGTACTCTTAATTTTTACTCAACCATTTGAAAATATTAAAGCTATTCTTGGTTCATAGATTATGCCAGAATAAGTGGTAAGCTAGATTTGGCCCACTGACTTGAGTCACTAACCATTGACTAGTTTAGCTTTCTGAAGCCAAGAGCACTGCATGTGCATACACAATAAGATGTCTATAACTTCATACATACTTGACAATGAGTTTAAACAGGCTTTCTTCAGCTTGAATCTCTTGGATGGCATAAAGATCTTTAAGTGAGAATTCCATCAATGTTCCAGGTTTGCAACTATCCTCTGAAGACTTTGTTTTCTGTCCTTTGCTATTGCTAATGGAATTTGCTTCAATGTACAAAAGGAACATGCACTTGTCGTTCTTATTTCGAGAACCTGCAAACTCGAAGTATTAAATGTTAAATGTTACTTTCATGACTCAATTAGAATGTGAAAATCATACTAAACTATAAATAAACCTTTTCTTATTTTTATTTTTAGATTTTTAAAAGTAGTCCATGTTGTCTTGAAAAATCACTATGCAGCCGAGGCTGGCCTCAAACATACAGCAATCCTCCTGCCTTAGCCTCTTAAGTTCTAGAATTATAAATACCAGCCACTATACCCTTCTAAATGCTTGCTTGTTTATTTATTTATTTATTGTGTGTGTGCGTGTGCACACAGAAGAGGGTACTTGAGTGTATGTGCCCATGGAGACCCAAGGGTGACATCAGGAATCATCCTGGTTTCCTAGATTTTGCCTTTCAGGGCTAGAAGTGCAGGTCACTGTATCTATCCTGGCATTTTTACATGAAATCTGGGGATCTGAATTCAAGTCCTTTTTCTAACAAAAAAGTCCTTTTTCTATTTATTTAAAGGAAACATTTCATCTTCCACAAAGAACAAGGAATTTCCTAACTGATTTAAGATTTAAAAGGACTTTATAAAAGAGGAAATATTAATGCTGACAAACCACGAGAAGCAATCATGCAAGTGTTATACACCATACCTTCTTCAGCATTTGAGACTTTGACAATTCCAGTAACAGTCACTGTATCTCCTGGGACACAGCTATCTACAAGGTCGTGAACAAGCTCACACTCTATTGTTCGAGGGATCCGACCCGCTTCCCGTTGAGCATCAGACATCAGCTCCTGAATTCTAAGATGGAATAGTTTTCAGTTAGAAAACATACTTTTCTTTTAGTTGTTTAACAGGGCAACTATTCAGTATTTATATGTACTGTTCTAAATAAAGAAGAGATTAGGGCTTTTTACTTGAGTGTACGATGTATGTATGGGCATGCAAGGCCATAGCACATGTGTGGAGGTCAGAGGACAACTTTGTGATCTGTTCTCTTCAACACTGGGCTCTAGGGATGGATCAAATTCTGGTCATTAGGCTTGCATATCACCAGTCCTTTTTCCTCTTTCTTTCTTTTTTAAAAATCAGAATAGTTTTAAAGGATTTATATCCAAAAATCACTCCGGCAGCTTCCAATGTAGGGTAGCAGAATGCGCATGTGCATTTCTCAGGGTCCACCAAGGTGAAAGTTACCAAAAGTGTAAGACAAATGTGGAGAAAGGTAGAAGTGGAATCAGCAAATGAGATACTAATGAACCTTTGAAAGCTGCAAATAGGAAACAGAAGAAAAAAAGAAAAACTTACCCTACCCAGTGTAAAAACTTTTAAAAAATATTATCTATTTTACTTGAGGGAGCCAAAGAAAGAGAGAGAAAGGAGAGAAAGCAGGAATACCATAGGCAATCATGGAGAAAGAAGCCAGAGAACAACTTTCCAGACGTCTGTTCTATTCTTCCACCAAACTTTGAGGATTGAACTCAGGTCATCAGGTTTGCACAAAGGAACCTTTACCATTAAGTCAACTTACTAGCCCCACACTAAGTAATTTATCAGACTTTTGAATAACGATTATTCAGGGGTTAAAAAAAAACAAAACAAAAAACGAAGAGTTTTGAAAAACAGTGCCATCATAAAACAATAAGATCAATTATGAAAATAGAAAAGTGAGAAAACACATGAAATCAGAAAAAATATGTATACATCATGCATGGTGGCACGTGCCTGCAATTCCAGTGCTTAAAGAAACTGAGGCAGGAAAATTATGAATTCAAGGTCAGCCTGGACTACACAGTCTCAACAACAAAATATACAAAAAGCAAATTATTTTCAGAAATGATACCAGAAAAAGTCAAGGAATTTAGAAAATAGCAGAAAAAAGAAAATGAAAGGGTAAGGCAAGCCTAAAATGAAGGGAATAATCTAAGGGATGTACCTGAAAGGAAGGGCAAAGAAAATAATATACAGTCCCTGTCTAGCTAAAGACCACTCTAGGACTGTGTTGAGGGAATTAAGTCACAACTAAGTGCACCTTTGCCATTTCACAACACCACAGAGAGACAAAGTCAGTGCCTTCAAAGGAACTCAGTAGCCAAATGCATATCCAGGTGAAGATAAATACATATATGAATAAATAATAGACATTTCCAAACATCTACAGAAATTCTTATCTTTTCTACAAATTCATTTGAAAATTTCTCTGAAAAATGCTCCCAAGTCTAAGAAAAGAGAGTTCTCATAAAATCCCAAAGTGAAACAGGTCTTGAGAACAAATGATCCAGATTCAACTAAGTCTTTTTTTTTTTTTTATCAGATTTTTTTCATGCTTATCTTGGTCAAACAAAAGGTATATTCTACGCAGCACGGGAGGCTAAAGTCAAGAGGATCTCACTTGCCGGCCTGACCTGTAGCAGGACTGGTCCAAAACTAACAACAAAAACAGCAGCAAAGATACATCAATGTGTGCACAGAAGTACACTTAAGAAAAGCTGTCCTCTGTTTTGGGTAAGTTTAAGTATATTCTCCAAGGGTTTGTAAGTTCTAGCCCCCAGTTTCACCATGTTATCGTTTACTCTTGAAAGGCTACTGCTAATGTAGTACCTATAATCTGTTATGAGGTGAGGCAGCTAAAGGGCCCTAGCCAGACTGTGTGCTACCTGTTCAGACTTATAGCCTCCAAAACTAAATTAAATAAGCCACTTTTCTTAGTAAGTACCTAGTCTCAGTATTTCATTGTAGCAAAGAAAAATGGGCTAATACAAAAGAGAAAATTATGGTAAAATGATAAATTCATACTACTGAAAATAAAAACATCACTTACAAACTTTAGGAAAAATAAAACCACCAAGCTACAAAGCACAAACATGTGTTAATTCTGAACAACCAGTAGGATAACAGCCATCCACTTTAATGCTTGTGTATTTGTTATTTCTCTGGCTATTGTGACTAAATATCCTGACAAATGTAATTTAAGAAGGGTTTATTTTGGCTCCCAGGTCTGAGATACAGGCCATCGTGGTAGCGAAGTCATCATGGCAGGACCTTGAGGCAAGTGGGCACACTACATCCCCACTCAGGAAGCAGAAGTAGATGAATGACTGTGCTCAGCTCACTTCCCCTTTTGACTGAGTCAGGACCCTAGCCCATGGAACAATCATGCCCACATTTACGGTATATCCCTACTGTAAACCAATCTAGGTCTCTCTCACAGGCATGCCTCCTAGATAATTCTAGATCCTGGCAAGATAACAACCAAATTAACCATTGCAATTGGTTTCATTTAAAATAATAAGATGGCTCAGTGGATAAGACACTTGTATTATAAGCATAAGGACCAAACTTGGATTCCCAACCCCCATAAAAGCCTAACAGGAATGGGCAGCTTATAATCGAAGCACTTGGAAGGCAAAGACAAGCAATCCCCAAGGCAAGCTAGTCTGGCTGACCGGTAAGCTTTGCCCTAATAATGAATATGAAGAGCAATCAAAGGAGACACCTAATGTCAACTTTAGGCCTCTACACACACGTGCACCTGCAAACACACGTGCACCTGCAAACACACGTGCACCAGCACACATACACACATGTACGTCCACACACATGCACATAATATATACTATACACAAAAAAATAAACAAATAATGGCTCTGCCAGGAAATTCCTAGAACTAATAACCATTTTTCAGCAAAATGGTAGGTTACAAAATTAACAGAATCAGTAACCTTATTATATATCAAAGAGGAACATACTAAGAAAAATATGAAGGAAAAAATTCCATTCATCAAACCTGGAAGGAATGGAGTTCTTAGAACAAACAACCACGGAAATGAAAGACCTGCATAAGGAAAACTATAAAACGATGAAGAAAGTAATTGAAGATGACACCAAAATGTAGAAAGTCTTCCCGTACTCATGGATCAGTAAGATAACATTGTGGAAATGATTATCTCACCAATGTACAGATTCAATGTAATTTCCCTTAAAAATTCCAATGCAATTGGCTCAACGGGTATCAAAATTTTTTAAAAAATCCATACGGAAGCACAAAAAGCCCTGTAACATACAAAGAATATATAATGAACCCAGAAAGAGCTGAAAAATAAAATAAACATCTTAAAAGCAAACAACCTAATTAAAAAAATGGGTTATGAAATTGAGTTTTCAAATGAAATTCAAATGTCTAAAAACACCTAAAAAAGCATTCAACAACCTTAGACATTATAGAAATGCAATATAAAACAACTTTGAGACCTCATTTTACCCAAGTCAGAATGGTTACATTCAAAAAGCAAACAAACAAAAAACATTAACAAGAAACACTGTGGAGGATGTGGAAGAAAGGAAAACACTTATTAACTCTTGGCAGGAGTGTAAACTACCATAGCCACTATGGAAATCAGTGTGGGGCTTCTTCAAATAGATATAAATAGAACTTTGCTATGACACAGCTATTCCACTCCTGGGCATAGTCTCAGAGGACTCATATCCTCCTATAGAAAAAACTGCTTATCTATGTTTGTTGCAGCTATGTCTACAATAGCTAACAAAATCAATCAGATGTCCATCAACTCATCAATGGACAAAGATGCATAATCACAGTAGAATTTTATTCAGCTTTAGAAAAATGAAATTTGCAAGTGTTGATTGTTAATCTTGGGTGTCAATCTGACACACCTGGCATTAACTAAAGTCAGCTGAGACCACCTAAAGAGATTATCTGGATAATCCAAAGATCAGCCCTAAATCCAATCAGAAACCTCCCAGTAGTGGGCCAGATAAAAGGAATCACAGAACAGAAGAGAGATTCTCCAGTCTTGCAACTCTAAGCCTCTCGGATGAGTGTGATATAGCTTGTTTTCAGCTTCGGCAAGCCAGCCATGCCGTCTCCACTGTGAAAGACTGTATTTCCCCCTCTGGAACTGTAAGTTGAATAAATCTCCCTTCCTCCCTTAAGTTGTTTGAGTTTGGGTGCTCTCTCACAGCAATAATTAAGAGTAACCATTTACAGCAAGTAAATGGAAGGGATTGGAAATATACTGAGGAAAGACAAATACTTCATGTTCTCTCTTATATCTGTTCCTACCTTTAAATCTTCAGATTTGTGTACTTATCTTAAAAACAAACAAACAAACAAACAAACAAAAAAAACCAAAAAACAAAAAAACCTCTAACAGCCAGAAAACTAGAAAGGGACCATATAAAGGGAAAGTAGGGGAAGAAGGTTCTCAAAGGAGGGGAAGTAGAAGAACATAAAGAAAGAAGACAGGGAAGGGAATAAACAGCGGGAGGACTTTAGGGGGAAAGCGCTCAGAGTAAGGTTAAGGAGGGGTGGAAGAGGAATAGATTAACACCAAGGATGCAAGATATAAGCCATATATAGAAACTTATTATATTACAAGCTCTTATAAAAATACAATTAAAAAAGTCGCTTCTTGGCCTTTTGGCTAAGATCAAGTGTAAAAATACAATTAAAAATAGCTTGAATAGACGAATTCTACCCAGGGGTAGGCAAATGGAAGATTAGAGATAATAGAAATTGTCTTGAGATGATGCCCCTTCCAGAAGCCATAAGTAATTTCCCAAAACTCCCAGTAACACATGTGGGATAAGCACCACAAAAAAAAGCTGTTAGTCTGGAAAGTCCCAAAGCTCCCCGACACCTCACCAAAAAAATAGTGGCCTTTTCCATTGCTATTCGCTGCCCTCCAGAACCTGGTAAGAACCTACTGCTGAAGATACCACACTGTTTGATCACAAGACATGGAGAAATCAATCTGGAATTGACTTGGAAGCTTCCGCCCTGCTGCTCAGCTTTCATAATACCAGAAGGTGCTATTATGCAGGTTTCCGAGGGAGGAAAATATCAACAATCTTACCCAGCTGTGAATTTTTCAAGCTATAATAACAATGACCCTGGAGCAATAGTTGCATGGTATGTTATAGAAATAACCAATTGTTTTCTGTGGACTTAAGGCCTGCTCTTTAGAAGGAAACGCATGCCAAGTACTGCAAGGCTAAGAACCCACAGACAGATCTCAGACTTTAAGGAAAAAATACATTATTATTGTTTTTTTTTTCTATTTTGGTCATGGAATCAAACTGAAAATACTTTTATCTTTGATTCCATTTGATTCCAAATATTTATCTTAATACACATAGATTAGAGCCACTCTCAGCCTTCAACTGAGAAGCTTCTTTCTGTAACAGAAGATGTTTACAGAGAATCACAACTTGCCAAAGTGTAGAAAATAAGTGACTAGAGACAGTGTGTGTCCCCTAAACGGAACATCTATATTACATATAGCCTCTCCTACCCTTCTCCACTCCCTTTCCTCTTTCTACTGTGCCCCTTCCCCCAAAGTTCAGGGAACATTGTGGAAAAGAGGATGGAAAGAATGTAGGAGCAAGAAGATGGAGAAAGAGTGCTACCAAACAGTGTCTTCTAGACAAGACAAACATGAACTCACTGAAGCTGTGTTTACCTGTACAAAATTGGATCTGTCAATACTTCATCATGGAAGGAGGAGGGATTCATGAGGTACCACCCTTCCCTTTGAGTCTACTGACCAATGCTGACTGGGGGATGGAGAACCCCTTACTGCAACAGTGCTCCAGAAATTCCCAGGCATATGTTAATGCTAGTAATTCTTATTAAATTCAGTGGCGCGCACGCACGCACTCACTTACACTCACACACACACACACACACACACACACACACACACACCAAAATAGGAGGAAGAGTGGGAAGGGCATGAAGGAAATGGCTAACATGGGGTAAAGATGACTTAAATCCAATGTATACATGTATTAAACTGACAAAGATTAAAAAAAAAATGGGTTAAGAGATAGCTCAGGGTTTAAGATTCTACACCACAAGCAGAAGACCGTGAGTTCAGATGCCAGGTCCCACATAAAAAACAGCAGGCGGCAATGACGGCAGAGGCCTGCACTTTGGGCTCTGGTGGGTAGAGCCTGGGATATCCCAGAGCAAAGCAAAAAGGAGTAGACGCAATCCAGGATGATTCCCAAGGTCACCTTTGGTCCTCCCTAGGGACATACAGTGCCCTCTGAAACACACACACAAAACAATAATTTTAAAAAATTCTTAAAGTGGGGGCTGGAGAGGTGGCTCAGAGGTTAAGCCTCTGCCTTGCAGGCACAAAGTCCTGAGTTCGGATCCTAGACCTCACGTATAGACGCCGGGCAAAAGTGGGGACGGCCTGCGTTTCTGGTCCTGGTAGGGCGGAGCCTGTGAATCCCAGGGCAGAGTAAACGAGGAGGTGGAGGCATCCATGGTGGTTCCCGAATTCATCCGTGGTTCTACACACACACACATACATACACACGTGCATGCACACACACACACACACACACATGCACAATTGAATAAATAATAAAAAAATTAAAAATTAAAAAAAATGTTCAAATCACTGTCTCTCTTTTAGAAAAACTTAAAACACATAATACAATACAGTAGGTCTAACTCCCACACACTATACTTTCTTAATAGTTTGTTTTTTGATGTATTTTCAGAAAATAAAGCCAAGAATCTACATTCCTATGACTTACTCTATCACAGATCAAAAGCCATGGTATATATAGATTTATCCAAACAGCATGACAGATCCCCAAATTTTTTTTTTACTCAATAGTTCAATTGCTTACTTGATCAACTGCCAGTCCATTGTAACTGTGAAAGGAGAACTGCGCAGAGGAGCAAACGATTTCCCTCGACATGCAGGCACAGGACACTGAAAAAAATTTTTTTAAATCAGATTTTGTTAAAACATAATCTCAGGAAAATTCAAATTCTAATCTCCATTAAAGTCTACTAAGGGGTCAACAAGATGGCTCAGAGGGTATGGGGCCCTTGCTGTGGAAGTCTGATGACTCAAGTTTGATCCCCAGAAACCATATAAAAGTAAATGGAAAGAACAGCTCCACTCTGACCTCCAAATGCAAGCAATGGCACATGCTTCCCTGAGCAGCCCCTACACTAATAATAAAAAGAGCTGTAATGTCTTTCCACTTTCTGCTGCAATCATTTGATATAGTGAGCTGATCCTTCTTACTTTCTATATTCCTTCTGCTGTGGACACCCAAGGCCCCCTCCTTACCTCCACAACTGCATATGCACTTTCTCCTTTCTCAGTGGCTATGCAGTCTCCTGATCCTTCAGCTCCTTAAATGCCTTCTCCTCACACGTCTGACCCAATCTTCTTTTGAAAAGCTTTCCTTAAATGGCTTCTTTGACCTCTCCTCTAGCCTTCTCTAGCCTCCTACAATGTTTCTGTGACACGTTTACTTGGCCACATAAATAGTCCTCACTATATATGCAAGTTGTGCCAAGTTTATTATAAATCCCTTGTTTGGATTTGGACCTCAAAATGCATTCATAATCTTAAAACACTGCAGAACACTATATTTTTCTTAAAACTTTCTAGAACCTTATCTCTTCTCTACCAATAGATGAAATCTGGAAGCAGGTTTATAACTCACATGCAACCAACACAGTGTGTCCAAAGTAATTGTGCATGATTTTTGAGGCTAGTTTAAGAAAAGTCTAAGCCATTTCTGCCAATCAACTGGACCTCTTTGATTTGCAGCTATCAGCAACCATATGTATAGACTGTGCTCAGAGAGGCTATGTTCTATGAAAAACCAAAACTAGCCCACAAAAAGAGATGCCTGACCATCCATAACACCTTGCCACACCAACTCAAGCCATCATTTGATCTCAGAGCCACAAAGACCTGAATACAAAACTACCCAAGCACATGTTCTTCCAAACTTCTGACCCAAGAAATCATGAGAAATAATAAAGTAGTTGATTTTGAGCTTCTATATTTAGGGTTATTTATCACACATCAATAACCTTGTGTTTAGAAACATTGGGAGTATTTTCTGTAAATTGATATGCCCCATTGCTAAGATAAAAAAGATTAGAAGAACATTATCACCTTTGTTGGAAGATTATATTTTCCATCTGGAAGAGAGAAATTCTGAATCTCTCCACATGTAGCACAAAGAAAAGCCATCTTGGTACAAAGAGGCTTTATATTACTGACACGAACCACTGTCCCTCTCAGAGCAATGTACTTTCCATAGTAATTTGCTCGCACATTCTTGAGTTGTGTCAAGGGCTCATAGTTGTATACCCTAAAAATAAAACATGAACATATTTATCTATAAATTTAAAATGAAAAGAAATTGGTATTTTTACAAGTTCTTTTTAGGAGTAATCACAATTAATTTTGTTAAAAAATGAGAAGAGCTAAATCTTCTTTTTTCTTATCCTGTCTAGGTAGAAAAGAAGGATGGAAGAAAAAAATAGGATTAAAAGTGCCAGAAGAAAATCTACAGATTCAACAACTTTTGGGTTTCTCATGTGCGTGTGCATATATTTACACATGTGTGCCACAGCATATATGTGGAGGTCAAAGGACAACTTTCAGGAATCAATACTTGCTTCTTACCTTGTACAGGTGAGGTCTTGTTTCTGTCAGTGTACTTCCATCTAGCTAACCCATGAGTTTTTGAAGGTTCTTCCATCTCTGCTTCCCATTTCACCACTGAAGTCCTGAGATCATAGATGTGCTCCACTGTACCTGGCTTATTTATATGAATTATGGGACTAGCTCCATGGCCCTCTAACAAAAATGTTAGGAAATGAGTGTATTTTTGTAATTTCTAATAAAAAAGCAAGGAATCCACACCATTCTTACTGATTTTGTTTCTGTAATGAGATTTTCATTCTTTGCTACTCTAAATAATACCAATAAGAATTAACTCAATAAACAGTTCTCAAAGAAAGAAGTGGCCAAATAAATATTTGAAAAGATATTAAGTTACATCTCGGGAACCCCACAATGTAGAGAAGTTAATTGACAAGTGCAAACACACCCATATGTGCACAAACAAGAAAGGGGGCAACAAAGGCTGGCAAAATGTGGAGACAAAAAACACATACATTACTGGTGGGAATATAAACTGGTGAAGATGCTCATTATGGGAATCAGTGTGAAGATTATTAAAAAAAAAAAAAAGAAACTAAAACTAACATATGACCCAGCTATATCACAACTAGGTACAACCATGAAGGCTTCTCAGTCAGCAAACCACAGAGAAACTTACACATCCAATGTTTACTGCTGCATTATTCACAACAGCCAATATAAGGAAGCAGCCTAACTGTCCACAGCAGATAAATAGTAGGGAAAATGAGTTACGTATACACAGTGGAATTTTATCTAACTGTACAGAAGGACAAGTAAAAAGTTAAGCAAAATAAACTAGATTTAGAAATACAAATGTTTTTATATGTGGAATCGAGTTTTAAATTTACGTATAAATAGGTAACTGTGTATCAATATGTATACACATAGGACACAAAGTAGAAAGGGAACTATGAGAATAAAAAAAAACAGGTCTAAAGGCAAGAGATAAGAAGAAACAAGAAAGTAATGGAAGCTATATATCATGAAGACAGAAGTGGGGGACTACTCAAAGATAGAAAGGTTGAAGAGAAACATGGTCAAGTCCCTGGAGGAAGGGGTAAAACAAGGTATTATTATATACATGAAAATGAAACGTATTACTTGGTATGCTAATCAAAAAAATAAAAATAATAGCAGGACTGGGAAGATGGCTCAGAGGATAGTTTTTTATTTTTTTTTTAAAACTTATTACTTCAAAGAAAAATTTTAAATAGCAGTAGACTTCACAACATTGTGTAGTAAACAAAATTCCCAAACCACAAACAGAAATCCAACATCACAAAACATCCCATAGCATACAGACAAAAATACAAAGGAACCCCACTGTCCAAAAACCCAACCAAATTCCATTTACAGTTATGAGGACCACACCACCACACAAACCTTCCGACATGGTAGACATCATGGAGGCTGAGAGCTATTGAAAACTGAAGAGTAGACTCACTCAAGGTGGGGCTAACCAACCTTGGCCATCTCTGTTGCACTCACACCAACATGTCCAACTCTACCCTCTGAATCCCACACCACAGAATTTGTCAGCTGACCCAAGACCTCAGGCCCATAAGTAGCTGTGATAAACTGAGCATGTACAGTAAGTTTCACCTGCCATGTATGTTCATATCCCCAGATCTCATAAAAAAGCTGGATACAATAGCACTGAGTGTCTGTATTCCCTGCCCGCCTACAGAAAATGGAATGTGCAGACCCAAGAATCTCTAGTCGCTCACAAATCAGTTGGCTTAGCTTACACGGTAGTGGTTTAAAAACAAACAAACAAACAAACAAAACTCAAACAAGGTAGAAAGGCAAGTAGCAACCTTAAGCTGAATATTTAATGTCTTCTGATTCCCATATATGTCAGAGCATGTGCCCACCCCGTACATACACACTGATCTATCACACACACACACACATATACATAGATAAGTTAAAAAACACAGCACTTGAGTTTCTCACCTTGCATAAATATGTGGCACATTTACCATTGTTTCTCCATGGTTAGATAATCCTTCTTGGGCTTGTAATTCAGTAGCATGCTTTTCGAGGTCTTTAGTCAATACCTAAACAGGACAGACATTTACTCAAAAAATTGAAAACTGGGACTGGCAAGAGTACTCAGAAATAAGTGATTTTCTACTTATCCACACTAATGTCAAGACAGAAAAACATATTCAGTGCAAATTATAAGATTTACAGATGAAATACAATATAACATTTGAAAATTATAAGAAAAGTTTTACAGAGGCAATTGTGCTAAAGCCACAAAATTTAGGTATGTGAATTAAAGGGAATCCTATATTCTACAGAAGTAGTGAATACTAGGAGCACTGCTTTGTCAGATCATAGTGGAGAAATGAAAATAGGCCATATAAAAAATGTGAACTTTGAATTAACCACAATTACCAAAGACACATCATATTTTGCAAAGGTGACTGTTCAGGACTGATAATCAAGGATTAGCTTAAGACGAGGCAGAAAGGACAGAAGGTGGCTTAAGAAACATATTAGATAGGTTAACAAGCTGGCTCAGTAGATAAAAGTTTAGTACCTGAGTTTGATTCCCAGAACCCCCATATAGTGGAAAGAGAGATCCAACTTCTGAGAGTTTTCCTTTGACTCCAAGTATGTGCTGCACATGCATACACACACACGCATTTAAAAAGAAAAAAAAAAAAAACAGGCAAGGCTGCTAGGCAGCTCAGGGTCTCTAGTCATGTACATAATTTTGTGAATTATTTACTACATCTACTTTACCGCCCCTGCCGTGTCCAGATCTGACTGTCACAGGCCCATGTGTTTGAATCTTTAGCTTTTGGGAAAAGTCATGGCACCTTTAGGAGGTGGAGCCTTTCTAGAGAAAGGCAGTACAGGGGGTGGGCCTTGAGGTTGGTTAGCCCCACCTTGAGTGAGTCTACTCTCCAGTTTTCAATAGCTCTCAGCCTCCATGATGTCTACAGTGACTTTGGCTGCCTCCAGCTCTGCCATGCAGCCATGCCTTTTCCACCTTGAGAGATTCCTCTCTGGAATCTTAAGCTGAATATATCTCCTTTTCTCCCTTTAAGTTGTTTGAGCCTCAGTGGTGTCTCACAGCAACATGTAAGAGTAATCACTGACCATACCCTAAGATCTATCAAAAACTGTGAAGTCTTCCTCTGAGATTCACCAATTCTATGAACTGGTGAGAGTCATATCTTTCCCTTTGAATGTACCCGGCATGTTGTCTGTGCCTGTTCTGGGACTTGCTACTCTGTATGTTAAAGCATTTATCTGTTTATTTGCCTTAAAAAATGCCTTCACAATGCTCAGCAGTACATATATACTAAAATTGGAATGATATAGAGAAGATTAACATGGCCCCTGTGCAAGGATGA
This sequence comes from Typhlomys cinereus, assembly GCA_023101885.1. Taxonomy (NCBI): domain Eukaryota; kingdom Metazoa; phylum Chordata; class Mammalia; order Rodentia; family Platacanthomyidae; genus Typhlomys; species Typhlomys cinereus. The sequence continues at coordinate 661,586 of JALPQD010000326.1, read as the reverse complement.
CATACAAATTAGTGAAGCTTCCATATAAAAAATCATGTCATCTGTCTCTGAGAAAAACTGAGGTGGACGCAAAACATACCAATATTTCGATTTTATACATGGAACACAGAAACTTTCCTTATGCCACATAGAGCTGATGTTGGTTCTTTTACTCCAAGTTCACTAACTTACATCATACCTCGTTTTATCCTCCCTATGAAACTGGGTACTTACTAAAAAAGATGGGGGGGGGTTAGGATCCAGTAAGTGCTCCAAAAGTCTAACAACTTGTTTAATTCTCAGAACTCAGAACCCACATAAAGGTGAAAGGATAAAACAGATTACACAAAGTTGTACTCTAGTCACCACGTGTCTACACCCCCCCCACAATACATACATATAAATACTAAAAAAGGGGGTTACTATCTTTAATGAGATTAAACTAATTCAAATAAAGTAACGTTAAAGACAGAATGAATTTGCCATTTTTTAGGACATGCGTTCAAGCTTGAAGTTCTAACCAGTATCATTAAAAAACTAAGTACCTTTTAAATAAAGCTCTAATGCTGGGCAGTATTTCTCTTTAAAGTTTTTAGTAACAGGCCGCATGTAAAGAATATTTACCTGGTGTATTGCCAGACCCATACAGGCTAAAGTTTTTTCAGGTGCATCCTTGAGTTCATTTGCTATTTCTGGTATCAGTTTGACTACTTCATCATCTTTTGTCAGTTCTTTAAAATCCACCAAAATACTTCCCTTCCTTTCTATTTCATCCTATAAAAGATAGAAGTTTGAAAATAATAATTGCATTTTGCAGTTAATTATTGTATTTGAGCATTAGGTACATATTTTGAGTTTGAGAAGACATGTATTTACATAGTACTATTTAAGTTTTGTGTTAAGCAGTTCTATTATTTTAAATATGCTTAGTTATTTCTGCTTTGAGGTTTTTATCTCCAGACCATGAGATGAGGATGATGTGGGAAAAAGAAGAAATTCACTAGTCCATGCTGCTAGGACATGAATGAAGGCAGTCGGACCGCAGTGCCTAACATCACAATGACTAACACCACCAACATACTGTCCAACTATCTGTAACAAAGGTAGACCGATAATTTTATTGTAGAGGAACCTTACCTTATCGTATAAATCAATGCGTCTTGTGAAAAAAATTTCAAATGCTTGTATCTTCTCAATAAAAGGAGAGCTATCACTGAAAACTGATAAAAGAAAACACATCATAAGCACCAATAATTACACATATAAACACACACTTTGTGAAAAAAAAACCTTAAAATCATGATACATTTTCTCCCCACCCAGCTGTTCTGTATTCTGGTTACATTTGGATTAAAAACTTGTTTCAGTGAATAACCTGAAGTATCTCACTCTAAAAGTCTGAATAGCTGGAAAACTTCTGTTGCAGTATGCCTGCTTTGTTGCTGAAAAATTTACAGCCAAATGACTTAAGGGAACAAAGAGGTTTTATTCTGTATCTGTTACAGTTCCTTTTCCAGCTTGGCAGGAAAGAACACACCAACAAAAGGGGCCCAGGAAACAGGCCACTAACAGCTGAGAGGAATAATCCTTGATTGCCAGACCAGCATGTCTAGTCCAGAATACAGAAGGATACTAACTTTCTCAACCAGTTTCCTCCATCTTATTCATCTGCCCAGGGACTAGTCCCACCCACCATGGGCTGGGTCTTCCCTATTAATTCTTCCTGTCATAGTTAGGTACAGGTGACAACTTGATAGTTGAGGGTTCAAGTTCTGGGCACATCTGTAGATAATTGGTAGTTGAATGAAGCCCAGAATAAACCTTCAAGAAGATTTTCTAGCTGATAGGGCAGACAACCTGTGGTGAATCTGACCAAGTCCTGGACAGGTGAATAAAATACTGAGAGCTGGTTAAAGAAGTTGGCATCCCGGGCCTCAACGCCGCGCCCTAGCTGGTGAGTACCCCCGCCCCCCGCGCACCGCCCACCAGGACCCCCAGGTCGGCCCACAGGGACCCGGCTCCGACTCCCACCATCCAGCCGGAGCCGCTCGCAGGACCCAGGAACCAGGAGGACCTCCCCCTGCGTCCGAGCCCCGCCCCAGCTGCCCTCGGGTTAAATAGCTCCAAGCGGTCGCCCCCATCCCCCCTTTGCACCCCGCCCCGCTCCACCGGTCTGGACGCGCGCGGTCCAGCCGGGCCTCACCCCACGACCTAGGTAAGTCTCCGCCCGCCCCGCCCACCAGGACCACAGGCCAAATAATTCAGTTTAGTGAAATTGAGAGATCTTAAGAGTTAAAATGACAATGCCAAAGTCAAAGTGCAAATCCATGAGAAGCAACAATCAAGTAAACAAATTTCCCACTGAAGAAATTAATCCCATAATGTTAGACTCCAACCAAAACAAACCCATGGAAAAAGGCCAAGAAAGCCCCACCCAGGATAAAGACTTTCAAAATATGATCATTACCATGTTCAATACTATGAAAGAGGAAATCAGGGAGGAATTAAATAATCGAATCAATCGCTTTGAAGAGGAACACAACAGACATCTGGAGGAGTTGAGAAAAACAGTGCAAGAAACAAAAAGTGGCATAGAGCAGTTAAAACAAACTCAAGCAGAGTTTAAAACTGAGCTAAAAGACAAGTTATCTTCAACCCAGAATGCCACAGAGAGTCTTATCAACAGAACTAACGAAGCAGAAAACAGAATTTCAGACCTTGAAGATAAAGTGGGAGTACTAACCAGCTCAATGGAAGAGGTTGTTAAAGCCAAAAAGATACTTGAGAGAAATATCCAAGAGATATGGGACACCCTGAAGAAGCCTAACATGCGTATTCATGGAATACCAGAGCAAGAATCTCAAAATACCACCCCTGAGGAAATTTTTCAAACGATCATCAAGGAAAACTTTCCTCATCTAAAAAAAGAGAGGCCCATCCATATACAAGAGGCATTCCGCACCCCAAACAGATACGACCAAAATAGAAGCACGCCGCGGCAAATAATAGTTAAAACACTCCACATTCAAGATAAAGAACTGGTGCTGAGAGCTTCAAGGGAGAAAAAACAAGTCACTTTTAAAGGTAAACCTATTAAAATAACAAATGACTTCTCAGTCGAAACAGTAAAAGCAAGAAGAGCTTGGAGAGACATACTTCAAGTATTGAATGAGCAAAAATGTCAACCCAGGCTGATTTACCCTGCAAAACTATCAGTCATGATCGAGGGAGAAAGAAAAATTTTCCAGCACAAAGACAACTTTAAGGGATACATGGCCACCAAACCAGGCCTTCAAAGAATGCTAGATATGATACTCAAGCGTGAAGAAAAAAACAGGCATATCCAGGAGAACAGAAGGCAAGTATAACATCATTAAAAAAGAAGCAATATACTTATAAAAGCTACTAAACATAATAAATGTCTGGAATTAACAATAGTTTCTCCATTATAACACTAAATGTTAATGGAATTAATTCACCGATCAAGAGACACAGATTACAAACATGGATTAAAAATCACAATCCATCAATCTGCTGCCTGCAGGAAACCCATCTCACCACAAAAGATAGGCACGCTCTAAAAATAAAAGGCTGGTCAACAATTCTACAAGCTAATGGAAGCAGAAAACAGGCAGGGGTAGCCATTATGCTATCAGACAAAGTGGATTTCAAACCAAAGAAAATTATAAGAGACACGGATGGATACTACATTTTAGTCACAGGCACAATTCACCAGGAAGACCTCACAATCCTGAACATATATGCACCCAATACGGGCCCCTCCACATTCATTAAGAAAACCCTACAGCGTCTAAAGACAGAAATCAACCCCCAAACGATAATTCTTGGGGACTTCAACACCGCCCTGTCAACATGGGATAGATCAACAGGTCAAAAGCTTAACAGAGACACTTTGGAACTTAATCAAACCCTGAAAGAAATGGACCTTACAGATCTCTATCGAACTTTTCACCCACACACCAAAGAATACACATTTTTCTCAGCAGCACACGGAACTTTCTCCAAAATAGATCACATATTGGGCCACAAAATGAATCTACACATATACAAGAAAGTTGAAATTCTAACCTGTGCCCTATCAGACCATCACGGCCTAAAGCTGGACATCCACAACACATCAAACAAGAGAAAATACACTAACTCCTGGAAACTTAACACTATGATGCTGAATGAGACATGGATTCAGGAAGAAATTAAAAAGGAAATTCAAGATTTCCTGAAAGTGAATGATAACGAAAATACAACTTACCAAAATCTCTGGGACACAATGAAAGCTGTTCTAAGAGGTAAGTTCATAGCTCTTAATGCCTACGTCAAAAAAATGGAAACGTCAGAAATAAACAACTTAACAATGCAGCTTAAAGCTTTAGAGAAGCTAGAGCAATCTGATCCCAAAAGTAGTAGAAGAGAGGAGATTAGCAAAATAAGGGGAGAAATATCTGAAATCGAGATTAAGAAAACGATAGAAAAAATCAACCAGTCAAAAAGCTGGTTCTTTGAAAAAATCAATAAGATTGATACACCCCTAGCGAAACTAACCAAAAGCAAGAGAGAGAAAACCCAAATTAACAAACTTAGAAATGAACATGGAGTTATCACTACTGATACCCAAGAAATCCAGAGAATTATAACATCATATTTCAAAAACTTATACTCTGTGAAGTTTGACAACACAAAAGAGATGGATGAATTTCTAAGTAAACACAACTTACCTAAATTGAACCAGGAAGTTGTGAATTATTTAAATAGTCCTATAACATATAAGGAAATTGAGGAAGTAATCTCGAATCTTCCCACCAAAAAATGTCCTGGACCAGATGGATTCAGCACAGAGTTCTACCAGACATTTAAGGAGTTAATAACACCAATACTCCTTAAACTGTTCCATCAAATAGCAAAGGAAGGAACACTACCAAATTCCTTCTATGAAGCTAATATCGTTTTAATCCCAAAACCTAATAAAGATTCGCTTAAAAAAGAAAACTATAGGCCGATCTCCCTGATGAACACAGACGCAAAGATTCTCAACAAAGTCTTAGCAAATCGGATTCAAAAACATATTAAAAAGATCATTCATGGGGACCAAGTAGGCTTCATCCCCGGCACACAAGGTTGGTTCAACATACGCAAATCAATAAATGTAATTCATCATGTAAACCAGTCCAAAGTCCAAGACCACATGATACTCTCGATATATGCAGAAAAAGCTTTTGACAAGATCCAACAGCCTTTTATGATCAAAACGCTAGAGACAGTAGGAATGGAAGGAACCTTTATCAATATAATAAAAGCTATATACAACAAGCCCACAGCAAGGATTATGCTCAATGGGGAACAATTGGAAGCATTCCCACTTCGATCAGGAACTAGACAAGGCTGTCCACTCTCACCACTTCTATTCAATATTGTACTTGAAGTCTTAGCTGAAGCCATAAGACAAGAAAGGGACATAAGAGGGATTCAAATCGGCAAGGAAGAAGTCAAGCTATCCCTATTTGCAGATGACATGATCTTATACCTGAGTGATCCCAAAAACTCCACCAGGAAGCTCCTGGAACTAATTGAGAAGTTCAGCAGGGTGGCAGGATACAAAATAAATGTGCAAAAATCAGAGGCCTTCCTATATGCCCAGAATGAAAGAAGTGAAAAAGCCTTGAGAGAAACAATACCATTTATTATAGCCCCTAAAAAAATGAAATACCTTGGTATAAACCTAACTAAGGAGGTAAAAACCTTTACAATGAAAACTTTAAAACCCTAAAGAAAGAAATAGCCGAAGACACCAGAAGGTGGAAAGACCTCCCTTGTTCCTGGATTGGCAGAATCAACATCGTGAAAATGACCATCCTACCAAAGGCAATATACAGATTCAATGCTATACCAATCAAAATCCCAAAGCAATTCTTCAAAGAAGTTGACCAAACAATCTCAAAGTTCATATGGAGGCATAAAAGACCCAGGATAGCAAAAACAATCCTGAGTAACAAAAACACAGCTGGAGGTATAACCATACCAAACCTTAGTCTATACTACAAATCCATAGTTGTAAAGACAGCCTGGTATTGGCTCCAAAATAGACACACATATCAATGGATAAGGATTGAAGACCCAGATATAAGCCCACAAAGTTACAGCCATTTGGTCTTTGACAAAGGGGCCCAAAGAATCCAATGGAAAAAGAACAGCATCTTCAACAAATGGTGCTGGCAAAACTGGATCTCCACATGCAGAAGATTAAAGCTGGACCCGTACTTGTCACCATGTACAAGACTTAATTCCAAATGGATCAAGGACCTTGATATCAGGCCAGAGACTATAAAAACCATAGTTGAAAGGATAGGGAACTCCCTCGAGCTGATTGGGCTAGGCCAACAGTTCCTAAACAGACATCCAATGGCACAGTCACTGCTACCAACTCTCAACAGTTGGGATCTTGTGAAATTAAAGAGCTTCTGTTCAGATAAAGAGATTGTAACACGAGCTCAAAGGCAACCCACAGAATGGGAGAAAATCTTCACTAACCACATATCTGATAGAGCTCTATTGTCCAGAGTGCACAAAGAACTTAGAAAACTAAACACCAAGGAAACCAATGGCCCAATTAAAAAATGGGCCCTGGAACTTAAAAGAAACTTTACCAGGGATGAAATTAAAATGTCTAACAAATATCTGAAAAAATGCTCCACTTCTTTAGCCATCAGGGAAATGCAAATCAAAACTTCCCTGAGATATCATCTCACCCCGGTCAGGATGGCAAAAATCCACAATACTAACAACGACAAATGCTGGAGAGGATGTGGAGAGAGGGGAACTCTCCTACATTGCTGGTGGGAATGCAGGCTCATACAGCCACTCTGGCGAGCCGTCTGGAGATTCTTAAAGAAATTAAAGATTGAAATGCCATATGACCCTGCTATTCCACTTTTGGGAATAACCCACCATACAGCAGAGGTTCGCCTCGATAGCACAAGCACGACCATGTTCATAGCAGCACTGTTTACAATAGCAAAGACATGGAATCAGCCCAAATGTCCAACAGTTGACGAGTGGATAAGGAAACTGTGGTACATCTATACAATGGAGTACTACTCAGCCATCAAAAATGATGAATTACTGGAATTTGCCGGGAAATGGATGTCATTAGAAACAATTGTATTAAGTGAAGTATCCCAGACCCAGAAAATTAAGCACCGTATGTACTCCCTAATAGGTGGCTCCTAGTACCAAACCCACCCAGCCCACCTAGAGACAGGAATTCCAAGGATTATGAACAGGAGGGATGGGGTAGGAGGGCCACACCAGAAAGAAGGAGAGAAGGGACCATGTTACAGCAGGGAAAATAGGCCTCCACCAAGGACCCAAATAAGTAATGAGACATCTGATTAAGTTCACAGACTTTTGTTCCTGATCATTTACTACTGAGGGGGAGTGATCTCACCAGAAGAGGAGGGCATATAGTCTGGCAGATAAAAAGTAACAATTTTGCAAATGGGTGATAGACCCCTCCCTCACTATGGTTTCCCACTTTTATTACATCTACCTTTGAATGTGCTTTTATCACAAGACTCTAACAGCTTTTTGTCTCTGGCCAGGGAGTAACATACAATGCCCACCAGGATGGAGTGGGGGGCATTGCAGGAGCAGCAAGACTGCAAGAGAAAGTCAACAAACCACAATCCAGAACTTCAGAGACTCTATATCAACCACCTAGAACTAGGCCAGCTTAGTCTCTCCCCATCTTGAAGCTCAGGGAAATTTGCGGAAGAGGGGGCGGTAAGAGTGTAAGAGCATAAGGATGGGAGGAGCAATGATATGTAAGATACTCTATACTAGTTAGGGCTGAAGCAATCATAATTGGACTTTGCATGCCCTGCGCATTGTCCAACACACTGTTGACCTCACAAAGTCTAGCATCTGCTAACGGCACCAAGATCCTTGGAGGCAAAGAATTGGCAGCCACAGCAGTGTTCCTATACCTAAGGGGAACACGGGAAAGGGTTCCGCAAAGGCCACTGGGTCCTTGTACGTCATCGGAGAGGAGGGCCCAGAGGAAAATCAGTCATGCACAAGAAAGGACTCTCTGGGAATTGGGGTGGGAGGCACTGGGGGATGGGGAGGGAGAGGGGTGGGGAGGGGGAGCAGGGGGTATGGGGGGAGGAGGAGGGAGGGAGGGAACTGGTGTACCTAATAAGTTTGTATGAGCTGAAATAAAAAAAAAAAAAAAAAAAAAAGAAGTTGGCATCCTTGTATATACTTGGACAGACATGCTGGTCTGGCAAGCAAGGATTGTCCTCTCTTAATCCATTATATGAACATGGTGTGACCAGTTCCCTCAGCCCTTGGTGTTGCAGTAGGCCTCTCCTGGCTTAGCTGAGATAAGAACTATAACTGGACTATTGTAAGAGAATAAATCCTTGTTCCTTTAGTCAGTTTTGTCATGATTTTTATCAGCAACCGTACAAGTGACTACACTCTGTCACCTACTCAGGGTCTAGTCCTGCCTGCCATGGGCTGGGCCTTCACTATTAATTAGATAATCTTCCTCAGACTTGCTTAAGGAACTCAACTACTAATTTTTTACAAATATGTCCAGAACTCAAACCTTCAGTTGACATCTAACTATGACACTTCACGTTGTGTCTTAGATACCTAAAAGAATCTACTAATTCAAATATTTATACAATAAGCTTAAATCAAACATTATAATAAAGTCAATGCCATATATATGAACTAAACTCTTATTCTGAAACAAAACTACAATCAAAATCTTTTGCAAGTAAATTCTTTTTTTCCTTTCATTTTTTATTTGTTTTAATATAAAAGCTAATTAGTAACCATTGTTCTTAGGGAAACTATACAGGTATGACCAAATTAAAATTTGTAGAATATAATTGATGTTTTATTGATATATATATATTCATTGTACTGGTAATAGGCCTCATGAAAAGATTTTCATTGGAGCAGTTGTTGGCTTGTTTTGTCTTCTTTGTTTTTATTTTTGTTTGGGATGGAGGAGACCACAGTTGTATGTCATGAAAAGAATGTAACTTAGGCAAAGTCCGCATGTTGACAGCAAAGCACTGGTAGCTGCTACTGGTCCTTCCAGTTTCCCATGCTTCTCCCAATGGTGAGTGCATAGAGGACAAGAGTATACATGTTGGAGGATCGCAGGGCACAAGGTTAAGGTACCAAACTGATAGACTGCTTTCCAATAGGATAAAAACCAAAGGTGAGTTCTGCTAGACAGCATGTGGGACAGTGGAATCACAAGACCCCCAAATCCTACAGGTCCTGCTAATCATGGATTCAGAGACAGAGAAGCCAAGTATAGCATTGGAGATAGAGACAAGGAAGCAGGAGCAGCCCAGCGCTGGTGACCAAAGCTGGGAAAGAAAGAATAATGAAGTGCAGTTCTGTATTGTGGAATCTATTAGAGGAGTAGCCAAATACATATGCCCAAACACAGAGATTTCTGATGTTATAGGTCTATCCCAGGCTCAAGAAACTGCATTTTAATCAACACAATTTATTGAATTTGCTCCAACTCAGGATCCATTAATTACACTTCAAAAAATCTTTAAGAAAAATCCTTAAGAGGGAGGAGGCACTTTGCAAGTAAATTCTATCAGTCCAACCTGTCTCTTGTCAAATTCTTTCTAGTTTCTGCAAATCAATGCTTGACTCTAATCTCAAAGCTACTTTTTAAACATCTTAACAATTCATTATATTTCAAATTTTTTTTCTCATAAAAAAACAGTCCAATGAAGTATAGCTGGGTCAATTTTAAGTAAAGTACCTCTTGAATCCCATCTTTAAGGGTAGTCCACAGATAAAGAATACTCTGAACTAACACTAGGGGAATAAGGTCATTATTGGTGGTTAAGGTACCCTAAAGGAACAAAAAAGCATCTGTGAAACATATTATCTATTTAGAAGGGGGAAGAGACCTATACAAAAAAATACTTTTAATTCATTCATTTACAGAATGAATATTGAGAGCCTGATACAAGGCAGGGTCCTTGACCACAATTAGTATAAACTACTCGGGGAAAAAAAATACACACACACAGCTATGGGCTGGAGAGAGGACTCAAGGGTTAAGACTCTATCTCAAAAAGGCAAAAGTCCTGAGTTCAGATCCCAAGTTCCACGTAAAAAACGCCAGGTGAAAACAGCAGTGGCCTACACCTCCAGCTCTAGTGGGCGGAGTCTGGAAATCCCAGTGAAGCAAGAGAGAAGCAATCCAGGATGATTCCTGAAGTCACCCGTGGTCCTCCACAGGGACATACAGTACCCTCTGATACACACACACACACAAAATAAATAAATATATATATATAACATAGCATAAAAACAAACAAAAAACAAGGGCCAGCAACATGGCTAAGTGGGTAAAAACATTTGCCATACCAGATTAACAATCTGAATTTGATCCCTAGAATCCACAAGGTGCAAGGAGAAACAACTACAACTTGTCTTCCAACCACCACATATACACTATGCCATGCTCATGTCCTCAACTCAGATACAAACACAAAAATAAATTAAATTTTAAAAGTATGAATAAAATCTATATAGCCCATAAAACATATAATGAAAATGTAAACACTGTAAGAATAAAGGAAAACAGCATTTCCTCAACCTGCTTATAATGATGTCTGATATTGACTGGTATTCTTGACTCTGAAGTCTTTTCTGGTATCTAACTGGTCCAAGCCTATCATTCTGTTTTCTGCTCTGTGGCTGTACAATCATGATTTTGCCTATATTTCCCAGTTACCTTTAAGGTTCTTTCAATTAAAGGCACTCTAGGAACTGGAAGGTGACAGGGGTTCTAGTTTTTTTCAACATCTCAGCAACTGCACAGCAAGCTGGCGTTCCAGTCTCCAGGTCTGAGCAACATCTGAGTTATATCCCCATCTACCAGACACAATCATCTTTATTCACCTCAGTGCTTGAGCAATAGACAGCAAGCATAAATCACAGCTTTGAAGAGTGCTTCTCAGAGATGAAAACAGCAGCTATGCTGATACCCCACCTTTGAATTCCTAACTTCTGGGTAGGTGAGATGCTCACTGAATAAAAGGCACCTGCACAGAAACCTTGCAACCTGAGTTCAATCCCCAGCGTTCATGTGGTAGAGAGAACTGACCTCCAAAAGTTGTCCTCTGATCTCCACAAGAATGATGCAGCATATAATAACTTTCTTGCTCTCTTGAATAAATAAAACTTTAAAATAAAAAGTTTTGAATTCCTAGTTTCTGATCACCTCAGAATTTCTTAATTTTTGTTCCTTCGAAAATGGGGATGATACTATTTCCTCAAGTTACTTAATTGTTCTTCTACTCTTTGGATCTTCTATCTGGATATTCAATTCCATGTATTAAATCCCTTTTTTGAAACAGAGTATAGTTTGTTTTCCTGATATATATATATATTTTTTTAATGTAACTATGGCAAATGTTTGGAAGGACATAATGTGAATCTGTAATGTGAGATGTAGCATCCACAGACAGGTAAATACAATTTATGGTTATGTGCTAAACTTAACTCTACCTTCAGAGAAATAAAGCTTCCAGCCTTTATATGGTATGTATTGATCCAACGTCGACTGTAGTAGCAAAGGCTGTGGACTCTGTTCTAGAAAAAAATAAAAGCAAACAATTTTTTTAACAGTGAAAAATCTTATTTATGAAGAGGATCTAAATTAGAAGTTTCAGTAAGAATTTTATTAAACTGTTTTGACTTGAATCTAGAATGCCAGGCATGAATTGCTTTTTTCATGATGCAAAATAAATTGAACCCACGCACATGTGCACAGTTGAATAAATAATAATAATAAAAAAAAAAAAAAAAAAAAGAATGTCTACTGGTTAGGCATCATAAAAAAAAAAAAAAAAAAAAAAAATTGAACCATCACTGACTTTGCTTACCAGACCTTTGTTTTCCTGTGGTTTCACTCTGGGGCGGTCTATGTTCTCTGTCTCTTCTCCACTTTCCTGAGAAGTTCCCACCTCTTCCTCTTTTCCAACTTTGGAATCTTCCTCGTCCAAATCCTCTGCCTCTATATTCACTACTCATGTCTTCTAAAATAATAGAGAAAGCAAACACCAAAATGGGAAGATAGCCCCCCTAAAAAGGTATTAATAGAGTAAAAAAGAGAAAGTTTTCTGTTTGAGACTAGTATGTAAGTTTGCAAAGCTGCATGCCATGTTTATACCATAGCATAAGCATTCTGTGGTTGCTTTTAATTCCCATTAGTTTTTAAAGTATGGTGGTGTTAAGTATACTAAACATACATGGAATCAAAATAAGAAGGTCCTGCACCTTCCCAGTTTTCCAGAAGCCACCGTAAGAGAAAAGTTTTGTTTTTGTTTTTTGCAGTGTTTGAAACTCTTAGTGGGTAGTACTGATAGAACAGAACCCTGTTCTTCCAGATACTAAGGAAACATGATCAAAGCTCCATCTGTGCTTTATCCATTCCCTGTCCTGAAAAGTAATTCTACTTAAAAAATTCATATCCTATAGATACAGATATATAAGGCACACACTGTGGTGAAATTCATTAGGTAAAACAAGCGATTGATCATCGATCATAAAATATTACACATCAAGGTAGTGACGCCCAGTGGCTGGCAGGCGGCTCCTATTTGTACCCCAAAACACAAAAGGCCAGGCAGAAATTTCTTGGGTCATCAAACGGGCTACATTACTGAGACTGTTTCAAAAAAAACGCAACCAAACGAAAAGGGAGGAAGGGGATGCACTAACGGGATTCAATGAGTTATAAAACTTTTTACACCAAGATGGAAGGGGAGACATGGGGAAACCGAAAACGAGGGTGAATACGATCGAGATAATTGCGCACAGGTGTAAAGAGGCGCCAAGAATAAGCAGTGACGGCGAATGTCTGGACCCCTGGAGCGGACGCGAGCTGCGCAGCACCGTCGGCAGAGCCGCGGGCCTCTCCCTAAAGCATCCACCCGGGGACAGGAGCGATTGCGCGCGGGAGGAGACGAGAGACCCCACTTCGCCCCCCCGCACCCCCCTTACCTTCTTCCTTGCTGGGCCCCAGGCTCGGGGGGCGTAAGCCGCCGGCCTCTGCTCCCTCCCGCACGCCCGCTGCCCGGTCCCGACGCACCCCGGGCCCGGGTCCTCGGCCGCAGGGCTCAGGCCCTCGGGCTCCCCGCGGCCTGGTGAAGCGCCCGGGACTCGGAGCGCCCCAGAATTCCCTCTACGTTCCTTTTTGGCGCTTCTGTGACGCAACTTCCGTTCACGGCCGCGGCAAGAGCGGAAGGCAGGGGCGAGGAGCGAGCCAATCAGAGCGTTCCATCAGGCCGGAAGTCGCCAGGCTCCCGGAAGCCGGCCTGAGGTCGGAACCGGAAGCGGCCGCGGTTCCCAGCACGTGGGGGCGGTGCCGGCGCGGGGCCGCGGGGTCGTCCGGGTTCTGTGGCGAGGTCGGCGGCCGCCGCGGGGAAGGAGGAGCGCGGCGTCGCGGGAGGCGAGGCGGCCGGGCGGAGCCCGAGGACCGCACGACGCCATGGAGGCCTCGGGGCCGCCCGCGCACCCCGGGCCCCACCGCATCGGCGACGGCGACTTCGTGGTGCTGAAGCGGGAAGATGTGTTCAAAGCCGTGCAGGTCCAGCGGATGAAGTGAGCGAGGGGGCTGGCGTGGGAGGGGCGGCGGGGGGAGGGGGGCTCCCCCGCACCCCTAGGCGGGCCGTGTCCCAAGGCAGGGCTCCTGTCGGGTCTCTCCTGCTGGGTCCTTCTGCATCCTCGGATCCCGGGATCCCACAGATCCCACCCCCACGACTTCGTCCGCGCCCCCTGCGTCTTAGGGGTCTTAGGCAAGAAGCCCATTCCCAGAATTCCGTTTTTGGCCTCAGGTCCCCGGATGCCTCGGGGTTCCCCTGCCAGGCTCTCGCCGCGGGCTCTTTCCCAGGTTCTCAGGTTCCCCGTCCTTGCAGATCTCGCCGCCCATCCTGCGTCCCAGCTTCCTCCAGCTCTGCCCTTTGCCCATCAACGCGCCTTCCTGCCGGCTCCTTAGCCAGAGTCGGCCGGAGAGGATGAGCTTCTTAGGCCTGGAAAAATCTGTCCGCTTTGAGCGAGAAAGACAGCTTCCCACAGAGCACGCAAGCATCGTCGTCCTTCCTCTACACCAAGGAATTCCAGACAATTAAATTTGTCCAAGACAAAGCTCAAAATGAGCTTTTTCATTTCCAAAGGGACAGACAGCATCTTCAGTTCAAAAAAAAATTACTTAGTTCAAAAAAAAAAAAATTACTCTTTAGAAATTTTTTTTGGAAACCGTTTTCCTTGCACTTTCTTCTTGGCAAAGCCATAGTGGTGATTCCCACTTTATGTAGAAAATGACCCAGCTGCATCACCTGCCATCCGGGTTGTACTCACTTGGTTAGGTAGAGCCATTCTGGCTCTCTTTAAAAGGATGATGAAAATCTTACTCCTTCCCAGGAACCATTTGGCTCCTGCATCTCTCTTACCCCCTTTCCTTTTCTGACTGAGATAGTGACCTTTAGGGTCGTCACTTTGAATAACCCATCTATAAAACCCAGCTTTGAGTCAGTGTTTCCTTAACTTCAAAGAATGAGGGTAGAGCGTGTCCATCTGGGCAGAGCAGAACAGATACCTTGATGTGTTATTTACATGAGAATGTGGCAAAAAATATGAATTGGCTCTGTCTGGATGATTTAACATCCCATCAGATTTTACTTAAATGGTTTACATGACATTTTAAAAAGATGTAACAAGATAGGGAACTCAAAAGGAAGACGAGAGACTCAGGAACTAGCAATGGTAGAAAACATTTAGCAGGAGAACATAGATGATTCAGGTCTGTAGGAGCACAGAGAAAGGAAGAAAAAGCATGAGACACAAATACAACTCACCAGGACATCTCGTAGAACTTAGAATTCTGTGCATTTGGGCTAGTTCTAAAGCAGAGGATGCTTCTAAGTTCCAGAGTTTTTGGTTGGATAGATTACTGTGTAGGTGAGTAGAAAAAAAATTTGGAATGAGACAGACCTGTATAAACCCCAACTCTAGCATCTTGTAGCTGAATCTCTACTCCCACAAGGTGTCACTGTATAACTAAGTCTGACCTTGAGTTTGTGTCCTTCTACCTCATCCTTTGTGTTAAGATTGCAAGTAGGTACCACACACCCAGGAAAACTGGATCTTGAACAGTATGCTTTTTTCTCTAAGCCTCTGATTACTGTTGTGGAAAGGCTTGTATCCCAGGATCACGACGAGAATTAAAAAGTATGGTATATACCTGACACTGTTTAGCCTCTGGTTAACTCTAAGCAAATGTTCATTTTCTTCCTAGGAAAGGAAAAGACTAGTTTTGTGTGATTTCCCTTTTGTTTTTTTATAAATATTTTACTTACTTATGAGAGAAAGTGAAGGCACACACATGGTATGCCATGATATATGAGTGCAGGTCAGAGCACTTTTTTTTTTTTTTAAGTTGGTTCTTTCCTTACATCATATGGGCTTCTGGGGATTGAACTCAGGTTGCCAGGTTTGCAAGCAGGCACCTTACTACCCACTGAGCAATCTCACCAGCCCAGATTTCCCTTTTAAATCAAAATAAGAAGGAAGACTGAGTAATAGTAAAAACCTAATGGTCCCTGGCCATTAGGTCCCTGGTCAGTGTTAGGATCCATTTCCAAATACATAGCTTGGCATAATGCTTATTTCTGAGTATGGCTTTGGAATGGGTCATGTTTCAATAAAATGACCGTTGAGACCAAGACCAAGTTTTTTAATTCTTATCCCCTCGATGGTTATTGTATTTGAGATTTCCTAGTCTGGGGTGCATGGAGTGTCACAGTGCATGTCTGTGATCTGTGTCTTGGCAGCACTGCCTCTGGAGATGTGCAGAACCTGTGAGTTTAAGCATCTTGGAAAACAGAAAAGTGAAGTCAGACCTGTGCCCAGAAGAATCTTTCTTGACTTCTCTGTTCTATAATTCTCTAGTTACTTGTCTTCTTTATTAATTCCGCGTGTTTCTTCCCCAGCCTGGTTCTTCCTGATCTTGTTACTGCAGTCACAAAAACAATGCTGCTGATTACCATGAGGCACACTTTTGAAATAAACAGAAATGGATATGTCTTTTCTATACCAAATACAAAAGTAGTAAATTGACTATTGCTTTTTCTTTCCCAGAAAAGTAACTTTTGAAAAACAGTGGTTTTACCTAGATAACGCCATTGGTCACAGTTACGGATCAGCATTTGAAGTGAGCAGCGGAGGAAATCTTCAGCTCAAGAAGAAGGAGGAAGAGCCTACTTCAGGTACTAGATGTGTGAGATGGATGCTGTTCAGCCACTTCATAGGCTTCCAGTTAATTCAGAAGCTCTCCAGGAAAGCTGGCTAAAACAAGAAGTGGTTCCAAACAGCTCTCAGGACCAAACTTGAGTGGCTGACAGGCTGAGTGTGGATAGGAACTTAGGAAAAGGATTGCAAAATGGCTTCAGGTCATCAATATCATGGAGAAATTTCTTTCCTCAGAGACTAAAGAAGCAGGTACTGATAATCGAAACATAGTTGATGATGGAAAATCTCAGAAACTCACTCAAGATGACATCAGAGCCTTGAAAGACAAGGGCATCAAAGGAGAGGTAAAAGAATTCTCTTGTTTTTTTTTTTTTTTTTTTCTTAACAAATTTGTTTTTAAAGCAAACTATAAAGTGAAATAGAAAAAAGTGTTCTGCATTTGTTTGTAGTAAGGTGAGATGTGTATACAATTCAGTATATCAAATATTTTTTAATTAGCCTGTAAGCACTGCCCCAGCATACACATGGAGACCAGAGGACAGCTGTTAGGAGTTGGTTCTCTCCTGTATTGCTTTAAGGCCGGTCTCATCATCGATGCTGCACTGCCTTCTTCCAGGTTAGCTAGCCCACGAGCTTCGGGGTGAGTCTTCTGTCACCACCACCCATCTTGCCATCAGTGGACTGGGATTGCAGTCGTGCAGTGCTCAGTCTTTTTGTGTGGGCTCTGTGGATTGAACCTAGAGTGTCAGGCTTGCTTTTACCCAGCCCAAGATTTTGTTTATCTGCAGGATGGAGGTGAATGGCATTACTAAAATTATTAGTGGTAGAGAATTTCATAAGAACACACATCAGGATTTAACTTTATTTTCAGTGACTTTTTTTGGCCAGTATCCTTAGGAATGAGTTTCTTTCATCTCTGTTCTCCCTTTTTTGGGTATCTCTGGTCTTTTAAATTGGCATAAGTGAAGTTGTATGAGTAAGATGCATACAAGGTTTAATCCCAGCACACACAAAAAAAATTGTAAAGTAATTTATAACAAATTCTTAATAAAGATACAAAGTTGATCCACTTGGACTTCTATGGAACAGGACCTAGAGAATCAGATCTTTTGATAAATTCTAGGATTAGAAACCCTCAAAGTTATTTTTCTGTGAAGGTAAAGTTTCAGGAAATCTGCTTGCTCCTTTTCTTTTAGGAAATAGTTCAGCAGTTAATTGAGAATAGTACAACATTCCGAGACAAGACAGAATTCGCCCAAGATAAATATATTAAAAAGAAGAAAAAGAAGTAAGTAGTTTTGTTTGAAATGATTGAAATATATTGTTTTTATCTATTTCTGAACTATTACTAAAAGGATAGTGTTTTTTTTTTAACCTTTTTTAATTGTTCTGTTTTTAATCCCCCCAGATATGAAGCTATCATTACTATTTTGAAGCCATCTACCCGTATTCTTTCAATTATGTATTATGCGAGAGAACCTGGAAAAATTAAGTACGCTTTGTTTCCTTTCAAAAAATATAATTGGGGGAAATATATCTTTAAGAAAGTCATGATTTTAAGTAAAATGAAAAACTTGCTCACCTGCAAAAAGTGTCCTTCTTCCTCATAAATTGTAAGTCCTTTTATTGTCGCCTCCAAAACAATCAATAGCTTATCAGCATAATTTTTATAAAACAAACAAAACTTGAAAATGCTTATTTTAAATTGTGGGCTTTACTTTGCTAACAGTAAATGGGTTTGTCTTTTTTTTTCCCTTAGCCACATGAGATATGATACGCTAGCCCAGATGTTGACATTGGGAAATATCCGCGCTGGCAATAAAATGATAGTAATGGAAATGTGTTCGGGCTTGGTGCTAGGTGCCATGATGGAACGAATGGGAGGTAAGACTTGATGTTTTCGGATTTAGCAAAATTACCCAAAAATTTAAAATTGGTTTAAGTTTCTTTGGGAGTAACAAGTGACTTTAATAGACCTTTATGGCTCCTGTTTCAGAGCCTTCCTGTATGGTCCATCTTTCTTAACCTAGGCTGTGTTGACACCCTGTGCTGATGATTTTCCTTCCCAGCTTCGGTGTCATGGAGGCAGTTCTAGAACCTGTAGTTGGCAGTGATTTTAATAAAAATAGCTGGCTGTTCCAGAAAAACACTCATTGGAAGGCTATCGAGGATGTTGTCTCTTCAGGAATGCAACACAACCTGACTTGCTTATACTTTCTCTGATCCTGTAGACCATAAGAGCTTACATCTACCCCATTTGAAGGATAGAAAGCAAAAAGTCAAGTTACTAATCATATGACACCAAAATATGATGCATTCATTTACTTGCTTTTTCAAGGCTTCCTATTTATTTGTTTTGGAATGATACCTCTTTTGGAAGTTTCCATGAACTTCAAAATGGACCCCAGAGGAGGCACATCATTCTCCCCCTTTCAACAGTGTAGAAAGACCACAGTATTACTATGTAGCTACTCAGGGTTCTGGTGGTCTGGATTCCCTCCCTTGTACAGACATTTATTTGTTTTTTCTGTTCAGGCTTTGGCTCCATTATTCAGCTGTATCCTGGAGATGGACCTGTTCGGGTAGCGACAGCTTGTTTTGGATTTCCAAAATCTTTCTTCGATAGTGTTTATGAATTCCCTCTGAACAAAGTTGACAGTCTACTAAGTGGAACATTTTCTGCTGAGCTATTGTCCTCAGAGCCAAAAGACAGCACTTCAGTTAAAGAAAGTAATGGTGCACTTGAGGAAAAACAGGTGTCTGAACAAGACAATGAAGATGGCCTGGCAGGGGCCACAGAGAACAGTCACCCAGAAGACCAAGAAATGGTGGAAACGGCTTCTCAGGATCCAGAGTGCAAGGAGCCTAAGGAGAAAGGAAACAAAAAGGATTATGTAAGAATGTCAAGAGCCCCTTCAGCAAATCCCAAGTTAACCTCATCTAAGTAATGGGATTTGGTTTGGCTTCAGAATGTTAGGACCAAGAGAATAAATATCAAAACAGCTGGAGAAAAGGGGTGTGTGTGTATGTGCTTGTGCAGGCACATACATGCACACCCGTGTGACTTAGTTTTGAGATGAACCTCTACAGAAGCGTTGCTTGGGAACTTGATGAGGACTTTGTAATTGAATATAGGTTTCCTTGGGTGTTTTTGTCTTTCTTGTAAACTACCCCTTTTCTTTTATTCTGAATTGCTGAGTGGAATGCTTTGATAGACCAGAATATTTCCTAAACTGGTTGAATGACCTCAGTGCATGATTTGTTTTTCTCCTTGAAGATTCGTGAAAAGCAAAGGAGACGGGAAGAGCAAAGGAAAAGACATTTGGAGGCTGCTGCTCTGCTGAGTAAAAGGAACGCGGACGGGTACGTTAGTGGTAGAATGCAGGGTGTCTGAATTGTGCTGTTGGCTGAGTTCGCATGCTGTGGCATTTCCTTTTTGCCGTCTACTGTGGTTCTTGCGAAAATTGACACAAGCATTTTGCTAAGCATTTTTAAAGAAAAGCTCAAGTCTGACAGGTAGGAATTTAGTGGTGCTAATTTTAGGGTTTTAGAAAAAACCTGCACATTGACATTTTATCAGATGGGACTGTATAGTTCCACTAGCCTCAAGGCTGAGACATTAAGATAGCTGTGGTAATTGACCAATGGCAAGGCTAATGAAAACCTCTGTCATTAAGAGGTAGATTCAGAAATACAGTGTTCACTTTGCTTCCACATCATTTTTAAAAATCCAAGGATATCATTGAGTGCTGCATGTAATTGCCAAGCAACATTGCACACCTCATTATTTTGTTTCAGAGTGGTGTTAGAGTTTTGCTATAGCTCAAGCTAACTTTAAACTCAAAGCAATCCTGCCTTAACCTCCTGAGTGCCAGGATTAGAAGTGTGCACAACCATGCCCAATAGTACGTGACCATTTTAAGTACATCCTAAAAACGTGTGTTTCATTTTAAGGAAGGAGAAAATGACTTTCTCATACTTTCCTTGCAGTTTGATCGTGGCCAGTCGTTTCCATCCCACTTCACTGCTGCTGTTTTTGCTGAACTTTGTGGCCCCTTCAAGGCCATTTGTGGTCTACTGCCAGTATAAAGAGGTAATGTTGGGACAAATGCTAGCGCAGGAAATCTTGCAGCACAGGAAACACGACTTAACAACTCTGTTTCTGCCTTCAGCCTCTACTAGAATGCTACACAAAACTTCGAGAGAGGGGAGGGGTCATCAACCTCAGGCTGTCTGAAACCTGGCTTAGAGATTACCAGGTAAGCATTCCTGCGGACAGCTTCAGCAGCTGTCTCCTGGCCCCCTGATTCTGTCCCAACAATGGAAATACTTCCTGCCAGCCTGTGGCTCAAAGTGCTGACTTCTGGCTCACATTTCTTCCCATATCTGGACACATTCTATAACTGAAGCTCAGGGACATTTGAAATGCAAAGAGTTGTGATTTATACTTTGCCCACATTGTGATATCCTTGTGAAAGGGGGTAACTGACAGTCACAAAATTCCAGGTCAACAAGAAAGTGGCCCTTGCTGCTCACGTGTCTTCACAGTCAGTTGTCGGGATTTACTGGTGGGCACATGCCAGCATGTGTTCCTATTTGTTTTCTTTCTCTACCCTATCTATTGTCTTCTTTCTTGTGATGTTGACATCAAACCCAGGACTTTACACTGGAGGCAGACATACGCCATGATGAATATTGAAGTATAAAAGGTTTATTAGGAAAAATGCCTGTGAGCAATATAGGGAGAAAAGTAGGATATGTGATACAGGTAAGTGCCTGAGAAGGAGGGCATGGTGGAAGGGTCAAGCAGGTTAGTGGCAAGCTGGGAACAAAGATTTCAATTTAAGGAACCTCCACTCTGGATTGAGCAGAAGTGTGTTCCATTAGGCCTTCCTAATTACAGTCACTGTTAAACAGATTTCAAAGCAGCAGCCACAAGAGATTTCTGCTGCCCAGTGCCTCATAGCTGGTTTCCTCACCTCCATACTGTTGCAGGCCCTGTCCTGGTGGTTGGCATCTGTTCTTGCCATAGTAGGAATGCCATACAACCCTGAATCATCCTGCCTTTATACAATTAAGGTGAGAAGAAACCTGTCAGGATTAGGAGGGTAGCCAGGAAAGGAGACTTGCAGTGTCTGCACCACAGCTGCTGCTCCATAGGTCCAAGCCCCATTGTCATCACAGATTCCTGGAGCCAGAGGAAGACAGCAGTGCACAGGCCCAGAGTGTTGCAGAAACCATTTGCCCCCCTGGAAATGTCTCTTCCATACAGGAGTTAGGCTTCACAGAAACAGTTTCTATTTTTAAAAAGAAGAAAATCACTAGATTTGTATACTTTTCTCTGCACTATATTGCGAAGGAATGAGTTCTTTAGAAATTTGTGTCTAAATCTTCTAGAGAACCTGTCTTTTAAATTCTAGTTTTTGGTAGGTATATTGGCAGTGTCCGTAAAGTTGCTAGGAAACATGAATATCTTTTCTACCTTGATTAGGTCTTGCCAGATCGGAGTCATCCCAAGCTGCTGATGAGTGGAGGTGGAGGGTACCTTCTGTCAGGATTCACTGTAGTCTGGGACAGCCCTAAAGCAGACACCAGTTTCAAGTCCAGCTCACGTACTTTGGACTCACACAAGACTGACGAGCCGGCCACTAAAAAGCAGAAATGTGTGGAGTCTGACTCCTAACTCTTCCAAGATCACTTTGATGTTTGTTCCCAGACATTCTGGAGTTGACAGATGTCAAATGCTATATTTTTGTTTGTTTGTTTGTTTTTCATTTCCTAAGTTATCTCTGTGTACCTTTTCCTGGGAAGAAGTAAACTTTTTGCTCACTCTGAAGCATGTATTTCTGAAATCTGTGTACACTGCAATTCAGGTTTGCAGTAGTGAGTCAATATTGCAATTGTGTTTATTTAACAGATACTTTTTGAGTTCTTAATACTCTGCAAATACCTTGAGAATTTCAGCATCCTGAAAGTATATGTATACAAGACTTTATTTATATGAAGTTGAATAACACAAGATAACTAAAACTCTTGATAATGAAAGGAAATTAGTGTAAGAATTTTTCTCTGTCCATTCCATTCTCTTCAACCTCAGCAGTATAGGTGTGTGAGCAGATGAGAACCATAGTACCAAAAGGGTCCTTTCTTGATGTTTCATGCAGTAGAATAAGCTTTTTAAAATGTCAGTTGTTTAAAATGCTAAGAAAGATCCAAGTATTTTACTGCCTTTTTTTGTATATAGAAAGATTTAATAGGTACTTTTTTACATTAATTTAGCAATCCTCTTATTTGTTCTAAATAAAGTAAAAAGAATTTTTGTGTGCTATTAAGATAGTTGATATTTTTCCCTCAGACATATGAAATGTTTATAGGCATTGCAATACTTATACATAAATGCATTTGTATGTATACACACAAGCATTCTACAGGAATGCAGAGAATGAATATATTATTCATTTGAACTGTGGCAAAATTTTGTTTATGTCTTGGAGCAGGTCTCATTGCATTGGTGTCACTCCTTGTCAAAGGTGTTTAAGTGCCTTTTCTGGTTATTATTCATACTGGTTTGGAGATCTGTGGCACAGTGTGGAGTACACCAAGGCTCTCGTCCATTAGAGTCATAAGTCTCCTGCTCGCTGGAATGCATCTGTCACATGGAGAAACCCATGCCATTGTAAAGCACTTGTGTGTTGCCCAACAAAGAGTATCATGGGGGGGAAAAGGAACTTATTTTTCCTAATAGCATATGTTGCTCTGAACATGGCTTGCTATGACTATCAACAACTACAATTCTGATTTCCTTTGTCCCAAAATCACTTTCAATGAATAAAAGTTTTTTTGCTAATGTCCTGTCTCATTAGTGATGCTGTCAGTGGTGCCATATTGACACACTAGTTAAGGGGGACAACACGGTCTGTGTTGCAGAAACACATCTCATTGACCTGTTGTCGCCAGGCCTCCAGTCACGGTCCTGAAGGACAACACAATACTGCACGTGAGCTTCAGTTGCGGCAACAGTAAAACCACCTCAGTTCTCAGGTCCCACTCTCTTAACACTTTAATCTTAGATAAGAAACACTCAGCATTCAACCAAGATGCAATCTGTTGCATTGGAAGATTTGTGGTACAGAAAACCACAACTGGCCAGAGTGCAGAGTATAGGCAAGCCTGAGATGCTCAGCCCTAGTCAGACCATCAAAATCTGTCCCTGTCTCAAGGCTCAGGGAACCTAACAAAAGAGGGGACTATAAGATTGCAAGGTCCTAAAGGTGGGGGGAGGTACACTGCCTATCACCACAGTCCAGTCACAACAAGACTGCTACATCCAGGAGCTCACTACAGTGAGATTTACTTCCTCCAGATCTACACAGTAGCTGATGTATCAACATTTGTCATGGACAAGCGAGAAGCTCAGGAGAAACAACCTGGAGAGAATCTTTGGGGGCAGGTGTTGGATGAGAAGGGGAGCTTCCTACCCACTGGAGGGCCACTTGTACTACCAACAAATGCCCAGACGCACGCTAGTACAGGTGCCCCAATAAAAGCCCTGTCATCCATACATTCAGAGACAGGAGAGAGTGGGAGGGACATAGCTGGGCTGGTGAACAGAAGGGAAAATGGAAAGGGTTGGAAAGGTTGATGGTCTCCTTCTTGAGTTTCTGTTTCAATGATTAGAAAGAATTCCAGTATCTGCGGCTCATATCTGTCGCTGGCTGCCTGCCTCCTGTGGACCAGGCTCTACGCACTCTCGATGTGGACCTGTGGACCAGGCTTTACGCACTCTCGATGTGGACAGCATTCCGTGGACTAGGCTGGGGCACTCACAACATGGGCTTAGTCTCACAAGAGACTGACATAACTGCCATTCTTCAGCTTTATGGAGATTTCTTAACCATGTGAAGCTGGAAGCTTAATCATAACAGCTGTTTACATCCTAAAGATATTATTTCTTATTGTCACATTATTTTATATCATAACCCTTTTTTTTTTAAACAAACAAAAAAAGGACATGAATGTAGGAGGTGGACATGTTAGGAGGATGTCTAGAGAGAATGGAAGGTTGAAGGAGATATCAAAGGTAAATATGAGCAAAATGTGTTGCATGCATGTATGAGATTGTCAAAGAACAAGTTAAAATGTTAATAGTAGTGTGCTGGAAAGATGGCTCAGGGGGTTAAAACTCTTGTCTCACAAGAAGGTCCTGAGTTCAGATCCGAGATCCCATGTAAAAAACGCCAGGTGGAAATGACAGCAGCCTGCATTTCCAGTCCTGGTGGGTAGAGCCTGAGAAATCCCAAAGTGAAGCAAGGAGGTAGAAGCAATCCAGGATGATTCCTGAAATCACCCTTGGTCCTCCACAGGAACACCCAGAGCCTTCTGATACACACACACAAATTTTAAAAATATTAAAATGTTAGTGTAGTAAAAAGAAGAGTTCGGATCCCCAGATCCCATGCAAGTTGCAGGGCGAGTAGTGGCCAGTCTGTAATTCTAGCTCTGGAAAGTAGAATCTGGGAATTCTCAGAACAAGCTGACTAGCCTTACCAGCCCTAATAATGTGCTCTGGATTTAATTAAGAGACTCAAGCTCACAATAATAAAGTGGAAGAGCAATCGAGGATGATTCTTGATACCACCTTTGGACCTCTACAAATACATACTCAAGTGCACCCCATACACACACTGTGTGCATGCACATATATACACCATACATGCATACATTTAAAAAGTTTTTTTTTTTGAAATGTGGTTAAGCTTAATCTGTTGGTTGTTTTGCACGCTTAACATTAGCATTTAAAAACCCAGGAAGTGGGTTTTCAAGGAAGCCCAGGAAAGTGAAGCCATTAATCCAGAGGTTGGAGAAAATGAGCAGGAGAGGAGGACTTTATCCTCAAGTGAATTCTCAAAGCAGGGTAAGTGCTGTCTGTCATGAGTGGCACAAAGTAAGACGTGTGTGATATTAGGGGAATATTATGGATTTAAATCATGCATTGGCAAACTAGAGCTTACAAGTCAAATGTAGATTCCAGTTAGTTTTTTGTATGGCCTTCAAGCTAAAAATGGTTTCTACCATTTAAATAATTGGAGAAGTAAGCACACGCACACACACATCTGGTAACATGAAAATAACATGAAATCTGATAATGGTAGCTGTCCGTGAAGCTTCAACGGACCAGCATTCCTGTGTATGTCTTGTCTATGACTGCTTTCCCACTATGGCAGAACAGAACAGCTTTGACAGAGTCCTTACATTCTGAGTCCAGCATATTTGCTGTGGAACTCTCAGCATAGTGATGAGGATCATGAGAGGAACAGGAGGAACAGGAGACTGTGGAGCATCAGTTGAAGCAGCAACATGAAACCATGAAATGGTTTTTGGTCCTCTAACCCTACCAGCTGCACCTGATACCACCGTCTCCCTGTTTCCACATCAGGACACTAGTCTCCCACGTTTCCTCCTGCCTTGATTTCTATCATTGGTTCTTCCTCTTCTAGACACTGGTGCATCTCTTCCCTTGATTATCCACTGAGATCCAGTCCCTACTAATGGAGACACTTGGAGGCTGAGCAGTGAGAAAGATCAGACCACGAGGTGGCAGTAGCACAAACGTGCTTTATTGGGTGCCTATGTCACTGACAGGTTTACTTGAGGAAGAGAGGATTTCCTCCCTGCAGGATTCTGTCCAGGGACTTCAGCTCCAGGAGTGGGTTACTCATAAGTAAAGGAAAGCCAGCCAGCCCACCACAGGGATGAGTGATCAGAGAGGGACGAGCATCTAGGTGTCATTCAGGAGAGCAAGGAATGTCCTGGGATCATCAAAGCACAAGACTGTCTTGTAATAATTGGGTGTGTGTGCTTAAGCAGGGCAAGCTCTGAAACAATCCACATGGCTGTTCTTGATTTCTTTGTGTAACCTCAGGCTCCTCGCCCAGTTTCAAGGCTTTAAACACCATCTCTATTAGCACGATAGCTACATTGTTTTCTGCAGTTTTCCCTTTAGGTCCATCCTTCCTCCCCCTCTCCTCCTTACCTCTACTGGGTGTCTGTTCACGTCTCGAAGCCAGCATCTTCACTCCTGAGCTGCCCGTAGCCACCTCTCTTCTGCAGTTTTCCGCATCTTTTTTTCCTAGTTCCTTCTAGTTCCTTTGGTCCAAGATCTTGATGTCATCCTCTTGTCCAGTCAGGAAGCCACACCAAGTCTTTTAGGCGTGCTTACCTGCTCCATCTCCAGTATGATTCCAGAATCTGATGCTTTCATCCCTCTGCCATTAACCCTGGCCTGAGCCATCATGATGGCCAGCTAGAATGACGACTCTGTGTCCTCTGTTGTCCTCTCTCAACCCAGATGATGGTCCTGCTGTCCAACACCTATATCCACTATGGACATGGACCTGCTCAAATGACCTTAACTCGACTGCATTTCCACGTAAGCTCACACTCAGAGATCCTTTCAGAACTACTTGTTTCTGCCATAACATAAATATATGCAATCCCTCCGCTGCTTACCAATACTTTCAAAGACAGGCTATATAGGACCACAACAATCTATTGGTTCTAATGGAGCGAAAAAGTCTTACCATCGGCAATGCCATAGCCATTGTGATAGCATAGCACAATGCATTATTCGTGTATTTGAGGTGATATTTGTGGAAATAGATCTAATTCTCTGTCAGACTTCTAAGTTTTGCACAGTGCACAATACTTGATAAGTGACTGTGCTTATGCATTTAGTAGACTCTATCATTATTTTAGAATGTACTCCTGCTTTTTAAAATAACTTCAGTTTAGTTAATTATGTTTGGTAGCAGCAGCAGCAGCATGTTTGACTTGCCTCTTCATATATATTCATAAAGTATGCTTATGCACACCAAATAGCTTAGGTGTGCTACAAGCTAAGTTTATGCAGATACACTTTTGATGTTCACACAATGAAATCACCTAAGGACTAATTCCTCAAAGCATGTCCTTGTTGATTATATTATTGTGTACATGTGTGCATGTGCGTGTATTTGTGAGTGACTGTGTGTATGTGAGAGAGAGACAGAGAGAGACAAAGACAGAGGCAGAGAGAGCGAGAGAGAATATAATGGAATTTGTGCATTCTCTCCTCTAGCAAGATAAACTCCTATTCATTGTAAACCCTCAAATTCTCTTTATTTAGGAAATGTATGCACTGCAATCAGAAAAAAGACAGGCTGCATTGCATGTATGTGGGTATATTTGTTACCTTGGCATCACTAGAACACAGTACTTTAATAGAACAACATAAAGGAGGAAGGATTTGTTTCGGATGGGAGTTTCAGAAAGTTTAATCCATCATCGTGGGAGGCTGTTTCAGAGCAGGGCAGTTCCTCTCAGAGCAGGCCAGACAGAAGAAGGGAAATAAATGCTGCCGTTCAGTTAACTTTCTCTATTTTTTAACTCTTTATTTCATCTGAACTCACAATCCATGGGATGGTATCATCCACATTTTGGGTACTCCTTCCTCTCTCATTGTCACAGGCACTTCTAGTGGTATGCTTCAGATTCCTGGGTCATACTAAAATCACCACAGTATAGATGTGTTCATCACTTTGCAAGAACTTGTATGGAGTTGTAGTGAGACAGGGATTCCATTCAGAGCTATTACAACTTGTTTCTTAGAAGACTTCAGATAGTTTCTTTTTTCCATTGTCATATGTACGTGTGTTCTTGCGTGTGTGATGTGCATGTGTGTACATGTGTATGGAGTTCAAAGTTGATACCAGGAATCACCTTCCATTGCTCTTCTATCTCTAATCAAATGAGATCACGCACAGGGCTAGCTTGGCTGTCCAGCTTGCTCTAGGGATTCTCAGTCTCTGCCTGAAGCTGACCTCCATGCCCATACATAATTTATGTGGGATCTGAGGATCTAAACTCTAGTCCTGTTGCTTGTCTGAGAAGTATAATCCCTGAGTCATCTCCCCAGACTTTTGGATGGCTTCTTACATCAGGAATACCACCTGCCCCAGAAGTAAAAAAAAAAAAAATTGTAATATTTTATTTATTTTGTGTGTGTGTGTGTGTGTGTGTGTGTGTGTGTGTGTGTGTGTGTCGGAAGGCACTGTGTGTCCTTGTGGAGAACCAAGGGTGACTTTAGGAATCATCCTGGATTGCTTCTATTTCCTTCTTGCTTCGTCTGGGATTTCCCAGGCTCCCCCATCAGGGTCGGAAGTGTAGTCCACCTGGCATTTTTACATGGGACCTGGAATCTGAACTCAGGGCTTCCCAGAAGCAAATTTTGAGATGAAAACATGAGCACTGTAAAATGACCACAGGAAATACCTTTAAGTTACTAACAAGACTAGGCCAACAGCTGAAAAGACAGTCAACAAGGATGCGTTCCTGGATGGTGGCCGTGTGGCATTCAGGTCCAGTAAAGAATAGGCTCCATGCCATGTAGCCCTTAAGGCAAGCAGGTAGTATGTCCAGGTAGTACTTGGTTGCAACATTTGCACTATATCCACTTTAGTTACTTGATGAGCTGGTTATGGTCAGTGTGGCCCACCTGCCCTTTACTGTTCCTTTTGTGCACATGCTCCCTGTCAGGCCTAGGAGACACATCCAAGTGTTTGATACAGTGTTCTAATGGGTATGTGCCCAAGGCCTGGTTCCCACTGCTGGGAACCAGCTTTTAAGGTTACTTATGTCCTCATGTAGTCCAATTTGGCTGGCAGGGTTACGTGTTTCCATCTTGTTGCCTCTTTTATTTAATGCCAAAGTGTTAGCCAAAGACATCTTCCTCCTTTTGTTGTGTTTTAACTCTGTTCTACACTGTGGGCAAGCTCCCTGCTCCAGCCCTGAGCACTGTCCTGAGGTCTGGCCACTGGACTCAAGGCCTAACAGGGGTCAAGGAAGCCTGGGCTGCTTGGTTTCTTCATGGATGTTACTAATGAAAAGTAGCATATATGTGCTTTAAAAATATTAATCCTTTTGAAAAGAATGAGAAGAGAAATGTATAACTTTATCCCATTTTTAATATTTTGGTCTAGCAACTTGTGATACATAGATGACAATTTTGTGAGTTTTTCAAATGTGTGTACAGATTTTTGTAAATATGACTCTTTTGTAATTAATTCATGTACAGCCTCATCTTGTATAGCTCATGATGAATGTGCAGGGAACCTGTTCCAGGTGCCTGTATGATCCTTGGCCTACAGTCAGGCCTTTGTGGCGCTCCCATGACCTTGTGGTTGATTAGTGTCTTCCCATTTGGACCTTGGTCTGGCCAGAGACTCTGCACATCCCACTGTCAGGGGTAACTAGGACTGTTCCCATCTTCTTGAAACAGGAAACTTCCTTATCCCCTGCCCACATACCCTTTCCAATAAAGCACCCATGCCCGCAGCAGCAACCCGCCATGTGCTGCTGCTGGGAAGTTAAAAAAAAAAAGAAAAAGAATAGGCTCCAGAGCCGTTCTACAGGGGGAGGAGAATTATAAGTGATTATGTCACTTGAATTGTGTTGAAGTGTATTCTCAGAGAAAAAGATAGGTTGCAGCCCCAATCCCTACTACCCAAGGATGTGATGTTATTTGGACATAGAGATGTAATTGGTCAAGAGGAAGTCATACTGGAGTACGACAGAACCTTAATCTATGATTCCTGGTGCTTTTATACCAAAAGAATGACATGTGTAGAGATGAAGCATTCTGGAAGATAGCACATACAGAGGAGCAGAGACTGGGGTTATGCTGCACACACCGAGAAACACTAGGGCCACTGGAAATCAGGAAAGGCAAGGAAGTTTTCTTATCTGTGGAGAGCAGCTGCAGCACTGAAAGAGAGGGATTTAGCATGAGCACAGCTGGACCGGTCAGGCCAGAGTAAGGACATGACTACAGGCAAAGCCATGTCCTACAGAGTATATTGCACGCTAAAACAATTCTCGTCCTCCTTGTTTCCCATGTCCTTGTGACCACTGATGATGATTATTAGTTTGCTCATAAAATGATACTTGGATCAAGTGGTTAATGTTGAGCCTCCATCAGAGCTAGAAGCCTGCCTGATCCCAGCTTTTCTGTGTGGGGTTTGTCTTTTCTTCATTCTTGTGTCACCCTAATGGAGTAATACTGAGCAGACCACCATACTTCTCTACACTTTGGAGAAGCGTGATCCTACCAACACTGTAACTTTGGACTTCTGATGTAGAGTTAGTGAGAAAATGAGGATGGCTCCAAAGTCACAAGCTCTTCCACATGCTTCACTGGCCTTTATGGGCAGCCAGAAAGAAGGATCCAGGGCAAAGAAGGAGTAATCAGTCTTCCAGGACAGTGTGGCCAAGTTTGGAACTATTTGTGCAATCCTCATCATCTCAACTCATCTCATCTCATCTCATCTCATCTCATCTCATCTCATCTCATCTCATCTCTCATCTGGAGGGAATCAGATTAAATTAGCATACCATTCTTGATTTAGCAGAGGAGGAGAACGAGCCCTTCCTCGGTGAATAAATGTCAGCTATACTCTTCAGAGATGTTTGACAACTTCCAGAAAACAGGTCTCTACCTGAACTGCAAAAAAGTAAAAGTTATCAAATAGAAGTTGGCATTGATAAGCAGTAAAATGACAGGCAGAAGAGAAAGACATGAATTGTCTTGTAATAAGATGCTACAGGAACAATCAGGACAGCATTTAGCATTCCTATGCCACTGATACATACCGGACACTATGTTATCCTTAAATTAATGCAACAAGAAAGATACCTTTATACGAACAAGCCTGAGATCCAGAGAGAGATGGCAACTCTCTAAAATCCACACAGCTACTCAGTAATGGAGTCAGAGCTCTTTTCTTCTTACAGAGTAGAAATCAGGACAAGTCCCAAGGGAGGGACTGGCAATATTTCCTGGTGGGCCAGATGGTCCTATTCCCAATCCAGAGTTCCATTGTCCAGGTTTTCTCCAGGAGATCTCTAGGATTTCTCTCCCTGTCTTTGTCTCTGTCTCTGTCTCTCTGTCTCTCTCTCTGTGTCTCTGTCTCTCTTTCTGTTGGTGTGTAGAAGAGGACACTTGAATGTGTGTGCTTGCAGAGACCAAAGTGTGACATCCAGAATCACCGTGCATTGCTCTCCCTCCTTCTTGTTTTTGTTTTGCTCTGGGGTTTTCTTTGAGAGCCAGAATTACAGGCTTCCACCATGCTCACTCAGGATTTTTATGTGAGATCTGGAGATCCAAACTCAGGTCCTTCTGCTTGTGAGGCAAAGGCTTTAAAACCCTGAGTCATCTTGCCAGCCCTTTCTTTTCATAAGTTTTTTGAGAGAGAGAGAGAGAGAGAGAGAGAGAACGAGCCATGTGCCATATCAGAGAACAACTTTTGGGAGTTGGTTTTCTCTATCCACCTTTATGTGGTTTTGGGGGATTATGTGGGTTCTTAGACTTATTGTCAACTCATCCACCTCCCCCATTTTTATTTGTCTTGAGATGGGATTTCACTGTGTTGTCCAGGATGGCCTTAAACCCCAGGATTCTTGTCTCAGCTTCCAGGTAGCTGGGACTGCAGCACAGAGCACGGTACCCCATCAATAATGAGGGTTCAGGTGTATTTTTTATTTCTACTCCCCCCCACTTCCATTCCATGGCTTTTTCAGTCCCAGTCATGGAACACAGAGGTTCACACATGTTACACTGAGCTATCTCCCCGCCCTCACCCTGTTTGCAGGATTTCAGAAGCAATAGCTTATGCATTTTTTTGGTCTAATTTCTTTCAGCTTTCAACAGTAAATGCTTTCTTTATATTCTGCTCATTTTTCTTTTTTGGCCTCAGAAGTTTTATTTTTTAATTTTTTTGTGCTCCGCATCCAAAAACCAACAAATCCTAGTGCCAATTTTTAGAATTTACCAAAAAGAATGGATTTGAAAAATCACGTTCCTCTAAATTGATGCAAAGAAGTTGAAAACCGAGAAAATCTTGGTCTCAGGTAAATCTTTTATTGTTTCAAATTGAGACAAAGATGTGCTCAGAGACAGCTGCAAGTCATTATCACAAGCATATTAATGTCTATTTTGCAAGAAGGAATGTGCTAAGGTCATGCTATCCACATTGTCAATAGCATTCTGGCAAAGGTGAAAGATTCTTCCAACTGTGTCTAATGTTCAGTGAATAGTAAATTCTGCTTCTGCCTCCAGGCAAATAAATGGTGTCTTTCAGTGATGTGGTACAAAACAGACAACAAGGGGGCTACTAAAAACTTTTTTTCCTTTGATAACCATCAGCCTCTTTGGGCAAGCTTCTCAGCTATCTTCTGAAGTTCCAAATCCATCGCAGCCAAATTTTCCAGCTCCTTTTCCTAGAAAAATAGAAAAGTGGAGAATTTTACTGTGGTAGCTTGAAGACCGATAAGTGGAAGAGAAAGTCTGAGGTGTAAGAGAGGCTGTGGAGTCAACCTACATCAGCGGTTCAAAGAAGAGTCTCCTGCTGAGTAGCATAGGCACCCCAAGCACCGAAAATTACCAAGTCAAAAACTCCAGGGGGTCAGAATCCTCAGATTTTGAGGCAATTCAAGTTTGAGAAGCAAGATTAGTAATTAACGATCAATATTAGGTTAATCACTCTTCGGGTATGTCATGGTTTGAAATGTGAGTTTCCCCCACAGGCTCATGTGTTTGAACCTTTAGTTGTTTGGAAAGGTCGTGGCTCCTTTAGGAGCCTTGATAGAGGAAGGCGATCACAAGGGGTGGGTCTTGAAGATGGTTAGCCCCGCCCTGCTGCAGCTAATAAGTCTGCTCTTGATAGTTGGTAGTTTCACAGCTCTCAGCCTCCATGGATATGACTTAACCTGCTTCCAGCTTCTGCCGCCAGCCATGCCCTTCTGCCACAAAAGACTGCATCTCCCTTCTGGAACCTTCCGCTAACTCCCTTTCTCCTTTTAGGTTGCTTGACTTTGATTGGTGTCTCACAGGAACGGGGAAGAATAACCGGGACTCTGGACAGTGGCTAATAGTCAAACCATTGAGTGGAAAACACTAGAAAAGTGGCGGTCAATTTTGGCTGAGTGCCCAAGGCACCAAATGCCAGGCTGCATACCAAGGCAGACAGCCCTGTGCTGATTAAACACAGGAATCCTCTAAATTCTCTAGGCAAATCGAGAAACACTAAAGTAGAGAGAGGTAGACAGGGACAGGTACCAAGACTGGATGGTGGTTGCGGTTACTCCCATCCCAACTGAGGGTGAAATTCCCCACTCATTTCTCCCCATCAACATCAGACACTTTGAACCTAACACCTAACATTGGCCAGTATGCGTCTAATTAAGCAACTATACCTCTTCCTCTGTCAGCGTTCTCTGGTCGGCCGTGTCCTTTTCATCGTCCGCCTCGTGTTGCTGCTCCATCTCCTCCTCAGAGTCGTAGAAGTCTGGAAATTCAGCCGACTTCTTCCTGTAGTGCAGGAGCTGGTCCAGCTCGGCCACTCCATCGTACTGCCTTTTCGAGGCCACGTGAGGGCTCCTAGCAAAGCTTCTCTTCTCGTACCCCCAATTCACGTCTTCTGAGAAGGGAGGCCTCTCCCACCAGTCGTAGCTGTATTCTGGCAAGAAAGTCTTCTCGGCCAAGGTCAGCCCACTGTCATCTTCGCCCTCGGGAAAACTGTCGTAGGTGTCGTCTTTTTTCTCAAAATCTCTGTTCTTCCACTGGCGAGGGTCAAAGTAGGGATTGAACAGCACCCCCAGCCTCTTCCTTTTTTCAGTGGTGGGAGGAGGGACAGGGTGCTTGTCTGGAAACCTCACCTCCTCCTTGTAATCTTTAGGGTACAGGAGATCTTCCTGCCACTTCTCTGAACTCTCTTCTTCACCATAGTTGGGGTAACTTCTCTCTTGCTCTTGCCAGCTACTGGGCGGATTCCTTTCTGCCTTGTCCATCCATGGCCCCCCTCCCCTGGCTCTGTAACGGCGCCCCTTTATTCCCTCATGGCCCCTCTTCTCCTCGCTTTCTTCACTATATCTGTTCGCCATGTTTTCAAGTGCCGAGCTGGGATGATTTCTCTTGTCCCCCTTCTCCTGGCTCTCCTCATTCTGAGGTCTCGGAACTCTGCCCCCCTCGTTTCCTCTGCCACCATATCGTGGCCCCAAATCCAGATGGCGTCTCACTTCTTCCCCATACTCGGGGTCTTCCTCTGAAGCGCCAAGGCGGGCTGGCGAGGGGCCTCTCTTCTCACCTGCACTGCCTGGGTCCGCACCTGCCTCGGCCCCGGATTCCCCCAGGACATACCTCCTTGCCTCCGAGGGAGGCGTCCCTTCTTGGGGGGCCCTGTCTGCTCTGCTCCTGGCATGGTGGTGTCTGGGTCGGGCGCGGCGCTTGGCCACGTCGGAGGAGGGGTCTTCCTTGCTCTCCGCAGAGTCCTCCCGACTCCAGGACTGGCTGCTAAAGTCCTGGGGATTCTCCTGGCTCCCGGGGTCTACGCTCTCCTTGCTGTGCGTCTTCTCGGGGCCCGCTGCAGGGCGCGCGCCGGCTCCGGCCACGGGCTCCTCTTTCTCATTCGGAGCCGCCTGGGTCCTTCTGTCCAAGGGGGAGCTCCGCGCCTCCCCTGGCTCTTCCAGGAGCCTTTCTGCAGCAGCTGTTCCGGGCTCACTCTTGGGAGGACTCTCTCCTCTTTCTTCCCCTCTCTCCTCTCCCTGGCTTTTCTCAGCGTGGTGTGTCCGCGCTTCTTTGGACACTTGTGCGTTGGGGCGCACACTCTCCTGAGGCCCGTCCGCTCCCTCCCACTGCTCGCTGTCTGCTTTTGTCTGACCTGCGACTCCGGCCGGACCAGAGGGCTGGTGGGCATCAGCTGGGTCTCTTAACAATCTGACTTCGAACTTTGTGTTTCCATTTTCACTGTTCTCTTCTTCGTTGACCTCTTTCTCACCTACAATGGGGGGAAAAAAGACTAAGTATAACTTCAGAAATACTTGTAGTTCAGCAAGTACCAGCCTCCAGAATCACTATCAATCCCGAGGACCCTGAAAATTGCTTAGATAATAAAGACTTTATTCAAGTTCCTTTTAAAAGTCTATGATGTGGAAGCTCTTTGGCTGTATTTAAGATTCATAGGAGGACTTGAAATTCAGTTACTTATGGGACTGTGTCACTTCAAGTGGGTAAACTCAGTCTTTCAATAAATGACAACTTAGATGTGCTCAGTCACAATGCTACACGTTTCATTTGACAGTGGACCACATATTCCACTAAAGTCCCCTAATGACATCAGCTGGTGATGTCACTGGGCAGATTGGCTTTTGTAAGCTTACTTGATGATGTCTGCACAGCAAAATAGACAAATGGCACACGTCTCAGAATCACCCCGTTGTTAGTGACTAGAATTGGTGAGAAGAAGTGGGTATACTTCTTTCCTGAGGAAAACTGTACAGTGTGGGGGAGAACCTTCTCTCTCCTACTCTCAGATGCGGAGGATAAGCTTCACAATATTAAGTTGTCTTTGTGTTTCACAAATCAGCAGTAAATGATGGAATCACACGTTGCAGCTCTCATCTTTTCCTATATCCTCCCCAAGGGCACTCTATGAAAAGAAATATGCAGCTGACACTGGAGGACTCAGATGTCAGCTGCTCTCACTGAGTTGAGAAAGAAGGCCTGAGCCTGAAGCAATTCAGTTTGTTCAGCATGGCCCCTCCAGGGAGAAGCTAGCTCTTTCCGGCCATGGAACACTTGAGCTGTGACTGTAAGACGCATACAAAATTTCTAATGTCATTAATTTTCATATTGATTATATGTTGAAATGAGAACATTTTGGATCTCACAGGTAATATATTAAATATATTTGATGTATAAACTTACATATTAGATAAGCTATATGGAATAAAAATGAAACATTCTATTGACATTAATTTCACCTGTAATTTTAGCTTCTTAAATGTGATTTATATTTATGGTTTACATTATATTTCTATTGAATGGCAGATGAGTCATTCTGACCTGGTATTTACAAAAGGGACATTTTACCATTTATTTAAAGTCTAGCGTTTCATAAAAATAATGTTCTCCAGCTTGCAAGGACACCGAAATGATTTAACCTTTCACACTACACCCATGACCACTGTGTTTTTATAAGCCCATGACAATGCCAGGCACAGGGACTCATGCCTGGGATAGCACTTGAGAGATGGAGGCAAGGGAATTATAAGTCACAGGCCAGCCTGGGCCACAAAATGAGTATAAAGCCAACCTGAGTAACAAAGCAAGAGCTTGTTAAGGGGAAAAAAAAGTCTATGGTGTTATATGCGTATGGGGCCAGAACCAGTCAAATGTGCAAGGAAGCTTTAAATAGCCCTCTTGACTGTTTGTGTCCACCTTTGCAAAGCCATGTGTTGAAACCTAATCAATAAATGCAGTGATGGTTTGAAGAGGTGGGGCCTTTGTGAGGTTCTTAGTTCCTGAGGTGGAACAGACACACAACAGGGAGATTGCCCACAATTTAGGAACTAGGACCCTCACCAAGCACTTTATCATGAATACCAGCCCCTGCAACTGTGGGAAATAAATGTGTATTGTTAAGCCCCTGAGGTTATGCTATCTGTTATAGCATCTGGAGCTGACTTAGACACTAGATGCTGATGTCATTCTGGGAGTCAGCTGGAGGAGTGCTGAACTCAGACTCCTGGGCAGGAGTCATGCGGCCCTTTCCTACTACCTGCTCAGGGATGAGGGTGTATCAAGAACAGAAGTATTTTTTTACTTATTTATTCAATTGTGCATGTATGCGTGTGTATGTATGTATGTGTATGTATATTGCATATATGTGTGTATATGTGTAGAACCATGGACGAATTCGGGAACCACCATGGACGCCTCCACCTCCTCTTTGTTTACTCTGTCCTGGGATTCACAGGCTCCACCCCACCAGGACCAGAAATACAGGCCGCCCCTGCTTCTATACCTGGGGTCTAGGATCCGAACTCAGGACCTTCTGCCTGCAAGGCAGAGGCTTAACCCATGAGCCACCTCTCCAGCCCCAAGAACAGAAGTATTTTTATTTTGTCTGAGTTAAGTGTGTACTGCCTGTAACAGCTTGTGCCTGGAGCTTAGGACTTCCTCCTAAATTGTGTTTTAAGCCCCAGCAGGGGACATCAGAAAAGGGCCGATTAGCCATATGCAGTCATTGTCAATCTGTAAAATCAAGCTGTGAAGCTTGCCTTTGCTTTCAAATCAAAAGGAGAAAAATATGCCTTCTGGTCTTGCTACAGGTGATATAGATGACCAGATCTTGCACATAGTAAGAATTGGACTACCTATTTCCAAAAACCTCATGAATGTATAAAACAGTGATTCTTCTCTTCTCCCCAAATATCCATTTGCTTACTGAGTATAAGCTGACTCAGCACACATAGGAAAGTGTGAGAGTGGAGATGGGCCAAACAAAGGAGTTCCTCTACCCAGCTGCCTATGCTGGTCTTTTGATGGATGACCTTAGGACATATAACCAGGAAAAAAAAAAAACAACCGAGGGCATGACAGAAATTGCACCCTGGCGACCCAAGCTGAATTCAGTTTGACCTAAATATTAGATGTCACTTAAAAAAATTTATTTGTTAGTTTGGGATTTAGCTCAGTGGTAGAATGCTTGCACAGTGTGAGTGAGGCTTGGGGTCTGATCTCTGGCACCATCAAAGAAAACAAACAAAATGATAACATAAAACAACAAAAATGAACTCCTTTTGAAAACGTGTGATATCTAAAGAACATGTTCTGCCAGCAGGGCCTGTAGCCCTCCCCAGTCAGTTGACATGTTCCCTCAGAGATGTGAGCCCGCCCTTCGCAGGCCACTCTGGCTTACACTCCTGTCTCTCCAGCTCTGACCACGGGTGAGGCTGCAACCCTGGAGAGCCCTTACATCTTCCCTGCTCTGCCATTCTGTTTCTCTGGGTCTGTCTTGCTTGGAGATGTGAGTCATTACTTTTTGCCGGCTTCCCTGGGGCTGGATCAACAGTTGCCTTGTATCCAGGGCACAAGCATAAGACAGAAGCTGAAATGACGATGGCTCCAACAAGGTATCTGGTTTTAGAGGCAAGCAGAGGCCAGCATTTGATTGCTTTTCCCTGAGTGATCGTGGCTATTTGGTGACCTTCTCTGACAGACCCTTGGATGCATCCATCTGGTAAATGACGGCAAGGAAAGGGCCACAGCACGATGGTGAGCTCAAGGAGGTGGCTTGTTCCTGCGGGGATTCACTCTGATCTCCCCACCTGCACTGGTGGAAAAGGACTTGGGGAGACTTGCTGCCTGAGATGACAGGAAAGATTCCATTTTAACGGAGTCCCTACTGGATGTGGCACCCTGCTATGGTTGCCCTGAGACCTCCAAAGGCCAATAGAGTTAACCCAGGTTACTTAGGCCAGTTGTTCATACTTTAAAAAAATGTTACGCACGGACACCCACGTGCAGCAATAACAACAGTGTTGTCTTGCTGTGTGAACCTCTGAAGGCAGAAAGGAAAATGCACCCACTGTCCTTTGCTTGACAAAACTTAAAAGCAATGACTGGTGTTGAGCCCAGTGTTACCCACATATGTCTGAATCAGCTTGACTTTCTGCTTAAAAGGGGCACCATATTTGTGTAAAAATGATCTTGTAATATCAGCTCCTACTCAATACTATCAAGTCATTGGTCAGATTCTATTTCTGCAGAAGTTCTTTAGTCCAGAGAAAATACCACATTCTGGATAGCTGTTTGATCTTGCTCTCCTCTCATCTTCCAATGCTTCCCCAATCCCCTCCTCATCTAACCACAAACAATATTACCCACACATCTCTCCACCCAAATGAAGGCCCATTTTGAAAATGAAAATATGCTACTAAAATATTGGCCAAGGAGCCTACAATTAAGCTCAATTCCCTCTTTGAAGAAATCAACCCAGAAAGGTAAAGAATCTTTCCCATGGCCAGACAGTTACTAAGTAGTAGAACAGAGACTAGAAGTCATATATATCTCTATCTCCCTAGGTATCGGTCTGGTCAATCAATATTTTCTACTGCATTATGCTCCAAAAGTTCACTTATAGTTGAAGTAGAAGGAGCAGGAATAGGAATCCAGACAAGAACAAAGGTCTGCCTGAAGTGTGGGCACTTACTCTTTTTCAGGACTTGCCGGCACTCAGGGGTAATAGTTGGAATGCTGGGCTTGGACAGGGCACTTGAGAGAACTTCAATGATGCAGCGAGTAACCTGGAGGGAAACACAAAAGCAGGTTGGAAAGGCTGGTGTAGCAGAACACAGCTTAACCCAGAGCAGCTGGAGGCTCTGCTATGTACTTGTACTGATGTAGAACCTTAGGGCAGGATGCAGACTTACAGGACCAGGAGGAAGACCCTGCACAGAAAGATGCAAGAAGGTAGTGATAACCCTACGAAAGGAAACAAGCACATATTTCTGAGCAAGCTAGAGGGAAACTGCTAGGACGACACAACTGTCCTCAGGGTGCTAAACCCTCCAGGAAGCACAGGGGACTCAGTGCAAGAGGGAGCCATTGTCTCCATTATCTCAGGGACAAAACCTCAACTGAGCAAGACGAGTAGGAGTGCATAAGGAACAGGAGAATCTAGAATTCAGATGCAAGTCTAGATTCTAGACTGACATTTTGACTTACCATTTCCTCATTGTGGTTTTTGTTATCCAGTGGTATGGCGCCCACAGCTTTAAAGGAGAAGAAAAGAAGAAAATGTCTTGAGTTGATTTTTGGAGGCCATGTGAACTCAAAGTCACAATACCCACAATATATATCACCCTGCTTTACTTGAAGAGGAACAGATTCAGAGCTGAGGAAAATACAGATATATTCATAATTGGCCCAGGTGCACACACAAGCACAGATATGTGCGTGTGCGCACACACGCACACACAGCTGTTTTTTCTCCTAATGATCCCTTAAACATGTTTGGAAACAAATATTATCTTACATCCAGAATAAATTGAATGTACAGCACAAATGAGGGAAGCTTCTCAGGTTTTGGCAATGCACCATGTCTTGTTCTGGTTCCACAGGTATCCTCAGTTTGTGGAATTCTGAGTACTCATGAGCTGTGCAGTTTTCAACGTATTGTACTACAATAAAAATGATTTTTAAAAATGCCCTCCTTGGGCTGGAGAGATGGCTTAGGGCTTAAGACTCTCTCTCACGATCAGAAGGTTCAGATCTCAGGTCCCAGTGGAAATGGAGTCAGATTGCACTTCCGGCCCTGGTGGGTAGAGCTTGGTAGATCCCAGAGCAAAGCAAAAAGGAGATAGACGCAATCCAGGATGATTCCTGAAGTCACCCTTTGTCCTCCACAAGTACTATACAGTGCACTCTGATACACACACGCACGTGTGCACGCACACACAACACACACACACACACACACACACACACACACACACAAATGCCCTCCTCGATCCTTTCCCTCTGTTTACACCCATTGGGTACAAATCTGTGGCTTCCTCTGCTTCCAAGAAAATATCCTCCCTAAATTCTCTTTATAAAACATGATTGTTAAATAATTAATTATTCAAGATCTTCATCTAAACAAGTTTGCATATATGTCTCCTGTAGTGTTATTTTCCCTTTCCAATATGTCTGACCATGGATGGTATCAAGTTGCCCTAGCACAGTTTAAGGTTGAAATATCACATGCAAATTGGTGTTTAACAGTTGGTTTTTGAGAATATCTTTAAAGAGAAAAAAATAATGTTCAAGAGTATATGACATTCAACTTCACAGGATTTTGCCTGCTGCCAAATAGATCTGAAGTGCCTTTTTCTGCCCAAGAATTGCCCCCAGGTGATTTCCATCTCCAGTTGCCCACTTCCCACCTCCTCTCTATGCTTGCTCTCATTCTTTCATCTTTCACTTTCCCTTTGTTTTGTCTAATCTCGTTCCATTAGAGAGGTTCAAAGCATTTACATATAGGTTCACCTCTACAGTTCTCCTGGCATGCCCCATAGTAGACCACCCCTCTTACTGTGGAAAAAACTCAGAGAATTTTTCTCTAGGTCCCTAGGACAAAAGATCTAGCCAGGGCAAGAACAAAACCCTCCAGTGTCAGCTACTACTGTTATCACTGTTCCCTTCTGAAAGTTTTGGTCTCCAAGTTCCTTCAAGTGCCTGTCCACTCTGCTCAATCCATTGCCTATCATAGGGTTCAACACAGAAACCTAACAGAGGGTTGGGTTCATATCTCAGTGATGTACCTGACAAGCATCCATGGGGCCAAAGGTTCAGGCCCAACCCCTGGCACTGAAGAAATAAAGAAGGAAAAAAAATGGAAGGAAAGAAGAAAGGAAGGAAGGAAGAAGGAAGGAAGGAAGGAAGAAAGGAAGGAAGGAGGGAGGGAAGGAAGGAAGGAAGGAAGGAAGGAAGGGAAAGAAGAAAGGAAAAAGAGAGAGGGAGAGGGAGAAAGGGAGGAAGGAAGAGGGGGAGGGAGGAAAGGAAGAGGGGGGGAAGGAAAAGAGGAAAGAAGGAAGGAAGGAAGTAAGGAAAAGAGGAAGGAAGGATGGAAGAGAGAGGGAGAAAGAGAGAGAGAGGGAGAGGTCTGCATCTACTTCGATTGTTTCAGGAGAACCAAAGTTATTCAGCTTAGAATCATTTAAAAATGTTTGAAAAGTGCTAAAGACTATGAAGAAAGTCCAACAGAGCTTCGTAAACTGCAGGTTAGATAAGATCTGAGTGACTAGCCTCCATAGGTCTAATATGTTGGGCTATTCTTTCACATTTCAAATGATTGTTATTTGGGAATGTACTCACTTGGACTTTTCTCTTTTTACCTGAAATCTGTGAATCTCCAAAAAGAAATTGCTACAAGAAAGTTATTCCCCTAATAAACTAGAAGTTGCTCTTTCAAAAGCTAGCTTTAGTAAGTCCTCTTTAGTAACACAGGTTCATACTAACACTTTTCTCTTTTATTTTCACAAAATGTAAAAATAGGTACTTTAAGTATATTAAATATGTTGCCAAAGGATTAACATTCACCAGATCTGGGGAAGAGAAACTAAAGAGAACGAAATGTTAAAAGACTATCAAATAATATAATAAATATACACATTTATAATATGAATAAGTAAAATATAATAAATATTATAAAGTTTAGTATCCCATAAGACTATTAAGTTTGATCCTAGATTGAAATTGTAACTGCAAAATAAGTTAAGCATGCTATTTCATTGAGTTATGAAAACCCCAAATTCTCCTTAAGATGCATGTCAGACATCGTATACTGTTGATACAGATACTCTGTGGTTACTCCAGTTGCATTAATTTTTAAAGTATACATTAGCTACCATAGAAAGTTCTAGATCTCTCTCTAGAATTTGCAAGCCAGTAGATAGTGAACAGAGATGTCTTGTTGAGGTTGTCTGTGATTTCTCTAAATGACTCAAAGGCCATCAGGCCTCATTGCCAGGAGGTGGGGGAGGGAAGGGAAGGTGACTTCTAATGGGTATGGCTGTCTCTCTGGGCTGTGAGAATATCCTGAAATTTGATAGTGGTAATGGTTACACAACCTGTGAATATGCTATAAACTATTCCAGTTGGAGTTAGGTACTTTAAGAGGGTTAGTTGAATGGTGTGTGAATTAAAGTCTAATAAAAATGTTTTAAGGAAATACATTTCCATTTTAGTTACTATTAAACACAACATTTATTAAAATATGCCTTTATATGAGGTAAGGATTTTACCACCATAGCTAAGTGATCCAGAATGCAATGCATAGCCTTAGCTTTGCCCCTTTAAGCAATTCCTTTCAGAAAATATTCTTCACTGGAAAGAATTCTAAGTTATTCACCTGGTTTTTGTTAATTAAATTGGGAACTCTTATTAACAATTTGTAAGAATAATAAAAAATTTGAGAACATTTGAGTGCAAAAATAAATTACCATTGGCTTTAATTTTGCTAATATTTTGTTCTGTAATTACTATCCAAAGCTTTATGCTCACAGACATGCCTATTTTAATTCTTATTAGGAATTTCAAAATCAAAAAGAAACATTTTCCCATAGGTCATCTGAATCGGCCAAAGAAAATCTCTAGTTTAGTTAGTGTTACATTTGCTTTGCAGTAGCTTCAGTATATATAGTGAAAAGCACACGCTTTTAATATAACATTATTTTCCTATTTCAGTGATACTTTTATGGTTTTCTAGCCTACAAAAATCAAAGCATTTATAAATTAAAAACTGATCATTATAAATATGAAATTACTCTTTTTAAATATAGAAACACAAAGTATAAATGTACTAAACCTGTCTCTCTCTCACACACACACACAACACACACACATACACTCACATACGTATGGATGAACATGTTCTTCCTCTTTTTTCATAATGATAAGGGAAAATTTTCCAAATGCATGCACTCCCGCTTTTCCAGTCACCAGGGTATCAAGAGTCAAGGACACAATCGGGACTGTGGTTTCTCTGGTCGGGTGGCCAGCACAAAATGCAGGTCGTCCTTACAAGCTCGCCACTCCAAGAAAATCTCGGTGGCAAAGACCGGAGCTGTCCTGGCCGCTCTGGGAAGCCTTGCGGCTCTTCCCAACTCGGAAGGAGCCGGGACCGGCCATCACCCGGGAAAGAGAAAGGAAGAACCGCCGGTCAGAACCACCCGCCCAGGCCGGCCGCTGTCCGCGGTGCTGAACGGCCGCGGCGCCCACTCACCCGCCAGCGCCGCGGCGCCCAGGAGGCCGAGAAGCACCGCCCGCGCCATGGCCCCGCGCCCGGGACGAGGCGGCCGGACCCCGGGAGACGCGCGGGGGGTCGGCGGGCTGCGGGGAGCAGCCGTGCGTCCCGATCCCCTCCGTGTGGCGCGGTCGGCGCTCGCTCGCTCGCTCTTTTGAAGGGCAGGCGGGGGCCGTGCGCTTGGGGGTGCGCAGCCGGGCGGAGGCGCCCCTCGCTCGGCCCTGACGTCACGCAGCAGCCCCCCAGGCGGCGCAGCGGCGGAAACTCACGCCAGTGCGGGCTCCGGGTGCGCAGATCTCAGGCAGGGGGCGGGGAGCGCAGCGAGGGAAGATGGGGTGAAGGGATCAGTCATCCGCGCCCCGCAGAGGCGCAGGTCTCACTAAGGCGGCCGAGCTTACGCCTCGTCTCCCCCACATCTGCGAACTTAGAAACGTTGTCTGCGGCTGGGGGTGTGCGTGTGATTCTGTTGAGAGCGCAATGGCACGTTCTGTTTCGTGTCTCCTTGCCTCGCTGCAGAAAACCAAATTCCGTTCGCGAGAGAGGATCAGGCGGTCGGTAGGGAAAGCTAAAATTCAGGAGCCATAGTTTCCAATCTGAGAGATGCAGCGGGAATAAGCACCTGTTCTTCCTTCAGACATTTGGTCTGCATCTCTACCCGTTCACGTTCCTATCTTCTAATTATAGAAAAGATCCCTTCCCCCCAACATAATATGTTCAAATGGTTAAAAAAATCACATTACAAAAACATGTACTGTAAAACTCCCTCTTTGTTCTCCGATTCCCAAGGTCTTTTTCATCCCTCTCTGCAGAATTCAAATAACTTAATCATCTCGTGTAGTCAAGTTTTGGGGGGCATACAGCTACATCTTTTGAATGGCCACACTGAGTTGCATTGAATGGATCCACTCGAATTTAACCAGATTTTGCCGATGAA
The DNA here is from genome assembly GCA_023101885.1 of Typhlomys cinereus. Taxonomy (NCBI): domain Eukaryota; kingdom Metazoa; phylum Chordata; class Mammalia; order Rodentia; family Platacanthomyidae; genus Typhlomys; species Typhlomys cinereus. The sequence continues at coordinate 616,691 of JALPQD010000326.1, read as the reverse complement.
CATTTATTTAGGTTGTTACCTCTAGCCTTTAGTTACTCCTTAACAACAGCATAGCTGAAGAGGGCTGGTTATGGAGTAAACCAGCTACTAGGAACTAGTTAGTGCACCCTTCAAATTCTATATGTCCTTGTTTTCTCTGAAATTAAGATAAAAAAGTGTTAGACAAAGATGAAAACATGGTTTTGTTTTTTAAACATGGATTCCCTTCAGTCTAATGAAGAATCAGGAAAAAGTATCACAGAAATGTCCTGTCAGAAAGAGATGCGATCTTCTCTGATAATATAAGTTTGGGAAATAACAGGGTAAAACGACTTGCGACTTGAGATCTCTTCATTTGAGGTTATCTACAGACAAAGCTGAAAAGGGATTTTAGATACCTTTTCTTGAAAAGAGTGAGGCTTAAAATCTTTTTGCATGCATTGAGTGGGTAGATACATCTTCCTGGGAAGATTGGAAATTATTTCATCAAAGCGATAGTCACCAAATATTTCTTTCTAGAAACATTTTTTTCCAATGCTGGGGATAGAAAAGCATGCTAGGTGAGAATTCTACCACGGAGCTATATCCCCAGCTCCAGCCTCAGAGTATTGAAAACAATAATCTTAAAAATAATATTTCTGAGCCAGCAGGTAAAATTGGACTAAGATGTATAAATTACATCATCACACTGTGCTAGTGTTTGGCATTACTTTGCTCATTTTGAGATTAGTACTTTGGACATGAAAAGAATGCTCTTGTTTTTAGAAAACACACACAGTGTTTTTAGAGGTGAGATGATATCATATGTATAACCTAGTCTCACATTTAGGAAAATATACAAAGAAAGAGAGAAAGAATACTAAATGGACAAAATGCTAATATTTGGGCAATTGGGATGAATGGTATGCTGAAAATGTACGCTATTTTTGAGTATTCCTGAAGTGTGAAAGTCTTTGAAAACAAAAATAGATGCATGTTTATGTTTATGGTCCAAAAGAGTTTGTTTAAACCTTTGTAAAGCAGTGAGTACAGAAAAGAGAAGATGAGCTCAGTGTGGTAGATTACTTGTGTTATCCCATCAGTTGTGAAGATGAGGCACGAGGATAACCATGAAGTTAAGACCTGCCCGGACTACATAGTGAGTTGCAGGTTATTCTGGGCTAAAGTGAGACAAAGAAAGAAAAAAGGGGAAAAGATAGAAGTACAGTGAGGATGGGGGAGTCATAAGTATGTGACATATTCATCTTCCATGTTGAAATTATTTAAGAGTAAATACTGCTCTTTAAAAGTCATGAACAATAGAGAGTGGGTCAGCCTCTTGGTGACCAACCTGCAGACTAACCCCTAACCCCCCCCATGACAGTGATCACACACATCCAGCACTTTAAAGCAGTCTAACAACAGTGGAAGGGGAATAAACTGATAGTGGACAGGATCAGATGTCCCAATACTAACCACAAACATCTAAGAATAAACTTCCACTTAAACACCTTTGCTTTATCTTTAGATAGGAGAGGTTCTCAACACCCAGACAAGGCTGCAGCACAGTGGAAGAGCAATGAAATAGAGGACAATAGCCAACAGGAATGCAGAGCACCAGCAACCCTGCAATGCTCACCCAGAATTGAGCCAACAAAGTCTCTCCCCATCCCAAGGCTCAGAGAATCTTACAGAACAGGGGGTGGTAAGATTTTAAGACCCTAAGGATGGGAAGGTCCATCGCTGGATGAGACATTCCACTCAAGACAGGGCTGCTGCAATCAGGAGTTCACTACAATGAGACCTGTCCTTACCAGACCTGAACAATGACTAACATATCAACATGCTCTCATAGACTAGCAGGGATCTCAGGAGAAATAATTAAATATAGTGGGAACCTTAGGGGGTAGGGCTAGACAGATGAGGGGAAGTGCCCTGTCAGTGGGTCTGCCCAAGGAGGGGCCACTTGGCCGCCACAGAGACTTGAAACCCCTCTGAAGCAGCTGATCAAGAGGGAACCCTGGGACCCATAGAAACAGACAGACAAGAGGGTGGAAGGGAGTGGGGTGGATTGATGATGATGGGAAGGAAGGAGGGAAGAGAGAGACAAAGGGAAATGAGAGGGAGGGGCAGGAACAATTACTCAGTATGCTCATAAAAGTAGAAATATAAAGCCATGAATTGCAGGACCATGAGACAACTTAGCAGGTAAAGGCACCTGCATGCAAAATTCATGAATCATGGAAGGAGTGACTTAAGATTTATGAATATTGTATCATGGGATGAATATGCTCTCCTTCCCTCTCTTCTTGTTAACTTAAAAAGCAAGAGATCAAACAATGTTAACATAATCTTGTGGTTTCTTGGGTTTGATGTGGCTGAGTTTATTACTCATCGAGACAAAGCTTGATGTAAGAAAAATGTTATTTCCAGTTAGTTGGAGGTGGGGAGGCAGCCCTGGCCTACAGCCAGTTCCTACATTCAGACAGCTTTCCTTTTCAATTTTTGCTGTTTTATAAATTTTGATGATTTTTGCCATGCACATTTAGATCTCTTTGTACCATCTAGATCTCTTTGTGTAGGAGGTGTGTGTGTGTGTGTGTGTGTGTGGGAGCTTCCAGGATGAACATTGTTCTCATAGCAGGATGAAGAGGGAAAGCCAGTAGCTTTCTAAGGACTGAGAACTTATATTAAACATTCACAAAGATATAGTTACAGCTTTTAACATTATCATCATCAGCTATCTTGGGAACTTGCACTGAAGTGGCCCTTTCCTAACTCTTGGACAATTTGACTTTGAAAAAAAATAGTTTCTGGAAGCTTTTAGAACATTTTGTTTGTTTCTTGCAGCAACACCACACTTTCTCTATATTCTGTCATTCAGTAAGCCTTATCATGTGACAGAAAGAGAGGCTTTGACTATTTTTTACTCTCTACATTGTCATAAAAACATTTGAAATTAGGGCTGGAGAGGTGGCTCAGGGGTTAAGCCTCCGCCTTGCAGGCGGAAGGTCCTGAGTTCGGATCCCAGATCCACGTATAGACTCCAGGCAGAAGCAGGGCGGCCTGCGCTTCTGGTCCTGGTAGGGCGGAGCCTGTGAATCCCGGGGCAGAAGGATCTGAAGGAGTCCATGGTGGTTCGCGAATTCGTCCGTGGTTCTACACATACACAGACACACGCACACACAGATACACACACACGCGCGCGCGCACATACACACGCACATGCACACAGTTGAATAAATAATAATAATAAAAAAAAATTAAAAAAAAACATTTGAAATTAATTAATCAACTTCCACTTAAAAACCCTGACAGGATTTTCATAGGAAAGAAATGGCATCAAATCCATAGATCAGTTTAGGAAGAGCTGGCATCTTAACACTATTAAGTAGACTTAGCTTATTTGTTGCTGATAATACTCTGAATATAATTTTATCTTGGTACAAAATTCCAGGACAAGAAGCCCAAGGGAGGAGTGTTTCTCCTTGTGTGGACCACACATCTGTTAGAGGAGTCACTTTCATACATGGTTCGGGAAATGAGTAATCTGTTGATGACTAGACTAGAAAACAAAGCCAATAAGGAGCACTGGGTAGTGGAAATAAACACAGGAATACTGAAAGAGCAAACAGCAAAAAGGAAAGAAGAGCCCATGGTTAGCAACTGCAGACAGCTACTATTCCTCCTAGAGGAGGGAGGATGTATCTGCCCTGTAGTCTAGAAACAGGACACCTAGAAGCAGTGGGATTGGCCTGCTAAGAAGACAAGCTCTCGGGACACAGAAGAGCAGTTGGATGGGAGTCGGAAATGGAAGAGAAGCTGCTGTTAGCACTGTAGTCTCTCCCAACCCAAGAAGAGAAAGGGAGAGAAATATCGTGACTTTTTCCTCTTTTCAATGCTAGTGCTTCTTAACAGCTGAAGTCACGGAAGTTCTGGATTATGCTTCAGAGACTCTATATCAACCACCTGGAACCAGGCCAGCCTAATCTCTCCCCATCCTGAAGCTCAGGGAAATTTGCAGAAGAGGAGGCAGTAAGATTGTAAGAGCACAAGGATGGGAGGAATAATGATATGCAAGATACTCCATACAAGTTAGGGCTGAAGCAATCATAATTGGACTTTACACGCCCTGCACAATGTCCAACACACTACTGACCTCACAAAGTCTAGCATTTGCTAAAGGCACTAGGATCCTTGGAGGCAAGGGATTGACAGCCACAATAGTGTTCCTATGCTTAAGGGGAATACAGGAAAGGTTTCTGGGAAATGCCACTGGGTCCTTGCCCCTCATCGGAGAGGAGGACCCAGAGGAGAGTTTGGCATGCACATTAAAGGATGCTCTGGGGATGGGAGGGGGAGGCACTGGGGGATTGGGAGGAAGGGGGGAGGGGAGAGGGGCACAGGGAGGTGGGAAGTTGGAAGGAGGGAGGGGACCGGTGTATCTGTTAAGTTTGTATGAGTGGAAATAAAAACAAAAACAGCTGAAGTCACCTCAGAATAGCCTATGGGGAAGCCAGGAAAACAGTTTATAGGGGCTAGTCTCCTGGCAGAAGTAAAGCAGAACAGGGAAGGAGGTTAAGAACAAAACAGACCGATGAAAGGCATATAGATCCAATCCACCTTGCAGTTCAAATACTGAAATTGGATTTTCTCTCCCGATGCACAGATCTATTCATTTGTCTATAGGAATGCTATGGGTCAAGCCTTACAGTTGGTGCGTGTTTGCCTGGTGATAAGAAATCCTGTGACCAATCCCAACAGTTCGTGGTACAAGAAAATAAACTTCATCACAGATGGCCATGACTCTCTGGTTGTGTTTAGCAAAGCCAGCCAGTGAGTAAAAGTGGAAGGTGTAGGGGGCACTCACTCAGTTCTGGAGATAGAAGGCAGGTTCCACACAGTAAGAGACAATGTTGCCATAGCAACTGCTCCCTTAAGGCCCATGTCCACAGAAATGTCTCTGTGTTGCTGACCAACATTTGTCTCTTGTGACTTTATGACCTTTTTTTCCCCATAGTAAAGAGCCCCATGTCAACAAGTAATTTTCCCTGGGTAAGTTTGCCTCTGGAATATGTATAATATCTGTTTCCTATGTTAAGCTACATTCCTGATATACTTTGGAATAATTAAGAAATTGCAAGCCAAGCCTCAATTTTAAGAGAGAAGTTTTTTTAATTTAGCAAATTGTGAGTAGTAATATACCACACAATTTTCACATATATGAATGCATATATCACACACAAAAAAACACTTCTCAAGAGAAGTCAGTAGATAATGCCACAACATTAGGTGTAACAAAACATGGAATATTTTTTGGTTTGAGGTTTGCATATATGACATGTATAAGTGAGAAGATTCACTTATACTTTTGAGAGGAAGCAAGACACTGACATTAAGAAGATTCAGAATAACTAACTATGCTTTGGGTCAGCTGAGTTGAGACCTTCATGCCTCAACAAGTCTTTTACAATGACATATCAAATAGCATCTAGAATGGAGGGTGTTTCCTGTTTCTTGTATATTCACTTCATCAACACAAACTCGCTAGGTAGAATACTTTCATTTCTAAAGCACTCTAAATCCTATGATCAGGGTTTTTTTTTTTAGTGTCATAGGATAAAATACTTGAATTTCTAATATCTACTTTAGAAATGAGGAAAATGATACTAAAATAAAAGATATAAAATATCTTGTTCATGATTATACAGTGGTAAGAAGCAAAGGTTGCTATTTATTTTTTTTTTGTAAAATTCATTTTAAGGTTATTTCCTTAAAAATTAATGTATTAACATAGAGTCAAGTGGCAAGGTATGCAGATGTTAAGTGCATTATGCAGATGTTAAGATCATTAAGGTTTTACACAAATATATGCCCATATTTTACCATCCATTGTGGAAGAAAAGAAATTTTTACAGAAATTGTGACAAATAATGAAGTCATGACTAACAGCTTGGTGGTCAGCAGTTTTCAGAGTTCTAAAAACAAAAGTCTAATATGGGTGGGTAGATACTGAAAACATCTCCACTCTCAAGGTCCCCGTGAGAAGGCCAGATGCCAAACCACCCAGACCCAGATACTAAACCACCCAGACATTCCTCCCCCCCTCCCCCCCCGCAAAGTTGGTTCCAGGAATCTTCCCCCTTCAAGGTCTCGGAGAAATTCGGAGAAATGTTTTCAGTATGCGCAGATGCCGCCTAAGCCCGCTTGCCCCCTCCCCACACAGAACTCTGGGAAATGCTCCCCCTCTCAACGTCTAGTATGTGCAGCTATGCCAAATACTGCCAAAGCCTTTGTATTATTATTGTAACTAATATGATAGCCAATAATTCTGTAAACATATAAAAGGTGTATGCTTCTTGAGCTCAGGGTCGTCTCTACCCCTCATGTGGGGGGCGACCCTTGCTCGCTGGAATAAAATCCTCTTGCTTTTGCATCGAACCTGTGTCCGTGAGTATTCTGTGGGGGTCCACTTCCTCGTAGGCCTTTGGGCTTCGGCCCTTTATGTCTAACACCATATCCAGAATGTCTCCCTAGACCAGAAAGCTCCTTTGTGCCTCTCTGTCAATACACCTACTAAGCATAACCACTCTTCTGACACTTACCACACAGATTCTTTTAAACCCACTTTATAGTTTTACATAAATGACATCATACAGTGTGTGCTTTCATGTCTACTTGCACTCAATATTACATCTGTGAAATCTTTTCATATTGTTATGTATGTCATGTTTAGTATCTGTATAATATTCAATAGTATGAATGTGGAGCGATTATTTATCTATTCTATTGTTGGTAGATATTTGAATTGCTCCCAGTTTAGAACAAGTTGTGAATTCTTGTGCATCTGTGTTTTGGTAGACCTAGTATTTTTGTCTAATGAATTGATGTAGAAGTATCAGGGTCAACTCTAGCATACACTACTAGTTTTCTGAAATGAGTGTTCCAAGGACCAGGGTTTAACTCTGGGTTGTCTGAATATCTTATGATGCTTTTCTGTGAGGTAACACTTTCCTTACTGCAAATTTCCTAAAGCTGGTAGATGAACATCCCGATTTTGGATGCCCTGAGGGAGAGACCAAGTCTCGTTTCATGTACTTCACACATTTGTGCAAGGCTTCCATCCAAAACACAGTTTATTTGTTTACCCAGCAGCGATGCTCAGAGGCAGTACAAGAAGAATACTAAAGCCCACCTGGAGTATACTGCTCAGTCAACCATTGTACTTGTTTCCTTAACAATCCTTTACTTTAGTACTTCTCTCTAGAACTGATAACAGGAAGACTAGCTCAGTTGGCAGAGGGAGAGGATGTTTCTGTCTTTTTTGACTTCAGATTCCAGAACAAAGAGAGAGATTTCACACACGTGCACCTACATGGATGTCTGTAAGTCTGTTGGACTGATCAGAGTTATTGAAAGGCTTAAAACATTGCCCCAGAGGCAGGAGGGGAGATTTGGCAGAACTTGTTTGCTGCTAGTTGTGAGAAAAGAATGGAAACCATCTTTTTAGTGTGCATTCTAGGCTTAGTGCATGCAAAATGCTATACGTATAATGTAGGATTTAAAGACAATTACATGTTGCATATTTGTTGCAGTTTGCCTGCATGGTTGCTGATAAATGACCATCAAATGGCTTAAGGGAACATGGGGTTTATTTCCTTACAACAATCTGGTTACAGTTCTCGGTCCACCTTGATGGGAGAGCATGCACCAACACCAGGACTGAGGGAACTGGCCACACCATCTCTACCTAATGGCTGAGAGAGGGACGATCCTTACTTGCCAGACCAGCATGTCTGGCCAAGCGTACACAAGGATGCCAACTCTCTCAACCAGCTGTCTGTATTTTACTCCAGGGCCTAAGCCCACCCACCATGGGCTGTACCTTCACCATCAGCTAGACAATCTCCTGCAGGTTTGCTCTGGACTTAACCACTAATTCTCTACAAATGTGTTCAGAGCTCAAACCCTCAACTGTCAAGTTGACACCTGTACCTAACTATGACAATACTCATACTAGTGCACTGGAGAACTCTGGTTAAACCAGAATTCGTGTAGAATATCCAAGAGATGAAATCAGAAGGGAGCATACCTAAGAAGAAAATCACATTGTTCGGGTCTGATGCAAAGACTAGAGCAGCTTTAGTGCCCTTTTCTGCCCCAGAAGCAGAAGGGAACTGAAAATAACTGTTAAGAAGCTTAACCAGGTCTGGGGTGCAGGCCTATAGCCCCACCTACTCCTCAGGAAGTGAGATAGCAGTTGTGAGGGCTTCTTTGGGCTTCAGAGTGAGTTCAAGATTAGCCTGAGAAATTTAGTAAGACGGCCTCACAGCCAGAAACATTACAAAAGAGGGCTAGATATATGTTAGTGGTCGAAACTCAATCCCCAATACCACTTTTTTTCTTTCTTTAAAAAAGCATGGGTTACCTGCTGCAGCACAGGTGTGTGGCCTGTCTGCCTCCAGCACTTGTGCTGAGCAGTGCGTGCCTGAGATTTCAGACCTTATCCTTCTCTGTTAGGGCTCTTTATATCTTTTAGTTGTTTCTATCCCTGGAGCTTCTTCCATGTCATTCCAAAAAAAGCCATTTAAAATATGTAGCCATTGCAGCGCCAGCCAGAATGTGTGGCGAGAGATTTGAAATCACACAATTCAGGCCAATATGGCTGATAGGGAGAAGGATGCAGTAGACCTGTGGCAGTGTTCTTGCCTCCCTCTTCTCTGCCAGCTACATTCCCTTGGTCCTTCCTTGCACCTCAGGTGTCTTAACTCTGTGAATTTCACAGATTTACCTGACTTTAAGAGCCTCCTGCCATTACTGAAATGTTGATTATTTGTGGAGGATCAGAACCCAACTCTCTTTAGTTCTCTCCTCCATAAAACTGCATTCTGTAGATTTGAACTGGAAGAAAACTTTAGGTAGGACAATTGCAGTTTTGATCATTTCATTTCCCAATAATTTATAATGGCCCACAAGGAGCCATTATTGTTAAGTAAATATACTTAATGTAAAAATCTTAAAAGATATAATTGCTCATGCATTTGTTCTGGAGAATAAAGATATAGATGTGTGGTTGGTTTCTTCTCATAAATGTTAATTAAGGATTGCTCTCTTTCTTACTTCTCCTTACAGCCTTCCTTTCTTTCCACTCTATTCCCAAAGTCTAAAAAGAAGAGAGCAAGAATGAAGTAGTTTTTTATTGCCATATAAACACAGAACACCACCAGATGTTTCCATTTAAACACGGAGCATCATCATATATTGTCATATAAGCATGACGTGTCACCAATGGATAAGTCAGTCTCAATTCAATCTTTTTGACCTATAGCAGGTATGTTATCTTATGAGGTAAATGAAATAAATTTCAGAACACTTACTGTCATGGTCTGAAATGTCACAGGCTCATGTATTTGGGAAGCCCATGACACTTTTGGCAGGTGGAGCCTTGCTGGAAGAAGGCATTCACAGGGGGCGGGCCTTGAGGTGGGTTAGTCCTGAGTGAGTGAGTCTGCTCTTGAACTTGCAGTAGCCTTTGGCCTCCATGATGTCTGAAGTGACCTAGCCCTTCTCCATCCAGCCTCTGTCAGTCAGTCATGCCTTTCCCACTGTAATGGACTATATTTCCCCTCTGGAACCACAAGCTTGTTGCCAAATCCCCCGCCGGGCCAGCTGGGGGAAGAGGGGAAACAGCGGGGCCTCGTGGGCGAGAGGCGAATGGGTGAGCCGGCGACGGGGTCATCACCCAGACCCTGGGAGTCAGGCGAGAAGCAGCAGGCAGATGATGAGCTGGCCGCAGACTCAGCTTTAATCAGGAAGTGTTTGTGCTTATATAGGGTTGGGGTCCAATCAGGTGTGGCCACAGCTCTGCTCGGGGGAGGAGGGCAGCAGCCACCAATCATTTAGCTGTTTACTAGGTGTCCAGGTTATATGGCCGCTTCCCATTGGTTGTTCATCCCTCCTTCCCATTGGTTGTTCATCCCTCTGCCCGTATGTTTTTTTGTTCAGGCTTGTCTGTAGCCAGATCTCCTGGATTTGGGAGCCCGGCCTAGGGCCTCCCTGAATCGATAGTGCCATATATTCACCCTTTTATTTATAAAATTTTTTCAGTGGGGACCATGATAACTGGGGCGACCCCAAGCCTCTTCAGCTGCGTGGAATATAGCTGACTGTGCCTGTCTTAGATTGGTCACCACCCTCAGGTGGAGCCTTACCCGTCATTGACTACCAGTCATGAGACCATCGCAGAGAAGGAATCATGTTCCCAAAGGGAAACTCAAGCAGTGGCAGAGAAAAGGAGGTTTTTTCAGGGCAGGAGCAGGCGGAGGGGCTGTAGGCGGAACAGGTGGAGAAATGATCCAGAAGAGCTGGGGAGACATAAATCAGAACCTAACAATTGTAAGTTAGTAAGTCATAGCTTCAATAGAGGACAGCCAGGCTTACAATGGGTCTTTGGTGATCTTAGGAATATCCGAGGCCTGAATGGATGATCTGAGGACCTGAAAGCAAGCTTTGTTATTTCGGGAATATATGAAAAAACCTGAAAGAAAACTTGTATGAGAGAAAACTTACAGTCTATTAGAAAAACAATTGTGATAGATATAAAACAAGTAGTTAAGGCCTTAGATGTTACCAAAATTATTTGTTATTATATTTAAGTATGCATACATGTATTTAAAAATAGCATGCTAAAATTTTAATATTAGCATGCAATAGAAATGAAAAAAATTTGAAGTGGCCACAGACACAAGACACACAACATGTAAACACAGAACATATAAACATACAAGCACATGAACAGCATCCTACCGGCAACTGTACAATTTACCAGCAACTGTCTTAAAATTACCCTTGAAAGCTTTATCAAAGGTGGATTAACATTTAAGAAAACCTTATTTAAAACAAGACCTCATATTAGTTAAGTCCGGCAGTTTAGTTTAATTATGAAAAACATCTAGCAAGGAAAAGCATTCTTATCATAGGTTCATTCCCACATTTTCTCTGGAGGGATCATTCTAAAATTCCTCTAGGCCAACAGTCTTAACCTTGAGTCCTCTAGTCTCTAGGAGAGATTTCAAGATATGTATTTGGAAACCAGTATTGTCTGAAGCAGAAAATATAGCCAGGAAAGAGGGGGAGTCAAGAGCTACAGGAAGAAGCAGAGGACAGAAGGGGATGTCAGCAGGGGATGGAATGCCCCCCACATGGACCTGAGAGCCCTCTGCAGAGTCCTCAACCAGGAAGAGGAGGGATCCAGATCTGGAGGAAAAACAAAGGACTAATTTTGGGTTCTCTCCACAAGTTACATTGTGGCAACTAATCACTTCTTCAGTGGAGGATCCTACATGCCTAGGAGGATGGGTACAAGGGGGCCAAAAGCATATGGCCTTCCTGGACTTCTCCTGTATAGGCCAGGAAAAGCACTTCTATTCTAAGTCTTTTGGCAGTTCAAACGTAAGTCTAGTAGAACCTTAAGTGCAGTCAGCTGGGGTGCCTTCTGAGGGATGGTAAATTACCCATTATGGAGAGGAAAGGTTCCCTAATGGAGCAGAGATGACTAAGAGGCGAGGGGACAAGGCAAAAGTGCAGAAAATAAAAAGCAATGACTAGAACCAAGATCAAAGTGAAAACAACTCCTAAAGGGGCTGGAGAGGTGGCTCAGGGGTTAAGCCTCCACCTTGCAGGTGGAAGGTCCTGAGTTCGGATCCCAGATCCCACGTATAGACGCCAGGCGGAAGCGGGGACGGCCTGCGCTTCTGGTCCTGGTAGGGCGGAGCCTGTGAATCCCGGGGCAGAAGGAGGTGGAGGCGTCCATGGTGGTTCGCGAATTCGTCCGTGGTTCTACACACACACACACACACACACACACACACGCGTGCACATACACACGCATGTGCACAGTTGAATAAATAATAATAATAATAAAAAAATTAAAAAAAAAAAGAAAACTCCTAAAAAGGTAACCAACATTCAAAGAGAGACCTAATACAGGACATACGCAGAGGCGTTTTAGATCTAAGCGTCCTGTGCTTAGTGAGGGACTTCAGGGGTTCGTTACTCTCCTGGATATCTCCGGTCAGGCCGATTCAATATAATCCAACCTGGGCTCCGAGTTCTGAGGGGACCAATTTCTCATGTGAACTCTCCAGGAAAAGCCTTAATTTAGAGGGTCTCTTTGATCGTGGGGAAATCAAACAAGCGATTGGGGCTCCTTGATTATCAGCAAATCAAGCGAGCGATTGGGTTCCTAACCTTAAGAGGGGCTCCTTGATCATCACTAAATCAAGTGAGCGAGTGTCCATGTTCCCAAGGACAAACAGGGAAAGGGGAAGAGGAGGGGGCCACCTGCTCACCTTCAGGCGTCGTACACAGGAACACAAAACTAAAGTAACTGCTCACCAAACCTTACCAGAATGGGTGTCTCGTCTACACTGAAGGCAGCATCACCCCACGTTGGTGCGCCCTATGTTGCCAAATCCCCCACTGGGCCAGCCCAGGGGAAGAGGGGAAACGGTGGGGCCTCGTGGGGACGAGGCAAATGAGCGAGCCAGCAACGGGGTCACTACCCAGACTCTGGGAGTCAGGCGAGAAGCAGCATGCAGAAGACGAGTTGGCTGCAGACTCAGCTTTAATCAGGAAGTGTTTGTGCTTATATAGGGTCGGGTGTCCAATCAGGTGTGGCCAACTCTCTGCTCGGGGGAAGGGGGCAGCAGCCACCAATCATTTAGCTGTTTACTGGGTGTCCAGGTTAGATGGCTGCTTCCCATTGGTTGTTCATCCCTTCTTCCCATTGGTTGTCCATCCCACTGCCTGTATGGTTTTTTTGTTCAGGCTTGTCTGTAGCCAGACCTCCTGGATTCGGGAGCCCGGGCTAGGGCCTCCCTGAATCAGTAGTGCCACATAAGCTAAATAATTCTCCCTTTTCTTTCTTAAGTTGCTTGACTTTGGATGTTGCCTCACAGCAGTAGAGAAAGAATAACCAGTACACTTACTGAATTGGTGTCCTTCCTGCTGCCACCCCTCCCCTCCCTATATCGTGGAGAGAATTTAGAGTTAACTTTGGAAAGGACAGAGAGTCTCTGTAGGAATATGAGCCAAGGGCAAAGCACCCAAGTCTCCTGAAACAGGAGCTCACGTCCACTCCAGAGGCAGAAGAGAAAGTAGAGAGGCATACAACACAGGAATACTCCATTTCAGTCCAAAGAGGAATCAGGATCAGAGACTCCTGGCAGATGAGAGCTGTCTGTAGGAAAAAGATCAGAGTACAAGGAATCTGAATTTCTCATTTTCCAAAGCTGCCTGATGACTCTGGGAACATTTGGCAGCATTCTTCCAAAGCTACAGCGGTGATGTGCTTGCGTAGTGTAAGTCAGTGTATGACTGAAATACTTGACAGTGTTCTAACTATACAGATGTGTGGTAGGAAACATTACACGCACGTTTCTTCCTCCGCTCTATGTGAACCCACAGATGCATCCCTTGAGTTTGTAGCTTCTTGTTTTGAAAGGACGTAGGTCATACTAGGCCCAGAACAGGAACTAAAATGTAAATTCATTCCTATTTTCATGCCTTTTTTCCCAATTTCCCGGTCCTGCCCAATGAAAGGAGGATAATAAAACAATTTAATGAGGAAGAAATAACTAGGGTCCATGCCCTGGGTCCCTGTCATTCTATTCTAGGGTAAGCAGACAACTGACATCTCACACTACCTGTCTGTCCTTTAAGGCCCTGATCAAATATCTCACCATACCAGACACACAAGCAAAGAAGCTCTTTGTACAAAATGTGCTACTATAAGGGACTCATGGATGCTGGTAGGCATAAAATCCAAATTATCCCTTGATCCATTCCAAACAGCCTGTTTCCATAGAGATGCAAAAGGGCTTGTGAGGAGCACCGTAGCTCAGTGTGGGTGTCCACCAGGGACACCTTTCAGTTAAGAACCGTAGCTCAGTGTGGGTGTCCACCAGGGACACCTTTCAGTTAAGAACCTCCTCTGATTCCCTCAGCTTATAACTTGTGAGTAAGTGGGTCAAGTCTGTTACAGCTCTCTGTAGAAACAATAACTCTCATTTCCTTGGGATGCAGGGATCCTGCTAAGGTGGACATTTCTGTGAACATAGGTAGGTGGTGGATGAGGAAGCCTTTTAGAACGCCTGGGAGGAGGCCCTGGGTTTTTGCTTATCTCTGCCCCCTGCCAGCATCTGGTCCAAACCCAGGGATGATTCCCTGGAGCAGGTAGTTTGCATCTCCCCAGGGTTAAGGAGGTTTGTCTTACAGCACCACTTAGCTGCTTTGCAGTTCTTCTCCATCCACAACGAATACAGCTTGTCACTTGAGCTCCTGCTTAGCTATGCCGGGAGCCTCAGGACTTCCTGCAGCTTCAGTCAAAATAGAAGCAGAGGACTCAGCCTCAGGTCACATTTGCTAGGTTGAGTTTGAATGTTAGATTATTCACAAGTTAATAGTCATGTTTGCTGGCATTTGACAAAGTTCAGATATTTGCCACAGGCTCCATCTCTTCATAAATACTTCTAAATAGAATACATTTCATTTACATATGTCGAGAAACCAATGGCAATGCAAAAACAGCCCCGGGGATGCATATTTATTGAGAAATTTGAAAAGTCACAGTGAATCAGGGCATTAAAAGGCAAGAGTCTGTTTTGAAACTTTGCCCAGAGCTAGTCTTGCTCTGGGAGGAAAAATAAGAGACTACAGAAGCTGCAGGGATTTGCTCCTGCTTCTCTTATTTCCATGTTTTCAGTTTCATTAATAAACATCATTTTATTTCTGTCTTATCCCATAAGCCAGCTCTCTCCAATGAGAAGGCTCACCTGAGCTACTGTGTCATGGAATCATTATCTTTCACTTCTCTGAAGTCCTAAGATCCTGGGTGGAATAGCGCTTCCAGCAGTTTCCTGTCACCCACTGCTTGCTTTCTAATCCAGACCAGTTTGGGTGGAACAAGATGTTATCACACGATTAGTTTCTCTAAGTGTAAAGATTGCTTTTTTGCAAAGAAATGATCCTTCAAATCCATTGGGATAAACTGAGACCACCGCATTGAACCTCATGCCCTCTGATCCTAAGAGTCCGGCAAATAAAGAAAATAGGAGGGAAGATGACATAACATGAAGGCCTACTTTCTCATTTCAATTCAAATCAGAATGAAAGCTTCTTTTGTAGTTTATCAAAGCCCATCAGTGACAGTACTAAAGTGTGTGAGGCACAAAGCCAGCAGGGAGCTCATGATCCTGGCATTGGAAGGAGTGTGACCAACAATGGCCAGCCTCTGTCCAGAAGGCTGTGTGTGGCTAGAAAAAAGGAGAATTAAAGTTAAATTTTAATTTTGGTTTAAAAACACTAGATGCCACTAGATTTCAGGATACTGTCCCCCAAGTTGGGTCCTCAAGTATGACAGCTAGAAATATTTCCAGAGTTGGCAAGTATCTTTTGGGTACATAGTAGCCCCAGTGGAGAACCACTGTCACAGATGATGTAGATGCTGACACAGATGTTGATGTAGATGTAAGCATCTGAAGAATGATATAGAGATGGAGAACTAGCAGAGATATCCTGCTTCAAAAAACATGGAGGAAGGCAAGAATTGACTCCCCAAAAGTTTCCCTTTCATTTCCACATGGATCATGCATGCTATAACACATTTTCATATTCTCTTTCTAAATAAATAAGTATAAAATAGTAAACAGTTTACAAATGATAACTGTATACTTACATCTTACATGCTATCATTGACACCTGCTATGCTTACTTGTCTCGTGCCTGTCCATTTAGCCACCATTTATCCATTATTTACTTGCTCGTGTTTTTAAAAAATTTTTAAATTTCTTATTATTCTTATTATTATTTTGTGTGTGTGTGTTCTTATTATTGTGTGTGTGTGTGTATGTGTGTGCGCGCGGGGCTGATTTTCCCATGCACACACTGTGACGACTCCAGGCCGTCGGGGCGGAGAAAGGCGAACGTGCTGCAAGCCCTTTACCCCCTCACCCAAATCCAGGGGACTCCGGACACAGCAGGGAGTTTGTCAAGGCGAGACTCACTCACTCACTCATTCACTCACTCAGTTACACAGCTGCTGGCTGTGATGACGAAGATAAGTAAAGCCTGACCACCCGCACCTCCACCTCAGCCCTCCAGAGACTCGGCCTTGGACGGGGAGTTTGTCAGAGCAAGATCTCGGTTTATTGGGGGTAACAAATCAGCTTATATAGACAAAGAACCAGAGAGCGTGAAACAGGCAGCCAATTACCTTATGGTCAGCACAGCACACAGGCTGCATAGGTCAAACTAAACATATATCTATGTCACCTCCTATGAGCCAATTAGGGCTCTCTGTAATGTGATCAGGGTTATGCCTAGGACACTAGCTCCCAGCGCCATCTTTGGTCCCATGTGCTAAGCCATGCCCTGCTCCCTCCCTCCCAGACCGTTATTCCTGGGCAGGCCCAACATGTGCGTGTGTGTGTGTGTGTGTGTGTGTGTGTGTGTGTGTGTGTGTGCTAGAGGGTATTGTGTGTCCCTATGAAGGACCAAGGTGACTTCAGCAATTATCCTGGTTTACTTCTTGCTTCACTCTGGGATTTCCCAAGCTCTGCCTTCCAGGGCCTGAAGTGTGGGTCACTCCGTTTCTGCCTGGAGTTTTTACGTGCGACCTGGGATCCGAACTCAGGACCTTCTGCTTGCAAGGCAGAATCTTAACCCCTGAGCCATCTCTCCAGCCCTCATGTTTGTTTTTGAGACAGTGTTTTACTACATAGTTCAAGTTAGTCTGACTTAAAATTGTGATCCTCTTGCTCTGCCTTTTGAAAGCTGGGGTCACAAATGTGTGCACCACATTTAACTTTAAAGTCAATTTTGTCCAATTTTTAGTTGATTCCCTGAGAGACTAAATTCCCCAAATGACTGTATTTTACTTCGTAGAGATGCATACTACCAACTTGCTTATGATAGCCCTATATCAACCATGGTATTCTCTAAGGCAGATTTTGCAGGATTTTGTTCACATTTGACTGTGGAATCCAAGCAAACGTAAGTCTAACATTCGTGAGGGGCAGACACTGAGAACAGGCAAACTGTGCCATTTCTCCAACCTTTCTTTCAGAATCGCCATGCTGTCAGGTGTAATTAAGTGTGGTGCTGCTTGTAGGGAGAGAAACTGCTCAGGATGACCTGCTGAGGCCCCAAATCTGAACCTGGAATGTCTCAGTGTATACTAAAATCTGCGTTTAGGTTAAAAAAGAATAAATACATCCAATTTTTGAATCAGGCATGGTAGTGCATGCCTGTCATCCTGGCACTGGGAAGGAGGATGGTGAGATCAAGGGCAGCTACATAGATAGGCCCTGTCTGGAAAAAAAATTGGACTTCAAGATATCTCTTCACTGACTTAAGACTGCTGTCAGCTGAGACAGCTGTCACAGTGTTTCTGTGACCGCCTAGCATTTAGCCAACCACCACCACCTCCCACTGGGTATCTGAAAGCCATGAGCGGTGCATAGATGAATAGAGAAGAGTCGTTACTGTCACCTTGACACATGCATGTTCTGTTCTGCCCTCATCTGCTCAGTAGCAGCCTGAAAAGTCTAAAGCGCAACCCTAAGAATCAATGGAACCTTAATGAAGAAGCTTCAATACTTCTGGCACCTGCATACTCATGCTGAGCATCTCTGCAAAAGTCAAGGGGACACATGGATGCTTGATTTCAGAACTGGGTGTTGCAGTTAGCCTGCACTGTTGCTGATAAATTCATGACAAAACAGCTCAAGGGAACAAGAGGCTTTGTTTTGGCTTACGATTCTTGGTTATAATTCCTTGTCCAGTTTGGCAGGAAATCTTATACCAACACCTGAGACCAAGGAATTGGCCACACCATATTCACAGGACCACTGAAAGAGGGCCAAGCCTCACTTGTCAGAACAGTATGTGGTCAAATACACAGAAGAGTGCCGACTCCTTAGTCGGCTGCCTCCATTTTATCCACCTGCCTAGGGCCTAGTCTCACCCACCAGTCAGATCATCTCCTGTAGGCTTTCTCAGGGCTCAACTCAACTACTAGCTCTTCACAACTGTGCCCAGAGCTCAAACCCTCCATTGTCAAGTTGACAAAGGTATGTAATTATGACACCGGACCAGGGTCAGTCACCAAGAGCAATGAGCAATGAACAGGAAGAAACTGTTCCCCTTTCCATGAGATTGTAGCCTTTGCAAAGTCAGCACTCAAAATAGTGCTGTTTGTGGCGAGATACAATGTTTAGGATGGGGAGGGTGTCACTGACTCAGCCAATACATTGCTGGTTAAGTCTACACACTAGCTGGATTTCAGTGGGAGTCAGAGTAGTCATTCACTGTGGTGGTTACTTGGCATCCTAATCCCCTGTCCTTACCTATTACCTGGTGAACATCATTAAGTCACCCATGGCCTTTCTTTCCCTTGGCACACCAAAGCAGTATTTGCCAGACAACTTCATCTCCTGTAGGATTTGTGCACACAGGGAGTCTTAGGACTCTCAAAGATTTTATTTTGGGCCAGATTCCCCCAAGGCTGTCACACAGTGACTTGGCTGACCTTGGTTGCATCCCTGCTGCCCAGGCTCCCACAGGTCTTACCTATTTTTCAAACCTGGTATCCAGCCTTCCGACCAATTGTAGTCACTGTCCTATTAAAGCCAGCCAGAGCCCAAGTCTCTCCTGTGCAAATCAGAATCTTGGCTGGCAGAGAGAGCAATAGCCCATAATAATAATCCCTGGTTCTTGTCCAGGGAGCATTTAGATAGCTGTGGGGTTGGTCTTTGACTCATTCCTTTCAGGGCATTCGATTGCTTACTTGCTAAGTTTATGTTCCTGTTCTACAGTCCTGTGATTCCAGGAAGTACTGGCCAGTTGAGTCTCAAAACTACTAGAAAGCCAGCATCTTTAGTGCCGAGGGAACAATGGGTATCGAATCTTTTGAAGATCCTAAAACTTTCTGGTAAGCACGAATCCCACAAGAGGTGAATATACCTGGAAAACAGTGCTTTGGCCTGTCAAGGGTAAGAAAGACCATGGTTCATTTAATAATGTTCACAGGTGAGATAGAAAGTCAGAGATAATAGCACACTGGGAAAGGCTATCACTTCTCTATACGCAGAAATCTAATAGTTCTCTAGTTCTGAAAACAAATGTGGAGTGGGAAAAGTGTTTTCTAATATGCACAGAAAAGGGACTGGGATGTGGTGGATAGGGAACCTTTTGTTTTTTAGATCTTCTCAGAATGCAGGAAAACTTCAGCTGAAGCAAGTCAGGAAAACTTTTACAATTGATGGAACATCAACATGTTTGGGGAAGGGTTCCAAAACAGCTTTTAAAGGAGAGGAAAACTATGGGTTTGAAAGATGCCTATGAGGTATGTAAACTAAATGCAAGGCAAATCCTTACTGGGACCTAGATGCAAGCAAGTCAGTTGAAAAAGGGCATTTTTCAGAAAATTGGGGAAAATTAAACATGGATGAAAAACTAGAAGATATTAAGAAACTTGACTGTTTCTTTGGGAATATCAGTGGTAGTTTTCAAAGACCTTACCCATAAGAGATACATGCTGAATTTACATAAGGGACAAAACAATGCTTGGGATTTGCTTTAAAATCCTTGAGTGTAGTATCTCTCAAAGTTTGGTTTACAGATTGGTGTCCAGTTAGCAAACTGCACTGTTAGCAAACTGTTTGTAGTAGGCACAGAAATTGGCTGAAAATCTTAGAAATTGTATAACAGGTACTCTTAACTGTTGCTGTGAGAGAACACCCAAAGTCAAACAATTTAAAAAAGAAATGGAGATTTATGCAGCTTACGATTCCAGAGGGGGAAACAGTCTTTCATGGCAGAGGTGACATGGCTGGTGGTTGAAGCTGGAGGCAGCTAAATCCCTGCAGACATCCTGGAGACTCAGTGCTGCTCAGTCCAGTAGGCCAGCGAGTGACGGCTGCAGGCTGGAGGATTCCTGGAGA
Organism: Typhlomys cinereus; assembly: GCA_023101885.1. Classification (NCBI taxonomy): domain Eukaryota; kingdom Metazoa; phylum Chordata; class Mammalia; order Rodentia; family Platacanthomyidae; genus Typhlomys; species Typhlomys cinereus. The sequence continues at coordinate 596,730 of JALPQD010000326.1, read as the reverse complement.
GTCGAAGAAGTGGAGAGTCTCTCTTCTTGTAAGTCTTCTGTTCTATGGTTCCTTTTATCTGGTCCACTATTGGGAGGTTCCAATCAGATCTAGGGCTGGCCTTTGTATTGCAAATGTATTGATCTGGATAATTTCTTCAGGTGATCTGACAGCTGATCTTAGTTAATGCCAGGTGTGTCAAGTTGACACTCAGTGCACAATGACTGACATGTCAATGCCCCCTCCAAAGTCTAGCATGGATCACAAACACTAGGATCCTTAGAGGTAAGGGATTAACAGTCATAACAAGTGTTCCCATACCAAAGGGGAGCCCAAGAAAGGGCTCTGGGCAATGCCACTGAATCCTTACACCTCATTAGAGTGGAGGGCTCAGAGGAAAGTTTGACATTCACACTAAAGGATGCTCTAGGGAATGGGAGGGGAGAGGGGAGGGACACTGGGAGAAAGGGAGGGAGGGAGGTGAAAGGAAGGGGAAAAAGGGGGAGGGTGCAAAGGGGTCTGGGGAGGGGTAAAGGGGGAAGGGCACCGGGGTCCTATTAAGCTTGTATGATTGGGAAAAAAAAGTTGACACCCAGTATTAACTATCAGAAATGGTTATAATACTTTGAAACTGACATGGTATTCAAGCAGTGATTAGTCTTTATCTCCCTCCCTCTCTCCCTCTCTCTCTCTCTCCCCAAGAGATAGAAACCAGGGCCTTAGATGGGCTGGCTAAGTGCTCTGTGATGGAGCTATATCCCAGCCCTCTTCTCTTTTCTGGCTATTTAGATCTTAATATAGGATCTCACTAGGACATCCAGACCAGGCCTGAGCACCCTCTGTAGCCCAGATAGGCGTGGAACCTGTGGTCCTTGTGCCTCAAGTTCCTGAGTAGCTGGGATCACAGCGGCCTCCAGCTGTTCTTGTCTCTGGAGCAGGACAATACCCAGTTCGGCTGCTGTGAATCAGTGGGTTACATGTGGGAAAGGCATAAGCTGTGAGTGGTCTTTGCTCTTGACAAACTGAAATCAAAGAAAAGGGTCTGAGAAGGAAAGCTTTGGTACAACCCACTAACTCACATGATGGGTGGAGGCAGAGGAGCTGGAAGCCAGTGGCTATAGGTTAGCAATGAGCACAAAGAGCTTGCAATAGAAATCTCTGCTTTTGTGAATATTTGCACCATTGGCATCTTCTAGTGTATTAATAGTTTTTAAAAATCAGCCAGCTGTTGGCTATGGGAGAACAGGGCTGTAAGCTAGACTCATGGAGTGGGGGCAACAGGACCACTCCCAAGTTAAAGAACAACTTGGGTTACATAAGGAGTATTTAAGGTCAGACTGGGCTACATGGTGAGCTCTAGGCCAGCCTGGGCTACTTAGTAAGACCATGTCTCAAAAGGCCAACCCCCACCAAAAAACATCCTGTTAATATTTTAAATGTATATATTTATACCTAAGTACATGAATTCTCTCACCCAGGGATTGCATACAGCGATCCAAGTAAACTTATGGTTTTACAAAAGAAACTTTAGGTAAGCAAACAGAAATTCACTGCATTACTTGGTCAGCAAGCTTTTATTACATAACAACATCTGGTTATATAACAAGGTCCTTCAGGCCACGGGTCCTACGAGATGCTACTTCTGTCTCCACAGCACTGAACCCAGGGAACCACAGAATAAATGGTGCTTAATAAACATCAGTTGATAGATGAAATTCAGGAACTGAATCATCAGCAAGAGCAGTACCTCTGTGCTGCTCCATCTATCTGGAGAGCAGTCTCCCAAATCCAGCTCTTGGAGATTTGTCACGGTGCTGGGCTTGAGGGGGCTTTGCACTGCGTCAGTGTCCTCATTTGGCAGAAGCTGAGCTGCACAAGCCTCGCCCAGCAGCCTGCTTGGTAGTGGCAGTGCTGCTTGCTACACTCATGCCTAACGGGCCTCTTCCTTTTGATGAGAGGGCTAAAAGGGTGCAGCACACTTTTTGCTGAAGCTACTGACTCCTAGCTTCTAAAGTATATGGTTTCTGCTGTGGAAGAGAGAGAAAATGGTTGTGACAGTGGGATGCACCAGCAAGATGGCTCAGGGGGTAAGAAGCTATGTGAGAATCTGAATTATATCCCCAGAGTCTACATGGTGGAAGGAGAGAACTGACTTCCTCTGACCTCCATCTCCACCTGTGGACCATGGCATGCATACGTGTGTACTCTCTCTCAATAAAATATTGAAAGTCCATATTTTTAATATTGTGTGTGTGTATGTGTGTGAGAGAGAGAGAGAGAGAGAGAGAGAGAGAGAGAGAGAGAGAGAGAGAAGGTACTGTGTGTCCCTGTGGAGGTCCAAGGGTGACATCCTGGATTGCTTCTACTTTCTTTGCTTCACTCTGGGATTTTCCAGGCTCCACCCACCAGGGCCAGAAGTAAACTGCCTCCGTTGGATCTGAACTCAGGACCTTCTGGTTGTGAGACAGAGTCTTAACCCCTGAGGATCTCTCCAGCCCCCAAATCCATTTTTTTTAAAGAAAGAAGTTATTAGAGCTGGTGAGATTGCTCAATGGGTAAGGTGCCTACTTGCAGACCTGGCGTTCTGAGTTCCATTCCCAGAAACCCACGTAGTGGAAGAGAAGTGATGTCCAAAAGAAAGATGGCTTGGGGCTGGGGCTGGAGAGGTGGCTCAGGGGTTAAGTCTCTGCCTTGCGGGCAGAAGGTCCTGAGTGGGCATCCTAGACCCTACGTATAGACGCCGGGCAGAAGTGGGGGCGGCCTGCGTTTCTGGTCCTGGTAGGGCGGAGCCTGTGAGTCCCGGGGCAGAGTAAACAAGGAGGAGGTGGATGCGTCCATGGTGGCTCCCGATTTCATCCGTGGTTCTACACACACATATACATACACACACACACATACACACATGCGCACACACATACATGCACAATTGAATAAATAATAAAAATTTTTTTAAAAGTAGAAAAAATAAAAATAAAAATGTTTTAAGAAAGATGGCGTGGGCTGGAGAGATGGTTCAGGGGTTAAGACTCTATTTCTCAGGCAGAAGGTCCTGAGTTTAGATCCCAGGTCCCAGGTAAAAAAATGCGAGAGGGAAATGGTGATGGCCATCTGCAAATGATGGTGGCCTGCACTTCCAATCCTGGTGGGCGTTGTAAAGCAAAAAGGAATCCAGGATGATTCCCAAAGTCACCCTTGTCCCTCCATAGGGACTCTCCTTCTGATACACACATAAAAATAAATAAACAAATAATCAAAAGAAAGACATTGCCAAACTGGCTCCAGGCTGAACAGGTAAACAGGAGAAGTGAATTCAAGAGGAATTCATTCCATGGTAATGTTCCCATACTCTCTGTGCCATGCTTAGGCTAGCCAGGATAACTGGCCTTCTGGAGCTTCTGTTTCCTAGTGAAGTAAAAATGTGCATGTGCTTATAGCTAGAGTAAGAAGTTCACCAAATAGTTGGTGGAGCTCTGAGAGATTGAGGAACAGATGATTTTGGAGGCTCAGGTCAAAGGGACATAGAAACAATGGGGTGGGGTTAGATCAGTGTGACCCAGAGTCATGCTTCATCCTGTGGACATTAAAAGCTTGGCTTGGGTGTCATCTTTGGGGAATGAGAGCCTCTGAATGATTTGGGAAGATCTGTGTGTCAACAATGTGTGGAGATAGGGCTGAGGAAAGAAACACAGACAGAGATCCAGAGTGCTGGCAGCAGGTCAACCCTAAGAGGAGGAGGAAGATGCATACCTGAAACACATCACAGTCCTTGGAAGGGAAGAATGATAAATGTTAAAAACAAAAATTAAGATTAAAAAAAACTGCTGGAGTTAAGGAGATGGCTCAAGTGAGAGAAAGGTGAGTTCAGATCCGAAGACTTATGTTCAGATCCCTGAACTCACGCAAAGCCAGGCAGAATTGCATTCACCTATGATCCTAGAGTTCCTACAGTGAAGTGGGTGGCAGAGACAGAGAAGCCCTAGAAGCTCATGGGTCGGCCAACGAACCTGGCTTGGCAGAGGTAAAACAAGAGACCAGCCTCAAGCAAGGTTTGATACCTGAGGTTGTGCTTTGACCTCCATATGTGTCCCCTCACCCCCTAAAAAACCGAGCATTCGGAAAGGTGGAGGCGAGAGGTGCGTTTGAGGCCAGCCTGGGTTACATAGTGAGATCCTTTTATAGGTACCACAGTCTCATGCTCTCCTGAACACCGTTTTGAATCTGAACTCATTTGTTCCCACATTCACCACTTTTACAAACGAAGGAACTAAGCACCGTGAGTCTGAGCAATGAGCCCAAGGATGCACTAATTCATGACAGGGTTAAAATTCACCCAGGCAGTCTGGAGACCATGTTTCAACACTAGGCTGCTGAGACAGGCAGTCCAGACAGCACCCCTAAACAACAACGGTCTATGGTTCTCTTCTAGCCAACCTATGAACTTCAGCATAATATGCTCAAACTATCATAATTGACTGCAACATGACACCACAGAGCTCCTGCCCTGTAAACCCAGCCTCTACCCAGGACAGAGCATCCACCAATCAGGACTTCCCTCATTTGCATGGTGCAGAATTATAAGGGCAGGAATTGCATACACAGTGACTCGCTTTAACCAGTCAAAGAGAGCTGCTCCAGAAATGTCCCCACGTACCATTGTATTCCAGCTAGTTTTGGTATATCAGCTTGCCTTTTCCCCTGCTCTGGTTTGGAGAGTGAATTCTCTCATTGACCCAACAACCCATCTTATACACCCCAAGGAGAGTGAGATATTGAGAAGCAAGTCATGAACTTTTCCAGACTGAATGCCGCAGGAAATCTTACTGCCAGTGATAGATTAGAGACATCAGTGAGATCAGACTCTGGGGAAGCAGGATACCCTTAGTCTTTAAGTAGATTTTGATAAATTAACAAGGACAAGAGGAGAGTGTCCCATAAGAATTCATAATAATTAGACAGGATCCTAGTGTTCATGATAGACAGAGGGGACAACTTGACAATTGAAGGCTGCAGGTCTGGGTGCAGTTGTGAAGAATTAGTGGTTGAGTTAAGCTGTAAGCAAGCCTGTAGGGGATTGTCTAATTGATAGGAAAGATCCAGTCCATACTGAAGTGGGACTTTTAACTGGGAAGATGAATGTCATGGTTAGGCGCAGGTGTCAACTTGACAGTTAAGGGTTTGAGCTCTGGGCACATTTGTAGAGAATTAGTGGTTGAGTTAAGCCCAGAGCAAACCTGAAGGAGATTGTCTAGTTGATGGTGCAGACCTAGTCCATGGTAGGTGGGACTAGGCCCTGAATAGGTGAATAAAATACAGACAGCTGGTTGAGGAAGTTGGCATCCTTGTGTACACTTGGCCAGACATGCTGGTCTGGCAAGTAAGAATCGTCCCTCTCTCAGCTGTTGTGTAGAGATGGTGTGGCCAGTTCCCTCGGCCCTGGTGTTGGTGTGTGCTCTCTCATCAAGCTGGAATGAGAACTGTAACCAGAAATCATAAGAGAAAATAACCCCATGTTCCCTTAAGCAGGTTGATGGTCATTTATGAGCAACTATCCAGGCAAACTGCAGCAGTGAATAAGATGGAGGGAGGTGATTTAGGGAGTCAGTATTCTTTGATATACTTGGTCAAACATGCTGGTCTGACGAGTGAGGATTGTCCCTCTCTTGGCAATGGATACGGTGTGGCCAGTTCTCTTGGATTCTGATGTTAGTATAAACTTTCCTGCCAAGCTGGACTAAGAGAGGTAGCTGAACAATCAAAAAAAAGATTAAAATACCTCATTCCCTTTAAGCCATTTGGTTGTGAATTTATCAGCAACATGCAAGAAAACTATGTTGTTAGGCAAGTGACAAGGGAAATTTTGAGAGAAGATTATTTCAAAAGAACAGAAAGAATTTGAACTTCATGAAGTAGCTATTGATTAACTACGTGGTCCAACAAAACTTTTCATATGAATCAACCAGAGCTCAAGTCTGTGGTCCACAAAAAGACGAGAGGGTAGGGTTGCTGGGGGGGGGGGACTGAGAAGTCAGGAAGACTGTGTAAGTATGTGCCTCAAATTCGTTCATGTTATTTATCTTTAAATTGTTTTTTGTTTGTAGTTGATGATTCGAAAGGGGATTTTTATCCATTAGTATTATCAGCATAGAAGCTTTTAGAAATCCTCGCTGCGTTCCGAGGGGACGAGAGCCCTGTTTCCAGGAACATGGCCGCTGGTTGCTGCTGTGACTGCGGGGAGCCTCAGCTGAAGCAGCAGCAGTGGAGAGTGGCCGGGAAGGCTGGGTTAAAAGAGGACAAGGACGCACTTTGCATGGAACAAATGAGACAACTTGCTGTCTCATTTTTGATACTGCTGTGAGACAATAATCAGATACAGCCAGCTTAAGGGAGAAAGGAGATATTTATTTGATTTCTATTCCAGAGGGGAGATATCGTCCTCTCTGACAGGAGTCTCATAACAGAAGGCATAACCTGGAGGCAGAAGCAGGAAGACTGGCTGAGATCACAGCCATCATCATGGAGGAAGAACAAGCAAGAAGCAAACTCCTGAAACCATCAAAACCTTAAGGCTCACCCCGTTGCGATGTGCCTTCCGTCAGAGAGCCAGCAAATCTCCACCTCTTGAAGGTTCACTGCTTTCTTTAACAACGTTGGCTAAGGAGTCAAACACATTAGTCCGTGGAAGATAACTCACCTTCAAACCCTGACACCTGCAGTTTCAATGTACTTTGTAATGCACAGAGAATTTCCAGGTTCTGTACTGAGAGGTCATTAAACTATGAGCTTATCGTGGAGACCAAGACATAGCAATCACCCACTAATTTGCAGATCTGACACTTAGTTCCAGAGATGCCGAGCGACTTGTGTAAGGGGCTCAGTGGCAGTCCTAAATCTCAAACCTGGTCTTCTTTGCCTCCAAATGACAATGTCATGTTGCATCTTAGCTATTGTTTGAGTCTTGGCAATGGGGTCCAGACAAGAGAAGGAGGAGATGCACAGAAACAAACATTAAATAAAGTGTTTTGGTTTGAGGGGGTGTTTGTTTTTAACAAATAGGGTGTGTACATATATTTTTGAGAAGAGAAGGAAAATCTGTGAAAATCATAGAAAACTCTACAGAAAAAGGAGAAGAAAAAAGATGGCTGAGGATACTACTTGGGAAGAGAGTATGCAACAGCAGAGTTGGGCACTAGTGTGTCCTTGTTGCTGGGGATCCTACACAGGGCATCTGACCACAGCCAATTTATGTCAAAGTGCCTGCCACATCTCTTGAGAGCATTAGTGGCAAGCAATGACGATCCTGGAGGTAGGGAATGTGCAAGGCAATGGAAGCCTTTTGGGGTCTTAATTTTGCATGTGTTCCATTCTCTCAAAGTAGTTCAAGGGGCACCAGGTGTCTGGCACTAAAGTTCCAGTGCAAAAGAAAGTCACAGAGCACCAGAATACTGAATCTCATGTCTTCTGTGAATTTGCCATCCATGGAGATGGCACATAGAAAGAATTTACTGGGTGGGATTTGGAATTTGGTTTGGGTTACTGGTAAAATCACTATCTCTGATTCTCAGCTCTTGGGACTTAAAGGGAAGAGCAATGGATGAACCAAACCAGCGGATTTCATGTGAGCAGACAGGGCCTGTGTTTGTCCATGAGCATGTTCATGGTTCATGCCAGATAGGGGATGGTTTAGCTTGCTTGTGAACTTGCTCCTGAGGCCCGGCCTCTCAGACACACGGGGAAGCTGATTTTGCCCCCTGGCAGACAGTAGAGCCCAAGAGACCAGGCGCTGTGAAGTGGTCCCAGAGGACATGTCAAGCGCAGTGAAACTGAGTTGGTTGGTTTTCATCAGGGTGTCCACACACCACCAACTTGCAGATGTTTTGTTAAGTATTCTGGATTGATTATGTCCATATATTTTACACTTAAACTCTTTCCAGACATTTCTAAAACTCGAGGACATCTTTGTACCTGGTGCGTGACAAAAAGGTTGAGCCCCTGTGTTTTCTGGGCTGGGTGTGCCAGGGGTGTGTAAAGATATCTGAGCTGTGCTCTTTTATTTTATTTTTTTTTAATTATTATTTATTCAACTGTGCGTGTGTATGTGCCCGTGCATGTGTGTGTCTGTGTCTGTGTGTGTGTAGAACCACGGACGAATTCGTGAACTACCATGGACGCCTCCACCTCCTTCTGCCCCAGGATTCACAGGCTCCGCTCTACCAGGACCAGAAGCGCAGGCCGCCCCCGCCTGGCGTCTATACGTGGGATCTGGGATCTGAACTCAGGACCTTCCGCCTGGAAGGCGGAGGCTTAATCCCTGAGCCACCTCTCCAGCCCCTGAGCTGTGCTCTTGAGGTGAAGCTGTCTTACTGAGTTTCTTTGGTGTGATTAAGCCTATAGTGCAGTGAAGTGTATCCTAAAGTGGGAAGTGAAGGAAGGGGAAGAAGGAACGGTCAGGAAGGACCATCTGCATGTGGGATGCTCTGAGAGGAGATCCGCTCCTGGACCACAGAGTTATGCATGGGTCCCGAGGCCAGCTCTACTACCTGCTAATTCTCTGTGCTTCATTTTCTTCACTTGCTTGAAATGATTACTGGCCCAGGAAGAACTCAACCATGTTTTACAATTACATTTATTTTCTGACAGTTTCATATATGCATATAATGCATTCTGATTCCTCTTGCCCTGCCTCTTTCATTTCCTTCCCTCCTTCATCAATCCCCAAAGTCTATTTCCCACATTCATGTCTTCTTAATTTCATCCATGCTGTCTTGCACCATGTTGTGACATATGGCCAAGGTTACCACTAAGCCAGGGACAACAGGAAACATGAAAGGTCAAATATCTGTTCTGTTTCTATGTATTTAATTACAAAGGTGATGAGTCCTCTCACTTCAGAGCACCCATGTCTCTGTATCTCTGTCAATACTAGGCAAGACTGAACTTTTTCAATGTTTTTTTTTTCTTGCCAGCCATATAAATTAAACATGGCAATACCTTTAAAAAAAAAACTCCAATTATTTATGACAGTTTGAATAGCTGTTCACATTTACTAACAATTTGAATTTCTTTTGTGAAATACATGTTCCTACTCTTGTTCATTTTTCTGTTTGTCATTTTGTGTTTCTTACAGAAGTTCTTCACATATTATGACATTAAATTCTTGTTTATTGATATCTGTAGCAATTTTCCCTCCTAGTCAAACTCTCTTTCAGCACGGTTTTTCCTTTTCTTTTTTTAAATTTTTTTTATTTATTCAATTGTGTGTGTGTGTGTGTATGTGTGTGTATGCATGTGTGTGTATGCATGTATGTGTACGTGTGTATGTGTACGTGTGTGTGTGTGTGTGTGTAGAACCACGGGCAAACTCGGGAACCACCATGGACCGCCTCTGCCTCCACTTTCTCCTCCTCCTTGTTTACTCTGCCCTGGGATTCACAGGCTCCGCCCTACCAGGACCAGAAATGAAGGCTGCCCCCGCTTCCGCCCAGCGTCGGGTCTAGGATCAGAACTCAGGACCTTCTGCCTGCAAGACAGAGGCTTAACCCCTGAGCCACCTCTCCAGCCCCCTTCTTTTCTTTTTAAACTTTGTACACAGCAGAAAGAATAGTGGACCTTCATGTGTTTGTCACCTGGATTTGGTATATCATTGGCATTTTCTCATATCTACTTTAAGTTGTTTTATTGGAGTATTTTAAAGACAATCATAGACATCAAGACATTTTCTCCTAAATACTTCAGCATTCAGTTTTGAAAGCAATTTCCTTACAAATCACAATGTTGTTATCACAGATTTCTGTCTTTTGCTCTGAGTTTCTAATTTTTTTTTTTTTTTTTTGTGGTCAGAACTATCAATCTTCTTGTTTTGCCCTGCTGTCTATTTTAGATTATAAAAAAAAAAAACACACTAATTTGTATTGTCATATGTAACTTTCACACTCAATTTTTCCATTTGGACAATTAATCCATCTGGAATTTATTTTCACGTAAAATTTGAGGTGGGGCCTTACTAAATAGTATTAGATATTTAGGTACTTCATTCTTGCCAGGATTTTGAAATGTTATCTTTAACGAATTCTAAGTTTTCAAAGCTAGGTAACCTCTTGTTGCAATTGTTCTGCATGTTGATAAATTCACAAGACAGCTTGTTATAGTTAGGCAAGTGTCAACTTGACTGTTGAGGGTTTGAGCTCTGGGCACATTTGTAGAGAATTAGTGGTTGAATTAGGCTCAGAGCAAACCTGCAGGAGATTGTCTAGCTGATGGGGGAGGCTCAGCCCATGGTAGGTGGGAGTAGCCCTGGAATAAAATACAGAGAGCTGGTTGAGAGAGTTGGCATTCTTGTTTACCCTTGGTCAGACATGCTGGTCTGGCAAGTAAGGATTGTCCCTCTCTCAGCTGTTATGTAGAGATGGTGTGGCCAGTTCCCTCGGCCCTGGTGTTGGTGCATGCTCTCCTGTCAAGCTGGACTGAGAACTATAACCAGTAATCATAACAGAAAGTAACCCTTAAGTTGTTTGATGGTCATTTATCAGCAACTATGCAGTCAGACTGCAACACGGCTTATGGACCCAAAGGATTTAATTCTGATTTATAATTGTCTAGTTACAGTTCTTACTTCAGCTTCGTAGGAGAATTCAAACCAACACTAGGAACAGCGGGAACTGGTCACACCATATCCATTGCTGAGAGGGGTAATCCTCACTTTTCAGATTGCAAGTCTTGTTAAGTATGCTCCAAGCTAGGGTAATTTTGCCTAACTTTGCTTGCTCTATGCTTTGACTCTTTTAAAAATGCTTCTACTAGCATATATTAATTATACATAATAATGACTTCATTATGGTGTCATCATACATATATTTTGATCATATTTGCCCTCCCATAACCTTCCCTTGTTCCCGTCCATCCCCACCAATTCTCTTTTTCTCAACTAGCCTCCTTTTAATTTCATGTTTTTTTTCCTTTTCTTTTCTTATGACCCACTGAGTGTCTTTAGGATTGTTTACAGGAGCAAGGATGAGAGTTTGCTTCCAGGAGCATGGGTACCTTGTTATACCACTGAAGAAAATGTCTTTCCCGCCCCACGTCCGCTGTTAATTGATTATAGATCCACAGGGAGGGGCTCCTCTTTCATGCTTTCAGCCTGAGGGGAGGCTTGTGGGATGTTCTCATCCACTCATGTATCCTCAGTACCTTGCCTAGTAATGAGTCTCTACGGTAACTGCTAAACACTGAAAAAAGAAGCTTCTCTGATCAAGCTGAGAGCAGCCCTATTTGTGGGCACGGATGGCTATTTGGGGCCAGCGAAATAGCTCAGAGGGTAAGGAGCTGCTTGCAAATCTGGCAGCCTGAATTCAGTCCTTGGACACTCACATGGGGAGAACTGGCTTCTGAAAGTTGTCCACTGACCTCTGCCTATGCACTAACAGCATGCATACACTCTTTCTTTCTCAATTAATTAATTCAATAGTTATTTAGAAGGCAGTTTGACCATGGCCGCTTTGTTCTTGATTCTTGAGGGTCTCATCAAGTGCACTTATCAGCCATCCTCAGACTGTACAATATAGCATGGCCACCCCATCCAGCAGTCTCACCCTGGACACTGCTCTTCTCAATTACCTGCTCTTTGTCCATGTCATAGTTAGACATAGATGTGAACTTGGCAGTTTAAGGCTTGTTCTGGGCACATGTGTAAAGACTTGGTAGTTGAGTCAAGTCCCAAGCAATTATCTGATTAATGGGAAGACCCAGCCCATGTGAGTGGGGCTAATCACTAGACAGGGAATAAGATGGAGGGAACTGGTTAAGGAAGTTGGCATCCTTTGGAATACTTGGATATGCTGGTCTGGCAAGTAAGGATTATCCTTACCCAGCTGTCTTGTGGATATATGGATATGGTGTGGACTCTCCTGCCAAGCTACATGCCCCCATAGACTATCGAGGAACTCAAGTGAGATAAGAACACACAGTGGAAACACTAGGAACAAGAGCTAGATGAGTGAAGAAAAATGCCCCTATAATTGGGGCGGCCTGAGGAGAGGCAACTTAGTATGCCATAAAGGCCTGAACTCCCACAAGAGTAGACAAGTCAGAGGGAACCCTGGAGTCCACAGAAGCTGCCAGGCAGGAAGGTAGGAGGGAGTGGAATGAATTAATAAAGGAAAGGGAGGAGGATGTGAGGGAAGGGGATAGAGGGAAGCAGGGATAAGTACTCAATGTGCTTGTAAAACTAAAAAAAAAATTAAAAAAATCAATTAAAAAAAAACTGTAACCAGACTATCCTAAGAGAAAATAAAACCCTGTTCCCTTAAGTTGATATGAATTTATTGGCAACAAGGGGTGCATACCAAGAGAACAGGAGACCACTGTAGCCCCAGCTGCTGTAGCTGCTCATAGTTTACAGTGGAAGAACTGATGGTTAGAAACGATCTTTCACAATTTTGGCTCTGAAAAAGGCAAGGCCAATAACTGTCTCACCCACCCCACCCCCACTCAGGACACCTGCCTCCCTGCTCCTGCATCTCACTGGATTCCTCACAACCTCTTACCACTTTCCAAAGCACAAAATCAAGAAACAAAACAAACTAATACATAATCTCATAGGTGTTCCAAATTTTGGTTCTTTATATTTAAGTGTAATTGGGCGTACTAACCACACATTCATAGATTTCTTAACTTAATGACTATTTAAATTTATAATGGCATTTGTCGAATAGAAACAACACCTCAAATTCTGAATTTTGTCTTTCCTAACTGGCAACCTGACTCTCTAGATATATCAGGCAGTGGAACAAGGTGAAGCTTCTCAATAGTCACATGTTCATGAGGGAAACACACTGCTCTGCTCTGCCCTGTGCCCTAACCTGGTTGTCCGGTAGATCAGTTATATCCTGTGCATTTCTTTCTTTCCTTCCTTCCTTTCTTCCTTCCTTCCTTCTTTCCTTCCTTTCTTCCTTCCTTCCTCGTTTCCTTCCTCATTTCCTTCCTTCCTTCCTCGCTTCTTGCTTTCTCTCAGATTTATCAAGAATAAAGACACACATCTCAGAAGGCATGTGTGGGATTCCCTGGGATCCACTTCAATGCATCTGATTTATGGTGTTTTCAACTTGGGATGGATTTATCAAGATTCAGAATCACCACACAATGTCTTAACTACCCGCTCATAGCCTCTGCTCATTTTTCTATTTTTTTTAATGGTTTGTAAGAATTCTATTTGTTGAAAAAATCTGTTACATATGTTCCAAATACTCTTTTTTATTCTTCCCACAAAGTAGGATGCCAATTATCCTAAGAGCATTTGTTGACAACTCTACCATGTCTTATGGATTTAAAAGAAAAAGATGCTTTTATTATTGTTTGTCAGGGCAGAATGTTGTGCATGCCAGGCAAGCACTATACCACTGAGCTGCGTCCCCAGCCCAGTCTTTTCCTAACTGACCTGGGAAGCCACCTCCATGATGTACTCAATTTCCACATCTACTTGTATGTACTTGTGGATGAGCATTTTTCCTTTGATGCGTCTATTTATATTTTGCTGCTTTGACTGCTGAAGAATTAAAGTATTTTCCTATTTGATAAGCCTTTTTATTTTCTGGCTTTTCAGGCATACTTTCCTTTTTAAAGAATTTCTTTTCAAAAGAATTTGCATGGTGGCTTCAGGTAAAGACAGATGGCTACAGGTCAGCCCATGAGAGTTTTCTGCACTGCTTCAGAGGAGTTACTCGTGACTACAAAGTAGAATGGATATTTTCCTCTATTGTCTCTTGAACATAGTCATGTTGGACATATCCTGATGCAATGTGTATGTCATCTGTTCTATTAAATTTTTATTAAACAAATTTCCTTTTATATTTTTACTTACACTAGGCTCACTCTACACAGTAATGTGAAAACATGGGTTAGCTGTAGTAGTTATATTTTTCTAACATATTGAACCAACAAAAACAAATGCTGTCCATTCGGAGTGCTGGCTGCACCTTGAGAGAGCGGGTCAGAGCAAGCTGTTCTCGCCACTCAGGAACTCTCCACTCAGGAGGCGGCAGCACGTGGAGCGCACGGCAGATGCTGGTTACACAGGTGGGCTCCTACTGTGCAAATCATCTCTTCGTTTCTTTTTGCTTTTACATGTAATTATAATCTGCTAAACAAAAAAAAAAAAACCTAAAAGTTTTAAAAGAATTGTCATATTATTTTGTCCTACTTTCTGATAATAAGATGACATATGTCCCCCCTTTTGCACCCCAACCCTGGTCGGGACGCCGCGCGGTCCAGCCGGGCCTCAACCCCGCGCCCTAGCTGGTGAGTACCCCCCCCCCCCCGCACCACCCACCAGACCTCCAGGTCGGCCCACAGGGACCCGGCTCCGACTCCCACTATCCAGCCGGAGCCGCGCGTGCGGGGCCGAGGGACGAGGAGGACCTCCCCCTGCGCCCGGACCCCGCCCCAGCTGCCCTCGGGTTAAATAGCTCCACGCGGTCACCCCCATCCCCCCTTTTGCACCCCACCCCGCTCCACCGGTCCGGACGCGCACGCGGTCCAGCCGGGCCTCACCCCACGACCTAGGTAAGTCTCTGCCCGCCCTGTCCACCAGGACCCCAGGCCAAATAATTCAGTTTAGTGAAATTGAGAGATCTTAAGAGTTAAAATGACAATGCCAAAGTCAAAGTGCAAATCCATGAGAAGCAACACTCAAGTAAACAAATTTCCCACTGAAGAAATTAATCCCATAATGTTAGACTCCAACAAGAACAAACCCACGGAAAAAGGCCAAGAAAGCCCCACCCAGGATAAAGACTTTCAAAATATGATCATTACCATGTTCAATACTATGAAAGAGGAAATCAGGGAGGAATTACATAATCGAATCAATTGCTTTGAGGAGGAACACAACAGACATCTGGAGGAGTTGAGAAAAACAGTGCAAGAAACAAAAAGTGGCATAGAACAGTTAAAACAAACTCAAGCAGAGTTTAAAACTGAGCTAAAAGACAAGTTATCTTCAACTCAGAACGCCACAGAGAGTCTTATCAACAGAACTAACGAAGCAGAAAACAGAATTTCAGACCTTGAAGATAAAGTGGGAGTACTAACCAGCTCAATGGAAGAGGTTGTTAAAGCCAAAAAGATACTTGAGAGAAATATCCAAGAGATATGGGACACCCTGAAAAAGCCTAATATGCGTATTCATGGAATACCAGAGCAAGAATCTCAAAATACCACCCCTGAGGAAATTTTTCAACCGATCATCAAGGAAAACTTTCCTCATCTAAAAAAAGAGAGGCCCATCCATATACAAGAGGCATTCCGCACCCCAAACAGATACGACCAAAATAGAAGCACGCCGCGGCAAATAATAGTTAAAACACTCCACATTCAAGATAAAGAACTGGTGCTGAGAGCTTCAAGGGAGAAAAAACAAATCACTTTTAAAGGTAAACCTATTAAAATAACAAATGACTTCTCAGTCGAAACAGTAAAAGCAAGAAGAGCTTGGAGAGACATACTTCAAGTATTGAATGAGCAAAAATGTCAACCCAGGCTGATTTACCCTGCAAAACTATCAGTCATGATCGAGGGAGAAAGAAAAATTTTCCAGCACAAAGACAACTTTAAGGGATACATGTCCACCAAACCAGGCCTTCAAAAAATGCTAGAAATGATACTCAAGCGTGAAGAAAAAAACAGGCATATCCAGGAGAACAGAAGGCAAGTATAACATCATTAAAAACGAAGCAATATACTTATAAAAGCTACTAAACATAATAAATGGTTGGAATTAACAATAGTTTCTCCATTATAACACTAAATGTTAATGGAATTAATTCACTGATCAAGAGACACAGATTACAAACATGGATTAAAAATCACAATCCATCAATCTGCTGCCTGCAGGAAACCCATCTCACCACAAAAGATAGGCACGCTCTAAAAATAAAAGGCTGGTCAACAATTCTACAAGCAAATGGAAGCAGAAAATAGGCAGGGGTAGCCATTATGCTATCAGACAAAGTGAATTTCAAACCAAAGAAAATTATAAGAGACACGGATGGATACTACATTTTAGTCACAGGTACAATTCACCAGGAAGACTTCACAATACTGAACATATATGCACCCAATACGGGCCCCTCCACATTCATTAAGAAAACCCAACAGCGTCTAAAGCAAGAAATCAATCCCCAAATGATAATTCTTGGGGACTTCAACACCGCCCTCTCAACATGGGATAGATCAACAGGTCAAAAGCTTAACAGAGACACTTTGGAACTTAATCAAACCCTGAAAGAAATGGACCTCACAGATCTCTATTGAACTTTTCACCCACGCACCAAAGAATACACATTTTTCTCAGCAGCACACGGAACTTTCTCCAAAATAGATCACATACTGGGCCACAAAATGAATCTACACATATACAAGAAAGTTGAAATTCTAACCTGTGCCCTATCAGACCACCACGGCCTAAAGCTGGACATCCACAACACATCAAACAAGAGAAAATACACTAACTCCTGGAAACTTAACAATATGATGCTGAATGAGAACTGGATTCAGGAAGAAATTAAAAAGGAAATTCTAGATTTCCTGAAAGTGAATGATAACGAAAATACAACTTACCAAAATCTCTGGGACACAATGAAAGCTGTTCTAAGAGGTAAGTTCATAGCTCTTAATGCCTACGTCAAAAAAATGGAAACATCAGAAATAAACAACTTAACAACCCAGCTTAAAGCTTTAGAGAAACTAGAGCAATCTGATCCCAAAAGTAGTAGAAGAGAGGAGATTAGCAAAATAAGGGGAGAAATATCTGAAATCGAGATTAAGAAAACGATAGAAAAAATCAACCAGTCAAAAAGCTGGTTCTTTGAAAAAATCAATAAGATTGATACACCCCTAGCTAAACTAACCAAAAGCAAGAGAAAACCCAAATTAACAAACTTAGAAATGAACATGGAGTTATCACTACTGATACCCAAGAAATCCAGAGAATTATAACATCATATTTCAAAAACTTATACTCTGTGAAGTTTGACAACACAAAAGAGATGGATGAATTTCTAAGTAAACACAACTTACCTAAATTGAATCAGGAAGTGGTGAATTATTTAAATAGTCCTATAACATATAAGGAAATTGAGGAAGTAATCTCGAATCTTCCCACCAAAAAATGTCCTGGACCAGATGGATTCAGCACAGAGTTCTACCAGACATTTAAGGAGTTAATAACACCAATACTCCTTAAACTGTTCCATCAAATAGCAAAAGAAGGAACACTACCAAATTCCTTCTATGAAGCTAATATCGTTTTAATCCCAAAACCTAATAAAGATTCACTTAAAAAAGAAAACTATAGGCCGATCTCCCTGATGAACACAGATGCAAAGATTCTCAAAAAGTCTTAGCAAATCGGATTCAAAAACATATTAAAAAGATCATTCATGGGGACCAAGTAGGCTTCATCCCTGGCACACAAGGTTGGTTCAACATACGCAAATCAATAAATGTAATTCATCATGTAAACCAGTCCAAAGTCCAAGACCACATGATACTCTCGATAGATGCAGAAAAAGCTTTTGACAAGATCCAACAGCCTTTTATGATCAAAACGCTAGAGACAGTAGGAATGGAAGGAACCTTTATCAATATAATAAAAGCTGTGTACAACAAGCCCACAGCAAGGATTATGCTCAATGGGGAACAATTGGAAGCATTCCCACTTCGATCAGGAACTAGACAAGGCTGTCCACTCTCACCACTTCTATTCAATATTGTACTTGAAGTCTTAGCTGAAGCCATAAGACAAGAAAGGGACATAAGAGGGATTCAAATTGGCAAGGAAGAAATCAAGCTATCCCTATTTGCAGATGACATGATCTTACACCTGAGGGATCCCAAAAACTCCACCAGGAAGCTCCTGGAACTAATTGAGAAGTTCAGCAGGGTGGCAGGATACAAAATAAATGTGCAAAAATCAGAGGCCTTCCTATATGCCCAGAATGAAAGAAGTGAAAAAGCCTTGAGAGAAACCATGCCATTTACTATAACCCCTAAAAAAATGAAATACCTTGGTATAAACCTAACTAAGGAGGTAAAAGACCTTTACAATGAAAACTTTAAAACCCTAAAGAAAGAAATAGCAGAAGACACCAGAAGGTGGAAAGACCTCCCCTGTTCCTGGATTGGCAGAATCAACATTGTGAAAATGACCATCCTACCAAAGGCAATATACAGATTCAATGCTATACCAATCAAAATCCCAAAGCAATTCTTCAAAGAAGTTGACCAAACAATCTCAAAGTTCATATGGAGGCACAAAAGACCCAGGATAGCAAAAACAATCCTGAGTAACAAAAACACAGCTGGAGGTATCACCATACCAAACCTTAGTCCATACTACAAATCCATAGTTGTAAAGACAGCCTGGTACTGGCTCCAAAATAGACACAGAGATCAATGGATAAGGATTGAAGACCCAGATATAAGCCCACAAAGTTACAGCCGTTTGGTCTTTGACAAAGGGGCCCAAAGAATCCAATGGAAAAAGAACAGCATCTTCAACAAATGGTGCTGGCAAAACTGGATCTCCACATGCAGAAGATTAAAGCTGGAC
The DNA here is from genome assembly GCA_023101885.1 of Typhlomys cinereus. NCBI lineage: Eukaryota > Metazoa > Chordata > Mammalia > Rodentia > Platacanthomyidae > Typhlomys > Typhlomys cinereus. Next base: position 578,150 of record JALPQD010000326.1, on the reverse strand, counting down.
CCGTACTTGTCACCATGTACAAGACTTAATTCCAAATGGATCAAGGACCTTGATATCAGGCCAGAGACTATAAAAACCATAGTTGAAAGGATAGGGAACTCCCTCGAGCTGATTGGGCTAGGCCAACAGTTCCTAAACAGACATCCAATGGCACAGTCACTGCTACCAACTCTCAACAGTTGGGATCTTGTGAAATTAAAGAGCTTCTGTTCAGATAAAGAGATTGTACACACGAGCTCAAAGGCAACCCACAGAATGGGAGAAAATCTTCACTAACCACATATCTGACAGAGCTCTACTGTCCAGAGTGCACAAAGAACTTAGAAAACTAAACTCCAAGGAAAACACTGGCCCAATTAAAAAATGGGCCCTGGAACTTCAAAGAAATTTTACCAGGGATGAAATTAAAATGTCTAACAAATATCTTAAAAAATGCTCCACTTCCTTCCCCATCAGGGAAATGCAAATCAAAACTTCCCTGAGATATCATCTCACCCTGGTCAGGATGGCAAAAATCCACAATACAAACAACGACAAATGCTAGAGAGGATGTGGAGAGAGGGGAACTATCCTACATTGTTGGTGGGAATGCAGGCTCATACAGCCACTTTGGCGAGCCGTCTGGAGATTCTTAAAGAAATTAAAGATTGAAATGCCATATGACCCTGCTATTCCACTTTTGGGAATAACCCCCCATACAGCAGAGGTTCACCTTGATAGCACAAGCACGACCATGTTCATAGCAGCACTGTTTACAATAGCGAAGTCATGGAATCAGCCCAAAAGTCCAACAGTTGACGAGTGGATAAGGAAACTGTGGTACATCTATATAATGGAGTACTACTCAGCCATCAAAAATGATGAATTACTGGAATTTGCCGGGAAATGGATGTCATTAGAAACAATTATATTAAGTGAAGTATCCCAGACCCAGAAAATTAAGCACCGTATGTACTCCCTAATAGTTGGCTCCTAGTATCAAACCCACCCAGCCCACTTAGAGACAGTAATTCCAAGGATTATGAACAGGAGGGATGGGGTCAGAGGGCCACACCAGAAAGAAGGAGAGAAGGGACCATGTTACAGCAGGGAAAATAGGCCTCCACCAAGGACCCAAATAAGTGATGAGACATCTGATTAAGTTCACAGACTTTTGTTCCTGATCATTTACTACTGAGGGGGAGTGATCTCACCAGAAGAGGAGGGCATATAGTCTGGCAGATAAAAAGTAACAATTTTGCAAATGGGTGATAGACCCCTCCCTCACTATGGTTTCCCACTTTTATTACATCTACCTTTGAATGTGCTTTTATCACAAGACTCTAACAGCTTTTTGTCTCTGGCCAGGGAGTAACATACAATGCCCACCAGGATGGAGTGGGGGGCATTGCAGGAGCAGCAAGACTGCAAGAGAAAGTCAACAAACCACAATCCAGAACTTCAGAGACTCTATATCAACCACCTAGAACTAGGCCAGCTTAGTCTCTCCCCATCTTGAAGCTCAGGGAAATTTGCGGAAGAGGGGGTGGTAAGAGTGTAAGAGCATAAGGATGGGAGGAGCAATGATATGTAAGATACTCTATACTAGTTAGGGCTGAAGCAATCATAATTGGACTTTGCATGCCCTGCGCATTGTCCAACACACTGTTGACCTCACAAAGTCTAGCATCTGCTAAAGGCACCAAGATCCTTGGAGGCAAAGGATTGGCAGCCACAGCAGTGTTCCTATACCTAAGGGGAACACGGGAAAGGGTTCAGGAAAGGCCACTGGGTTCTTGTACGTCATCGGAGAGGAGGGCCCATAGGAAAATCAGACATGCACAAGAAAGGACTCTCTGGGAATTGGGGTGGGAGGCACTGGGGGATGGGGAGGGAGAGGGTTGGGGAGGGGGAGCAGGGGGTACGGGGGGAGGAGGAGGGAACTGGTGTACCTAATAAGTTTGTATGAGCTGAAATAAAAAAAAATAATAAAAAAAATAAATAAATAAAAAATAAGATGACATATGTATCCTAAAATAAATAATAACAATAAATAATAATAGATAATGGGCTGGGTGCGGAATAAACAAGTGTAAGGTCCTGGACTCAATCACTACAAGTTACACAAGGAAATAGATCAATGCCTGTCTTCACAGGCACTGTACATATGGATGCTATGCTGAATGTGCATCAGGTGAGGCAAAAGAGGAGAAAGACTATTTTTACACAGTGTTCTGATCCATGAACATTTGAATGATATGATTGAATGTGGTAGCCTGACATACCACACTGCCTGCCAACCCCCTGAATTCCACATCCGTGTGCTCACATGAGTAACCTCCCATAGGCTGGGCTCTTCAGGCTTACAACATGGACAATGTGCAGAACCTCGCATGGGCCAGGCTCCATGTGCTCACATGAAGACGGCCTTCCTGGGTTGGGACTCTGTGTGCCCACACATGGATGGTCTTCTATGGACCTGCATGCTTTGTGCGCTCATAATAAGGACAGCCTCCTGTGGACTGGGGCTCCCTGTACTCATACTAGGAATGCACTTAGTCTCATAGGAGATGGAGAAAACTTCTGTTTTTTTAACTTTATCATGGTTCTTAACCATGTAGAACTGGAAGCTCAATCACAACAACTATTTACATCCTAATTACATTTCTTTTATTGCTTGAATATTATTTTATATTATAGTCCAATTTAAAAAGTGAGGACATAAAGGCAGAAGGTGGACATGTTAAAGGAATTTCCATGGAAAGGGATAACTAGGCAACGATAGCTATGATCAAAATGCATTGTATGAAATTGCAAAAAAATGCAAATATTATTTAAAAAAAGGAAATCAGTTAATGAAACAAGTAATATGACATACACTGGAAACACTAGTACTCTTCTCTTCTTTAGAGTTTGGTATAACAAATTTACCTTCACAAAGGGAATAAACCAGAGGAAACCACAGGCCACTCACAATGCTCATGAGATGGATGGTAAGATGTCTGTGAGTTTATGTGCACTTCTGAAATAGACAACAATGCCTCAATATCTGTCCCCCTCAGTCCTTATTAATGGTTCACAGAGATAAATGGAAAATGCTATCCTATCTTCACAGAGGTCAAATTAAGGAGCAGAATCACAGGGAATCAACTATCTTCTACTGGCCGGTCACGAACATTTCCTCAGATGCAAATAAATACACATCAGGCTCTATTCTGCCCTAAGGTGATTCTGTTAAGTCTACAATCTCAGTTTTCAGAATATACCTCTTACTGAGTACCTTCTGACATAAAAAAGGTTATATATTTCCTGGTTCTAAAATCTCCCTTTGAATAGAAGCTGCTACTTCCCAGCATGAAGACCGAAATAGCTCAAATTTGTTGTCTTTCAGAAACAGCACAGAAGAACCCGGCTTCCTTCTGTTGGCACCATGGATACTAAGTGCAAATATCTCAGTAGCTAAATAATAATGCTAAAACGACAACATTCTTCAAGGGCATCTATTAATATGTCTCACATTAAAAACAGTAAAAGGGCTGGAGAGATGGCTCAGGGGTTAAGACTCTGCCTTGCAAGCAGAAGGTTCTAAGTTCAGATCCCAGGCCTCCATAAAAATGCCAGTGGAAATGGTGACAGCCTGCACTCCTGGTCCTGGTGGGTGGAGCCTGGGAAATCTCAGAGCAGAGCAAAAAAGAGTAGAAACAATCCAGGATGATTCCTGAAGTCATCCTTGGTCCTCCACAGGGATACACAGTACCTTTTCTCACACACACACACACACACACACACACACACACACACACACTAAATCATAAAGCCAGAGACCTTAACTTTTAACCCACAGGTTTTCATTTTAGATCCCACCAGTTTCATGATTATGAGTAGGAGAGAAAGGTAGACAATTGCTTGTCATTTCTGATTTCCTACCATGTGGAACCTCTTTCACAGGTGACTCTATCATTTTTACTTCTGGTTGTCCCTGAATTGGAAGCCTGAGGAAAAGTCATTGATTTCTTTAAGGATTTTCTCCCCATCTAAGAGTTCCCAAGAGGCCTTCCTGAGAGAGAGTACACTGCCTTACTGTGCACTTTTGGACTGCCCCATATGCATGATCCTATCTCTGGAAAGCTTTTGGAGTCTTATGCCAAGTAAATATCGCCTTGAGTTTCGAAGACTCTAATTGCACAGGGTTGTCAGCTTTTGCTGATGCCTCAAACCAGTGCTATAGCTCTTTCTGACAATGTAATTTGCTTGAAGATCTGTGAGAAGCTTCCAATTACTGTTTCAGAGCTCCTGGTGCCGATGATGTAATTCTAGCAACAGTTTCCACCTGGGACTCAGGACGTGCCCTGCAGAGCAGAGCATCTGCCAGCACAAGCCTGTACTGGCTATTTAAAGAGCTCCTTGGCAAGGCTGAGCTCCAACCTGGAAGACAGGGGCAGGGTGGCAGCAAAGCCCTGCTCTGGGCAAGCATTTGCACAAGAGGCCAGGGTGTGGGAGACAAAGACATTGCAATGGTAAACATTACAGAGGATTCTGCAGTAGATAGAAGGCACAAGTGATGGGGTGGAGCAGGTCCTGCCTTGGGCAGATTCCTCATTCCCTTTAAGCACAAAGTAGCAAGGCCATGCGCACCAGCATTGCACGCCTGCACCTCCTGTAGGGTGTGTGGCCCACCTTCGTTCTCACCTTTCACACTTTGATCTAGTGGCAACGAAGAAAGCATTTTTATGTGTGAGTTTAGCTGTTATAGTTGGTCCAGATGCTCCTTACACACTCAGTTAATATTATAAGACTGGGAACCATGGCTTTGGAGGGAGCCAAATGTATGGATTATATGCTTTTTTAGAATTGTATTTAAATGTCTACATTATTCTAGGACCTATGTTCTCAGTCACATGATCTCCATTTACAACTCTGTATGATTCTTATCCTTGATTCAGCACTGAAAGTTACATCTCCTAAACCTTTATCTTCCAGAAACCTTTACTTTCTCAGTAAAGTCTGAAATGAAATGCAAATATGAGAACTGTATTAAGGAAAGGCCCGGAGACACCCAGGCGGCGAGTGGGAGGTGGAGGATGGGGAAGTGAGGAAACTTAGCAAGGGCGTGAGCTCCTCCCAGGGCCCAGCCTTGGCCCAGTCCCCAGGCCAGCAAGGAGGCTTGGACCCCTAGCCCTCCAGGCAGTGGCGGTTGGGCCTGAGAGGAGTAGCAGGTGGCACAGGAGGTGGGACAGCCACAGTTCTGTGGGCTGCCAGGTTCCAGGAGCATGTTGCAATGCCAGCCTCTAAATGCAGAGCGCCCGCTGCGGGCTGGGCACACGTGACCTAGAGGTGGAGGGGGGGATGCGCGGCATTCCACCTCCAGCACCAGCACCAGTTATGAGTCTTTCATCACGGTCTGTTGCCAGAGGAAATGAAGGATCTCTCTGGAGAGTCCTGGAATTGGCTTTTCGTCATCCACAGAACTGCTTTCTTCCCCCAGAGGGTAGAAGCGGGCGTCCCTGGAATGCCTCTGCAAGACTGAGCAGCCATCCCGACTGAAGATGACCCGGGCCATCTGGAAACTGCGGAGGGCATACTGCTGGCTGTCTTGGTCCCTCAGTTCATTGATTTTTTGTGACAAGCACTGGGACACACGTGCAGGGAGACAATCCCCAGGGACTGGAGGTAGGAAGGTGAATGCTTCATAGAATCTGTCCAGGGATTCCCGAAGCCTGCCATCCTCTTCCTCGGTCTCTGACTGGCCTTTCACAGACAGGTCTGGCCAACAATTCTCACGGTCCCAGGGATCTTTTTGCACAGTATTTAGGTTAGCGCCATCTGCAAGACAAAACACATTCCAACAATCAAATACATGATTAAAAAAGTATCAAAAAGCAAGCCAAGAGTGCATAATGCCTGTCTTCAACTCAGCACACTTACTATTCCCGGGGAACTGACTACGGACAGAAGCAGCTATGCACAGCTTATAAAAGAATCATTGGGGGTTGGAGAGCTGGCTCAGGGGTTAAACTTGCTTGCCTTGCAAGCAAAAGGACCTGAGTTTGGATCCCCAGATCCCATGTAAAAATACTGAGCAGCTATGGCAGTGGACTGCCAATGCTGGCCTTGAAAGGCAGAGACTGGGAAACCCCAAAGCAAAGCAATAAATATCACCCCGGGCCTCCAGAAGTAAACGCATAAACACACAGACACAGACACAGGCACAGAGACACACAGATACACAGACACACATGCGTACACACACACAGACACACATGCATGTATGCATGTATATATATATTCATATATACACACAAAAAATTTGGCCTCCACGGGCCAGGGCTTCTTAACATGGGGTCCTTATATGTAATGAATTCACACTGACTGAAAAATAGTCTACTTGCTTTTACCACACTCCACTTGAAGCTAAGCAATTCCTTTGATGATGAAGTAAGCAAAAAACACAGAATGGGCAACAGGAGAGAGGGGGAGGGAGGCAGGGAGAGAGAGAGCCTTGCATGAGGTTTTAGAATAGGAACGAGGACTCTATCAGGAACTGGCCAGAGGACATTCATATGATATGCTGACAAGGAATCTGGCTGCACTGTGCCCGTGGCCTGATTATCTCAGTGAAACTGAATATAGTAGTGATGGGCTAATCTGCTTGGCAGAGGGAATTTCAAGACAAAATAGTCTTCCGATTGTGTCTTGACTACTGTTTACTATTATCATCCAGGTTTATAGTGAAAGCAGTAATCGAAGAAGAAATATATTGAAATGTAGCATTTGTTAAGGAAATAGCTCAGGTCAATTTAAAGTTGCATTAAGGTGTTTGTGAAAACAGGCTGAAGAGGGCGAGGCAGAATTGTGAAAGCCTGAAGGTGGGGACACGCACTGTCTGACTGATACTGACACTCCAGTCAAGACAGGGCTGCTGCATCCGGGAACTCACTGCAACCAGATCTACTCCCCCACATCTGTACAATGACTGTGTAGTATGGCCTTTGCCTTCACATACATGGCCGTATGTTCCCTCAGAGACAGAGAGGGGCTAGGAAAGACTAGAATGCCAGCATGTCTGTGCACACCTGTCCATACACCTGTCTGTCCAGGTGCCCCCCTCATGCCTTCATATGTGGGGTTAGGAGGGGCCCCAGAGAACATAAACTGCAGTAGATTATTTGAGGAGAAGTTCCATCTAGACAGTCGTGGGGAAGTCATCAGGACAAGCTGCAAGCAGAAACTAAACTGCCACAGACTATTGCCAGTTATCTCTTCTGCCATCTGGCCAGGTCTCCTGCACACTGAGACCCAAACTGGAGACTCAAGGGAATGAAAAGCTGCAAAGGCCACCAAGGCAAATGACAGGTCAGGTGGCCTTTTTTTTTTTCCTAATTTAAGACTTTTATTAATGGTGCTTACAGTTTGTTGACTTTTTTTGAAAAAAAAATCAAGTTGTAAACTTTTATTCAAATTAAAAGTGTTCTTAAAAATCTCAACTTGACCAGATACGAAACAATTTAAAAACCTTTAAAGGTGTATTGAGGAAAAAAAAACGGGCTTTTTTAAAAAAACGCATTTGTCATTACCAGAAAGAGACATCTTTAGGTACAAATAATAAAATGCCATGCTGCATAGACAATGTAGATAGTTTGGTGTATCTGGTCAACGGGCAAAAAGCAAGCACTAAGGTCTTCAGCTCCAATCTTTGGTTCACTTCCTGTTGCCGGAGTTTCATATTCACTTCTTGCTGGATGACTAAGCTGGACCCCGGTGGTAGAGATGTAAGCCGCATTCACTCGGCCCGCCCTGGGCGCAGACGAATCCTCACTGGTGGATCGGCTCGTTTGTCCCTTTGCATCTTGTGGTTTAGGGTTCTCTGGGCGTCGGCGCGGGTGGTTGAAGCTGCGGCGATGCCGACGTTGAGGTGGCTGCTGACCTGGGGTCTCATCGTGATTTGCCTTGTCTTCTTCACTGCCTAGGCTGTCTTTGGCGAGGAGGGCCCCTGCGGAATCGTGCTATGCCACGAAACACATTCTGCCCACTGGCCTCCCCTGCTCTCCTGCACCCGGTGGCCGCACCTCCATCGGGTCTGCTTGCATAGGGGGGCTGCAACGCTGTGGCCGCTGCCCACGGGTCTCCGCAGGTAGCAAGGTGGGCACCTTGGCCTGCGCAGGGCGGGCGTCCTTGGGCCTGGCCTTCAGGAGGCTCTCGGATCCCCCATTCTCTTCCCCACTCTCACTATTCTGGCAATTGCGTGGAGGACCCCTACGGCGTGGACAGTGTCGCTATGGTTACGGTCTGCGGCGTGTTTACTGCCCTGCACGGGAACTCCCGCAGGACCTGCAAGGTTTGCTGCGTCCGCATCCTCTTCTTCAACATCCTGCTCCACACGCTTGTCTCCCACACCGCGAAGGTGCTTCCTGGGGTGATTCATCGCATGGCAGGCTGGTGTCCACGTACCACATACCACATACCCTTGCTGCCATCCTCTTGATGAAACCATATCTGTTCCTTACATTGAACCATTTCACTGTTCCCAAAACCTTCATTGTGATGACCTTGTCCTCCCCACGGCCCTGCGCCGCTGTCCGTGGTGCCCCATTCGGTGTTGGCGGCGCCGAAGGTGGGAGCACTAGGAGTGGGAGCGACTGCAGGTCTCGGCCTCGCTGTTCCTGGCTGCGGTGATGGTGACTGGGGTCGGCTGCAGCAGCTGTGGCTCCTCTCAGGGTGTGATGGTAACTAGGCCTGCTGCGGCGGTGGGGTTGCTTGGGACTCTCTGCTCCCACAATCGATAGAACTAGAGATCACATGTCTTTTAAAAACTATAGGAGAGGTGGTGTTCCCACCATATTAGTTTCCAGAAAACTCTGTTCTGTGTCCTGCAATCATAAGGAATGAAATAAAAGAAGAAAGGGAAGGAGTGAAACAGGAAGAAAAGAAAAAGCTAAGGAAACTCCCTTCCTCTGCTAGGACCAGAGCTTTTGTCCAGGTCTCCTGGAGTTCTTCCTAACAACCGCATCACTGGACAGACACTCCTGGATGGGCAAAGGAAGGAAGAAGAGTCTGGCCTCTTACTGGTCCAGACATCAGAGGAAACAATGCAGACGGTTTTACAGCTATATTCTTTGGGAAGCGCCAAGCTCGTCCCAGACTGTAGAAGACGAAAGGAGACATAATGATTTAGTACAACTAGAACTTTTTGATATAAAGTACATTATTAGGGCAACTGGAGAATTTCCAATAACTTGGTCTTGATGGCTTGATTTTGTTATATAGGAAAAATCTACATTTGTAGGATAATAGTAGTGAGGTGTATCGAAGTGAATTTACTGAATTTACTCTCAATTCATGAGAGCCTGGGGTGTAGTAGAGTTGGCAGAGTGTTAGTCTAGCAAGCAGAATGTGGTAGCACACAGTTCTATAAGCTCAGCACTCAAAAGGTAGAGGCAGAAGGAGGGAAATTCAAGGTCATAAGGTTCAGAGGACCTTATAGAACAGAGGAAGAAGGTGGTAAGAACTAAGAGCCAACAGATGGGCAGTGGTACTGCCAGACAGTATCCTCTGTTCATAAAGAGTCGTACATTGCTGCCGTGATGTCTACTTCTACTATATCTTCACAGTAGTCAGTCTCGGCCACAGGAGGGAGATCTTAAGAAATAATACACTTCCCTGAGAGACTATTGAAGGTTAATGCCAGATGGGTCAAAGAGAGCTTCTTTACTCAGCATTTACCCACTGATAAGTTGTCTATGTCCCAGCAGGTGATCAGGCATTTGCCAGTGCAGACAGTCCCAGCTGAAACTCAAGAGGTCCCATATGCAAAGAGATGTTTAAAAGTAGGACAGACACTGGTTGGCTGGAGAAGAAAAGGGATGAAAATGGGTAATGGGGGGAAGGGCACATTGATTTACTGTATTTATATATGAAAGTGAAAAAGAATAAAACAAGAATTCAAGGTCATTCTCAGCTACATAAGTTAAAGGCAGGCCAGGATAAATGATATCCTGCCTCAAAAACAAAAAACAAAACAGGGCTGGAGAGGTGGCTCAAGGGTTAAGCCTCTGCCTTGCAGGCGGAAGGTCCTGAGTTCGGATCTTAGACCCCACATATAGACGCTGGGCGGAATCCAGGGTGGCCTGCGTTTCTGGTCCTGGTAGGGCGGAGCCTGTGAATCCCAGGGCAGAGTAAACAAGGAGGAGGTGGAGGTGGTCCATGGTGGTTCCCGAATTCGCTCGTGGTTCTACACACACACACATACTATATCTTCACGCACGCACGCACACACGTACAATTGAATAAACAAACAAAACAAAAAAAACCTACAAAACTTTGTATTGTACCTGAAAGTTTGAGATTTTTATAAAATTTGACCACAAACCTTTACAGGGATAATTTCAAAAACTTTCTACTTTAAAACAACAAACCAAATAAGCCTAAGTAAGCTCAGAGCTTGGCAAATGGCACTTGCCTTATAAATGGCATTGCTATTAAAAAAGAGAAGGGAAAGGTGGAAGGGCCACAATGGCAAGAGATGGGGCCCCTTAGCATTTTTGCCACAGAAGTTCTGGCCACAGTGGAAGACAGAAAGATATAACAGAGAAGGGTTAATGGAATTCCAGTAGGCCAGGAAAGGCACAGCGCACATTTTCTCCAGAGTGGCAAGGAAGCCATTTATATGAGATTAAGTAATTAGCCAATATACTTTGACCTACTGTTAGCCATAACAGGCATTTGATAAAGCCTACACTTTAGCTAGACAGACCACACCCCAAGTCTTTACTCACTGACCTACATCTCTAGTAAGTCCCAGCAATTCCTCTGTAATGCCAGACTATAAAAAACTGTGACCCCACTATTGACCTCACAAAGTCTAGCATCTGCTAAAGGCACCAAGATCCTTGGAAGCAAGGGATTGGTAGCCACAGTAGTGTTCCTATGCTTAAGGGGAACACGGGAAAGGGTTCAGGGAAATGCCACTGGGTCCTTGTACGTCATCGGAGAGGAGGGCCCAGAGGAGAGTCAGGGATGCACAATAAAGGAGTCTCTGGGAATTGGGGCGGGAGGCACTGGGGGATGGGGGAGAGGGATAATGGGAGGGGTGAGGGGAGGGGGAGCAGGAGGTTCGGGGGGGGTTGAGGAGGGAAGGAGGGAACCGGTCTACCTATTAAGTTTGTATGAGCAGAAATAATAATAATAAAAAAAAAACAACAAAAAAAAAACTGTGACCCCACTCAGAATCTCTCTCTTCTGCTCTCTAAGCTTTCAAGTCTTTCTGTCTGCCTTTCCTTTCTTCCTTCTCCCACCAGGCTGTCAAGATGGCTCGCTCTCTCTCTCTGCTCTTTCTGACTTTAAGACAGCTCCTCTGTTCTAAAGCTCTCCCACCTTAAAGCTTAAACTTTAAGGGTCACCAGGCCCTCAACTCTAAATAAACTCTTCTTTCTTAAGTCTCTGCCTTGGGTCAGTTTCTCTTTATTCACGGACTCCACATGGTGCCGCACATGTTTGGACTGGCTCTCCTTTCTTTCCTCCACCAACCTAACACATACACGATTCATGCTTTCACTTAATTTTATTTTCTGAGCTTTAGCATCTACCGAAGTGCCTAAAGGCAGCTTGTCTGCTGTATTTTTGCAGCAAATGTCAAGCAGACTGCAACTAATCTTCAAAGAAACCCTTCGCTTTCAAAAGAACAATGACATATGGCTTGAGTCAGCCTGTGGGATGTTTGAGTGCTGACTCCAATTATCTCAGGCTCTGATTTTCTGCAACCCCAGTCTTCCCTCTCCACATAGCTGCTGCAGCCTTTGTGATACCATGATTTCTTCACTAGCGACTGACTTCTCCCTCCCTATGTTCCCTAGGTGGAAGAACAGTGGCTCTTCTAAAACGTAATCAGATGAGTTCACTCAGCAGTGTACTCGCTCCACATTCGAAACCTACTCATTCTGTCTGTGGCTATATCTCAGTTTGTGGGGCTTTCTGAGGTGGGGTAGAAAGACATGGGGCGGGAAAGGAGCCCCTCACTCTGAAATAAGAATTTCAGAAAAATTAAAATTTTCTGACACAGCAATATTATTCCTTTATGTTAAAGTATCAATGGTCCAGGTTGAAGGTCGACATGCAAATGATCTTGGGTAGGCCTCACTCCTTTTCTCACGTGTTTTCCTGAATCTTTTAAAAAATTATTCTTTGCTTTATACATTATAGTGAATTTATGACAGTTTTCATGCCTTGATCCCCAGTCCCATTTTCTCTCCCCTTTCCACTACACCCCTCTTCTTCCCTGTCAGTCTTCCTTCTATTATCTGTCAAAAAAATTTTTTTTGCATGAGTGTCCACTGGGTTTCATTTGATGCCTTTGATGGATGTGCCTGAGCACTTGCTAAAGACAAATCATATCAGTGGGTAGACCTTGAGGAAGGCATCTTAAGCAAGGCAAGACATCGACTTTGTTTACAGTGAAGTCATCTCTTCCTGCATCCCTATGATCTGAATTTTCACCTCACTCACTGTAATCCTCTTGGCTCCCCTGTAGTCAGACCTCCCTGCGATGTGATTCCATTAGGTTCCTTAGCTGTTCTTCAATCACTTCCAAACGCCATCATAATTCTAGACATAACTATTGTGAAGACAAGGAAATGGGGCTCTCCTAGTGAATTCTATAGCTGGTGTTCCTGGGCATGTCTTTTCTCAGTAGCTCTCTTTCTTAATTCTCTGACTTAAGCCCATAGAAAAAGCCAACTTATTGACCCAAGAAAAACTTTTTTAAAAAAGTAAAAATAAGGTTTGTGAGATGTCTCGTGGGGAAAACCAGTTGCCGTGTAAGTCTGATGACCTGAGTTTGATTCCCAGAACCCAAGTAAAGTTGGAAGGAAAGAACCTCAAAATTTTCCTCTGACCTCCACACACACACACTCATTGTGACGTAAGTGTTCCCCCATATCTGTCTACACACAATATTAAACACAACAAAAAGTAAAAAGTAAAAACATATCTTTCTGAATTTTAGATGCTAATATGAATTAATTACGTATGGCAATTTGCACGGAGCATTAATGATTACATTCTGGGAGATGCCACTAGCATGGGAGACTTTTCCAGGGAGCATTTCATGCCTGCCTCAGTGGTCAGTAAAGGCACAGCAGGGACACAGAACTCTTTTTTTGTCCAGAGTTCTTTTACCAGCAGCTATTCATCAAGAGGATCTGTGGTAAACAGCGCCAACAGGATCTAACACTTAATTTACACACACAGAATAGCACGAAGACCTAAGGAAAGGAGGACATGGCTTACAAGCCCGTGCATGCTGCCAGTTGGAAAGCTGACCCCTATCATGGCACCGTGCATCATGCTCCCGGGCCTGACTGCCTTGGTTATCTGCTGAAGGCTCCCTGGGCCCTGTGTGACTCTGGAAAAGAGTGGTGGGCATGAAAACAATGAAGTGAGTGGGATAGAGACAGACACTGGTCATCAATAGTGACTTATATGGGAATGCTTTGGAAACATCACTTGTCTTTGTAAAAGGAGTCACATTCATGGACTAGACAGGCTACCCCTATGTTGAAGTGTATTAGTTATTTTGCCCACAGGTTGGGTGTATATCTCTCTATGGGGCTGTACCTTCCAGCATTGGACCACACATTCTTTTCCTTCACAGCTTTTTTGCTCCTTTTATTCATTTGGCTCTGCCCAAGAGGAATGAACAGGTTGGATGAACAAACTTGGTGCTGAGTCCTGCCCAGCCCCACAGCCCTGGGGAGGGTCTGACCTCTCTGTCTATGTCTGCCGCCTAGCCTGTAGAAACCTGTTCCTTCCTGGCCTTGGATGTATCACGTGGCTCCTTTTCAGAGTCTACATTCTTCTGTCTGTATGTTAGCTTTCTCATTGTTGTGATAAATCAGAGATGGAGAGATTCAAACCACTGAATGTAGATGCCAGACTAGCATGTCTGGCCAAGTGTATGAAAGGATGCCAACTCTCTCAACCAGCTCTCTGTGTTTTATTCCTGGGCCTAATCCCACCCATTTGAGCCTTCCCCATCAGCCAGACAATCTGCGGGTTTGCTCTGGGCTTAACCCAACCACTAATTCTCCACACATGTTCCCAGAACTCAAACCCTCAACTGTCAAGCTGACACCTGTGCCTAATATGACAGGCACAGAGTTCTAGTTTTGAGAGACAGTTCTGGACGTTAGTCAAGAACAATGGGAGTACATGGAACAGTAGTGAACTACATACTAAATAAAAATGGCTATTAATAACTTCTATGTCATGTGCATTTAATGGAGCTTCTAAAAATTGCATTTTCTTACTCTCTTGAACCTCACTCTTACATGGTTTATATTTGTTTATTTTCTACCTTTTCTGCCCCTCTTGTTACCCTTCTGTATTCTGGGGACCTAGCATGGTACTCAGCACATGGTAATTATTCAGTACACTTACTTTTCTTTTATTCCATGAATTTTAATTTCAATGATATAACTATGTCTTAATATGCAAAGACCTACTTATTCTAGGTTTCATAAATCCAGAGCCTCGTGCACTCCAAATGGATAAATATGTGAGTAAGATTAATATGATTCTGAAGCAACCGAAGTGTAAATAGCTGGATTCCTTTCTATTCCCAATAATACATCCTAAAATCTGACAAGGTTTAAGGAAAATTAAAAGCAACAAGAGCAACTTTTTAAAAAAAAATTAATGTTGCATACATGAATATAGTGAATTTATATTTTCAACTCTTAGTACCAAATACCATTCCCCCTCCTTTTCCCCTTATAACCCTTCATCTTCCCTGCCAGACTCCTTCTCATTTTCAAACCTTTTTGTTTGTGTAGTACATTGTGTTTCATCTAGTCTGTCTTTGATGACATATGCCTGAACTGGTTCATGCTCCAGCAAGCATCCTAGATCAGTGGATATACCATCGAGGAAAGCATCCTCCTTTGCTTCCCCTTCAGCTTTAGTCCTCATCAGTCTCTCTTAGTTTTAGGTGTGGAGCTTCTTGAGAACTTTCTTGATGTTGTGGTAATATGTTGATAAGATAGTTCCCAAGCAATTCTAGTATAACTTTAATTGTCTCTGGGTGCTAAGTGGAGCAATTCAGGATATTTGTTTGTTTGCCCTGTTTTCCTGTCCGTGTACTCTTCTGCATAGGGACTGCCCATTCTTATTTCTTTTAAAAAAAGGAATGTTTTTTGATATATTAATAACATAGGAGGTTTCTATCTGGTTCCATTCTACAATGTTAGGGTTTTTCTTTGGGCCCCTCAGTCCCTTCTACATCCCATCCAGAACAACAACTTTGTAACAGCAAAGTAAGGAATTTCTTACAGTGTAAGGGGTGGTGGCTACAAAACATACACTTCTATTTCTGGGTTGTGGTCAATGGCAGCCTCTGCAACTACTGAGCACCTGCAATGTGGTTCATCTGGACAGAGATGTAGGCACAAAGTTACAGCAGATCTTGAGGATTTGGTGTCATAGTTTGAATGTGACTTATTTCCTCATAGGCTCATGTGTTTGAATCTTTAGTTGCCGTTAATATTTGGAAGATTGTAGTACCTTTGAAACACAGAACTTTGCTAGAAGAATGAACATCATGGGAAGGTCTTGGGGTTTGGTGGACCAACTTTATTCCCTTGGTTCACATTTCTTTTTTTTGTCTTCACGATTTCTATGGTGATCTGAATCAGCCTCCTGCTTCTGCCTCTAAGATATGTCTTCTGATATGAGAAGGACCGACTAATGGACTATATCCCCTCTGGAATCATAAGCCAAATCAAACTCTTTTTCCTTTAAACTGTATACAAGTATTGCTTCACAGCAGCAAAAGAGAAGTAACTACAACAATTGGTAAGAAGAAATTATATCTCAATCAAAGAGCTACAGAATTAGGTGGTTTTAATTAGGTGGTTTTAGGTTGATTTCTTGATATAAAAATTAAATATATTAAGTTAAAGAAAATATATTATAAAATCTAATAGTTTCTAAATACGGATGGTTGAAAATTTTAAAAGATAAATAGTAGTCTCAACATTCTTTTGTGTGTGTGCAGATGCATATGTGTGTGTGTGTGTGTGTGTGTGTGTGTGTGTGTGTGTGTGTAAGCCAGAGTTTGACACTGGTGAATTCCTCAACCAGTTCTCACTTTATTTTCTGAGACAGGGGCTCTCACTGAACCTGGAGCTTGCGAAGTCAGGTAGACCAGAAAGCCAGAAACTCCCAAGGATCCTCTGTCTCTGCTTCCCTAGTAGTGGAAATAGCACTTTGAAGTGCTTTGAAGTTATCTTTGAAATTGTATTAATCCATTTTGTGTTATTCTAATACAATACCTAAGGCTTAGCACATTATAAGGAAGTTTAGCTCACAGTTCTGAGCTTCAAGGGTCTTCTTGGCAGTATTATTGTGAGGTGGTACTTGTCAAGAACAGGACGAGGACTCGAATCTATGTGGTTGTAAGCTTCTTTATCTCTTCTGATCTCTCCCGTCTTTTTTTTTTTTTTTTTTTAGTGAACAAATGAGTTTATCATGGTTGCAGACAGAAGTATGGATGAGGGTCTGTCTCCAGAAGCAGGGGAAGTTCCAGGGCAGCTGCACCTCTGGAAAGTTCAGATAGCAGGGGCGGCACCTGAGGAAGGCTGTGTCCTTGAAGCCCTTTGCGCAATGTGGAGGGCGGGAGAAACCTGTAAATTTCTGAAGTTTCCTCAACCTTCTTTCATTCACTTCCTGAGTCTTGAAGTTTCCTGCAGAAGGGAATCCTTCACTTATAGAAAGAGCTACAGAATTAGGTGGTTTTAACATTTGGTGGGTTTATTGGGGGGGGTGATTTTGTTTTTCATGATTGTCGATGTCTAAATTAAAGGGAAGACAGAGAGAGGGTAAGAAGAGAGTTGAAAAAGTTAGGAAACCCATGCCAGGGCTGCCAAAGCCAATACTAGAACTGAGGCCATACCCAGATGGGAAGCCAGTTCTCCAACACTGAGGGGACACAAACTGGCCAGAGCACCCACCATGACAGGAATCAAAACAGCATCTGGTTCGTCAGAGAAACTAGAGACTAGGGCAGCTATGTGGTCCCTTTCCAGTGTCCCTGGGGGTGGCAAGGGAATCCACCCTGACCACCCAGGAAGAGACAGGTGCCTCCAGAGAGCAGAGCGTCAGGACCCAAGTTATGCTGCACAAGGTCTTTCTAAGGAGCTGCAACACACAAGTGATCCAGACCTCACAAGGAGCCATTGTGAGGGCACCAGCAATAGCATGCATAAAAGGGAGTGGGCTGGGCTGAAGTCTTGTCCCAACAGATCAGACAGCTGTTTGGGCACTCTGTGGGACTCCTAGATCTGATAACTACTTTGTTTATAGTGTTTGTGGTTTGTGGTTGTGGAAGGTATCATTTCCACCCAGGAACATGGACAGCTGTGTTCTGAGGGACAGCCTTAACAGGCAGTATACTGTACTCCATACTATTGGCCATGGTGCCTTTGGCACTGTAAAGTTAGCCATCCACCGAGTCACCGGGATCGTGGTTGCCATCAAAATCTTGAGAAACAGAGAAGAGGATCACAAACGCATTTTTTTGGAAATTCATATGATGAAGGAAATGGACTACCCTCACGTAGTTCACTTATTACAAGTGATTAGAACACCCGAAAATTTTTATCTCATAATGGACTATGTTGGAGGCGGGACACTCATGCACCTGATACAGCAGACTGGTGGGCTTCAGGAAGCGACAGCCCAGAGACTTTTTGGACAAATCTTAGTGGCTGTCAACTACTGCCACCAGAAAAATATTGTTCATCGAGATTTGAAGCCTCACAACATTCTTGTAGATCCTCAAGGATACGTGAAGATAATTGACTTTGGCCTGGCAAAAAGATATGTGCCAGGGAAAAAACTCTACAGGTGTTGCGGCACATTGCATTTCAATGCCCCTGAAATGTACCTAGGGGAAGGCTATGAAGCTGAGAAGGGAGAGGTCTGGGCCCTAGGGGCACTACTATACACAATGATAGTAGGGGAAATACCTTTCAAAGCTCCAACACGTACCCAGACGATAAAGAAGATTCTAAGTGGATCCTATAAACTACCTAACCATCTCTCTGGGGCACTGGAAAACCTGATCCACCAACTATTTAGAGTGGATCCAGAACAGAGACCCACAATAAAAGAACTTACCAACCATCCCTGGATCCAACAATGTAACCACTGCATGGATTTCAGAAGTGAAATGGACCCAGATCCTAAAGTCTTAACCATAATGTTTTATATGGGCTATGATGTTTTTAATACTATTCAGTCAATACAAGACAAGAACTATGACACAAAGATGGGGACATACATGATTCTAGAACAACAGGTTCGTGAAAATACTGATCATGAAGAGGTACACCCTGGTTATACCCCATTTCCTTCAGAAGCTGGTTCATCAACCTTGGATCTTTCCCAGAAGAGCAGCAGTGACCCGGGTCTCCCCACCACTGCCACAGGACTCTCCAACAACAGCACAGCTAATGGGCAGAAGATAGGGAGAAGTATGTCTTTGCCTTCTCTCCCTGTGTGCTGTCCCCAAGACAGGCCTGCCTGTAGCAGCCACACCCCGCAATGCGAAACACCAGCTATCTCTCCCAGACCCAGCAGTAAATCAAAGGATTCACACCTCTTAAAGTCACACCCAGAAGTGGAACCAGCCCCACCTCCTCAAAGGAATAAGTGGAGAAAAAGGCTGAGGAGACTCGAACAAAGTCTTCTAAAATACTGCTGCTGCTGCCTACCGATTGGGAACACAGGGCCACGATCTAACAACAAAGTGGTGCCCATGAAGCAGGCAGAAAGCAGAACTCCGTAGCAAAGCAAGTTAAGTGGGGAGGTCAGACTGTGTTTTGCATTCTGTGTGCTCTGTGCTCTTCTCAATGTCCTTCAATGGACAGACTACACTGCTACACATGCATGGAATAGGGTGTGATGTTCAGATGCACCTATACTCCTGGGCACACCACCTCAGGAAGAAGTCTTGCTGGCACTTCCTCATGCAGAACTTATCCAGGCTTAGTAGAAATAAGACAGTGGAAGGAGAGGGAAAAGAGACTGGGGGTGAGGGGAATGGAAGTGTTGGTCACAGAGGAGCCAAGGTTCAGACAGAAGGACTCAGCTTAGAGATGTATTACCAAACAGTTCCAGGATGCAGCAGAGCACACTGACTGCTGAAGATCCTGACAGCCTTGTGCAGGGCCCAGCAGCACAGCCAGGCCTCTGAGAGCCTTGCATGCCTGCTCCAGAGGTCCAAGCAGCGCAGGAGAGAGGTACCTATCAGTGCCATAGGACTCTCCCCAAGGGGAATCCAGTCCCCAGCACATGGGCACCTCACTGGCCTTCAGAACATCATGGCACAAGAGTGAATGAATGGTCGCAGCAGCCTAGATACCAACCAGGAGCCCCCAGCCCGACCAGGAGTATGGTCAGATGGTGTTTCCTGGATCTCTCCCGTCTTAAAGTCATAACTATTCAATATCGGGGCTTCTCCCTGATTTTTTTTTTTTTTTTGTCTAATTCTAATCATCTTCTAATGGCCTCATTGGATAGTTTTTTCTGTTAATCCCTCACAATGTGTAATAAATTTCAACATAGAATTCCCCTGCAGGAGACTCTATATCAACCACCTAGAACTAGGCCAGCCTAATCTCTCCCCATCCTGAAGCTCAGGAAATTTGCCGAAGAGGGGGCGCTAAGAATGTAAGAGCACAAGGATGGGAGAAGCAATGATATGCAAGATACTCCATACAAAGTTAGGGCTGAAGCAATCATAATTGGACTTTACATGCCCTGCACAATGTCCAACACACTATTGTCCCCACAAAGTCTAGCATTTGCTAAAAGCACCAAGATCCTTGGAGGCAAGGTATTGACAGTCAAAATAGTGTTCCTATGCTTAAGGGGAACACAGGAAAGGGTTCAGGGAAATGCCGCTGGATTCTTGTATGTCATCGGAGAAGAGGACCCAGAGGACAGTCAGGCATGCACATTAAAGGATTCTCCGGGGATTGGGGGAGGGGAGGCACTTGGAGGTGGGGAGGGAGGGGTGAGGGGAGGGCGAGCAGAGGGGTGGGGGGAGGAGGAGGGAGGGAGGGAACTGGTGTATCTATTAAGTTTGTATGAGCGGAGATAATAAAAAAAAATTAAGTAATAAATAGGTGTGTTACTATGACTTAAAAAAAAAAAAAGAATTCCCCTGCAGGATAAACTCACTTCATGCAAACCATAGCAAGTATGCTTTCCTGCAGAGAAGCTGGCAGTGTCTACATCTAGCTAGTCAATACTCAGCTGTCCTCTGCTAGTGTCCCTGGAGCACATCTGTATGGGGGGACAGGGACGGGATGGGACATGACTAGCTTTCTGAAAAGCTGTCTCTACCTTTCAGGCTCAACTAAATATTACAGAATATCTACAACCCATAGCCCAGCGACAGCTGCTCAATGATCAGAAGCAAAAGCTGAGAGAAACGTGGATAGACAGACAGGTAGCACAGGGCCTGGGAGATGAGTGTCTTCAGAGAGGCGGCAGCTGGGGAAACAATACGTGTCTAAGGGTATCTGGGTTCATTTTCTCCAAGAAATAAGGAATTATAAAGTGGGAATAGAGTTGCAAATTAGAGATTGGCAAGTGGTCCCGTGGCAAAGTTAGAGGCCAGAGAGAGAGAGAGAGAGAGAGAGAGAGAGAGAGAGAGAATGTGATTCTTGAAACCCAAAGCTTGAAGAACATGTAGCTTACATGGAGGACTTGTGCCTTCGACTTTCCTCGCCATGTCTAAGAGAAAAAAGAGGACTGAGGACAGCCTTTGGGAGGTCAGGGGGCTCTTTCCATAGCTCTGGCATGCCTCCAGGTGTATCAAAATCCCTGTGGGAGGTGGGATCCTGCACAGGTGATTGACCAGCCAACTAACTTAAGGATGGACACTGTGATGTCAGTGTTTCCAGGGAAACGAGAAATGGGGTCTAGGCAAACTCCTAACAGAAACTGGGGCAGGGCACTGTGAGGAGAGGAGAGGAGAGGTTAGCTCAGACTCTGAAAGGCTTGTGTGCCAGGTTGAGAAGCCAGGTTCCCACTGATAACTGACCAGTTTCAGGAATTCCTGACAAAGTGAACTGTTGTTAGAGTAACCAAGACTCCCTAGGGTGACTGTGTAACAGGCACCTGGAAGCTGCTTTTGCTAAAAAAGCACTGATGCCTCACTGGGCCCCAAAGGTAGCTAAGTCTGTATGTTGGGTTGGGACTCCTACTTGACCCTTCAAAAGCATGACAGACATGCAGTACCTTTCCCCTAAGCTAGCTAAGCTTCCTCCAGGCTGAAAGCAGAGAGTCTAAACCTACAGAGAGCTGGATTCTAGGAACAAAACCACACCTTGACTGACACTGGGTATTTATGCATCATACCTTTTGTCCTCTGTCCCAACTTTCTCCCTGTTTAAACCTAAAGCTCCTATCAGTACCCCTAAAATGAACTTAGGGTCACTAGTGTTAGCTACAGCTGCTATTTTGTACAGCCTCCACCTTAGCTAAGCAGACCCCACCCCCAGTCTTCACTCACTGCCCTGCTTCCCTAGTAATTCCCACACTAACCCTTAGCAGGCCTGAGATTATAAAAGATTGTGATTCCACCCAGGGTCGCTCTCTTTTCATGTTCTCCATACTTTCCAGTCTCTCTGTCTACCCCTTCTCTTTTCCTCCACCTACCATGGTGGCTCTCTCCCTGTCCTTTCTGACTTTAAGCTATCTCTTGTATTTTAATGCTCTCCTACCTTAAGGCTAAACTATTGAGAGAGAATAATTTCTGCTAAGTAGTTTAAAGTAAGATTTTTGGTTAGAATAGTTCTTTAAGCGGTTTTAGACAGTGTAGTAAGACTGTTGGGAAAATTTTTTGCTATTTTTTAAAAACTTTATTTATTCTTTGTATGTGTGTGTGTGTGTGTGTGTGTGTGTGTGTGTGTGTGTGTGTGTGTGTGTCTGTACTGTATTACAGGGCACTGTGTGTCCCAGTGGAAGACCCAGGGTGACTTCTGGAATTGATGCAGAAAAATGGGACCAGTCTTTTGGCTGGCCTATCTGGGTCACCAAATTATGCAAGACAATGGGGAGAGTTCCTTCATGGGTCCCTTCGTATGTCACATCTGGGTTGCTAAATGATGCAGAGACAGGAAACGACCATCCCAATGTTATAGGGCTCTTGTGTTCTGGAGTAGAAGATTGAAACAGAACAGGATTATCTCTGGGAGGACTGGAGTCAGTTCCTCAGCAGGGGTGTTCCTTCAGGGACTCATGGACTTTGAATTCACAAGGGGCAAGAGAGCTGTCTAATGGCTGGCAGGGTCAGGGGCATTTACAGAGCCAGGATTGCCCGGGAAAAGTGGTTTTCTTGATTGTTAGCTCCAGTTTCTACACACCTGATGGGAATTTTTAGTCCCCTACATTATCATTGGTCTGTTCATATTGGGCCCAGTAGTAGATCTTGTGGCCAACTCTTGGTCTAGCTGTTTGTTTTGAGGAATCTAAGTTTATCTGCAATGGAGAACTCATGTCCTTATCCTTCATGAACAGAGGGTTGGGGAAGAGGGTGATCTTATCTCTGTGGAGGATTAAAATCACTTTCTCCGAATTAGTAAAGCCACCTTCAGGATCTTCAAAGACCTTCCCAGCATAGCCTTTCTACTCTGTCCAAACTGCCTAACAAAATTTGTCTTTCAAAATGAACTTCATTTCATTAGTTTCTGATCTCTGGCTTCCTAGGCTACTCACTCTCCAGCAGCAATATCACATTATGCATACATCCTGATGCTGGAGGAGGGGCAGACCCAGAGGGGTGGCAGTAACATGCTCCCTCTCATACCCTCCTATCGAGGGGGCTGGCACAGATTCCAGTTCCCAGTACAGTTTGTTTTCGGTCTCTGAAGGTCAACCCCCACAGCTGGGATTACCCTGCAGGAACACCCCTACAGTGAGAGAGGAACCGACTCCAGTCCTCCACAGAGATAAGGCTGTTAACTTCTCCCAACTCTTTGCTTATGAAAGGATATAGAGATTAGTTCTCCTTTACAGATAGGCTCCACCTTGACTGGACACAAGATCAACTGGGTTGAAAAAAAAGCAATTCTTCCCCTCTGCCTAACCAATGAGGAAAAGCCATTTTCCCCCAGGGTTTACCTAAATGCATAAATATACCCGACTTTGGTAGCCATCTTTGGTGAGTGCCCTTCCGGGCACTGCAGGCTGGAGTCAAGAGTTCCTTTCTTTCCCCTAATAAATGCTACCCTAATCTTCCATGTGTTTTCTGGTTTCAAACGTTAAGAACCCAGACAGACTCCTAGAGCTTTACCCCGAAACACTCCAGCACAGTCTTCCTTCCTTTTCCCTGTTCATTGGCATTTCTTCTGGCTCCTTGCTGGCAAGTACTTCCTGACCACTGCTAGTAGGGAAGGTCCCCAGTCCTTCATCAGTATATTATTAGATTTCTCTTTCCAGTTTTGCTCCCCCACCTCTATAAACCAGCAGGTAATAATACCAGCTTTAGAATTCAAAGGCACTTAACATCCTAACTTCATAAAAAAGTGGATAAATAATCTTGAGCTTGCTTCGTCCTGATAACAATCCACTCTGGTTTACAGGTTTTAGGATTTGCAACCTTTAAAGAACAAAACTCATGAATCACAAAGAGAGATATGTGGATAGCAAAGTATTTAATCCAAATTAACACTTCAAAAGGATGGCTTGCTCAGCTGGGTCAGGTGCCTTTGAAGCCAAGTCTCAGTCTGCACTTGTTTACATCTGAAAGCCAAAGCTGGATGAGTCACAGAGTGGCATATGCTTTGTCATCCTTCCTCCTAACAGCAAGCAGATGCAATGCACAAAGGACACAGTCCACTGTAGAGGAATAAAATGAACGCTGGAAGATCTTAAAGCTGCATGTAAATACTAAAAAGTCCCAAATTAGGAACCAAGGTAAATAAATAAGACCAATGTTCTCAATTGTAAATTACCTTATTTTTTCCCTTGGTAAATTCTATATTGTTCTTAAGAAATTAAAACATTCTAAAACTGATGGGGCAAGAGATATAGCTCAGCTTGAAGGCCCCTGCTCACAGACCTGGAGATCAGAGAGTTTGATCTCCAGAAGCTCACAGGGAAGGAGAGAACTGGCTTCTGAAAACTGTCCTTTTAATAGAATAATTTAATTTCCATTGCACGGCTGGCCCAGTTAGGAATGTCTAGTCCTGTAGGAACCACACCCAGCACCCACCCCTCCAGTCTTCACTGCCTCACTTCCCTAGCAACTCCTGAGCCACTCCTTAGTAAAGCCAGACTATAAAAGATTGTGGCTTGTCAGAATGGAACACATTATTGTTACTGTTAACTAGAAGAAAGAACTAAACAAGGGAATGAAATAGATCAATAGGGAAAATCAGCCTATGAACCTATAGGTAGGAAGATATACACCAAAGTGCTGCTATTACACCCATAAATTTGAAGAACACTTAGCACACAGCCTAGAAGTCTCTTCTACAACAGAGGTAGAGGACCTCAAATGCAGCCTAGGACAGTAGAAGAGCAGTGAAGTGGACAACAGCCATCCATAATGCTAGAGTACTAATGACCTGGCAAGGCTTACTCAGAATCAGGCCAACTTAAGTTCTCCCCATTCTAAGGCTTAAGAGATTGTAAGAACCTAAAGATGGGAAGGTCCACTATTAGACAAGACATTCCATTCAACGCAGGACTTCTGTATCCAAGAACTCATTGCAGTGAGACTTGTCCTTATCAGACCTACATAATGACTGAAATACCAACATGCCCTCATAGACTATCAGGAACTCAAGCTAGAAAAGAATATACAGTGGAAACTTTGGGGACTAAAGCTGGATGAGTGAAGGGAAATGCCCCTATCAGTGGGGTGGCCTGAAGTGGGGCAGCTTGGTATGCTACAGAGGCCTGAACCCCCCCAAGAGTAGACAAGCCAGAGGAGCCCTGGGGTCCATAAGAGCAGTTAAGAGGGCGAGTGGTAGTGGGAAATAGGAATTCCACTCTTGCATCCACCCATACTCAGGGCAGAGCTTCTGCTTGATCATTGCTATGCCTCTAACAGTTGGTGGTTGTAAGAGTTCATGCTTGTGGGATCAAGGCTTAAGATTGATCCTGGCCACACTTCCTGGGCTGGGTAAAGGTTCCAGAAATCACCTCCAGACAGGTTCCCTTGTGTGGGGTGACTCTCTAGGAGTCTGTATGCATCCAGGTTTTTGTGTTTGGAGTCAAAGATTGAAACCAGAATACGCACAGAGAATTAAGGTAGAGGAGAGAAAGAAGGGAACTCACGGAACCCAGACATGGAGTGCCAGGAGGGGCAGGCGCCCTGGAGAACTCATGGACTTCAGGCAATGGAGTCCATGAGAGTCAAAGAACTAGAAACGAGCTCAGGGGGCAGGCGCCAAAGATGGTTGTCAAGGTCCGGTATATTTAAGGCTTTAGGTAAGTGAGTTGGTTAGACAAGCCTGGGAAAATGGCTTTTCTTCATTGGTTATCTTTTCATAGGCAAAGAGTTGGGGGAATTAGACAGCCTTATCTCTGTAGAGGACTGGAGTCAGTTCTCCCTACCTGCAGGGGTGTTCCTGCAAAGTAATCCCAGCAATGGGGGATGACCTTCAACAACCTTCAGAGACTGTCCAATCACAGCTGCTCTAAAACTGCCTAATTCTCAGCTCCCCAGCAGACCTGTGTGTATAAAACCCGTCATTCCCTTCTTCCAGCTCTTTTTTCCTCTTTTCTTTTTCTCTTTCTTCTCTCTCTCTTCCTATGAATGGGCTGGACAGTTCTGGAAATTTCATTAAAAACTTGCATCTAGTCACTGATGTGGCATGTTTTTTTTTCTTCTCATTTTTTATTATTATTTCCGCTCATACAAACTTAATATGTACACTGGTTCTCTCCCTCCCTCTTCCTCCCCCCTACCCCCCTGCTCCCCCTCCCCTCACCCCTCCCTACTCATCCCCCAGTGCCTCTCCCCCCAATCCCTGGAGAATCCTTTAACGGGCATGCCAGACTCTCCTCTGGTCCCTCCTCTCTGATGACGTACGAGGACCCAGTGGCTTTTCCCTGAACCCTTTCCTGTGTTCCCCTTAAGCATAGAAACACTACTATGGCTGTCAATTCCTTGCCTCCAAGGATCTTAGTGCCTTTAGCAAATGCTAGACTTTATGGGGTCAATAGTGTGTGGACATTGTGCAGGGCATGCAAAGTCCAATTATGATTGCTTCGGCCCTAACTTGTATGGAGTATCTTGCATATCATTGCTCCTCCCATCCTTGTGCTCTTACAATCTTACCACCCCCTCTTCGGCAAATTTCCCTGAGCTTCAGGATGGGGAGAGATTAGGCTGTCCTAGTCCTAGGTGGTTGATATAGAGTCTCTGAAGTTCTGGATTATGGTTCGTTGATTTTCTTTTGCAGTTTTGCTGCTCCTGTAATGCCCTTCACTCCATCCTGATGAGTAATGTATTTCACCCCCTGGCCAGAGATAAAAAGCTGTTAACTAGAGTCTTGTTATAAGAGTATATTCAAAGGTAATGTAATAAAAGTAGGAAACCACAGTGAGGGAGGGGTCAATCACCCATTTGCAAAATGGTTACTTATTATCTGCCAGCCTATATGCCCTCCCCTTGTGGTGAGATCACACCCCCTCAGTTGTAAATGATCAGGAATGAAAGTCTGTGTACTTAACCAGATGTCTCATTACTTACTTGCAGTCCTTGATGGAGGCCTATTTTCTCTGCTGTAACATGGTCCCCTCTCTCCTTGTTTCTGGTGTGGCCCTCCTACCCCATCCCTCCTGTTCATAATCCTTGCAATTACTGTAGGTATTACAGAGATTTATCTTTGAGTGTCTCTAGGTGGGCTGGGTGGGTTTGGTACTAGGTGTGGCATGTTTTTGAGGTAAATACCTTACATTATATGTGGGATAGATTGATGAGAGGAAGGGAAGGGAATGGGAGGGAGGGGGGATGGAGGGAAGCAGAGATAAGTACTCAATATGCTTGTAAAACTAGAAAATAATAATAATAAATTGTGGTACCACCCATCATTCTTTTCTTCTTCCTGCTCTCCTGCTACATAGTCCTCTCCTAGCCATGTGCTTAAGGTCTGGGGCTGCTCAGAACTTCACCACACTGACACCAGAAACTTTATCAAATGGAGAGGCTTTATTGAAGCTGATCAGTGACCACACACCAGAGAGTCAACATCTCAAGTGTGTGGTCCCGAGAATTGGGTATGTGGAGTTTTTAAAGGCAAAGACCACATCTTAAGGTTTTCATAGAAACCAGAAAAAACAGTTATGTGTAGGTGGGGCTTTTCTAAGGTTGGGTATTTGATTAAACCATGATCTACTAAACCATGACCACAGGAATGTTTCAGGGAGACTTTACCCTAGTTGTTTTCCCCAGAATTTGCAGTAAGGTGGGGTAGATGCATGAAGCGGTCAGTTAGTATTTTTAAACTTTATTTTATGAGTGTGTGTGTGTGTGTGTGTGTGTGTGTGTGTGTGTGTGTCACAGAGGGTACTGTGTCCCTGTGTAGGACCAAGGGTGACCAGGAATCATCCTGGATTGCTTCTACTCCCTTTTTGCTTCCCTCTGAGATTTCCCAGAATCCACCCACTAGGGCCAGATATGTAGGCTGCCATTTCTGCCTGGCATTTTTCATGGAACTTGGGATCAGAACTCAGAACATTCTGTTTGTGAGGCAGAGTCTTAACCCCTGAGCCATCTCTCCAACCCAACTGCTATTTTTTAACAGTAATGGTGGCTCTCTCCCTGTTTTCTGTGACCTTAAGTTATCTCCTCTGCCTCCCATGGACCAAACATCAAGAGTTTCTTCTTCTTTGATAGATCCAGAACCAGATCTCAAAATCAGAGATCCCCCACCTAACAAATCTCTACCAGAGATCCCACCCTAAAATCAGAGATTCTACCCTAGAGCCAGAGATCCTAGGATATATCTGAGATAAGACAGATCTTCAACAGAGACCCCATCAAGAATGTTAATCTTATAACTGGTCAAACTCAAAATCCCTTCTCCCCAAACTCCAATTATGAAAGCTTGAGCCCCGACTCCAAGTGAGCAGCCATTTCCACCTACACGCCGCTCCCTGCTGCAACAAACTTCAGTTTACGTGGTGTTCTCTCTCCCACCCCTGCCCTTCTTTCTTTCTCTCTTTTTCTAACACCCATTCTCTTGTTTTCAATAAAATCCATGCTTTGATCTCTCAACATGTTCTGGTTTTAGTTTTTGTATCTGGAATACAAGTACCCCCGAGAAATTCATTTTACTCTGACCTCCTTATGTGTTCCATGGCATGCATGCATGCTCCTTTGCTCTCCCTTCTTCCTGTCTAGCCCCCCAAGTAAATTAAATTTAAAAAAACTAAAGACAACATACAACTGTAATATTCAAGTTAAGCAATTTTAGAGCACTATGCTAGGAAGGTCTCTGAAGGTCTTCCAAGGTCATCCCCAGGGGGGGGGGAATTACCCTGAAGGAACACATCTGGAGGAACTGACTCTAATAAATAAAGCCAACTTCCCCCCAATCCTCTGTTCATGAAAAGATATGGAGATTAGTTCTCCACTATAGGTAAACACTATCATGTCAGGCACAAAATCAACTGGGTTGGGCCCCAATATGAACAGACCAATGAGATGTAGAGGACCAAAAGCTCCAATCAGTTTGCAGAAACTGGAGCTAACCAATGAGGAAAAGTCACCTCCCCCCCATCTGCTCAAGCTTAAATAATCTGACAGTGGCAGTCATTTTTGGCTCCCTTGCCCCCCATGATGGGACTCCAAGTGTGGGGTCTGTGAGTTCCTATCTGACTTTTCTCTCACCCCTCATGGAGTCCATGAGTTCCCTAGGGTTCTCTTGTCTCTCACAGATTTGAGTCTATGAGTTCTATTCTTTTTCTCCTCTAAAAACTCTGCTTTAATCCCCTCACATGTTCTGACTCCTGGACACACAAGACCCTAGAAAACCTTGCAATAAGGCCTGCCTGAGCTTTTATCCCTGGAAGATAGAACCTGGGAAACCCCAGAGCAAAACAAGAAGGTAAAGTAATCTACCATATTCAACAGGAATTGCTGAGAGAAGGATACACTTTCTCATTTGCCTGTATGCCTGTGTGCCAAAATACTAAACCAGTTCTCTCAGTCTTATTTACCTGCTCAGTATTCCACCCACTGTGGGCTGGGTTTTTCCACATTAATCACATAATCCCCCACAAGTCTGCTCAAGGTTTGCCTTAACTAAATGATTCTTTGTAAGGCATCAAATGCATCCTTTTTACTAATAGCTGCTGGCCCATGCATCACCTTACTGACAGTTTGCTGGCCCATGCTGGCGATGCAGATTAAGGGATGAATCACAGTGAATATTACCCATCTCCCAGCAGGAGAACTATGACTATAGGCAGGTCCCAAGTGCACCCACTGCAAAGCAAGCATGGTCCCCATGTGGGTGGTAACAGCAGGTGCCTCAGTGTGGGAACGTAGAACGCAGAAGCCCAGACTGGCAGAGCCCTCCAGCCGCCCACCCCCAGCACCAGGGGAACTAGTACCAGAGTGGGTGAGATTGAAATGACTGAATCTCCAGAGTCGATGGTGATAGCAATTTCTAAAAGTTCAGGATAACTATAAATCAGGCAAAGAATTGCACTGTATTAAATGTAAACTGTATTAAATGAAAGAAGGGAAAAAAAGGAAGGAAGGGAAGGAGAGAAAGAGGGAAGAAGGGAGGGAAGGAGGGAGGGAGGAAGGGAGGGAGGGAGGCAGAGGTTGTGAAATGAAGCAGAAAGATCCATCATTCCCAGGACGACTGGTGGGTGAATCAGCTGCAGTGGCATCCCATGGGCAGGAGGACAATTGGAATGCAATGAGGCAGCAAAGAGACAATTCTCAGCCCCATCACTCTTCAGTCACAAGTGAATTTGAGGGAAGCAAAGCTTCTGGCCTTTTCTTCTAAAGCATAAGTAATTTCAGACAACATGGAAAACATGGAGAAACTGTCGGAAAGAATCCAAATTTACAAGTTGCATTTATTCTTTGCGGAGATCTAGGCACCAGGGAAGTAGAAGTCTGAGCTGTCGAAATGCCAGGGTACAGGCTACGAGGGCTCAGGATGTGTTTGTGCTAGAAATATTCCTGACATGGTTTATGTTTTTAAAATGAGTTTGTGGGCTGGAGAGATGGCTCAGGGGTTAGGACTCTGTCTTGCAAGCAGAAGTTCCTAAGTTTGGATCCTAGGTCCCACATATTTAAAAAAAAAAAAAAAAAAAAAAAAAAAGCCAGGCAGAAATGGAAGCACTTCCAGTCCTGGTGGGTGGAACCTGGGAAATCCCAGGAAGGAGGAGTAGAAGCCATCCAGGATGATTCCCAAAGTCACCCCTGATCCTCCACAGGGACACATGTGCTCATTTTATTTTATTTTTTACTTCATTTAGTGTGTGTGTGTGTGTGTGTGTGTGTGTGTGTGTGTGTGTGTGTGTGTGTGTGTCACTATGTTGCACAGACTGATTTCAAACCACAGACTCTTGCCTCAGGCTCCCAAGTATCTGGACTTTCAGATGTACCCCTTTACATCTAAGACTAAAATGTATTAATGTCTCATGTGTGTGTAGTAATAAACATGCTCCTGTGGGTCTGTGTACACGTGGAGGTGAATGCACATGCACGTGTGTAGACGGCAGAGACTGACATTGCTGTCTTCTTTGGTCATTCTCTGCCCTAGTTTTTTGCCCTAGTTTTTGAGTCTATCAGTGAACCTATGTTCAACGAGTGATTGATGTAGCCTGGCCAGTAAGCTCCAAGGGCCTATCTTTTCCTCTTCCAGCACTGGGGTTATAGGTGCTGCTGTGCCTGGCTTTTGTGTAAACATGAGGATCTAAACTCATGTGTCTATGCTTGTGCGGTAGGCATTTTACCAACTGATCTACCTTCTTGGTACCACTAACATGCTTCACTATGGTATGGAAGTTGGGAAAAAGTATTGTCTTATGGGCTAGAAGTCAAGAGAAATTATAAAATTTCCACCTTCACAAGGATCTTCTAGTAGTTATAAGTTTTGTAAAATGTGATGATAGATAAATTTTGTTTAAAAAATCTCTCAAAATGTATGACTGAGTTAGAAATAATGTAAGGACAGTCTTTAAGGATGAAAAACCAAAATGAAAGGAAGAATGCCAAGAACAAAGAGACTACAGAACTGGTATTTAGACCCAGTCATACAGTTTCGTGGACATATAAGGCTCAAGACACAAGATTTAAAGCCTTAGCAAGATGAGGTTCTTAAAAGCTGAGAGTCCTTACTGGAAAAGTGAGCTAGGAAAAAGTATGTCTTGCAAAGGGTCACAAAGAGAAACCTTGGCCTTGGTTCTGAATGGGTGGAGAGAAAAAAACCATCCATATTGAACAAATGTCCCATTGTCAGGCATGGGATACCTTCCTGTGAGTTGTTGGTCTATGAGGTCTTGGAAGTCCCAGAGCAACACAGGTTATTACCATTGTTCTTGGTTGCCTACCAGAACAAGATGGTAAGATCCTACTGCTGAAGAAACCACATACGGGTTGTAGAACATAGATCAAATTCGAACTGAGCTGGAAGCTAGCTTCCTCTCTGCTGGCTAGCTCTGACAGTGCTGCAAAGTGCTGTGCAGGCCGCTGGGGAAGAAAAGTCATCACTTTTACCCAGTGTTAGACACTGCATGCTACAATATCAACCTGCCAGGCAAAATGTGTCCACTGATACAATAGTGGAAAGATTATAGTGAGGGTAACCGATCACTTTCTGATCAAATTTGAGTCCTGTTCCACAAGAAGAAATTCATGTCTGGTGTTGTTAAACCTGGTCAAAATCCTATAGCTAGGGAGGTAATGGGCCCTGGACTTAGTATTGCTATTTTGCTAATTATCTTCTAGGTACTCATAGACCAGTGCTTTTCTCAACCTTGGTAAGAGAAATTTCTTTCTTCAATGGATAGCACTTAAAGCAGAAACTCAAAACTGGTCAATATGCTGAGGATAAGTGACTGTTGAGTTGCTCAGGCCAACTATAGTGCTTCCTCCAGAACCCAAGGCTCAGGGTATATCATAGAAGACAGAAAGAAAGATCCAGAGAATGAGGAGGTATTACAGTTTTCCTGAATGATGCTGGTATATTCACAATAAAATTGCTTAGGGGAACAAAGTTTTTTTTTTTCTTTCTTATGATTATCAGTTGTAGTTCTTAGTTCAGCTGACAGGAGAGCTCATACCATCATCAGGAGCCAAGGACACTGTCTACACCATATCTACAGAATTGCTGAGAGAGGGACAAATCTCACTCATTAGACAGTAAAACTTCCAAAATAATGCTAAGAAACACTGAAGTATGCCAAACTTTGCCGAATCAGTTCCCTTCATCACAGCCACCTATCCATGGAATACTTCCACCGTCTATGGACTCGGTCCTCCTCAACAGACAATCTCCTGTAGGCTTAACTATTAATTCTTAACAAATATGCTCCAAGCTTACCTTCAATTTGTGGCATTAACATCTACATATCTAACTAGCACATACCACCCCTTGTCAACTTAACACAAAAACACATTACTCTTAAACTGTAACTTTTCAACTCTTGTCACCATAGATGCTACACTCATAATATAAAATACATTCAGGGCTGGAAAGATGGCTCAGAGGTTAAGACTGTCTCACAAGCAGAAGATCCTGAATTTGGATTCCAGGTCCCATGTAAAAAAAAAAAAAAAAAAAAGCCAGAGAGAAATGGCTATAGCACACATTTCTGGTCCTAGTGGGTGGAACCTGGGAAATCCCAGAGTGAAGCACAGAGGTAGAAGCAATTCAGGATGATACCTGAAGTTACCCTTGGTCCTCCACAGGGACACACAGAACTCTCTGACACACACATGCACACATGCATTAAATAAATAAATAAATAATTTAGTTAAAAAATACATTCAGCTGAATTTTAAAAATTCTCAATGTTCAAGATTACAAGTTCTCTAATCCAATTTTAAAATGCTCAGTCATTAACAGTTCAGCACCAACATTTTAAAACATCAAAGTTTCTTTTTTTTTTAAGAGTCCAAAACCTTTTGACTGTAAGTCCTGTCAAACAAAATAAGTTAAATATTTCAGCACAGAATAAACATAAAATGGAATTATTAGGACAAGTCAAATTTAAGATTAAAGTCTGGAAAGGTAAATCTCACACCCTATAGTTCAATGTCCATATTCTGTTCTGTTCCTCATCATGTAGTTAGGTTGGATCAAAATCACTGAACGGTTCCATCATCCCAGCCTTATGACACACAGTTAGTTACAAAGCAGCTTTTCTATGGACCATGTGTAATCTGCAGCCATCCTCAGCACGTGTCTCATGGTTCTAGGCATCTCCAATATCCTGGTCTGTCTATTGCAACTATAAGCTTCACTTTCTTTGACAGGAACTTTAAGCCTGCCTCATAGTAAAAGCCTCAGTTGTTATCCATAAACTCTTAATCTTGCACCAAAACTAGTACCCCTTGAACAGTTCTGACAAGTTCTGTAGCAATGTTGAGGTGTAATCTCCAAAGGGAAAAATTTATTTGTCTAATCATCCCACCACAAAACACTAGGCTTTTCTCCATTGATATTAATTTTCTCCAATAGTCACAGATTTTCTACTGTTTTTTCCTCATCTGAAACTTTAAAGCTGCCAACACAGCTCTACTCAACCAAACAAACTAGGCTATCACCTATAAATTTAAATTCAACTTCACCAAAGTTCCCTTTACAAACTGGCCCAAACAATTCATGACTCTCTCAGCATTACCATTTTGCAAATGGCCCACCAATCTCTGTTCAGTGGTTTTTGTAGCAAACAGTCTCAAAACCTTCAAGCATTTCTAAATTTCTCCCACAAAATCTTTCAAAATTTGGGGACTAGAGAGATGGCTCAAGGGTTAAGACTCTGCCTTGCAAGAAGAAGATCCTGAATTTAGATCCCAGGTCCCATGTAAAAGACCCAAGTAGAAACGGCAGTGGCCAGCACTTCTGGTCCTGGTGGACAGAGCCTGGGAAATTCCAGACAAGGCAAAAAAGGAAATAGAAGCAATCTAGGATGATTCCTGTCACCCTGCTAGCCAGATACTGTGATCCCAGAAACATGAAGAGCAGGTAGAACCTAGAAAAACAAAATTTAAGATGGTAAGCCACAGAACCCAGGATGCATAAGATTTTAAAATCTAAGAGCTGTTGGAAAGAAGGTGGGCAGAGAGACAGGAGAAGGGGTAGGGAGTAAATATAAGAGTATTTGCCTAGCATGGACAGAGAACTAGGATTAATTCTTAGCACTGAAAAATCAAATACACA
This sequence comes from Typhlomys cinereus, assembly GCA_023101885.1. Classification (NCBI taxonomy): domain Eukaryota; kingdom Metazoa; phylum Chordata; class Mammalia; order Rodentia; family Platacanthomyidae; genus Typhlomys; species Typhlomys cinereus. Next base: position 543,744 of record JALPQD010000326.1, on the reverse strand, counting down.
GAAAATAAACAAACAAAACCAAAAGACTCTGTTGACTCCAAGTTGCCTTCAAGAGATGATTTAGAGTAGATGCAGGAGAAAAACAGCAGCAAGCAGCATGACTCATGCTGGAAAAAAATATTTTTTATAGCAGTTAAATATGTTACAGACAACAGCCAAGCTAATCTTGAAAGAAAAAAAAAAAACTTAAGCAGTGATTTGGAGTTACATATCATGTTATATTACTTCCTGGAAAGACCCACAAGACTGGATCTCTATACAAGTCACACCTCCATGTATAATTTCAACAACCAAAAAAGGCAGTTTCCACTGACCCCAAAAGCCTTTAAAAAGTAGATCAGTCAGTGGATAAAGCACATGTTGCAAACTGCTCAATCCTTGGAAGCTCGCAGGATGGAAGGAGAGAAATGGCTTCTAAAAGTTGTCCTCTGACCTATACCATGTATGCCATGGCATGCATATTCGCTTTCTCTCTCTCTCTCCTTCTCTCTCTCTCCCCCTCTTTCTCTCTCTCTCTCTCTCCCTTTCCCTCTCTCTTTCTCTAATAAACAAATAAATAAAATATGTTAAAGAGTGAATGGGACACAGGAGCAAAGTCTGTAATTCCAGCATGCAGGAGGCAGAGACAAGAGAATGGTGAGTTCGAGCCTGGGCTACTTGAAAGAAGAAAGCAAAGAGAAAGAAAGAAAGAGAAAGAAAGAGAGAGAGAAAGAAAGAGAGAGAAAGAAGCAAGAAAGAAAGAAGAAAGAAAGACAAGAGAAAGAAGAGAGAAAGAAGAAAGAAAGAAAGAAAGAAGAAAGAAAGAAAGAAAGAAAGAAAGAAAGAAAGAAAGAAAGAAAGAAAGAAAGGAGGACGGGAGGGAGGGAGGGAGGGAGGGAGGAAGGAAGGAAGGAAGGAAGGAAGGAAGAAAAAAGAAAGAAAGAAAGAAAGAAGAAAGAAAGAAAGAAAGAAGAAAGAAAGAAGAAAGAAGAAAGAGAAAGAAAGAAAGAGAGAGAGGAAGGAGAGAGGAAGGAGGGAGGAAGAGGGAGGAAGTGGAAGAAACAGAGGAAGGAAGAAAGGAAAGGAAAGAGAATATGAGTAGTAGGAGATACCAGGGGAGCACGATGAATGTAACTATTCACAGGAATACTCAGTAGGAGAAAATATAAGACAATACAAAAAAGGAAATTGCTCTGTGAAGAAAGACAAACGGCTTAAGGGAACAAGGGTTTTATTTTTCTTTCTTACAATTTTCCGGTTACAGTTCGTAGTCCATTTTGACAGGAAAGCATGCACTCACACCAGTTGCCGAGGGAACTGGCCACACCATCTCTACATAATGGCTGAGAGAGAGACAATCCTTACTTGCCAGACCAGCATGTCTGGCCAAGTATACATAATGATGATGACTGTGTATACTGTGTATACAACCAGCTCTCTGTGTTTTATTCCAGGATCTAATTCTGCCCACCTGGGCCTTCCCCATCAGCCAGACAATCTCCTGTAGGTTTGCTCTGGGCTACCCAATCACTAATTCTCCACAAATGTGCCCAGAGTTCTAACTCTCAGCTGTTAAGTTGACACCTGTGCCTAACTATGACATTTACACACACAACCTCAAGAAGTATGTGCTCTTTGGTACCTAGTTTCTTCAACTTATTCTTATGTTGTGACCTTCACCCATGTGTATACAGTGACAATGGTACATTTTCAGTGCATGTGTGTGTGAAAACACCACCATTTATCATCCACTCTTCGAGGTGGCCATTTGCGCAGTCTCCAATGAGTATTCCCTCACCAGTGCTGCTCTGTCTGTTCCCATGCACATCCTCCTGTGACACACAGATCCACTCCTTTCTGGAGATTCCTGGTAGTAGACCACTATGCTGCAAGGTGCACACAGATCCAGCTTTTGAAAGTATTACAAGGATTAATAATATCATCTCTGTGAATTTAGGCCTTATTCTGCATCCTACCAAGACCAAGGCCAGGTCTTGGCCACATTTGACCTTCTGTCACAGAGGATTGAAAGTCCTCTGTCAAAATCTGAATGTGAGTTGTCGTCCCCCCTTCAGACTCATGTGCTTGAATCCTTAGCTGATGTTGTTTGGGAAGGAGCCTTGCTGGAGGAAAGCATGTCACAGAGGGCAGACCTTGAGGTCTGGTGGTCTGATCCTGCTTCCTTAGTTTGCTTTGCTCTCTCTTTGCCTCCAGGATGTCTGCAATGACCTGAACCAGACTCCTGCTTCTGTCCCCACATTATACCTTCTGCTATTCAATTCCCACCATAAAGGACTCTATTCCCTCTGGAATACAGTCTGATAAATCTCCCTTTTCTCCCCTAAATTGTTTGAGTGTTTTCTTGAAGTAATAAAAAGAAAAGTAACACCTCCCAGATCAATCAATTACTTTCATCTAGTTTTAAAATAGTATATTTAAGGCAGGCATGCTCCTGCCTGCGATCCCAGCCCTTGAGAAGCTAGAGTGGAAGGACTGCCCTGAGTTCGAGGTCAGCCTGGACCATTGAGTCAGTTCAGATTAGCCTGGGTTACAGTGAGACATTCTGCCTTGAAAAAAACAAAAAACCAACAACCAACAAACTCAACAACAACAACAAAAATTATCTTCACAGATATTGCTTGCCATATTTTTTTTAAGAAAGAGGCTATTAATTAAAAAGGGCAGAAGAAATGATGCTGTAATTAAAAGCAAATTATATTATAAAGGACCAGCTGTCTAATAAAACATACTCTATAATTACAATTAATTCAAAAGAATCAAATTATCCACAGAAACCTAACCACTCACTGGAAAATTAACAACAAATATGACAGCACCCAGCTTTTAACTGCTTCTATTACAAAAACCATGAACTTCAGTTAGGTGATCAGACAAGAGGCAATTAGATTGCAACAGAGGCACCAGCAAACACCTGCTACAGTAGTTCAGCATTAATCTTCCTGAGTTTATTAAGACCATCTGTTCTCTCACTCTTTTTCTTAGATTTTCACTTAACACAATCCTTAGTCCTTCCAAACTAATTGCTTTCTTCTCCACCCTTTTAAAAAAATCAGTATCTTTTTTCTAATATGCCCAGTTTATGAGCTTCACAGGAGCTCTGTTATCTCAGAGTACAAGTTTAATTTCCTTTCCAGAAGGCTTTTTCCCCAGAATATTAGACCTCTGGAAAATGGAAGATGAAAAGATTATTGACCCGTGGTAGGACTTAAGTAAATTAAGGTTTCTAGGCAATGCAGCTACTTCCTGTTTCCAAAGGTAATCTCTTTTCAGGTTATTAAACATCATTTGTGACCTTTAAAAAGAACTCCCTGAAGTCATTCATTAATAATAAAATCTGGTTAGACTACCACAATACTGAATAGAAAATGATGTCAATTTTCAGTGATAAGATCTAATGCCTATTTACAGATATTCAGAATTACTAAATAGGCTTGAAGTGGTCCCAATTATAATTGAATATGTTACTTGGCACCACAAATTAAGAAACTGAAATAAATGGAATGAGGAAAGACAAATGGGAAGTGGAAAGTTTTTGAAGGATTTGTTTATTATGTACCATGTGCTGACCTAAGGCCTGGGGGAACAAGAATGAGCAGTCCCTATGCAGAGGAGCATAAAGTGAGGCAAAAGGGGGGGAAGGGGGAAAGGGAGGAGGCTCGGAGTTGATCCATTCAGAATCCAAGGACAAAATTATACTAGAAGTAACAAGAATATGGCACTTTCTGATAGAATCTTGGTCAGTGAGGTCTTAAAGGTCCCCAAACACTATATAGGCTTTTGCCATTGCTCTTGGTTGCTCTCCAAAAACTATCAGTAAGACCTTATTACTGAAGATGCAAAACAAATGGATCACAGAGCATCGGCAAAATATATCAACTGGGACTGACTGGTCTGAGGACTTTCCCCTTGCTAGACAGCTTACACAGTACCAAGAATACTATAGAAGCTGCTGGGGGAGAGAAATCATCACAAGCCCCATCAATGGCATGAGATCTGTAAGTTGCAATATAAATCACCATGGCAATAGGTGATCACCAGTAATAATGGCATGAGTATAAGGAGAGAACCAGCAGCTTTCTGACTGACTCAAGACCTGCTTGTCTGAATGGTACCCATACCTGCAAACTAGAACAAGAACCTTAAAAAGGGAAGGAAATAGATCAATAATGAAGACAGCCAATAAACCTATAGGTAGGAAGACAGTACATCAGACTGCTCTGTAGGCAGCTGTTATTACACCCATAGAATGGGATCTCACTGTGAAAACCTTTGGGTCTAAAGCTGGATGAGTGAAGGGAAATGCACATCATCAGTGGGGTGGCCCAAAGAGAAGTAACTTGTAACACTATGGAGGCCTGAACCCCCACAGGAGTAGACAAGCTAGAGTGAACTTTGAGGTCCATAGAAGCACATAGGTGGAAGGGTGTGAGAGGGAATGGTGAAGGGAAGAGAAGTGATGGGAGGGAGGGGAGAGGGAGGAAACCTGGGATGAATACTCAATATGCATGTAAAAGTAGAAAAAATTAATTTAAAAAAACTTCCTTAAATTTAAGACCATCTGCACACTTATTCAGACAACTTGGAAACAAAAAAGGACTATGAAGTGTGGCTGCATCTGCCCTGGAGAAGTTAATGAGGAAGCAGTTCCTAAAGGCCGTGAGATCACCACATGAAATACACATGGTGCTGGGGCAGAGAGAGCTGCAGAAGACAAAGGTGCATCGGGTGTAGAGTTCTAGAAAGAGGACAGAGCACTTCTAGGAAACAGAACAAGTGTGAAGGGTGAAAAACAAAACCAACATCACAGTGTGCTTGGTGAGAAGCTTACAGAGTGACAGAGTTGCCAGAACCATTTGATTGTGTCACCTGTATGGATTATTGAAGCAAAGTTACTTCGAGAAAATCTTCCTGTCCTATACAAACTCCATCTCAATAACAAGAGATAATTTGTGTGTGAGTAGCAGCAATCCTTAATTATGACCATATCTAAATAATTCAGGAATTCAAAGCCATCTTCAGCTACATTGAGTTTGAGGCTAGGGGGGTCATGGGTAGCAGTTCCCTCCAGGCCCAGGCTACCTGAGACTCTGTCTCAAAAACAAAACAAAACAAAACAAAGAGTTAAACAAGAAAAGCTACAGAAAGCTGGAGAGATGCTCAGGATTAAGAATCTGCCTTGAAAGCAGAAGGTTTTGAGTTCGTATCCCAGGTCCCATGTGAAAAACACCAGGTGGAAACGGCAATGGCCCACACTTCCGGCCCTGTTGGACAGAGCCTGGGAAATCCAGAGCGAAGCAAGAAGGAAATAGAAGCAATCCAGGATGAGCAATCCAGGGTGATTCCTGAAGTTGCCCTTGGCCCTCCAAAGAGATACACAGTGCCCTTTGATACACACACACACACACACACACACACACACACACACACACACACACATAAAATAAATAAATAAATAAACCTCACAAATATTGAGAAACATTTTAACTAAACAGCTGTTCATCATGGAAAAGGTGAATTGTGAATGCAGAAAACATTTTACTTGCAGAAGCTTAAACAATGCAGAGTTGAATTACATCTTGTCACCAGCTACAAATAATCAGTAGCCTAACTGCAAACCAACAAAAAAGAATCCAAAGGAAAACCTGGGCAGCAGGGAAAAATAGCCTGCAGCCACTCATTCACTCACTACCGTTAAGAAAAGGCGCTTGTGGGCGGATCTAGCCCCTCATGGCCCTCTAGTGCCATGAGTCCATTTCCAGCTGCCTACTTCTCTTAGAGGCAATCTAGCCCCTCATGGCACTCCAGTGCCATGAGTCTGTTTCTTATTCCTTGCTCCTCATGAATTCCATGCCTAGGCTCTGTGAGTTCTCATGGGCTCCCTAGCCCCTCAGGGCACTCTAGTGCCATGAGCTGTTTCATTTCCACTTCTCATGGAGGCGCCCTAGCTCCTCAAGGCACTCCACATCTGGAGTCCATGAGTTCCAACCTTTCTCTCCTCTAATAAACTCTACCTTAATCCTCAAAAAAAAAAAAAAAAAAAAAAGGAAGAAAAGGCCCCCGTGTGTCAACAACTGTCAGGGGTCAGCACTCCCTCCAGGCCCAGGCTACCTCTGGGTGCTCACTGAGTCCTAGTGGAACAGTCCTTCAAGCCCTGCTTCCCATGCCAGTTCTCAAGTTGGAAATTTCCATCATAAGGACAATATTAATTAGTGATTTGTTTAAGGTCTCTGAGCAGATAAGATACTGAAGACGCACACTCAGGAACAGGAGGCCAGTTCTGTATACGCAACACATCCTGTTTCTTATTTTAAGTGGCAGCTCATCATCTTAACCCAGACTGCCTTTGAGCCAAGCCAGCATGACTATTAATAGCAGAAATAGCTTCTCCAGCAAGCACTTTCCTTTCCTTAAAGAGAAAGATAGGAAGGGGAAAAAAATGCTCCCTGGTCAGACCCACATCTTTCTCATTTGCACTGTGGGCTCCCAGTTGGGCCAGCTCAGCCAAGGCTGTAATGAAGCCTCCAGGAATGAGTCTTAGAGACATCATCAGGGACCTGTAGTCTCCAAGTGTGCATGTGATAACAGTGAAGGGTCTACACATGGGCTGGCCTCATGCTACCTTTCCCGCCATAGCATGCTAGACCCATGCATGGCAGAGGGGAACAATTCTTTTCTGCAGTGGTTCACTCACCATCAAAGGCATGTTGCCAGGCGTTCATGTGTAGAGAGGGCAGATAACACTTGTTAGTGATGAGCCTATGTTCAGATTAACGGGAGCCAAGACAGGTACAAGCTAAGGATTTACTTGAAAGGAATATGCCTCTGTTCTGGGTTCAGTAGGAGGAGGGATTCAAGAAAGCCCTTTGGAAAGAATATAACTAAATCAATCCTGTGATTTCTTCAAGGAAAGCTATTTTCTGACATACAGAAACCACAAGAATCGATCCACTGTAGATCTGAAAAGCAATTTAAATGTTAGGATTTGGAAAAAGCTACCTAAATTATAAGATCTTCAAATACAGCAGGAAAAACAAATTTCAATTACATTGTTGAAAAGTAGAGATTTTGCAATAAAAACACTTAGAAATTTTCCTTTAAAAATGTAAACTTCAGCCCTCCACTCCACACCCCCATCCACTCTGAGCACCAGCACCTCCGTCAGCACATCCAGGCCGGCCAGTGCGGCAACCAGATCCATGCCAAGTTCTGGGAGGTTATCGGCGATGAGCACGGCATTGACCCCACTGGCAGTTACCATGGAGACAGTGATTGCATCTGGAGAGAATCAACGCGTGCTACAATGAAGCTGCTGGCGACAAATACGTACCCCCGGCCATCCTGGTGGATCTGGAGCCCGGCACTGTGGACTCAGTGAGGTCGGGACCATTCGGCCAGATCTTCAGGCCAGACAACTTCGTGTTCGGCCAGATAGGTGCAGGAAATAACTGGGCAAAGGGCCACTATGCAGAGGGTGCTGAGCTGGTAGACTCAGTCCTGGATGTGGTGAGCAAGGAGTCAGAAAGCTGTGACTGTCTCTAGGGCTTCCAGCTGACCCACTCCCTTGGGGGTGGCACCGGCTCAGGCACGGGCACCCTGCTCATCAGCAAGATCCGGGGGGAGGGGAGGAGTACCCAGACCGCATCATGAACACCTTCAGCGTCATACCGTCCCCCAAGGTCTCAGACACCGTGGTGGAGCCCTACAATGCCACCCCGACGCCATCGGTGCACCAGCTGGTGGAGAACACACACGAAACCTACTGCATCGACAACCAGGCTCTGTACGACATCTGCTTCCGCACCCTCAAGCCCCACCTACGGCGACCTCGGCCACTTGGTGTCGGCCACCGCGCGCGGGGTGACCACCTGCCTGCGCTTCCGGGCCAGCTGAACGGCGACCTGCACGAGCTGGCCGTGCACATGGTGCCTTCCCCCGCCTGCACTTCTTCATGCCGGGCTTCGCACCCCTGACCAGCCGGGGCAGCCCGCAGTACCCGGCCTGACGGTGCCCGAGCTCACCCGGCAGATATTCGGCTCCAAGAGCTTGATGGGCGCCTGCGACCCCCGCGCAGCCGTACTGACCATGGACCCCATCTTCCGGCCGCATGTCCATGAAGGAGGTGGACGAGCAGATGCTCAACGTGCAGAACAAGAACAGCAGCTACTTCGTGGAGTGGATCCCCAACAACGTGAAGACGGCCGTGTGCCACATCCCGCCCCGGGGCCTGAGGATGTCGGCCACCTTCATCGGCAACAGCAGCCCATCCAGGATCTGTTCAGGCGCATCTCCGAGCACCTCACGGCCACGTTCCCGCGCAAGGCCCGGCGAGGGCATGGACGAGATGGAGTTCACGGGGGCCCAGAGCAACACGAAGGACCTGTGTCTGAGTGCCAGCAGCACCAGGATGCCGCTGCCGACGAGCAGGGCGAGTTCCAGGAGGAGGACGATGAGGATGAGGCTTAAGAACTTCTCGAAAGCATCTGCATCCTTAGTGAACCTGTGTCCTCCAGCATGGTCTCTTTGAAAACTATGGTGCTCAATTTTGCCTCTGTCAGAAATTCACTGTTGATGTAATGATGTTAATCTCTGAAGATTACGGTATTATCTGTTAGGATATCTCTATACTAATAAAGCATATGTATAAAAAAATTTAAACTTCGTCTTCTAAAATCAAAGTTGGCCTTAAAGAAGTCTGTTTTCCAATCTGCTGCTGCTGCTGCTGACTGTGTCTTGGGCACTCTTCAGTTATGGTTGATAGGGAGCAGAGGATAAAAACCACATTTTGCGTAGTACATTTCATGCAGAACCTCTGCAACAGTGACTCTAGTACCAAGTCACCACTCGGCCCTCAAGGTGACCTTCTTCTTCTCATACAAACTTAACAGGTATACCGGTCCCCTCCCTCCCAAGGCTGACCTTCTTCTTTGACGCATAGCTCAGCTGCATCTCCAGCTAAGTCTTCTCCACTGGACTATGGTCAGAAGTGACTGGTGCCGTTTTCAGCAGTGGCCCGTAAGAGACACCCCACTCACTTGCCCATGTTCTTCCTATCTCCTGGCATGAATAAAAACAAGACCCAGGAGTTACATACTGACAGGAACCTGGGTACCTGAGAGAATGCTTGGAGGGAAGCCGCCTGTTATGGTTGCATTTCGATCTCAACTTGACAGTTGCAGACTGTTTGGGGCAGCTGTGGAAGGTTAAGGGTTAGAATGGCCCCTGAACAGGCCTGCAGATACTTGACTGATTGCTGTGGAGAACCCAGCACATAGTGGGTGGTACTCTCCAGTGGTGGACCGGATAATAGGAGGTGCAAGAAGGAGGGACTTGCTCTTCTTCCCTTATCCTGTGTCAACTTGCTGTGCAGTCCACTCTGCGTGGACGTCTTCGCCTTTAGAGCGTCTAGAACATCGTGGCCTTTTTGGTTGCTGCCGCCTCCGTCCTTGGCTGACTTGGAGCTTCATCTTTTCCATCATGTTGTTGCTGTTCCCGCTGCCTTTGGAGCCTGGTCTCTAGGCCTCACTGCTGTTCGCTGTTCATCGCCGGCATCGGAGCCCAGCGGTTCATCACTGGCATCGGAGCCCAACTGTTCTTCACTGAGGTCGAAACCCAGCATCTTCAACCCTCCAGAGGAGTAAAGGCTTGAGACCCTCTTGGAATCTTTAGGCTTTGTGGAACATTCCAGCCAGGAAGGAGGTTGCTGAAAGTGGCTACCTTGAAGGACACTATTTTTACTGTTGAGTTATTTCTTTATAAACTTGTTTATATATATATATATTATATATATATATATATATATATTACATTCTATAGATTCTGTTTCTTCAGAGAACCCTGACTAATACACCACCTTTTTGACTAGCCTACTTAGAAAGTTCATGTGATCAAGACATAGATTTTTGTTCTAATATGGTATTCGTAAACAATTCCTAGAAAAGTTATCAGAGTTTAATAAAGTAGTAAAAATATTTAATATGTCACCTAAAAAGCTTACAATTGGCAGTCAGAAATTGTGGTAACATCATTAGGGAGTTATCTCCACTGGTAAAGTGCTTGCTACAGCATGCATGAGAGGTTCCATCCCTGGAACCCACACAGAAATGTTGGAAGTGGTGATACGAACTTGTAACCTAGTGCTGGGGAGCCAATGACAGGAGAATCCTAGTCTAACGAGCTCCAAGGCAACGAGAGACCCTGTCTAAGAGAAGGTGGACAGAGTTCTGAGGATAGCCCCTAAGGTCGCCCTCTGGCCCACTAGTGTACATGTGCCCCCACAACACATACACGGACTCTTGCCACAAACTAAGAAAACTCTACTGACATTTTGCTGTATAAATATTTAGAAACGACAAAACTGGGGAAACAGCAAAAAGAAATAGCTGCCAGAAGCTGAAGAAGAGGAAAGAGCAAACAGGCAGAGGAACCGTGTTCAGGGCAATGAAATTGCTCCATGTGGGCTTGCTGTGGTTTGAATCTGAAACACCCCATCAGGCTTGCATGTTTGGACACCTGGCCACAGCTATTTGGAGGAAAGGCACTTTCTGACTCCATCACCTACCTAGCACATAAATGTCATCACGAAAGATCTCTATCCTGTTTTCTGTAGGTGTGGTATTCATACACTATTCCTAGCAAGCACTGTTTGGAACAGTTGTGGAATCCTTGGGGGTGAGACAGCTGGAAGGAGTAGAACACTGGAGAGAACTTCTGAAGGCTGTCCCTGCCCGCTAGCTTCTTGTTCTTTCTGCTTCCCATCCACCAGGAAGTGAAGAACAGCCTTTGCCACAGTGACAATGCCCACAAACCGAGCTGCCAACCACCTGAAACCACAAGCCATAATCAGTCACCCTCCTTTGAGTCATTTCTGTTATTTAGGTACAGCAACAAAAAAGCTGACGAATAAAATACTATAATGATAATTACAAGTCGTTTACACTTATCCAAACCAATAGGCTGTACCATATCTAGTGAACTACCTTGTAAGCTGTGTACTTTGGGTGATCACAATATATCAGTGTAGGATCACTGACTGTAACAAACATCACTCTGGCCATGGCGGGCACCTATAGATGTGTGGGAAATCTCTGAACTTTTAATTCTGTTATAAATTTAAAACTGCTCTACATAGTCAACTATAGAACAGTCTTTAAAAGTCACTAGGCCATTATCAGAAAAACTGATCACTTTCTTCATTTAAGCCAATACTTCCTAGAGACCTGCCCATGATAGAAATGTTCCATGACATTATGGCACTTGAAATATGGCCATTGTGACGAAGGAAACTTAAATTTTGTTGAATTTTAATCAAAGTGTTCTTATATAACTGGATATTGGATAGACTTCCTGCTCAGAATGGAAACTGTTTGGCTCAGATTCTGTTCTGATCCTGGCACACACCATCTACATTTTCAATTGCTAGAAATGACTAAAGAGGCTTCTGGCCCAAATTCAAAGTCTCTAATGAACCCCCATCTAAGTAAACTGACTTGCAAATGACTGTAAGTCTCCCTGAATAGGCTGCTATTACAGGTAAAACAGAAATAATGATTTCTATTTCTTTCCATGTTATATAATAGAAATATAGCTGACAGGGTAGGAGGAGCCCTGGCTGTCATTAAGGTGACAGCTGGGAATGAAAAGCCAGAAGACAGAGGAAGAAAAAAGTACCAATAGCCCTGAATGCAATCATTGCCAGGAATATACTCGACAACGGCATTTGACATCCAACTGCAAGGACCCCAACTGTAAGTGCGACCGGCTGCAGTCGACACAGAAGGACTGTTAGATGCTACGGGACTGTTCCTGCTCTTCTCCTTTTATTTTCCTGTGTCCCTTGCAAAATGGCAGTAGGTATGGAGACATGAGGAAGGAGCAGAGGGCCTGTGTGAGGACTCAGGTTTAGGGGACCTTCTGCTTCCCCTCTATGTGTGACTGCTCTGCATCATTTGCCAGAGCCTCTCAGGGCTCAGTCGAGCTTATCTAAGGGATCCTCTCTCTCCACAGTCTGGAGTCATCCCAGCTCTTGACTCCCCCTGGGAGACAGCCTCCCAGAGGAAACGCCTGTCCAGTTTTTTGCTGGAAGAGGAGAAAGATGCCTAGAAGACGGCTTCTTCCTTCAAGCTCACTGGAGACAGATTCATGGGAGACTTGCTGCCAGAGGCTTCAAACGGGGGAACTCACTGAGGAACCCGCACCTCCAGCCTCTGAGACCCTCATGTGCAGGCCGGGACCCTCCCTGCTTCAGTCCGCAAGACTGCAATACTTCAGATGCAGACAGAAATGCATTCCTGCTCTGGGGGTCACTTGGCTGCACCTCTCCTCTGACACCTGCCACTTCTCACCACTTCCGTCGGCTTCCTGAGACTTGACTGAAGAGCACAGTATCATGGCACCTTGCCAAGCTGTGGCACTTCTGCAGTTGACACCTGTGGCAAACTCTCAGCCAGCCTCCCACTGTCACCAAGAGTTCAAATCTCTCTGCCCCCTTCAAGTTGTTACTCCCCTGTGGTGACCAGTGTTCTCACTCAATGTTACTCCTGCATGGCGAATAAAAGATCTCCTTCGCCCTCTGCCTCTACCCATTTCATTCTTGGAGGGACAGTCGAGAACCCAGGTGCGTGTGTGTGTTTCAAAGTGCTCTCCTTTAAGTGCTTTCCAGTGTTTACCACTTAGTGATAACTTTCAGCAAAATGGCAAATGTGGCAAATGTGGGTGTGGGAAGACATTCCCAAGGGGCAAAACGTTCTGGAGAGCAGAAGTCACTTCACTGCCGTTCAAGGAGTGGTGTGTCATTGAGAAACAATATGGATGCCTAGCTGAAGATTTTTGTGTTGACGGCACTTACGTAGCATGATTATTTTATCAAATAAGCTATTTATGAAACAAAACTAAAGTAATTCAATGTTAAAAATATTTTACTTATGTGTGTGTGAGAGAGAGTGAGGGCACATGCATTCATATGGCATGGTGCACATGTAGAGTCAGAGAACAAATTCTAAAGTCGGAGTTCTCTCATCTACCATGCGAGGAATTCTGGGATCAAACTTAGGCCACCAGGTTTGTGAGCCAGTACCTTACCAGCTGAGTTATCTTATCAGCCTCTAATCTCATTTCAATGAAGTCTCAAAGTAAATAATCTCTCTTACCTTAAAATTTTTTGGGTCATGGAAGAGGTGGTGGAAAGAAGATAAAAACTGGAGATAAGGCAGAGCACCATGAAACACAGTCTTCTGGACATGACATGGCTGTTGCCTATGAACTCACAGCAGCTGAGGCTGCGCATCAACATTACAGTATGGATGTGGCAAAGTGCCTCTTATGTTGCAGATAACCCCATACTCATGTTCATGCAAGCAACTCAGTTGATCATTAAAAAGAAAATAAAAGACATGTAAATAGGATAAGAAACTTGTTGGGGGAACGGAGAGATTAGGGGTTAAGATTCTGCTTCATAAGCAAAAAGTCCTGAGTTCAGATCCCAGGTCCCACATAAAAACACCAGGCAGAAACAGCAGAGGTCTGCACTTCTTTCTGGTCCTGGTTGGTGGAGCCTGGAAAATCCAAGTGAAGCAAAAAAGGAGATAGAAGCAAACCAGAGTGATTCCCAAAGTCCTTGAACCTCCATAGGACATACCGCCCTCTCATACACATGAAAGAAAGAAAGAAGAAAGAAAGAAAGAAAGAAAGAAGGAAGGAAGGAAGGAAGGAAGGAAGGAAGGAAGGAAGGAAGGAAGGAAGGAAGGAAGGAAGAGAAGGAAGGAGGGAGGGAGGGAGGGAAGAAGGGAGGGAGGGAAGGAAGGAAGGAAGGGAAGAGAAAGAATGACGGAAGGAAGGAAGAGAAGGAAGGAAGGAAGGAAGGAAAGAAGAGAAGGAAGGAAGGAAGGAAGGAAGGAAAGAAGAGAAGGAAGGAAGGAAGGAAGGAAGAGAAGGAAGGAAGGAAGGAAGGAAGGAAGAGAAGGAAGGAAGGAAGGAAAGGAAAGAAAGGAGGGAGGGAGGGAAGGAGGGAAGGAGGGAGGAAGGGAGAAAGGAAGGAAGGAAAGAAAGGAAAGAAACAAGGAGGGAGGGAGGGAAGGAGGGAAGGAGGGAGGAAGGGAGGGAGGGAAAGAGAGAAAGAGGGAAAGGGAAAGAGAAACAAACTTGCAGGAAGAAGGGATTCAGAAGTTGTGTATGGGAGAGGGAGGGGAGTTGAATTATGAGCAAAACAATTACATACATGCACAAAACTGTCAAAGATAAAATATAAAAATATTTTAAGTCTTTTTGAAACATCAGTCATCTGAAAAATGCTTATCTTTTTATGATAATTTAAAATTTAGACTGAAGGTTATTCCTATGAAGTTAAAATGTTAGCATCTACAATCCAAAAATTTTTTAGTAAAACTTTTAAATATTAAAAAGTTAACAAAAATAAGATATGTCTTAGAATTACATGATTAGAGAAGTGTTATTCATCCTTTAGGTACAATATGAGGCCATCTTGGACTTTACTTGGGTCTAACCTAAGGAGGTCATTATATAGTAATTTGAAACATTCTGTCCAGGAGAAAGGATTAGATCATAAAGAGCTGTAAGTCTTAAGAAGTCCTTGAAACTGACAAGATTTATGGGCATCCTCCAGAGGTGAAGAAAGTCCTAAAAAAACTGCCTGGGGAAGAGACTCCCTACATAGCTCAGCAGTAGGAGGAGTCTGCTAGGAGCCAAGTTGGCTCTAAGTTGTGCAGAGAGCTCCTGTGTCACAGCCTCAATGAGTCTCATGCAGGATAGGATGGGTTTTTCAGAGATGTAGCTGCCTTCCAGTTATTTCTGGTCCTGTAAGTAGCTTTCACTCATACTCCTTGTACCAATTAGCCTTATCTGTTGCTATGAGACACCACTCAAAGCCTAGCAACCTAAGGAAGAAAGGGAAATTTATTCAGCTTATAGTTCCAAAGGAAAGATACAGTCCTTTATGGCAGAAACAGCTTGGCTGGCAGCAGAAGCTGGAGGAGAACTAAGATATCGTAGACATTTAGGAGACGGAGAGCTGCTCTTGCTAGCTCAAGAGCAGACTCACTCACCAAGCAGAGTGAGGCCAACCAACTTCAAGGTCCACCCCTTATGTCTACCTTCTTCCAGCAAGGCTCAACCTTGCAAAGGTGTGGCCTTTCCAAATACTGGCAGCAGCTAAGGACTCAAATACATGACCCTGTGGGGGACACTTCACATTTCAGACCATGACATTCCACCCCTGACCCCCACAGACTCATTGCTATCTCATTATGCAAACCATACTCAGTCCAACTTTAAAAGTCCCATAGACTACATCAGTAGTCCCAACATAGTCCAAAAGACCAAAGCCTTCTGTAAAATCAAAAGACAAATTACATAATTTCTAACATACAATGGCACAGAATAAATATTCCCATTTCAAAAGGGAGGAATGGGGGCATATCCACGAAAGATTGGTCCATAACAAGACCAAAAACCAGCAGGACAAATTCCAAATCCTGCAAACTCCAAATCCATGTCCAATAGATGAAATTCTTATTGAAATAATCCAGTTGCAAAGGGTTTTGGCTCCACCCTCTCCAGTGCAATTGCCCATAGAACGCATTACTCTCTTGGGCTGGCTACTCCCATGGTATACAGCTCTCCTCGGAAGATGTTCCATGTTGGTTCTGACATCTCTAATGCTTTAACTTCTCAATGGAAAACCAGGTTTTAACTCCACAGCACCTTCTTGGACCTCTAAGCTACAGGCTTCCTGCCACACATTATCTGGCTTCTGCCATTTTCTGAAATCTTGGAGAAGAGTTCCACCTCCTCCTTCTTGCATCTTTGATGCCTCTGAAACCAGCACCACATGGACATTGCCAAGTTCTTCTATAACTTCCAGGTGGAGATTGGCCCCCTTCAATCACAGCTGGTCCAGCTTCTCCATCTCTCTTGGGCAGTTGCTTCAGAGGAGAAACGGACCTTTCCTTTGGAACTCCACTCTTTTACTCACTCCTTCCAAAAGGATTTGCATTGTTATGGGTAGGAACCTTCCCTAAGGATTCTGCCCTCAGGGTAGGGCCTCTCCTATTATCCACATTGAGAGCAGGCTTTGATTCACTAATGGGGTTAATTTTTTCAACAACAGCTGATGCCTTTGCCTCTTCCTGATTCAACTCTTTTTAAGTTTGCCATTGTATTTTTCAACATCAAATCTTAGTTTTTTACTTCTTTTTGCCTGATTGGTTATTCTTTTTCCTCATAATTCTGAATAAGAGCACTAAAAAGTAGGCATGCCACACTGCCAAGACTTCCTAGCCTTGAAAGTTCTGGCAAACACTCAAATTTAACTTCAGGCAAGCTTCCAAGATGAGGGGAAAACTTCATTAAACTCTCTGCCAACCCATTGCTCCACTTTCCACTCATCAAGTTCCAAACACAGTCTCTGCTCCCCTCTGGACCATCACAAGCTGGACTTTCATTGCCTGTATCTTTCACAGCATTATTCTCTTCCAAACTCTCATAAGAATGGCCTAACAAACAGTTCTAAAGATACACTAGCCAGATACCAGCATTGGACATACTACTGGGTACCAACTTCTCTCAACTTCACAAACAACAACTTCACTTTTTGGTACCAGATTCTCAGTCTCACACAGCAACACCCCACTGGAGGTACCAATTTCTGTACCAGTTAGTCCTATCTATTGTTGTGAGATACCACTCAAAACCAAGCAACTTAAAGGGAGAAAGGGGGAGAAAGGGAGATTTATTAAGCTTATGGTTCCAGAGGGGAGATACAGTCCTTATGGTAGAAATGGCATGGCTGGTGGCAGAAGCTAGACTGCAGGCTTCCAGGGAGCTGAGAAATGCTGCTCACTAGTTCAAGAGCTGACTTACTCACTCAAGCAGGTTGGGGCCAACCAAACTCAAGGTCCACCCCCTGCATCTACATTCTTCTATAAAGGTTCCACCTCGTAAAGGTGCCATGAACTTTCCAAATGCTAGCAGCAGCTAAGGATTCAAATACATGAGCCTGTGGGGGATATCTCACATTTCAAACCATGACACTCCTGTAAGTAATCTCAGTAAACTCACTGAGTTAGACCTTGATAACCTTGGTATAATTGTTACATTGGTCTGTTGTTGAATCCTCACCTGGGATGAATATATGTTTGTGTGGCATCTTCCCAGGAAAAGTGGAACTAATGTGGCAGGTAGCTTGGAATATAAATGGCTCATATCTATTTGCATGTGCAGCAAGGACCCTCTAAGATAATGAAGGATTGTAGTTTGGAATATGATGGTGAATGCCTGTCTGTATACATGCACTGCTGACTATGCCTTTGTATGCAAAAACCTGGAAACTTGTTGTCAAGTATGGGAAACAAAAACAACTAAACTGTGCAGGGCGGTATGAAAGGTTGTATTTTTGCTTCATTTGGGGCTCTGTTTCTTGGGTAAGAATCCACAGAGCTTTGTGCTAGCACAAATAAAACTGCTTCTAGAAGAAAGCCTCTGATGTCACACTTATCCTTGTGATTTTCCTGCAACAGTAACTCACATGCAAAGCCTTTAGTTCAATCAATCCCAAGTGCTACAATAAACAAATAAGTAAACATTACATGAAGAAACAAGAACTGAGTCAATGCATCATGGTATCAGATATATATATTCTATAGTTCTGCATAAGTTGTCTGAATAGGTGGTTGTGGGGCTGGAGAGATGGCTCAGGGGTTAAAACTCTGCCTTGTAAGCAGAAAGTCCTGGGTTCAGATCCCAGGTCCCATGTAAAAATGCCAGACAGAAAATGGCAGCAGCCTGCACTTCCGACCCTGGTGGGCAGAGCCTGGGAATTCCCAGACCAGAGCAAAAGAAAGGAGAAGCAATCCAGGATGATTCCCAAAGTCACTCTTGAGCCTCCACAGGGACAGACAGACAGACAGACAGACAGACAGACAGACAGACACACACACACACACACACACACACACACACACACACACACACGATAAATGAATGAGTAAAGTTTAAATTTAAAAAAAAATAGGTGGTTGGGGCATTCCATGAATACATATCAAGCAAAGCACCAATTCTGAATTTCAGAGCATAGTTCTCCTAGGAAGTGGATGAGACTATGCTGTTGTCCTGACAACTGCTAGAGCAGTAAGAAAGGTAAAAGCTAGAAGACATCTCCCTGCCATGACCCATACACTCCAGCTGACCAAAGCCAACTTCTGAATATAGATTCCATCAAAAATCTAAAGGCCACATACAAGGCAGTTTTCACTAGGGAAGAAGCACTTCTAGTGTTAAGCAAATAACTGAATAAAGGCTTTCTAAAACATAAGTCACCTATAAACTTTGGCATTCAAAGGCATGCTATTTAAACCCACTGTAGTTTGGAAGAAATTTTCTTTTATTGAATGTTACAGTGAAAAGCCAGTATTCATTCATTCATCGTTTTGCACAAATCCTCAAGCAGCTGCATGCACTAGCATTGTTCCAGGCACTGGGGTCAGCAGTGACCAAGAGACAAAGTTCCCAGTCACCCAAAAGCAAATAAAGAGTTTATCTGAAAGCAGGAGTGAACATTATACTGAAAGAGGAGAGAACAAGGTAGTGTGGGGGCCTGCTTGGACTGGGTAAGTGATGAGACTTCACGGCAGAGGTCATATCTGAGCAGAGTATAGGTAGGTACAGGCCATGCTGTAGGGAAGACCACTCTAGGAAGAGACCAGCAGTACAGAATCCTAGAAGCTGGAGTAAGCCTGTGCATGAAGATACGAAAGAAGACCAGGGTAGGTGGACAGAGATGGGGAGTAGCCATAGCCTTGGAGGACAGGCTAGGTCACTGGGGCCCTGGACATCAATGTGAGAGCTCTGGATTATGTTCTTGGTGCCCAGGAGGGTTTTAAGCAGAGAGAAAAGTGGTGTAGCTGGCAAGTTTAGGAAGATAACTGGGAGCTGAAGACAGCTCAAATGATAGAGTTCTTGCCTGGTAAGCATGATACCCCAGGCAAGGCGACACAGGCCTGCAATCTTGGAAGACAGGAAGATGAGGAGGGCAAGGTCATCCTTGGCTACATAGTGCATTGGAGGCCAGTCTGAGCTATATGAGAACCTGTTTTTTTAAAAAAAATTTTTTTAATTATTTATTCAATTGTGCGTGTATGCGTGTGCGCATGTGTGTGTATATGTGTGTGTGTGTGTGTGTGTAGAACCACGGATGAATTCGGGAATCACCATGGACCACCTCCACCTCCTCCTTGTTTACTCTGCCCCAGGATTCACAGGCTCCGCCCTACCAGGATCAGAAACGCAGGCAGCCCTGCTTCTGCCTGGCATCTATACCTGGAGTCTAGGATCCGACCTTCCGGCTGCAAGGCAGAGGCTTAACCCCTGAGCCACCTCTCCAGCCCCCAAGAGAGAACCTGTCTTTAAAAAGGAAGACATGGGGCTGAAGAGGTGGCTCAGGGGTTAAGCCTCCACCTTCCAGGCAGAAGGTCCTGAGTTCGGATCCCAGATCCCACGTATAGACACCAGGCGGAAGTGGGGGCGCCTGCACTTCTGGTCCTGGTAGGGCGGAGCCTGTGAGTCCTGGGGCAAAGGAAACAAGAAGGAGGTGGAGGCGGTCCATGGTGGTTCCCGAATTCGTCCGTGGTTCTACACACACACACACACAATTGAATAAAAAAAAAAAAAAAAAAAAAGAACCAGTAAAAGCCAGCTGAGAAGGAAGGGTGAGGTGGGGGAGAAGCAGCAGAAAGGGACAGCCCAGAAGGCAGGGACAAATGTTCCAAGAAGAGCGTGACCAATAAGGTCAATGGTCTGGTGATTCAAGACGAACAGCACTGAGAACGGCCCACCGGATTTGAAACGCACTACAGCAAGTCCACCCAGAGGGCATGTTCACACAGACTGTACCCACCCAGAGGGCACGTCCACGCAGACTATATCCATCCAGAGGGCACGTCCACACACAGGGTGCCCACGCAGAGGGCATGTCCACACAGACTGTATCCATGCAGAGGACGTGTTCATGCAGACTGTACCCACCCAGAGGGCATGTCCACCCAGAGGGCATGTACACCCAGAGGGCATGTCCACCTAGAGGCTGTGCCCACCCAGAGGCTGTGCCCACCCAGAGGCTGTGTCCATAGGGATTATGTCCAGGGGGCAGGGACATAGTTGAGAGAGAAAAGGCAACAGGCTGCCTGAGACAGCTGCGGAGACACTGGGAAAGGAAGAGGTGAAAGGATCGTACAGGCAAATTAAGCACATCTTCCACAGTGTTTTGCTGTAAAAATGGACAGAAAAATGGAGCAGAATCCCCAGAGGAATATGAGGTCAGGAAAACTATTCCATGGTTTGCGGAAGAATCCAGTCAAGAAAGGCAGGGGTGGTAGCTCACTCCCATAATCCCTGCCTGGGAAGGCAGAGGTGGGAGGATCAAGAGTTTGACGTCAGCTTGGCCAGATGAGAGGAAAATCAGGGGCTGCCTGGGGAGGTGACTGAGGGGTGCCGACTGTGCCAAGGGGCAGGAAGGAGGATCACCTGGCGCTGCCTGCTTCAGCAAGCGCCTGGACCATGTCTCACTGCAATGGCTGAGGCCCAGGAGAAATCAAAATGCAACTGGCCGGACAGGGAAAGATATTTCATTTTTCACGAAAACAGCAGGCAAAAAGCCACAAGATCATAGGGAAGGCACAATGCAGCTGTCGCGAGCTGGACAGAAGGAGGCCCCGGAGCCCCCTGGGCTGCTAAGGACAGGGAACAGGGCAGACTAAGCTAGCAATCAAAAGGGAAAATCTTTCAGGAATCAGTACCAGAAAAAGAAATACTTTAAAAACAAAATCATTGATCCATTTGCTTTCCACTTTGTTAATGAAGTCTTCCTTCTCAATGAGAAAAACAGACTAAGAAAGAATTCACATGTTTAAAAAGGTGAATGGTGGCAAGGGTGGTGTCCCACGCCTGCCTGTGTTCCCGGAACTTGAAGTGGAGGCAGGAAGACCAATGTCAACTTGGGCTACTAGCAAGTTCAAGGACAGCTTGGAGTACTCCAGACCCCATTCACACAAATAACAATAACAGCCACAGTAAAGGGTGACTGGACACTACATGGGAAAGATTGCATTTTATCCACCAAGGCCAAGACTGGGGGCACCGGAAGGACATGGCGCTTAGTGCGGAAGGAGTTTTAGGTTGGAAGATGAGACGTTCTGGAGAGGTGGTGCGGAAGGCTGAGCAATAAGCTGAGTGTGCTTGGTGCACTCTAGGCTTAAAAGTAGTGACTACAGTGAACTTTAAGTGTATTTTACACCACTTAGCACATGAGTAGTGAGGGGGTGAGTGCTGGGGGGTGTACGGTGCGTGCTGGGGGGTGTACATTGAGTATTGGGGGGTACACTGAGTGCTGCGGGTACAGTGAGTGCTGGAGGTACAGTGAGTGCTGGGGGTACAGTGAGTGCTGGGGGTACAGTGAGTGCTGGGGGTACAGTGAGTATTGGGGGGTACAGTGAGTGCTGGGATCTACAGTGAGTGCTGGGATCTACAGTGAGTGCTGAGATCTACAGTGCATGCTGGGGGTACAATGAGTGCTGGGGGGGTACAGTGAGTGCTGGTATCTGTAGAACAAGTGAGTGTTGCCCAACATACCAAAGGATGACCCTACATGCCAGGTCTGCTGGTTGACAATCAGTAGGCTTCACCTGCCTAGACAGTGAGGGGACTCAAATGGTATTTATCGACCTTATAATTTAATGTCAGGAGTCTACACTAAAGAAATGATCAAACATGGCCTGGTAGTGGTGCCTGCAACATCAGTGCTCAGGAGGCCAAGGTAGGAGGACTGCGAATCCAAGACCCTCGTCAACTACACAGAGACCCTGTTTCACAAGCAAGAACAAGGAAGTAAAAACCAGTGGCTAAGCTACAGCTGTGGAGGCACATATAGGTCATCTACTGTACAATGGAAGGCTCGGCGGGTAGCGCAGTGGACAGCCAGGGAGTAAGAGAAAGCAGACATGCAACCATGCCAGGGCACCGTTCTTGACCAGTGGAAAAACTCAGAAATGGCCCTAAAACCAGAAAGGGGGGATGAGGGGGGGAGGGAGGGGAGGTGACGGCAGTATCTGCAGATATCACATATCAGGATGAGAACATGTGAGCCAGGTTAGACCCCAACACAGGGCATGAACCTGCATCTCACCAGACTTGGCTCTGTGTGTGTGTTAGTGGGATGAGATGTAACACAGGGACACTTGTACACAGTGGAAGTATTTGAAAAGACAAAACTAATAACAGGCATCAAAAACGGTTAAATTATAGTATATATTTACATAATGTACATAATTTACATGATGACATAATGTCAGTCATCAATAATGATCTTTTTTTTTTTTTTTTTGATTTCTTTGGAGGTAAAGTGTCTGCCTAGAATGTCTAAGGCCTAGGGTTAAATCCCCAGCACACATGCGTGCACACACACACATGCACACGCACACACACACACAGCAATCATAATAAATCTGTTATGGGCAGATAATTTACAAGAAAATAAAGATGCCTAAAAATTGCATGCGGTAATGTTCAACTCTAGTTATTATTAGAGATGTGTGACTTAGAACAGTGAGTTCCTGTTTTCTACCCACATCAGCAAGGATGTGAGAAAACAGACACCTGGATATTTTTAGGGCTGTCAGAGAGTTATGAGCAGTTAGTTACCTAACAAATTTGGAAAACGCATGCCCTCTGATGCACTTACCCAGCATGCAAATTGCAGGGAGGGAATGATCCTCGGTCCTAATAACAGTAATAACAAAAAACTACTATTAAACCATAGACTTGGTAACTGACTTATCTCCAGGTCCTAAAAACAAACAAAGAACAAACACACACACCAGATTGTTCAGGTAAATGCTTGTAATCCAGGTGGACCACGGGTCCAGACCAGCTGAGCTACATAGGAAATGCTATCTCAAAATGCACACAATCACAGAAGGAAAATCTCTTTTCTGTATTGCTTTATTTTCCTGCACTTGCTATTTTCACTTTTTTAAATTAAAAAAATGAGGTATTCAAGAATTCTGAAATCAATCTCTATGCACCAGACACCCAGAGTGATTGCATATGAATAACTGTAAGTCATTAAATACATCTGAAGACCCATCTACGCTTTCGTTTCTTAGCTTCCTTCGTTTCCTTTCCAACCAGGTGCAGCGGCAGATCCCTGTGACCCCAACATTTGGAGACCCTATTTCAAACCTCACCTAAGAAGCATCCCTGAGGGTCTCAATGATAACTGCCCTTGTAGTGACTAAACACCTTTGGAAAAGCAAAACACACACACACTGTACCAGTAATAAGTGAATGAGTCACCTGCACATCACTTTTATCCCCCAAACCTTGGAGCCTCCCCCTGACTCCCTGCCCCTGGGGAACTGCAGCGTGGCGAGATGCCTTGAAAGGCTGACACGAAACACTAGGCCACGTGGAAACAGCAGTCGACACATTCCAAGTGACTGGGCAGCTGCGGCACGATGCCTGGTGAAGCTATATGCAATATAACTTGCAGACCAAGGCCGAGGAAGGAAGGGTGCTGTCACCTTGCTGGTCCAACCTGGTCACCAGAAGGAACTTAAGGTCCGGATCAGGCACACGACTTCGTCTAACGTGAGAGACAAAGGACAAGCTCTCTCTGGTCCTCTGCGCTGGACCCTCCTGATGAATCTTTTATAGAATGAGGACATAAAAGGTCCTCAAACCACAACTGTGATAAGATGTTTCTGGAATCCAGAAAATAGGCTCCCTCCAATAGATATCTCTGGCAGTCAGTTGTAGGTGTTAACCTGACAACTGAAGGCTGAGCCTTTGGGCGCATCTGCCAAGAATCTATTGCTGGGGTAGGCCCTGAGAAAGTCTAGATTGCTGTGTGTGTGCGTGTGCATGTGTGTGTGTGCACGCATGTGTGCTGGGGATTTAACCCTAGGCCTTAGGCATTCTAGGCAAACACTTTACATCCAAAGAAAGCAAAAAAAAAAGTCAAGAGTATGTGGGACCATTTCCTGAGCAGGTGCATAAGCTAGAAAGCAGAGTGGTTGTAAACTGGCATGCTGGATGACCGGCAAGCTAGAAGCAGGTCCCTCTCTTGGTTCTTTCTATGGCTATGACATGGCCAGTTCCCTGGGCCACTGGGTTGGTAAGAACTGCCCTGCCATGTTGATGAAGGACAAATAGAAACTGTAAGCAAAGCGTAAACTCCTGACTCCCCTAAGTTGTCTGGGTCCTGCATTCATTCCAAACAGGAAAATGACACCAACACAATATTCCACAGCACCAGTCAAACTCGGAACCCTTGCAGCAGGCCGAGGAAGAGAGGGAAGGGTTGGCCTTGCGCCTGAAGCTCCCGTCTTCTGGAGGCTGAGAATTTAAAACTAAAAAATGAGAGCGCCTGACTCTCTCACCTTTCAGGTGTCTTCTCATTGGCCTTCTAGAATGACAAGAATGTCCACAGTATCGGCTCAGGCACACATGAGTAAAGTTGTGTATTTCATTCAAGAAAACCAACAGAAACCGCAATAAACAGCAGCTCACCCGATCAACACGAAAACTTTCAACTAAATGAAACACCTAACCAACAGCCCACGCAGTGGCCAGCTGCTGACCCCCCCTCCACTGGACAGTAAGAACAGATAGTGAGACCAGAGGAAATTGAGCAAGATCACAAGTCTACATAAAAGACAGTTTGTACACTGGGAAGGTGACCTGAAGCTACACTGAAGTCAGCACGTAGGCACCCCACTATGGGTCCGCCAGAAAGCTTGCCAGGCAGACTTTCAAACCTGGCCCTGCCAGAGACTACCAATCAAAGGTCAGAGAGGAAAATGGAAAGTTTCCATTTTTGATCCCCCAAAAGTTCATAAAAGGGCACCTAGGGTCTAGGGTTTCAGAGCAAAAAAAAAAACGGTCTTGCCAGAGACTACTTCTTGCTCCCCCTGGTTCTCATGAGCAGTCATTTGTCAGAGTACTCACATCCCCTCAAGCCAAGCAGAGATCCTGTGCCATCTATTGAGGATGTCAGAGCCACGCCCCAGTTGAATATGAATTCCAGACTATGAAGGAAGAGTCATGTTCTAATTCTCACTCCTAAAACCTCTGCAGGGCATTTATACACCATCTCCTTCTTCCCTTCCACACATAATCAATGCCCTCTTCAAATCCCAGGAAGTCTTAACTATTAGGGCAGTTTCTGCCCTGCTCCTTAGTCTGGGCACAGAAGCCTTGCCCAGTAGGCATCTAGCTTCTCATCCTTGAAACCTCTGGATGATATAAAGCAAAATAGAAACTTCAAGGCTACATCCAAGCTCGGAATTTGGGCTAATGCCATTAGGGGTTTTAGGATTGGTCAGGCATTGCAGCTTCGGCACACCTGTCAAAGGGATACCTTTCCCTCTTTCCCTCCCACTGTGGTGAGGGGGAAGTAAGGATTTCCTCAGACCCCACAGGTTGCCTGACTATTAAGCACAGTCTTGGATAAACTGCTGTTTGAGGACAGCACACCTGGAGATCTCTAAGCTGCTGTGTATTGGAGTGGGGGAGAGGTAGATGCCTGCTGCCTCTTAAACCACCCTGTATAAAATCTGCAATATGGCTTCTTCCATGTACCTGTGCCTGAAATGTCTGCAATAAAGAGGTGTTTGTAAAAAAAATGTTGGTCACAGACTCCCATGCAAATTTTAGAATTTCATAGCTAGTAGGTTTATGATGAATAGATCCAAGATTAATTTTCTTAGCCAATTAAACTTAAATGGCAGACGACTTTTCAAAGGACTACAGATGCCTATTCTAACATCCAACACTCAAGCACATTAGTCTATTAAAGAAGGGCTGGGAGACGCCTTTGCTTCATGAAATTTTAGGGGAGCAGGAAGCCTAATAGAAATCCTTTGGGCTCTAAGAACCCCAGATCTAGGAAAACACCCCAGGTTTTTTAGGTATAGTCTGGTCAGCTTTGTTGTTCCTGGGTCCTTTCTCCAAAACACTTAATCAAAGGGTCAAGCTAAAGCTTTTATGTCAAAGGAGATTAAAAAGAGACCAGACCAAAGGTGACATAAACAAAACCCTTCCCCTCAAGAGAGTGTGGCCCGAGGCCAGGTTGTCATTTAATATCAGTTGAAATAATTGTTTTTCATGCTGTTCCATTTTATGGACTTACCTTTGTTCTTTACAGCTTTCATTTTTTTAAAACTTTTTGAAGTGAACACATCACTTTGTGAGAAATTCTAATCTGATCATTTTGCAAAGATGATCCCTTGGGTGATCTGTAGCTGAATCATAGACCCCCCAAATGGTGGAGGCTGCATTTAACCTGCATCCCCTCCCTAGGATCCAATATAGTATCTGGCTTGTGGCAGTGCTTTCTATATCTGCTGATTAAAGACTTGAATTCACCTGGCAGGCAGAGAGGTTCTCTGCTGAGTGTCTGTAGGCACAACACAGGTTAATAGTTGTTTGGTCGTAGGACTAATGTGCTGTATACCTAAAGTACAAAGATTATTATTTTTGATTGGTGGCTTCCATATATTTGTTAAATTAAAGTTTGTTAAAAAAAAAAAAAAAACCCACATGGCAACACGTGTACAAACACTTTGCAAAGAAAGTATTACTGACAGCCACCTTCCAGAAACCTGACAGGCCTTTGAAGCTTCCTTTGCACCTCCACTGCCTCCTCCTCGAAATGGACCCCAACTGCTCCTGCACCACTGGTGGCTCCTGCACCTGCGTGGATTCCTGCAGCTGCAAAGAATGCAAGTGCACCTCCTGCAAGAAGAGCTGCTGCTCCTGCTGCCCTGCAGGCTGCTCCAAATGTGCCCAGGGCTGTGTCTGCAAAGGAGCATCTGACAAATGTGACTGTTGTGCCTGATTTGAGGACAGCCCTGCAGACCACCTGTAAATCGAGTGCCTGGTCCCAACCCGGATTTGTTTTTTCTACCGTTCTCTTTTTGGTTATGTTCCCTTTTTGATAAAGCATGTGAATGATAATAAAAGTGGATGTCTAGATTAAAAAAAAAAAAAGAAAGTATTACTATTTCAGCTGCACAAAGCTCTCACTGGACATCAGTATCCTTCAGTCACAACCACATGGGATGGTTTCCTTAGCACGTTATGTTCAGGTAGTTCCGAGGGTGCCAGTAAGGGTTCATTGAGTCCTGCTATTGTAGTTCATGGAGTCAAAGCAATTTCAAAGAGGAGAATTGAGATTGGAAATAACAGACAAGAATAAGATGGTTTTTCCTTGGAATCTTGACATTCTAATTCTTCTACAACTAATTTATATTCTTTAAAGTCGGAAGAAAACAAATGGAAAGCTGTGGTGCTGGAAAGTTGGTCAACCAAAATGAGCATGGGAAAAGCAATCAATCCCTTATGCTCAGGAGCACACACGGTCTGGAGTCTGATTCAAATGGTGGCTCTGTGTACTTTGGTTGGGTGGCTCTACACGGGTGAGTCTGCCCTGGTGTCCACCTGACAATTGAAGGCTTCTGCTTTGGGCACATTAGTGAAGAATAAGTAGTTAAGCCCTAAGTGAGCCTGCAGCAGATTGTCTCATTAATGGGGAGAGACCCAGCCCACGGTGGGTGGGACCATCCGGGCAGGTGGATAAAATGGAGCGAGTGGGTCGGCATTCTTCAACATACTTGGATGACACGCTCTGTGACAGGTGAGTTTGCCTTTCTCTCAGCAACCTGTACCTAAGGGTGTGGACAGTTTTTTCAGTGCCAGGTGTGTTGGTGTGAACTCTTCTGCTGAGATGGAATAAGAACTGGAATTAGATCCTAAGCCAAGAATAAAACCTCTTGTTTCCAAACACTGTTTGGTTGTGAATTTATTGTCATGCAGCAAACTGTGACACTTGCTGAGTCCTCTTTTCCTGATCTGTCACAGTGACATAGGGTCTAATTTTAGCAGAAAAGGAAGATGACAGGAGACAATGAATGCTTAAGGCTGCGGCCCCGTGGTAAGGGTGGAGTGCTCAGTAGCTAGTGCTCCCTTGTATATCTGATGCAGGTGCTCAGGGTTACTTTATCAGTCTGTCTGAAGCACAGGATGTGTCCTCCCAGCCCCATTCTCCAACTCCCGTTTTAATCTCTTCAACCTCTTTGTTCCACCGGCTTCTTCTCTACCTCTAGCAACAGCACCACCAGGCATGTTCAGGGCTGTAGGAGGCTGGATGTGACCGTCGATCACAGGGGTCGCCAGCGTCTTTCTGTAAAGGGCAGATCTGTGCCGTGCGCTGCTATTCAAACCATACAGGCCACTCTTGGTTAGCAGGCGATGCAAAAGCCCGTCTTCTTGCTTTGGCGCTCTGCTCCTAGATGGCACTGTCCTCGACCTCAGGTTCCAGAGTGCTGGAATATGTCTTTAACAAGATCCCTGGCAGGCATCATTCTAAAAGCGGTGCTTTTTTTTCCAGTATAAAAAAGTTTTTTTTTCTACTTTTACAAGCACGTTGAGTATTCATTCTAGGTTCCCTCCCTCTCCCCTCCTTCCCATCCCCTCTTTTCCCTTCACCATTCCCTCCCACCCTTCCACCTGTATGCTTCTATGGACCCCAGGGTTCACTCTAGCTTATCTACTGTGGGGGCTCAGGCCTCCGTGGATATCAAGTTACCTCTCTTCAGGCCATCCTGATATGTGCATTTCCCTTTACTCATCCAGCTTTAGACCCAAAGGTTTCCATTGTAAGTGCCTAATCAATGGATATAATAACAGTTACCTACAGAGCAGTTCGATGTACTGTCTTCTTACATATAGGTTTATTGGCTGTCTAACTTATTGATCTATTTCCTTCCCCTTTTTTAGGTTCTTGTTCTATTTTACAGTAACAGGAATGGGTACCATTCTGACAAGTGGATCTTGAGTCCAATCAGAAATCTGTTGGTTGTCTCCTTATACTCATGCCACTATTACACTGGTGGTCACCTGTTGCCATGGTGATTTATATTGCAACTTATAGATCTCATGCCAGTGATGGGGCTTGTGATTATTTCTCTCCCCCAGCAGCTTCTACAGTATTCCTTGGCACTGTGTAAACCATCCAGCAAGGGGAAGGTCCTCAGACCAGTCCCAGTTGATATATTTTGCCCATGCTCTGTGATACATTTGTGTTGCATCTTCAGTAATAGGGTCTTACAGACAGTTTTTGGAGAGCAACCAAGAGCAATGGCAAAGGCCTATAATGCTTGGGGGTCTTTAAGACCTCTCTCACCAACATTTTATCAGGAAGTGCCACATTCCTGTTACTTCTAATATAATTTTGTCCCTGGGTTCTATATAGATCAGCTCAAGGCTTTTTTTCCCTGTTTTCCGCACTCTATGCTCCTCTGCGTAGGGACTGCTCATTCTTGTTCCTTTCTTTAAAAGGCACTTTTTTTTGACATATTACTAACATAGGATGTTTCTTTGGGGTTACTTCCCCCAATCTTAGGGTTTTTCTATAAGTTCCTCTGTCCCTCTTATCTCCTATGTCCCTCCTAATCTCCCATTCCCTCATTGTATCTCCCATTTCCTGCTTTGTATTTTTTCCTAATTTTTCCCTCCCTCTCCCTTGTCCTGGGATCCTAAACCTCCTATTTAAAAGGTTTCACCCTAATCATCTCTTCCAATCGTGGCAGTTACCTAGATTCCAACTTGACAGTTTAAGGCTGCAGAGTCCTTTGGTACATCTGTGAAGAGTTGTTTAGTTAAGGTAAAACCCAAGCTAGCCAGTGGGAGATTATGTAATAAATGTGGGAAGACCCAGCCCATAATGACTGGGGCCATTCCTTAGGCAGGTGGACACGATGGACAGAGCCAGTTCAGTACTTGGACATACTGGCAAGAGAGAAAGTAAGCTCTTAGCAAATCCTATGGACATATTGTGGCCAGTTCCATTGGCTCCTGATGCTGGAAGGGCTCCTGCCTGTAGCAAGTTCTCAGCCCTGTGTTCACTTGGCAACAGGAATATGAAATTAACAGCACCACTGAGTATCCTTCTTTTCTTCAAGATCCTCAGGTCCTGTATAAGTTCACAGATGAGAACCGCTCTACTACGTTGGGGGATCCTTTGTCCTGATGACAGAAGTTTGGTGATGTCTGAAGACTTAAGAGGACCCAGAGGACATTTATCTGGAGGCTGTCGCTTATGGTCCCTAAGGACCTGGATATACTCCTAAGCTATGGTCTCTATGAATATAATAGAAGAGAGCAAGGTCTTTCCGGCCTCCTTCAGAATTTTTATGGAGCAAATACTTGGCACAGAGGAGGGCTCAATGAGTGTTTATTTAAAGGGTGGGGGCCTGAATGAGCAACCGGTTGGAGACGGCTGCAGTCACAACTAGGGGTTGGTATTGTCATAGTTAGGCATAGGTGTTGAGGGTTTGAGCTCTGGGCATATTTGTGGAGAATTAGTGGTTGAGTTGGGCCCAGAGCAAGCCTGCAGGAGATTAGTTGATAGGGAGGGCCCAGCCTATAGTGGGTGGAATTAAGCTGGTCTGGCAAGTAAAAATCGTCCGTCTCTCAGCTGTTATGTGGTGATGGTATGACCAGTTTCCTCAGCCCTGGTGTTGGTGCATGCTCTCCTGTCAAGCTGGACTAAGAACAGTAACCAGTAATTGTAAGAAACAATAAATCCCTTGTTCCCTTAAGCCATTTGATAGTCATTTATCAGCAACCATGCAGGCGAACTGCAACAGGTATGTTACAGGTGAACAGAATTGGTATGTCTAGAGTCAAGGTATGGGAAGATCTGAAAAGCCAGAATTGGCGAGGGATTCTATAACAGGCATATATCTGGTGGGAAGAGAAACAGACCATGAGTGAGAGAGAATGTCTGTATGCACTCACTGTCCCTCCTTCCCACCTCCAAAATGCACTTGCAGGGGACAGTGATGACTTACAGAGACTGGAGATGATACAGGTGAATGCCATCCACACACAAGCACACACACACGCACACGCACGTGCACACACACACAAGCACACACACAGGCGCGCACACACGCATACACACATTACCTGACTAATTAGAAGCATAAATGAGCTAAGAAATCTCGGTGGTAAGTGCTACCTGGCCTAATGACAGTGTCGCTCTGTCCCAGCACCGGTCCTGTCAGTCACCCTGAGCCTAAGGTGGTCCAACACTGGACATGGCAGAGAACTAGAAGAGCCAGGCCTGGGGGTCTGACCTCGATGTGGAGAGCAGGGTTTCATGGCTTCTGCACTGCAAGCTGGGAGCTCTGTGTTGGACAGGAGAGGCTACCGTGACACTATCGGGTGCTCAGTGACATCGCTCGTCTCTACCCACCAGGTGCCAGTAGCACACCAAAATTCTAACAACCAAAAATGTGTCCAAGCTCTACCATATTTCGCTTGGGGGCAGACTCCCCCTAGTGGAGAGCCACTAGGGTAAATACTTGAGTTTTCTACACACCCGAAGGCGTTGCATGTCCTTTTTCTAAAATGTGGGTGTTAACAGCTGGAGTTGCTGAGGACCAGCAACACTTGGGGGCAGAGTGGAGGAGGAGCCAGCTAGCTGCATGTGGTACTGGACGTCCATCTCCTTCTAGGAAGCTATTTCCAACCTGGATGCTCCTGATCGCTTGACCACAGGGCTGTGACATCACAAAGGAAAACTGGGACTTCAACATATTCAGAGCAAATAAACCTGATTCTTCCAATGACCTGGGCTCTCAGGAGTCACTATCAAATGAACCCGACTCCTCCTGTGGCCTGGGCTCTCAGGGTTCCCTCTCCACCACAGTTAGTACTTGCCTCGTGGAACTTTCTATTCTTGTGCCAGTATATGCCTTCAGGTCCTTTTGACTACTTAGTCATATTAGTCAGTTCTTTGGCAATTTTAAAGCTGCCATTTCACTCACAGTTTTAGCAAGAGAAGTCCACCCCCAACATTTCTCACCTCCTCTTAGGAGAAGTTTCTTTTTGGAGTCCACCTCTGCAGAGGCATTGTAATGTAACATTCCTGCAGGTGTGCTGCATCCATCACAAACCATGCTGCACCCACTACAGCTCTCTCCCTGCCACTAGAGCAACTCAGAAAAAAAAATGTTGCCCTCTCACATTCCTGTAAGGGTGTTAGTTAATTTGATGTTCTAAAACAAACATTTTACCAGGAGCGACTCCTAACCAAATGAGTCTTACAAACCTGAATTCTTTAAGCACACCAATGAACCATAATTTTTCTGGGTTTAGGTGTGTGTTTTTGTGTGAGTCTGTGCACATGTGTGTATGCACAGAGAGGTCAAAGGTCGAATTTGAGGTTTCAGCTCTGTAGCTCCCTGCCTATTCCCTTAAGATAGCCTCTCACTGAGCTTGGAATTTATCATTTTTTAGCTAGCCTGGCTTGCCAGGCAGCCCTAGTAATCTTGTCTCCCCCGTCCTCATACAAGCCCCGGAGTTAAAGACAAGCGGACCATGCCCACTTATATATACATATATATATATATATATATATATATATATATATATATATACATGTATGTACATAATTTTTTAACATGTGTCCCGGGGATCCAACCCAGGTCATTATGCTTGTGCAGCAAGCGTTCTTACACACTGAGCTATCTGTCTTTGAAGCCCAGGCTGACCTTGAACTCATGACAATCCTCCTGCATCAGCCTCCAGAGTGCCATGAAATATATTTCTGGTATACTTTTAACTTTATTTATTTATTTTGTGTGTGTGTGGGCACTGTGTGCCCCTGTGGAGGACCAAGGGTAACTTTGGAAATCATCCTGGATTGCTCCTACCTCCTCTTTGTTTTGCTCCTGGATTTCTCAGGCTCCACCCACCAGGGCCAGAAGTGCAGGCTGCCATTTCCACCTGGCATTTTTACATGGAACCTGGGATTTGAACTCAGGCCCTTCTGCTTACAAAGCAGAGTCTTAACCTCAAGGCTGCTCATGACTGTGAAGAAAGGAGCAGCCAGGCATCTGGCATGTCACCTCATTAAGATGATGAACCCACACAGAGGAATACTCTGTATGCACGAACATGGAAAGATGCCCTGACACAATGCATAAAAAGAACAAGATGCAGATGGTCAGATCCTCAGCCTAATGCCTGGCTCAGGCAAGACAAGCGCCACCACCGCCCCATTCTGCAGTGTAGCTTTCATACTTTCTAGACCCCATGCTTTCTAAAAACAGAAGCATGTGCTATTTCTGTGTATACACACAGTGCCCTCTGATACACACACACATGCAAGTAAATAAATTATATATATATATATATATATATATATATAAAGAAATAGATTGTCTCCTTCCACCGTGAGGAGGACCAAGGGTGTTTTTTACATGGGGATCTGGGATCCAAACTCAGAACCTTCTGTTTGCGAGACAGAGTTTTAAACCCTGAGCCATCTCTCCAGCCCTGAGAGAATCAAGTTCTGAAAGTTTCTCTCTGACCTCCACAAGTACATAAAGCCACACATGTGACTGCTTCTGCTCTTGCTCTCTCTCTCACTCTCTCTCCCCATCTTAAATCAATAAAAATACATACATATGCATGCATATACCGATATGTACATAGAATATATATATATATTATTCTACATGCACAGAAATATCTGAAAACATATATAAGAGTTTACAATGTCTGTCTCTATGGAGAGGCTTTGAAGAAACCTTAATTTAAAAAAAAATTGTTTTACATGAAATTGGCTCTGTTGACCAGGCTGGCCTTAAATATGTTGCAATCCTCCTGTCTGGGTGTTAGGATTCCAGGCATTGCCACCATATCTAATCTTTATTTTATTTCATACTGTACTGTTTATCTGCATCACTATTTTTTTTAAGTAAAAGCTAACTAAAGATTTATTATAAAAAAAAAGCTGGTAGACATGGGGGTCTTATACTTGGAAAGTTGAAGCAGAAAAACTGATGTGAACTCAAGACCAGCCTGAGCTATGTAGCAAGTGAGATCCTGTTGTAAAAAACCAAAGCAAGAAAAGGAAAAAAAGAAGAAAAATAACAGTAACTTGGACTGGGAATCTACCTCAGTGGCACAGAGCCTGCCACGCACATGCAGGGCCCGGAATTTCATTCTGAGTAAGGAACGTAAGTTCCTGGAAAGGAGCTGGTGCCCTGCAGGCTGACTGACTGATTAGAGACTCAGTGATGTGGGGAGATCTGTAATATTGCCAGCCCAGGACAGATTGTCTTAGATTGTCGCTAGCTCCTTCAACTGCCATTTATTATTCTCCTTTGCATGTAACCCAACGTTCTGATGAGTGTTTGATATATTCTTTGGAATCTACAACTGGACCTCAGGTTTTCATCAACCAAAAGGCTAAAAATGTTGTCAGCAAGTATCTATGTCCTTTAACAGAGATATTTCTGCTTCGCTATAACTTACCTACCTGATGTTCCCACCAATATATTTGAAAAATGTTTTGATTTATGGTTTCCTTTGTTCTGTGATTATAAAATCTCAAAAGAACATTACTACAGTGGAACACATGGAATTTCAGGCAACCCGAATCTGTGTTTCCCGACCATGTGCGAATGGTCTGGAAACACAGTTGGCTCCAGAATAAATTACCTTTTATCCCTTTGAGATGAGAGTTATGATTTTTCCAACTATCATTAAAACACACACACACACACACACACACACACACACACACACACACACACACATACACACAGACGCATGTGTTCGAAGAAAATAGACATATTTAAAACCAGATTGACTTTATCCCAAATGTCATAACTATCATGCACACACTCAAGTAAAGATCTCTCCCCCCAACTACTAGTAGTAAGTCTATAATAGGAAGAAAGATATACTTTAGATTTTTTTTCTAGCTTACTACCTGAAATCATGTCCACCCTTTAAGAAGCATTAATTAATATTTTCTTTCTTTTTCTAGAAAGCATGATTTTCCTTCTTTTTAACCTTTTCTTTTTCCTCCTTAGCTCTTGTTTCTTTCTTTGTTGTTGTGGCACTAGGAATCAAACCCAGGGTTTGAGCATATATGCTAGACAAGTGCTCTACTGCTGAGCTACATCCCCAGCAGTCCTGGAAATGTAGCCTAAGACTTGAGCTATATTACCCCAAAAGATCGTGAAGGGATCCCCTCATAACACTGTTAAAATAATTTTAGGAATTGTGACTTGACAAATCTGGAGCATTCCACAAACACAGGAGACTGAAGAACTGGATGGGTGTTATTTACAGAGGCTGAAGAATTTATTACATTTCCAATTTTTAGTTTAAAAACAGATGACATGGCATGGTTGGGCAATTTTGAATCGCAGTTCAAACAAGATCAAACAGTCTGGCACAGGAGGGTGCTTGAGGCCTTCCCAGGAGAAGCCCAGTCCTGCAGGGTTCCAGATGCACGTGGCTGGGACTGTCCTGGCATATGGCCACCAGTCAACTAACTTTCTGCCAGTGTGACCATGAATAAAATGATAACTCGAGGAAGAAAACCACAGGTAAAGAAGGCTACTAGCTTACTGCTGTGTTGAGATAGATCATTAAAAATAGAAGTGATATTTGGGGCTGGAAAGATAACTCAGGAGTTAAGACTCTGTCTCGAAAGCAGAAGGTCCTGAGTCAGATCCCAGGACCCACATAAAAAAATGCCAGGCAAAAACAGCGGAGGCCTGCACTTCTGGCCCTGGTGGGCAGAGCCTGGGAAATGCCAGAGCAAAGCAAGGAGATAAAAGAAAGTCAGGATGATTCCCAAAGTTACCCTTGGTCCTCTGAGACACACACACACACACACACACACACACACACACACACACACACACACAATCAAATATTTGGGAAAAGAAAGGAAGTGTCATTTGCATGGCGAGGGTAGAGACTGGCTGGCAGTCATCCATGCCGCTGCTGTGTACCTTTCCCAAGCCAGTTCACATCCTCTGGACGCACACAAACAAAAACTTACCTAGGTAAGGAGTGTGGTGTCTTGAGTGATCTGCACCACATAGGCAGGCAAGTTGTCTGAAAGAAACTCTGCAGTCACTCTGTAGTGCTGACTCCCGTCCCATCAGAAGCATTTCCTGGGAAATGGCTCGTGTACTAGGGAGACTGAGACAGGAGGATCACTACAAATTCAAGGCCCACCTGGCCCACATATACAGTGAACTCTGGGCCAGCTCCGGCTATAGAGTGAGACCTTGTCTCAGAAAAAAAAAAAAAAAGGCCTAGAACAACATTGTAGGCCTTCCTCTCATGATGTCTAGTAAGATTCTACTGTTTGGTTTCTTTAGAGCAAAGCCTAATTGCGTTTATAACCAGGAAGTAGTCTGTCAAAACTGTACGGAACTAGTTAAGTTGGGAACCTCTGCACAGAAAAATGATCACGAAGGATGGATCCGTACAGGAGAACAAGCAAGTGTGCTGACCTCCCACGGGAGAAGCATGCGTCCACACATTCTGACCGGAGCATGGAATGTTAGTAAATAATCCTTTGTGGCCAGTGCTATTGTTACCTTGGCTCACAGTGCATGAAGGCATGGTGCTAAGGTGGGCCGCCGGGGCAGGGGTGGTAGGAGCTTGTACCACAGCTGACCCACAAAGAATTTAGGATTGAAATGGGTTCAGACTACAACCCTCAAGTCCTTGCCTCTACGCCAGCCAGTTAGGCCCCACCTCCAAGGATTCTCCAGCCTCCACAACAGCACCACCAGCTGGGTTCCAAGTGTTACAGAAGCACGTGCGCCTGTGGGCGACACTATTTATTCAAACCATAATAAATGTGATTTTTCTAAAAAATTATTTTTTAGTTTTACAAGCATATGGAGTACTTCCCTGCTTCCCTCCATCCTTCCTCCCTCCTTTCTCCTCAGCAATCCTTTACACTCCCTCCCGCTCTCTAGCCTGACCTCTTTGATGGACAATAACTGTGATTTTTAAAAATTATTTAATGTTATTATTATGTATATGTATGTATGCGAAGATCAGAAGACAAATTTGTACCTTTACCTGCTGAGCCACTAGTGTGATTCTCACTTAAGACTTAGCAGCATGGGATCTAAGACTATCACTTGTGTCAGCTACTGCGTGTACAGTCATATGATGCAGCTATTATTCTCTGCCTTGCTCATGCAAGAGACTCTAATTAGACTTAGTGGGTCACAAATAATTTCCATTTTTTGTTTTGTTTTGGTTTTTGGTTTTGAAAATACAGTCTTGATTCACAGCTCAGGCGGGTCCTTTAAAATACTCTATTCTCCTGTCTGTGCCTCCTTCATACATCATTATGTCTGGATAGCCTGACTAACTTCATTTTTAAAAAATCGTGTGTGTGTGTGTGTGTGTGTGTGTGTGTGTGTGCGTGTGTGTGTGACACTCACACGATACCACAATGTTCGTATGGAGGTCAGAATATAACATTGGATTGTATTCTATTGCTCACAGTTGCACAAGTCAGGACAGCTGGCCCACCTCCCGTGCCCACTATGGGGCATTAGAATTCTAGATAAATACTCATTGGTGGGCTCTGGGAATGGAACTCAGGTCCTGACACACGCATGGCGAATCATCTCGCAAGTCCAGACCTAACTTATAGAGAAACGCGGGATCTGACAAGAAGTTAAGAAACGTTATTCAGGAGAGAGGGGAAAGAGCATCTGAGGACAGAGCAGAGAGTTTCGTTTTCTCTCAGCTGATCTCTGTGGTCTGCTGCCAGGTTCCTATCGCCCGAGCTCCACCAGGGCAAGGAACCGGTTTCATTTCACCACCAGCAGGCAGCTCTGTGTTTGCAGAACTTGCTGACGAGTCAAGATTTCAAAGTCACAGGAAACAACACCTCACAAAACTCAAACACGACCCTGCTTCTTAATGCAAATGGCTGTTTGGATCCAGGCTCAGGTTTCCACACTAGTCCCAAGGGTACAGGCACACTGGCACAGAGTTGAGTGACAAAAATGGCAGGTGGCCACCTGTGCCAATTGCAATTTCTGCAGTGGATTCCTGGGGCTCACATTATGTCAGGTCATATCAGATCTGTCCCCACATAATCGTAAGTCAGCTCCACGACACAAGATCACAGGACGTGGCTGATTCTAGGCAAGAGAAGTTGTTGGCCTGCAGGGCCTGGGGAGCAGGGGGGGAGCGTGTGGAAAACATACGGGAGACAGTGCAAGCTACCGTGTCTTTTTCTTGCACTACATTATGTTTCATGTAAATTATATCCACGCGGCCTGGGCATAAGGAACTTCTTTTACCAGAACCATTAAGAGACAGGCTCCAATCCCCAAACTAAAATTCACTGTCACCTGCTCTCCTCGCACTTTTTGTTTCATTCCTTTGCATGGTCAGTTTGCCAAGGAGGATCATGCGTTCCAGGAGGACCTAAGCAACGAATACAATGAGACCCAATCTCAAAAAGCCACATCGTATATTCTTAGTTGACTTATACTTTCCATTTTTAATTTAAGCAAAAAAAAAAAAAAGGATCCAGAGCTTTTCTGTTTTTCTTCTGGATATTCTTAGCATGCTGAGAGACAGGGATAAGCTTTCTTGTTT
Source organism: Typhlomys cinereus (assembly GCA_023101885.1). NCBI lineage: Eukaryota > Metazoa > Chordata > Mammalia > Rodentia > Platacanthomyidae > Typhlomys > Typhlomys cinereus. The sequence continues at coordinate 505,221 of JALPQD010000326.1, read as the reverse complement.
TCCAGCTAGTTGAGGATCAGATTGATATCTGAAGAGAGATGCAGATTTCCAGTCTGACCTGGAAGAGGTGAGGTATCCTTCACCTTGGGCTACTCATCCTGCAAATGTCTGGATGCCTGTCAGCTGGCTGCACACCATGTTACCTCCTCAAGTAGAGGATCTAGAAACAGATCTCAAGTGGGAAGACTTCTGGAAGCACCATCTAGAAGTAGGAAAGATACTTACTTCCCCCAATGTGGGCTCTTGCAAATCAAGCCCAGGCACAGTGTTGAATACAGAGAATGTGGTCAGGGCTTTCTGCATAAACATGTGGAGGTAACCAAAGTGTGGTCCCCACAGAAAGACTCAGGATCTGATGTTATAATTTCATATGGATCCACAAGTTCATTTGCATGTGGATCTTTAAAAGCTCATGTAGTCAATTATACATTTACTTTTCCCAATTTCCGAAACCTGTATTTTCTATTTTTGCTTAGATGGTTGTTTAGGGTTAGTTATAGGGTTGGTTATTACATAATCCAGATTCAACAAAACAAACAAACAAAAAAACAAAAAAACAAACAAACCAGCAACCCATATTCTGAGGTCCAACCTGAGAGACAGGAGACTTCAATCAAGTCATTCTTTAAATGAGAAACTCAAGATTAGTCATAGATGTGGCTATAAAGACTAATGAGCTTCTTATATTCTCAAATAACTCAAGTTCCAATTCAGGAGACTGGTAAAGGAGCAGAAAATTTTAGGGTACCTCTCAGCTATGCCACAAGAAAGAAAAATTATAAGGAACCTATATTTAAATCATAAATGAACAATTGTGAGCTTCTTAGTATATCTATGTATATTATTGATAGCAATAATAACAACGGCCAACAAGTAAGTTTTCAAAAATACCTTTAAACTTGTAAATAAGTTCAAGAAGAAACAAGTATAAAAGATTGTTACAAGCCAGGTGTAGTGACTGAGACAGAAGAATACAATATTGAGGACAGCTTGGGCTAAAAACATGGACAAAAGTGTGCTAGGCTTGGGCTGAGAGGATATAACTCCTAGAATTTGTGAGACTGGAGACTTACACGTGTGTGTGTGTGTGTGTGTGTGTGTGTGTGTGTGTGTGTGTGTTTTCAGAGATCTGATGAACTTTTGTATTGTTGCTCTTTGATATTGATCAATGTAAACTGTCACACTAATTTCAGTCACCTCCAAAGCTACTCTTTAGGCAGCAGATTCTGATGAGGGAAATGAGCAGGCATCTGCTGTTTCTTGAATAGAGTGTTGCAGCTACTCTGCAGGTTGTTGATAAAATCATGACAAAACAGCTTAAGGGAACAAGGTTTGTTTTCTCTTATAACTGTCTGGTTATAGTTCTTAGGCCAGCTTAGCAGAAGAGCTCACGCCATCACCAAAGGGCCCAGGTAACAGGCCACACCATATCCATTTAATGACTGAAAGAGACACGATCCTTACTTGTCAGACCAGTATGTCTGACCAAGTATACACAAAGATGCCGACTTCCTCAACCATCTCTCTGTATTTTATTCATCTGTTCAGGGCCTAATCCACCCCACCATGGGTTGGATCTTCTTCATCAACTAAACAATCTTCTGCAGGTTTGCTCTGGGCTTAACTACTAATTCTCTACAAGTGTGCCCAGAACCCAAACTCTCAAACTGTCAGGTTGGCACCTATGGCATGACAGGTATGACAAGATAGTCTTTTCTAGAGGAAAACAAAATCTTGGTGGTGAAGTTCATAATCCCAGGTACTAAAAAGAACAAAGCAAATAGAACCCAGGTTTAGGAGCAGCCTGGGGAACTTAATGAGGCCGAGTCTTGAAAACCAAATATAAAAAGGGGAGGGATACAAACAACCGTGGGGCTAGGTGCCTGCCTAGCAGGTATGTAGGGATCTGGGCTCAGCTGCCAGTATTGCAAAATAAAGGGGGAAGGTAGGAGCTGAGTCCTGGCCCCCTGGGTATCACTTGGTAAGGGAGAGAAGTTTTGGGGCCAGGGGAAAGCACCTCCTTGCCTGTTATCAGCAGTCTCCTCTCTAGCACCAACCCCCTTGCTAGGGGCGAGGTCTTTTGGGAGTTGTTATATAAAAACAGATCAGCCCTGGACTGAAATAGACTGGGCTACCTTCTCGCTGGTTGTGTGCCGGCAAGCACCAAGCCTAGGTCACTTTCCTGTTAGGTGGGAGAATAGATGACACCTGCTGCTACATTGTGTTCCAGTCCCAGGCTCTGAACAACTTGCCCTGATCTTACCACATCTCCTACAGCTGCCTCCTGCATCCCAGGCCATGGAGTTGTATACAGCAAGGGCAGATGGGTCCATGCCACCTTGCTGGATTAGAGATGCAACAGAATTTTGTTGTTGTTATTCATTTATTTACTTTTGGGGTGAACATGCATGCCATGGTACAAAGATGGAGTCAGAGGACTGTCCTTCCATCATGTAGGTCCTGGGAATGGAACCCGGAATTATCAGGCTTGGGGGTAAACACTTATACCTGGTCAGCCATCTCACTACCCACTGATACTGTGGTGCTAAGTGCTAAGATTATAGTTTGCGACACCATGTTCAACACTAAAGACTATTTAAAAAATATTATCACTGCCTTTAATATTATTGTAATTTCACCAAAGAAGTAAATTATAAATCCTTTGGTCTTTTCATTAAAAGACGAAGAGAATGTAACTTTTAATTGCAAATGCTCAAGGACTCAGAGATCACCAGGCTGGCCTTCTGGCTTGAGTTCCAACACCAGGATAAGGGAAGACGGTTCTCAGATTATTCCACACGTATGCAATCAGTACACCTAACAGTGGTGATCTTACGATGAAACATTCCAACTGAGCAAACATATCCCTAACCGAGCATGGCGGTGCACATCTGTAAACCCAGCATTCTAGAGACAGAGGCAGGAGGATCACAAGTTCATAAAAACCAGTTTTAGATACATAAGACTATAAAAAAAAATAGAAAAGTTTAAAAGCTTTATGTTTCATTTAGACACAGAACTCTGTAAAGAATAAATTAGAGAGGACTGGAGAGATGGCTCAGGGATTAAGACTCTGCCTTACAAGCAGAAGGTCCTGAGTTCAGATCCCAGGTCCAACATAAAAACGCTAGGCGAGAAAAGCAGCAGCCTGCACTTCTGGTCTTGATGAGAAGAGCCTGGGGAATCCCAGAGAGAAGCAAGTAAACAAAAATTTTTAAAAAATAAATGAAAGAAACAAAAGCTGTAGCTTAACAGTAGAATTCTGGCCTAGCATGTGCCGAGTCCTGGGTTCGATCTATAGTTTGGGGGCAGGTGGGCAGGTTAAACCTTTGGTGAGACTGCCAAAGGTTTAACATTGGGTAAGTTCAAATGGTTTCCCCGTAGAAAGACTCAAGAATGGCAAAAGGTTGCCACTAGAGGGCAGTAGAATCAAACACGAGCAACAACTTTTCCAGCTTCAATGACCAGTTTAGGTGTTGAACAAAACCAAGAAAAATTATTGACAATTTTCTTCTCAAACTAATCTTCTAAGATGACGTCAGCCAGTGAGTAACTTCCTCACTGAATTTATACTGTGCTTCTCATTCTCTAAAGATCTCTGTGAAAGTCCCGTGTGGTGGTCCACACCTGTGCTCCCAGCCTATGCAGGGGAATCACGCATTTGAGACCCTGTGAGCCACAAAGCAAGACCCTAACCCCAAATCCCAAATTGAAAAAAGTCATTGTGAAAGAAAATTCTTTTGAAAACAACTAGAAAATAGGCACGTGGCACACACCTGTAATTCCAGCAAAGGACCAGCAGTTCAAGTTCACCCTCAGCCAAATAGTGAGTTCAAGGCCAGCCTTAGGTTCATGAGACTCATTTTTCAAAACAAAACAAAAAAACTCAGCATTATACTGTGAAGAAATAGGCTCATTTCTATTGGTTTTTCAGACTTTATTTAAACTTGCCATTCAATTGTATTATTTCATAAGTAGAAAAAAACTGAAAATGCTATAAAATAGATAGGAATAGTTATTCTAAGAAAACCTTTAGGAGAATTCTTAAAACCATAATTTTTAGCACTATTATTAGAGTGCTAGCTGCTGAACTGAGAAACAAGTCCAGCCAAAAGCATGTTAGCACCAAGCTTTCAGAAACACTGGATAGCTCAGTGGTGAAGGTGCCTGCCACCAACCAAGCCCAATGACCTAGTGACTGCAGAAGGAGGGAACCAACTCCCCCAAAGTTGTCCTCTGACCTCTGACCTCCACACATGCATGTGTGCATGTGCACACAAGACAAATAAATGCAGAAAAAACAAACAAAAAATAATTTCCTGGAAATGGGCCCTGCCTGGACCTCAATGGCATAGCACTAGTCTAGCATCATACATAAGGCTAGAGACTCCATTATGAGCACCAAAAAGAACAACTTCACAGGCACAGTGAAGAATAAGTTCTAGAGTCAGATGAGAAAACTTCTGGGTTGAAAAGTGGGTTTGGGACAAGTAAGACAGTTCAGTGGTGTCATAGTTAGATACAGGTGTCAACCTGACAGTTGAGGTTTTGAGTTCTAGGGATATTTGTAGAGAATTAAAGGTTGAGTTAAGCCCAGAACAAACCTGCAGGATATCGTCTAGCTGGTGGGGATGGTAGAGCTCATGGTAGGTGGGACTAGGTCCTGGAATGAAATACAGAGAGCTGACTGAGAAAGTTGGCATCCTTGTGTAAACTTGGCCAGACATGCTGGTCTGGCAAGGAAGGATCGTCCCTCTCTCAGCCATTATGTAGAAATGGTGCAGCCAGTTCCCTCAGCCCTGGTGTTGGTGGAGCTCTCCTGTAATCGGACCATCATAAGAAAATAAACCCCCATCTGAGAGTGATTTATCAGCAACCATGCAGGGGAACTACAACAAGTGAGTAAAGGTGCTTGCATAGAAACCTGGCACCAACCTGAATTTGATCCCTGGTGCCAAATGGTAGAAAGAGAGAACCAGCTTCTCAAAGCTGTCCTCTGACTCCCTACCCTATGAAAAGAAGTATTTTTTAAAATGGATTTCATTTATTCCAATAAACAGTTAAAATCTGAACCCCGGCTGCTCTCTCTCCTCATTTCAACCAAAGAAGTTGAGTCCTGGCTGTGTGACAAGGAGCCCTGAACAGCCTTCTCTTAAGCTAGTCTGTGGTAGCTGCCAGCCTTTATGTGTAAGTATGGGTGTGTGGGGGTGCAAATTGTATGTGGGGTGTGTGTGCATGTGGGTGTGTGAGGGTATATGTGCATGGGTATGAGTGTGTGTGTGTGTATATATATATGTCAGAGGATACTGTGTGTGCCTGTGGAAGCCCAAGGGTGACTTTTGGAATTGTCCTGGATTGCTCTACTTCCTTATTGCTTTGCTCTGGTTTTCCTAGGTTCTGCCTTCTGGGGCCAGAAATACAGGCTGCTGGCATTTCGGGCTGGTGTTTTTATATGGGATTCAGGATTAGAACTGGGTCTTTTTGCTTGCAAGCCAAAGGCTTAATCCTCGAGTCATCTCTTCAGCCCTTCAGCTTTTTTCTACAATATGAAGAGCAGAGGTAGAAAGGAGAGTAGCAAGGACAGCTGTCAGCCCCAGGTCAAGCGAGCAGAAGGCAGTGACACCCCTGAGGAGGTACCAATGTTGGTCTGCAGAGTTGGCAAGGGAGAAGACAGAAACAAGTTGGGGGAACTACAAACACTTCATGGCACTGACTCAAGCCTGGTACTGCATTTCTGCCTTTGAAGTTAGCCTGACCCAGTTGAGTCTCAGCTTTCCACTGTTCTGTAACATTAATGTGTAACCAGCCCCTTTCAGAGATCTACGGTAACACAGAGATCTAAGTAAACATTTCTTGGAAGTGGTTCTAAGAACCAAAGCAACAATAGGTTTAGGTGTAGCTCAATCATAGGACACCTGCCAGGACTCAAGCCCTAGGTTTGATCTCCAGCCACACACACACACACACACACACACACACACACACACGCACACACACACACACACACACACACACACACACACACACACACACGCATGCACACGCACACAGAATGCCTATATGTGCACACAGGACAGTGTTAGCAGTGTTTAAGTCCACAATAGAAGACAGATTTTGGCTCTTCTGCCCTCCCACTGTGCATCTTAGAAACTAGGGTTTCAAGTTGTTTCCTTGTACTTTAAGAAAACCTGGCAGAGTGATGGGTCATGCATGAAAGCGCGCTTGGAGACCTCTGAGGAAAGGGGTTGCGTCAGACCATGAAGTCATACTGCACACGTGGACCCAGCTAAATACCCCGTAGCTTGGTCTGCTGTGAGGAGCACGGTTTGTGTCTCAACTTAGCTAGGCTTTCTTTTTGAAACTGTAACTGCAAGGCAAAGTAGACAAAAGTAAGCAAATCTCTTCCCCTAACAGATGTTATCAAATCAGAAATGAAGAGCAAAGAAAGATGTCACAGGTGGTTAAAAAAATGCCAGAGGAAGGCTTTGGATGCCCTCATGTGTCACTCTGCTTTATCTGATCGAGGCAGGGCCTCTAGTTTTGCAGCTAGGTTGGCAGCCAGCAACCAGCGTTCTCCTATCTCTCTTTTCTTCAATGCTGAGATTACAGATGCACATCGGACCACATGTCATTTGCTACATGTGTTCCGGGATCTGAACTCAGGTCTTCGTGCTTGCAAAGTAAGAGTCCCTACCCACTGTCAATCTAGTAAAAGCATTGTGAGCTTTTAAGGATCATTCTCTTTTTAAACCATTATTCTCTCCAGTTGCTTTTGTTGTGAACTACAATTTAGCAATCTAAAGAAAGAACTATGTATTTCTTAATTTTATTTCTTTCTTATTTATTTATTCATTTATTTAGAGAGGGCCTGTGTTGTCATGGTATATGTGTGGCGGTCAGAGAATAACTTGCAGAAGATAACTCTCTCCTCCCACCTCCATTATAGTGAAAATCAACTCCCCGTGTGGAAGAGGAGGACATTAGATGAGCTTGGTGGCTTCCAAACCTTTTTCCTCTGGAAACCTTCATTTGGGTGAATGTTTCCTTGGAAGCTCACCTGAGTTAATAGGAAGGTGCAATGGGAGACATTCCAGGACCTCAAGGCTCATGCCCTGCCCCTCCCAAGCCTGAATCTATTCTTCCTACACTCAACTAAAACCCACCAGTGCAGAGTGCATACTGGTACACGTCTGTAGTCCCAGTCCTCAGGAGACTAAGGCAGAAATATTGTGAATTCAAGGCCAGCCTGAGCTACATAGTGAATCATGGCTCATAAAAAGAAGGGGGATAGAAACAGACCAGTCAGAACTGCCTAGGGCCCTCACTCACCTACAGTTATCCTTCACACCCTCAGGCTACAGTCAGCCCATTGCTGCCATCTGTCTATCAGCAGTACACAGAGTTCAAGACCCTGTTATGGAGTTGGAATTCAGTCTAGTTTCTAGCTGGCTGAAACGACACAGCTCAGTGCAGGACTGGAGAGAAGGGAGAGAGAGGAATGTGCTACCACTCAGAATACTCAAACTTTCAGGTAAAACTCAGCAAATGTGTGATGGGAACCCAACTTTATTCCCAGTTCCTTCTCAGAGAAGTAGTTACACAAACACCATCCTGATCTTCCCTTTCCTTGCAGTGTAGGGGCCAAGTCATTAACCACTGGGCTGGATATTACTTAATATATCTATAAAAGGAACCTCTTTCTACAGGTCTAACATACACACCTGGACCCTATTTAAAAATAACAAAAATAAATCCAGAATTTGACAATTATTATATAACTTGTAATTTGATTTTTTTTTCACTCTAAGATCTTAGAACTATTATTATGGGAAAGTTTCATTAGAATTACAAATAGACACCATGTGAATTCTAAACAGGAAGAAGCCTATTTATCCATTCTCAAATATTAAATTCTCTGGATGCCTTTGAAGACCGTAATGTTGACAGTTAAATCATAGCCACCTACCAGCTAGGGCCTTTAATCATCAAAGACTTATTGTGTTTAACATTTGACTCTGCTATATACATTCAAGTTCCCCAGGACTGTTCTTAGACGTTCCAGTTTGAGGAAAGGGCTGAGATTTCCCACATCCACATTACAATGTCTAAACAACTTCAGAGAAACTTTGTCCTCTGTTAGAATTCACTGTGAGTACTCTTCAGAACAAAGGTTTGTTGGGCCCTGATGAGCTATGCCACAGGATCAGCCTGCCTGGCATATATCACACCACAGGAGCACTCAGAGGACTGTGACCCTAGAAAAACTTGAAGTCTTGACCTTGAGAGATATGACCAAGTCACTGATCTCTTAATGTGTCTTCCGGAGTCTGTGTATCTACGATTCCCCTCAGTCCGCAGCCAAGAAGAGAACTAGTGTAAAACAGACAAGGAGTCTGTTTGAATTGGGGAGTACCGGAGGGAGTCCCTTTACCACGTGGGGTAAGCTGGAGGTGATCGAAGAGGAGCTGTCCAGTGACGGAGTGGCTTGCAGGATCAGCAGTCAGACACCCAGTGCCAGTGTCCAGCTGTACGCACCTGTACCAAGTCTCGCCACGGTTAAAGTCTTCAGTCCGGTTGTATCCATTGTGAAACACTTTTAACAGATAGATACCACAGGCACCAAACACATAGTCTTAGGTATATGAGACTCTGAACTTTGGTGAAGGTTGCAGGAAAGAGGAAGTACACATCTCTGAGGAGTTACACAAGGCAGCGTGATGGAAACCATCCCAGGAAGATTGTTCTGACAGCAGGGAGTCGTCTGCCTCGGCGAATCAGGAAAGGCACAGTCCTGGCTTAGGTGAAGGGGCCAGTTCACTTGGCTTCTGATGCTGGCTGAATTCTAGACAATGAGCTACAACTGAGAAGAGTGAGCAGGATAAGCCCTCATTCCCCTGAATTATTTGGTTGTGTATTTCTCAGCAACATAAAAACAAACTGCAAAACATGCTGTGCATGTGAAGTTCCCTTAGTCATCAGGATAAACCACCAGAGATGGAGTTACAAAGTAACAGGATGGCTGGTCTTCACCAGACTCTAGCACCAGCCTTGCCCTCTGTGCCCTCTGGCTTCTGGGAGCTGCGATGAGCTGGTCCTGATTTAAAGGACAAACCCACAAGTACTGCCAACAGCAAATGTATCATGCACTGAAGTACAAGCGAATGTCAGAGAACACAATGAGAGAAAAGGGGCTTTGAAATACTGTCTGAATAAAATCCTAATGCATAACCGTTCTCCAGAGCCTCCTGCTGCTTGTCATATTCCACTGGGCTGGCAACACTTGCCTACATTTATGCAGCAAGTTCTTGGGTTAGTAGATCATCCCCTTGGTCATTTCCAGGGTACAAGTATAAATTTTTTTCCCAATAAAAATGTGATTTGAAGCAAAGTCTCTACATTTGCTCCATCATTTATCAAGTGGTATTTGACAGAACTCTCTAAGCCTCAGTGTTCTCAGTTATAAATGGGAAGCTGAGCACCATGGTGCACGCTGGAACCGCAGAACGCAAGGGACTGAGTCAGGAAACTGCTGGAAGTTTGAGACTAGCCAGGGCTTCAGTATTAGACTCTAACAAAAAAAGGAAGGAAGGAAGGGAAGGAGGGAGGAAGGGAGGGAGGGAGGAAGGGAGGGAGGGAGGGAGGGAGGGAAGAGGGAGGGAGGGAAGGAAGGAAGGAAAGAAGGAAAGAAGGAAAGAAGGAAAGAAAGAAGGAAAGAGAAAGAAAGAAAAAGAAAGAAAGAAAGAAAGAAAGAAAGAAAGAAAGAAAGAAAGAAAGAAAGAAAGAAAGAAGGAAAGAAAGAAAAAGAACAACAACAACAAATAAAAGAAAACATGAAATGGGAATGGCTTACACTTCACAGGTCTGTGAGAAGAATTGAAAGTCATAATGTTTGTGAAATACATACCATGGAACTAGACATAATAAAACTCTCACTACTTGGTAGAACTCAATAAACAGAAATGACAACTATTAATGTGTTTTAATGTCTAGAGACACAGAACAAAAATGATTAATTCATAGAGTCTTCCTTGGCTATGAAAGCCAATATGAGTGTTATAGCTAGATATCGTGGCTCAGGCCTATAATCCCAGCACTTGGGAGGCTGAGGCAGGAGGATTTGAGTTCAGGGCAATACCTTCACACACACACACACACACACACACACACACACACACACACACACACACACACAGAGTATGAGATGGAAATCATTTTTACAAGACAATTAGAGCTGGTCATGGGAAGGAGGATGGGCTATAAGGAATGTCCCTACCTAGAAGGTAAAGTTGGAAGGTGGGCAGGAAGAGAAGTATAAGAACACGTGGGCATATATTCTGAGAACATGAGTGGTATCCTTTCAAATACGCCTTCTACCTGGCTCTTAGTTCCTGAAACCTCACTATTCTTTTAGATTAAGACTAGGTGCTCTCAATGAACACCTGCTTGGAAAAGCTAACATTTACCTCTACCCCAAAGCTCAGGGAACATTGCGGAAGAAGGGGGAACAAGACTGTAAGAGCTGAAGTGGGACAGTAATAGGCTAGACATTTTTCCTGGACATGAAGGGCTGTGATATATGAGATTTCATGACAGATAAATATACTTACACAAGAATTACACAGAACTGTCTTATCTACACCTCACCATGAAAGCAGAAAGATCTCAGAAGTGCCATGTCTCTCTGAGAAGCTTATGCACACTAATGCTGATGGGAAAAAAGGGAAGATACTTTCTAGGTATCTAGGATGCTTGCTGGAGCATGAATCGAGCCAGGCATATGTCATCAAAGACAAATTAGATGAAACACACTGGGCCACACAAGTGAAAAGATATGAAAATAGGAGGGAAACTGGGAAGGAAGATAAAGGGTTGCAAAGGGAAAAGGAGAGGGAATAGGATTTGGACTAAGTGGTGAAAATATTATAAATTCATGACCTTCATGTATACAAAATTTAAAAAGGAATAAAAAAAAGAAAAGCTAACACTTGAAGAATACAGTCAGTCACTTCATGCTTAGTGTGAGCAGATCTGAGCCCACTCCTTCAGAGAAAGAGTCATCATTCATGCTTAGTGTGAGCAGATCCGAGCCCACTCCTTCAGAGAGAGAGGAGTCGATCATTCATGCTTGGTGTGAGTGGATCCGAGCCCACTCTTTCAGAGAGAGAGGAGTCGATCATTCATGCTTGGTGTGAACGGATCCGAGCCCACTCCTTCGGAGAGAGAAGAGTCGATCATTCATGGTTAGTGTAAGCGGATCCGAGCCCACTCCTTCAGAGAGAGAAGAGTCGATCATTCATGGTTAGTGTGAACAGATCCGAGCCCACTCTCTAGAGAACAGGAGACACACGACAGTTCTGGCTCCCTGGACAAGCAGGTGCCTCCAGCAGGAAAGAGGAGGGAAGAGGAAGAACTGGGTATCTGAAAAGACACGGGCACACAATGACTCACATTTATGGTGCGCATGGTACGTTTCCTATATTTATGGAAATGTACGGAGTTTAGCCCTCAGCACAATACTTTACGGCTCTCTGGGCACCTGTCATGTGGCTGATGGCTCTGTGTGTCCCAGCAGCCGTGGAAAGCAGGGGAAGCTTCCCAAGGTCCCTGAAGCACTTGGACCCGAGCTTCGCCTGATTCAGCGCCACCCATGACTTTTCCTTTTTGGGAACTTCCCAGTTGTGTGCCTGTGCTGCTTGCACAAGGGGCAAGGGCACACTCCTGCATAGGGATCAACTGCAGGCCCAAATCCACAAGATCTATCTTGGGGTACTGGGGGAGTGGGTAAAGGAGGGTAGATAAAGCTTTTTTAAAGCTGTAACCCAGGCTGATTCTGAACTCACTACGTAGCTCAAGCTCACCTAAAACTCGTGGTGATCCTGCCTCAGCCTTTCGAGTTGGGCTGGGCGAGCCATCACGCTGGACAGGTCTACCTCTTCAGGACATCACAGCAGTTATATTTATTTGTTTATCACAGTGTCAGCGAGTCCCTGCTACTCTGGTTACATGCTGGTGGGAAGGGATACATAAGCTAAAAAATACTGGGCGCCGATGATGCAAACTAAGTACTGGGGAAGAATAAAGCCAGAAAGGAGGACCAGGTGGGGGTGGGGTCTCTCAGACAAGGGGGAAAGAGTGACCACTCTGGAGCATAGGCATGCAAGACTGAGGAACATAGTAAGCAGGGGCACAGTTAAGTGGCTGGCAAAAGCAAGGCCGGAGAGGGCAGGTGCAAGGACAGGAGGCCTGGGTGGAGGGGCGCACAGGCCAGAGATCAGTCACGTAGGGAAGGACAATGGCTTTTGTTCCCATTCAGAGGAGACACCGCAGGGGTTGAACTGAGGTCCAGCAGGTACCTATTTCTATCTTTAAAGGATCCTTTGGCTGTTACATTAAGAAGAGCTTGTAAGGGGATAAGGGCAGCCGCAGAAAAGCCCATTGGAAGGCAGCAATCATAATCCACGAAGGAGGACTGACCTTAGACCAGAGAAAAAGACAGCAGAGGCTGTTCAGATAGATGCCGAAGCTATGGATGCTGAGGAGTTGAATGAAAGGTTTACATGAAAAGAGATGAGGGCAACTCCTAGGGTTTGGGTGGTTTTTTAAAGTTGTGTTGTTCTCTACATGAATGAAAAATGAAAATACTTTTTGGAATAAGGAAGCCTCGAAGCACAGGGGAGGGCTGGGGATGCAGTCCCACTGGCAAAGGGCTTGCCTAGCATGTTTAGGTCCCATTCTCAGCACTATAAAAAACAAAACAGGGCAGGGGGGGGTGTGGGTGCGTGCGTGCGTGCGTGCGTGCGTGCGTGCGTGTGTGTGTACACACATGCACATGCATGTGTGCATACACATGTGTAGACAAGTATATGTGCAGGTGTATGTGTGTGTTCACATGTGTGTGTTTACATGTGTGTGTTTACATGTGTGTGTGTCAGAGAAGAAGCAGAGACATTATGGATTGCTTTTGCATATGGCAAGCTCAACTGGGTTAGCAGAAATCCAACTGTCACTCTGTTACCTCATCCAGCACTCTGGGAAGAGCTCCATCGCACGCTGCTGCCACCAAGTAGCCTCTGCCATGACCTCCCCCATGGTGTGCTGCACTCTAGAGTGTGAGCTACAGTAAACCTCTCCTCCCCTAAAAAAAGAAATAAGGTAACCAAGCACGCAGATGGTCTAAATGTCAGGCTAGTGGCCCAAGCTGGAGACAGGAACTTGGAACTGAGCAAGGTACTAAGGGCATTTGAGACAGAACCTGGATAAGATCATTTATAAAGTCCAGTGATTACAGAGAGATTGACCTCCGTGTTCTTCTATAGTAAAGAGATAAGGAGGAGGAAGGAGCAAAGATGTCTGAAAACAAAAACCCAGAAAAGTAAGAGAGACCAGGGGCCTTCTGGAAGTCTTGAGAATTGCTTCAAGATGGAAAAAGTCAGCCTGGGCATTACACTTCATGCTATGATCTCTGCACTGGGAAGACTGAGGTGTGGAGATGGCAAGTCAGGGCAACCTGGGCTACACAACCAGATCCTGTCTCAGACAACAACAAATCAACTATGAAAATGTTGCTGGTTAGTGAGAGGTGGCCATTGTGCCTGAAAATGTGGAGGTCACTGCCACCTCGACAGATGTTTCCACAGAGTAATGGGGACAGAGGCTCAGCTTGGGGTTCAGGAAATCTGGGAGGTCTACAGGCACAGTGTACACACAACAGAGAAAGAGTGTATGAAAGGGAGATTTGGGGTCAAGGATAGGTTCTTTTTGAAAAAAGATAAAAGATGTTACAACAAGTTTGTATGATCCTGAAGACTGCTGCTAGCCTAAGGTCGGCCTGAGCTACCTAGTGAGTTTCAGGACAGTCAGGGTTACACAGCCAGACAGCTGCAAACCCCAGACAGAAAGGGAAGCAGCAATACAGCTGGCCTTGAGCTCCCACAGCTTGTTTCTGCCCTGCTGGAGGAGGGGACAAGACCATCAGCTGAGACCAACTGGAAGAGGACAGTGCTACAGTTCCACAGCAAGTGGGAAACAGTCACATAGCTACAGGGTGGCCTACCAGGAAAACAGCAGCACAGGGAATCACTTGAGGGGAGCGCAAAATGTAAAGGGTGCCTGGTCAGCCTGTGCGACAGACCCCAGTCTACTTCCAAATTCCTTTTAAAGCCTTAATTCCCATGTGACAGCTTTGTGCAGCATGGAGGCTCCCCCACCAAGGTAGGCTTTTACAGTGGCTTCAAAAAAACAAAAAACATCTTTGGAGCCTAAGATTTTTCCTTTATTTATTTATGTTTGTTTGTTTGTTTGTTTGTTTTTTTAATTCTTTGCTGTGATGATTTTTAAAAAAATTTTATTATTATTATTATTTTTATTATTATTTATTCAACTGTGTGCATATGCGTGTGTATGTGCGCACACGCATGTGTGTGTGTGTGTGTGTGTGTGTGTGTGTCTGAGTATGTGTAGAACCATGGACGAATTCGCGAACCACCATGGATGCCTCCACCTCCTTCTGCCCCGGGATTCACAGGCTCCGCCCTACCAGGACCAGAAGTGCAGGCCGCCCCGGCTTCCGCCTGGGATCCGAACTCAGGACCTTCCGCCTGCAAGGCGGAGGCTTAACCCCTGAGCCACCTCTCCAGCCTGGTTGGTTGGTTTTTGAAATAGGATCATTATATGGCCTCAGCTGGCCTGGAAATGGAAATCCTCCTGCCTTAGCTTCCCAAATATGGGGATTACAGTTGTATCACAATGCCCAGCTATAAAGGTCTAGGTTTTTTGTTTTGTTTTGTTCTGTTTTTTAACAAATACTCCAACATAATGCTCATTTTTAGAACCACCAATCAAGTTTAATTAATAACAATGACTTTCAACAAAATGTTTAGCCAAAGCCAGCCTTTCTAAGTTCTGTGCCCTGGCATCTTTGACTTTTCTGAGTAACACTGTTGATACCTATAGGGTTTTTCTGGGTAATACTGTAAATAACCATATATCATGAACGAGTCTGCCCAAGGGATGTAACACAGAAGCAGCAGGATAGGAGGGTCATGAGGAAACAAGATGTCAGATGTTTGAATGGAATCTAAATTAGGCAAGAGGCTTGCTGCTCCTGATTACATTTGAAAATCAGAAGAGAATCACCAGGAAGTTGAAAATGTGTTTCATAGAACACTGGAGGCAATGACAGGCACATACTGCTTAGCTTGGGTTTTAAACAGAACCAAAGGTCCACATTTAAGAGGAGTGTTCCCCGGCTTGGTACTGTCGGGAGCTGGGGGAGCCTTAGAAAGCCAGGCCAAGTAGGAGGTCCTATGGTCATCCAGGGCTTGCCCTGAAGCACAAGGCCAGACCCCGGTCTTTTCGGTTGTGCTCTTTGGATATAAATCCACCATCCTGCTCTGTCGCATGATCCTGCCATGGTGTAGTGCCGAGACTCATATTCTAATGCCTACAGCAATGGGACCACCTTACCCTACAACATAAGCTAAAATAGCTCCTTTCTGCTTACAAGCTAATAAGCCAATTATCTCAGGTGTCTGTTGTACAGTAACAGCTGACATTCATGCATTCATTCGCCTACGATCGTTACTGGATTGATCATTATAACTGGCATTTCTCTCTCTCTTCCTCTTTGTGTGTGTGTGTATATGTGTGTGTTTGTACAAGAGGCACTGAGTATGGATAGTTGTGAAGACCAAAGGTAACTTTGGGAATTATCCTGGACTGCTCTACCTCCTTACTGCTTTGCTCTGAGGTTTCCAGTGCAGGAATTTTAAACTGCTGCCATATCCAACTGGGATTTTGTTTTTCTTACATAAGATCTAAGGATCCTTTTGCTTGCGAAGCAAAGACTTTAACCCTTGGGCCATGAATTTGCTTTAAAAATACAAATTTGAAAGCTGAGTATAATAGCATTCCTGTATCCCAACATGGTCAAGGTAAGACGATCAGAAAGTCAGTGGCAGCCTTTGCTGCAGAGAGATAAAGGTCAACCTGGGTTTATGTCTTTAAAACAGTACATTTGGATGTGGATGACAGTCAAGCGATCTGAGATGCCCTTTGTTTTTTGTAATCTCTGAGGAAATGTCTCTCTAGAGACTGCCTATTAGTCAGTGACTCTCAGTTCATCTTGAAGGAATCGCATCAGTTCTCTGGCTGGAGATCTTTTTGTTCTCATCTAGATTAGTACATAGTACACAGCCTACAACACACTTATCATATTTTGAGAACCTAATAAAGTTTAAAAAAATCAGATTTCTTAATAATAACAATAACTTCCATCTGAGCATTCACATTTTGCAAACAACACGACAAACACGTGGAATTGCTCACTGCTTGAAAACTAGTCCCATGAGGCAAACATTCTGATAGATGTTTTGTAGATTCTGGAGCCTGGGGACTGCCTAAGAAACATGCCCTGAGTCACACAGCCAGCAAGTAGCAGATCTAAACTTTGAACAAGCTCTGTAAGCCTCTAGATTGGACAACTAATGGAAAAGGGATGGGCTTTCCATCCAGAGATGACCACTACCCTTAAATTGTTGACTTCTACAAGTCAGTCAGGAAACCTTGTAGAAAAGCTCTCATTTAGAGTACATTTCCTAGAGGAATATGAGAGCTTGTGATTATTACCTATAACACATATTGGGCCCATAGTGCTGTTTTCTGCAGCTTTAAAAGAACAAAACAAAACGCGACTCCACTCTCCATTGTTGACCAAACAATGCCTCTGAATGCATTCGGATGGAGATCAGAAAGGTGGCTAAGAAGAGATAACAAAGACCCATCTCACAAGCTTGACATCATATGTCTGTATTGGGTTCACCTTGAAGGAAGGGCCTGTGACCATCAGCTTTCTATCTATCCCCAGCGCCTACTGCCAAACCTGGTATGCCTGCTATGAAACCACACCTCCTGCTGCTACACGGCGAAGTTTCTCCGAAGTCCTTCCTCTCCACAGTTCTCCTGGACCAAGGTGTTTTTCTACTTGAGATAAATCAATCCTTCCAGGTGGAGAAACAAAGGCAAGTGCATTTGAGTCAGGCTCTGCGTGTTACCTGGAATCGCAGGAGAGCAAGGGAAAGAGCAGAGTTCCACGGAGCTAAGAGGCTCGGGGCTGCTCTCCTGGCTGGGCGTCTGGACTGTTCTGGAACCTCTTAGGTCGCAGACTGAGGGCAACTCCAAAGCACAGCTCTCCCCCACCTGGCTGGCGGGCGTGGCTTCCTGGGTTTCCATAGGCCTGTGAGGGGAGAGCACAGGCATTCAGTATCACAGGCTGAACGCAGAAACCTGCCTCAAGTCTTTGGGGCTCCAGGGGGTGTCTCAAAGAGCAGACAAATTGAACAGGCAGAGTAGCGCCGAGTGGACAGTGTTCTGTAAAACACGGTCTGTGAGAAAGGCAAGGCATGGATGGCTGAGCTGCGTCAGACATGGATGCTCCACGGGTGGGAAAGTACAGAGATGCTACTCTAACCCACTCAAGCTTCTGGAGCCCCTTCTAGCCTAAGGCCAAAGCTTGGCGATGGAGGAGGTCCTGTGGAGCTAAAGATATCTCATGTGATACACTGTCTCTCAGGCCGATGCCTCAAAACTTCAGGAATGCTAATTCTCCTGGTGTCTTAGGCTGGTCCTCGGAGCTGCCCTGAAGCTAGACCTCCCTCGTTTCCCTCTCTCTCCTGCTAACAATTCAGTCTCATTCCCAGCCCGTTGATCATTTCCACATACATAAAGGATGGCCCTGACCACTGTGAATCTCCCCAACTGTTTCCACCCAATTTCAGTTCTATTTCCTGTGTCTATGTGATTCTTTCTTTTCTGCCTTTTTATTTCCAGCCCCAGGATAAACTTCATGGGTCACCAAGCTGAGATATAATATACTTAGAAATTTTAGGAAGGGAAAATGGCTATATATCTTATTCATGAACCTATGGATGGGTAAGTGGGAGAAATTACTACTCCTTTGCTATAAAGACATGTTATCAAACTGCCTGCTAAATACTTTACCATTGTAACTTCCACTGATAAGCTTCCTTTAGAAACAGAAAGCATTTAATATAAAAATTACAATGGACCGAAGTGCAGAGAATAAGAGACCAGGAAATGCTCAGCCCAAGGGGGACATCTGTACCCTCCACCCCCACCTCCCTTGTGAGGCTCAAGGGACACAGAAGAAAAGGGGTAGAAAGAATGTAAAAGCCACAGGGTGGATGCCAAATGTTGTCTTCAGGCAGGACTGCTGTGCCGATGAATTCACTGTCGGTGTTTATTTCCAAGTATCAAGGGTTACTGGGAGTTTAAAATGAGAGGCAAGGGGGCCGTTGAAATGGCTCAGACTTGAAGCATTTGCCATGCAGGCAAAAGGACCTGAATTTGGATCTCATGTAAAAAAATGCCAGGTGGAAATGACAGTGACTTGTATTTCTGACCCTGGAAGGCACAACTTGGGAAACCCCGCAGCAAAGCAATAAGGAGGTAGAGCAATCCAAAATGATCCCAATGTCACCCTTGGGCCTCCACAGGCACATACGCTCAAGAGTCCTCTTGTACACACATACACACACACACACACACACACACACACACACACACACACACACAGTCAAGGATCACTCATCCTAGGAGCAGCGCCTCATGCCTATAATCCCAATGCTCAGGAGGCTGTAGCAGGAAGACGACTACAAGTTCCAGATCAGCCGGGACAACATAGTAACTTCCACCCTCGCTGCACTGGGAGACCCTGTCTTGCATTACACAAATGAAAGGGTCGCTTGTACACTGAAGAATTGGAAGGGACAAGCCCAGCAGTCTTAGCTGGGAGCCTTCCTGTTGTACTCCATCAACTCTAGTCAGTATTTTATTTTATTTATTTATTTATTTATTTATTTATTTATTTATTTATTTATTTATTTGTGTGTGTGTGTGTGTGAGAGAGAGAGAGAGAGAGAGAGAGAGAGAGAGAGAGAGAGAGAGAACGCACTGTGTGTCCCTGTGGAGGGCCAAGGGTGACTTCGGGAATCATGCTGAATTGCTTCCATCTCATTCTTTCTTCCCTCTGGGACTTCCCAGGCTCTGCCCACCAGGGCAGGAAATGCAGGCTGATGCCATTTTCTACCTGGCATTTTTATGTGGGATTTAGGATCCGTACTCAGGACCTTCTGTTCACGAGGTATAGTCTTAACCCCTGCGCCGTATCTCCAGCCCTCTAGTCAGTTTATGAAAGCTGTTGCCAGATGTTAAGAGTCCCATAGGCTACCATGCACGACCCAGAACAGTTACATAGTTATAGTTACACATTTGGTAGCTAGAGAGAAGCTTGCCTAATTCCAGCAGCAGGTGATCGCAAAAGCCACAGGGATTCCACACTCGCAGTGGTCTAGGTAATGAGAGCTGTGTGAACCAGGCCAGGGTCTGTGGGTCAGGAAAAAGGAGAGATTAAGAACATTTAAGAACTAAACAGAGACTAGAACTTAATAACTGAATGAAGAAAGGGGTTAAGGAGGAGCCAGGAGTCAGAAAACACAGTGAGACTGCCTGGGCTCTATTATCCATGGAAAGAAGCCAGAGAAGAAATAGGTTTAGGAGGAGGCACTCCCTCAAATTAAGGAGTACCACATGGTTGTTGGGTTTATTTTTTTTTAATATTTTTATAATTTACTGTGCACATGTATTGTCCCTGTGGAGTACCAAGGGTGACTTTGGGAATCATCCTGATTGCTTCTACCTCCTTTTTGCTTTGCTCTGGGATTTCCCAGGCTTCACCTACCAGGGCCCAGAGTGCAGGCCACCGTTTCCACCAGGCATTTTTACATGGGATCTGGGATCTGAACTCAGGACCTTCTGCTTGCAAGGCAGAGTCTTAACCCACACCACTGTTACAATGAAACAAGTTGAAAGCTCTCAAAGATACACATTTGAACGAAAGGAGCAATTTCAGAATAAAGTGAGCAGTGTAATAGTGAGAAAAGTTCATGTTTGTGGAGTGCTTGCTAGATGTCAGCTACTATGCTAAGAGCTTCATCTGCAAAAATCCCAAGGAGCAGTAATCCTACTGTTAGACACATTCACAGTCAGACCCAGACAAAGAGGACAATAGTCCCCATTGGATGAGCCTGAGTGTTGGTCCAACCTCCTGTCTAAGCAACATCAGTTCTGGAGCCTGCGTCACCCCTGCTCCAGGCAACGAAAGCAACTACACAAAAACACACCAACACTGAGGTCTGACGCAGTCCTTCTTGTTTGAGGACACTCAGTCACAAGCTGTGAACACTTGTCACAGAAGGTTAAGCCAAAGTGTCAGCTGGCCGCTCTGCCGAGTGAGATGGCAGGTTCCAGAGAGGACTTCAGGCTGTCTCTTCATGCTACGTCAGCTAACTGGCCTGAGTTTCCACCAACACCTCTGCAGCAGACACCTTGGCTTCCCTTCTGCTGTTACATAACATGCCCAGGGGATAAACGGGCTGCTGAATGCTATCAGCACGCCCTGCCTGCAAAAGTGCCTTCAAAAAACCTTTGGCTGAGTGTCCCAGTGGAAAAAGGAGTCCTTTTTAAAAACAAACGAAATGCTGCTGTGATGGCTTTTTCTCTATTTTTTTGGAATCACTTATATTAAATGCCAAAAATTCCAAACTGGGCAATATGCCAAAAAATAAAAATAAAAAAAAATAAAAAAAAGCCCGCTGAAGGCAGAATCCACCCACTGAAGGCAGAATCCTTCTGTTAGGAAATGAGTAAATGGGTGTCTGTACCTCCTTCTAAGCACTTTACTTGGGACTAAAGTATATTTACAAAGAAATTCAGCAACAGGACAGCTGAAACTTCAGGTGATCTAGGTCTGCCTATGTTAGCCAAACACACTGAAAGGATGATCCTTGACCTTCTTTTCTTGATCTTCTCATGTCCTCTCCCCTCCCCCTCCCATCTCCCCTCCCCTCCCTTCCCTCCCCTTCTCTCTCTCCTCTCTCTCTCCTCTCTCTCTCTCCTCTCTCTCCTCTCTCTCTCTCTCTCACCAGAGGGCACTGTGTATACCTGTGGAGGCCCAAGGATGACTTCAGGAATCACCCTGGATTGCTTCTACCTCCTCTTTGCTTTGCTCTGGAGTTTCCCAGGCTCTGCCTTCCAGGACTGAAAGTAGGAGCTGCCTACATTTCTACCTGCCGTTTTTATGTGGGATTCGTGATCTGAACTTGGAACCTTCTGCTTGCAAGGCAGAGGCTCAACCACTAAGCCATCTATCCAACCCCCCAAACTTTTTGATAAGGACTTCAGGCTGATTTTCCACTTTCAAAAATGCTTTAGCCGGGCTGGGGACGTGGTCAGCTGGAACACCACCCAGCATGCATGAAGCCCTGGGTTCATCCCCAGCACCATGAAAACCAAGAGTGACAGTGCACTCCTGGGTCACGTTCAAGGTCATCCATTCTCTGTTGTGTAATAAGTTTGAGGTCAGCCCAGGCTACAGGAGGCCCTGTCTCCAAAAATAAGAGTTTTAGTCAGATGCATGCCTATAGTACTTGGAAGGCAGAAGTGAGAATCACTACAAGTTCAATGCTAGTCTGGGCTATATAGAAAGAACCTCAAAAAAAAAAAATGAAAGAAAGAAAGAAAGGAAAGAAAGAAAGAAAGAAAGAAAGAGAGAGAGAGAGAAAGAAAGAGAGAGAGAGCGAGAGAGAGAAGAAGAGAGAAGAAAGAGAGAAGAGAGAGAGAGAAAGAAAGAAAAAAAGAGAAGAGAAGAAAAGAAAGAAAGAAAAAGAGAGAGAGAGAGAAGAAAGAAGAAAGAAAAAAGAAAGAAAGAAAGAAGAAAGAAAGAAAAGAGAGAGAAGAAAGAAAGAAAGAAAGAAAGAAAGAAAGAGAGAAGAAAGAAGAGAGAGAAAGAAAGAAAGAAAGAAAAAAGAAAGAAAGAAAGAAAGAAAAAGAAGAAGAAAGAAAAGAGAGAAGAGGAAGAAAGAAAGAAAGAAAGAAAGAAAGAAAGAAAGAAAGAGAGAAAGAAAGAAAGAAAGGGAAAGAAAAGAAAAGGAAAAAGAAAAAGGAAAGGAAAGAAAAGAAAGAGAAAAAAGTGTTCGTCTGGTGGTACAAATCAGAGGTACAGTGTATACACAAGACTCTGGGTTCCATCCCCAGTGCTAAAAATAAAAGACTTTGATCAAACTGCGCAAATGTTACCTGATCACAGGTTCTTATAGCAAACACACTCATGTCATTCGTGGTCCATATAAAAGAGATGATTTAACTTCCATTTTGTTTAATAATAGCATTTCCTTCCTAATATTTTACATGAACATATTCAGGCATAAAGAAAAGTGGGAATGGACTACAGAGAGGGTTCAGGGTTAAGCCTCTGCCTCACAAACAGAAGACTCTGAGTCCGGATCCCAGATCCCATAAAAACGCCAGACAGAAATGGCAGCCTGCACTTATGGTCCTGAAAAGCAGGGCCTGGGAAACCCTGGAGCAAAGCAAAAAAGGAGGTAGAGCAATCTAGGATGATTCCTGAAGTTACCTTTGGGCCTCCACAGACACACATGGTGCCCTCTCTCTCTCTCTCACACACACACACACACACACACACACACACACACACACACACACAAAGTGGGTAGAACTATATAATGGAATCCACATGGCTGCCACTTAGACACTTCAACGACATCTTATCAATTCACTTCATTTTATTAGTACACTGGATCACTGTCTACTCGCCCATCAATCTTTTCCTATTTTTTGAGACAAGATTTCTCTATGTACCTCAGGCTGGCCCGGAGCTCACAAACTCTGTCTCCATTTCTTCCGAGTATATGTGTATGTGATATATATTTAGGGGTGTTGTTTGTTTGTTAGAAGAGGCTTGTGTAGCCAGGGCTAGCCTCAAACTAGTTATGTAGCTGCCTTTACGTTTAAGTGTTGGGACTACAGGTATGTGCTACCAACTCAGTACTGGGGGATTGAAACTAGCACATCATGCATGCAAGATGAGTGCTTTGCCACAGAGCTACAGCCCCAGTCTGCAACTAGTTAAAGATATTTTCATTTAAATTTTAAGAAAATGAAAGCTGCTGAGCTACAGTGGGATATAAGCAAGTTGCACTGTTCACACACTCACTCTGTTTGGGGAGTAAAATACAAATGGCAGGAATCTGCACATCTCCAGAGACCCTGGTCAAACCCTATTGCCCACTGGTGATGGGCTCAGCTTGAGGAAGTGAAACTCAGTTGGCTTGTAAAATATGTGACTAACACATGTATACACACACACACAAACACACACACACACACACACACACACATATATTTGTAGGTATCACGCATATCTTCCATAAACATGCACACATGTACACATGCAGATATACATATAGAAAGTAAACAGGGAAAACAGAAACAATCAAAGACTCTGAAAACTGTAATCTGGGAGTTCTTCGTACTAATCTTGCAATTTTTTTCAATAACCCTGGCTACTGTGGAATCAGGAGAATCACAATGTGTTCAAATTGAACCTGGGTAATTTGGCAAGACCTTGTCTAATAGAATTCAACCCCCAGTACAAGAAAAAAAATATGATTATATAAAAATGAAGGCTGGACGTGGTGGTACACACCTATGTTCCCAGCTACTTAAGCAGAAGCAGGAAGATCACATGCTTTAGGTCACCTTGGCTACATACTTATCTAAAAAAATTTTTTTTAATTGGTCAGGAAAGAAAGAGCTGGTAATAGCTGCACACATCTGAGGCCCAGTATCAGAGAGGCTGTGAGCAGAAGAAGGAGTCAGGATGGAATTCAAGGCCATTCTTGGCTACATAGCTTCAAAGAAAAAAAATAAAAAAGGAAGAAAGGAAAAACTCAACATCTCCTACAAGTGTCTTATTTATCAGCTCTATCAGTCCTATCACTCTGCTACATAAGTACCAGAAACTACTTAAAAATTATATATTATACTTATATAATAATTATAATATATAATTATATATAAATATAAACAATAAAATAATAATTATAATTTTTTTTCTAAGACTTCTTTCTCTTGGGTCAGGCATAGTGGCACATGCCCGCCCTCCCAATCCTTGGGAGGTGGAAGCAGGAGGATCAAGATCAAGAGTTTGTGGAGATCCTGTCTCAAAAAAACCCCCCAAAATTCCCAACTGTTCTACAACTTTACTGTTCCACCACTTTACTGTTCCTGTCCTCTATCTCCAATTGGATCACCTGGAATTCTTTGAAGCTTAATTACAACTCTCTCTACTTTCCTTTGCTCCTCTCTAGCTCGAGTCCCACCCTTAGCTTGCAGGCCAGGTCCCCTCGTCCTCTCTACTTCAGATGCACTGACATTAGCACAGCTTCTAATAAGCTCTGTTTGCTTCCAGTTCATCTGTCCTGCTAGTTAGAGAATACCTCTCTCAGGATTGTGTTTCTACAAACTACAAGAAGAGGAACACTTTTCAATTTATTCTGTGCATCCAAGTTTACCCTGACCTCAGACAGGAACCCAGTTATTCAGGTATGTGAGTCATGTAACTCCCTTCTACAGGGAGCTATTCTTTTACATCTTAATAGACTTTGCTTGCTTACCCTTTAAAAAAAATTAAAAAAGGAATGCTAGCAAGCAAATGAAATAATATATGAAAAATATTATGCTCCAAGGTCTGAGGCTATATCTTGATAGAGGAGGCCTTGTATTCAATGACCAGCACCCAGCCACATACACACACATACACCAAAAAAGAAAGAAACAGAAGGATTATATTCCATGACCAAGTAAAACTAATCCCAAGAAGGCAAAGTCATTCATTTCTTAATATTTTATCTATAAGATAGTTTATGTGTCCCAGGCTAGCCTCGAACTTGCTATGAACCTAAGGATGCCCTAATGTCCAGATTACATGCATGTGCCTGGTTTATGAGGTGCTGGGAATAGAACCCAGGGTTTCGGACATGCTAGACAACTATTAACTGAACTACATTCTCAGTCCTCAAAGTTATTTTAGCATCTGAAAATTCATCACTATATAATAATCACATAATTAATAGAATAAGAAACAAAACCTTCAACACACACATGCAAACTTGCGACAAAGTCAAATACTCTTTTCAAATCAAAACACCCAACAAAACAGGAATAGAAAGAAACCTCCTCAATCTCATAAAGGATATTTTAAAAAAATCCACAGTAAGGATGATAAGTAAAGAAAACCAAATGCTTATATCGTAAGACAGGAGCAAAGTAGGCATCTCTACTTGTCATTCCTATTCAGTATTGCACTGGAAGTTTTAGACAGGAAAATTAGGCAAAAAAATGACAGAAAAAAAAAAAAAGCGGCCTGTAAAGAGAGCACTAAAACTCTCTCAGTTAACAAAAGACAGAGCTGGAGATGAAGTTCAGTGACTGAGTGTTTGCTTAGTATGTACAAGGCCCTGGGTTCATTTCACAGGATAAAAACCAAACAAATAAAAAAGCAAGAAAAGGAAACGTGATCTTATATGTATAAAACTCTACGACTTCACCACAAAAAACAAAATCTAGGAGAAGTAATAAACAAACAAGGCTCCAAGATTCAAGATCAGCATAGAAAAATCATTTTCATTTATGTACATTAGCAATCAACCTAAAAATGAAATTAAGAGCACATTTCTACTTATGAAAGTAGAAAGATAAATTAAGAATTTGTTAAATAAGCATAAGACCTGCACACTAAATATGTTTAAAATGTTGGAAGCAAATTAAAGATCTAAATAAAGGCATTCTATATTTATGGATCCAAAGACAAGACTTTAAAACAGCAATATATTCCCCAAACTGACCTAAAAAAAAATCACCATAAGTCAGGTGTGGCAGTAGTGCATAGTTGTAACTCCAGCATTGGGACATATAAAGAGGAGAATCTTGAATTTTAGGCCGGCTTGGGCTATGTAGCAAACACCATCATCACAAACCAACCTTATAGTGGGGCCCGTGAAATAGGCCAAGAGTAAAGGGCTTGTCCCTAACCCTGATGACCTGAATCCAATGACCAAAGGAGAAAACCAACTCCAGCAAGCTACCTTCTGACCGCACAGATGCCTCAGTGAGCTCATGTACATGCATATCCACACAAACCCTACAGTAATAAAGTCTGCGTAGTACCTGCACAAGGATAGACCGACAAATCAATGGAGTAAAATTCCTAGTCCAAAAATAAAATTAATTCATGGGCAATTGATGAAGTACCTTGAAAAATCTGAAAAAAAAAAAAAAAAGTCTGGTGGTTCCTACAGAGATTAACTATGAAGTTACACTTTGGGCTGGCAATTCTGTATCTAAACAAAAGGAAATATATGTCCCCATAACTTTTCATAGATGTTCACTGCAGTTTTATTGATAAAAGCCAAAAAAGAAATTATTCCAGCAGCCTGCCAATTGGTTAACAAATAAATGACATAAGCATTGAATACGGCATTGATCAGCAATAAAGGAATTAAATTCTGCCATAGTCACAAGGACAAACTTTGCAAACATCGCACCCGGCTAACGAAGTGAGTCGCCTATTATTTGCTCCGTTTACACTGCGTCCAGCGAGAGACTCGGTAGGACAAAAGTACACTGTGATTTCCCTAGGTCTGGGCGGTCAGTGGTGAATGGAGAGAGATCTACCGCGTCCAGAAATCCATTGCATTTCTGTGAGAGGTTTTCTATGGGGTGATGAAAATATTCTGATTGTGGTGATGAATGCACAGTCTGCTACTGTATGAAAATTACACTTTGAATAAATTTATGTACATATAGATTTGTCAAGCAGATTATTTTTCAAAAGACGGTGCAACTCATCCTGACGCTGCAGTTTGTCAATCCCAGAGATGACCCAAGCACCGGCTGCAGAGGGCGGGCCTGGGGGCGGAGCAGCGGGAAGCTGGGGTGTGTCTGGGGAAACCAGCATCGCTCCCCAATTGTGAGAGAACTTTGGAATAACCTGCAACGATGCGCCACCTTCCTTCCCCGCTCCGTTGTCAAAACACTCTAGAATCCGCGGATGAAACACTCACCGCCGCACCACTGCAAGAGCCTGGAACCGGAAGTGGCAGCACCATCTTTGTTAAGGGAAAAGCGAGGTTCGAAAGGAAGTCACTAATGCCGTCCTTGATGAGGCCGGATGAAGGCAAGAGGAGGCTCCGCGGCCATCTTAACTGTGGGCAAGGACCGTCCTGGAAGTGCTCTGCACTTGATTCGGTTGAGCAATTTCTTGCGAAGCAAAAGTTTTAACCCCTGAACCATCTCCCCAGCCCAGTTGGGTGATTTCTAGAGCACCGTTGATAAGTGCGCTTGATAGACGCCAAGGAAACCGGGAAAATATTAAAAGCATTCTAAGAGGTAACTTATGCATAAAAAGGAGGCAAACTGATCTCTTAAAGGTACACGTCTGAACTTTTGCACTGAGGAAGCAGAAGCAGGAAGGTCATGAGTGTCCGATCAGTGTGGGTTACTTGGCAACACACTGTCACAAATAAGTAAATTCCAGAGAGGATGAACTATTTTAATGCATAGAGGAAACTGTCTACAATGACTGGAATTTCAGAATCATGGGGTGGGGAAAATGGAAAAAAGGTTTAATCAAAAACAAAATTAGAGGAATTAGGTGTATAATTCCATAATATAGTTCCATAAGGCCTAGGTTCAACCTTCTATCACCACTCAAAAGACAAAGTTATGATAACTTTAGCTTAAATATAACTAGTATTCTGAAGCAAAGCATTTTGTTTATAAGAAAACAATGGTCAAAAGAATCAAAGTGGGTTTTAGGAAATTTTTCTTACAGGATTAGAAAGACAGACTGTATTGCCCACTTCAGGTCGACTGGTAGTGTTGGGAAAACAAGTTTGTTTCCAGTCTCACTTTTTGTTTTCAGGGGGGAAAAAAAAGAGTATTTTCACCAGCTTAGTCATTAATTCCCTCCTATGAAATAGGTCTCAAATTTAATCAGAAACAGTGTACATTCAACTGCTGTTGACTGGAATTTCAGAATCACGGGGTGGGGAGAATGGAAAAAAGGTTTAATCAAAAACAAAATTAGAGGAATTAGGTGTATAATTCCATAATATAGTTCCATAAGGCCTAGGTTCAACCTTCTATCACCACTCAAAAGACAAAGTTATGATAACTTTAGCTTAAATATAACTAGTATTCTGAAGCACATCTTGCCTGGCAGGTCAGTATTGTACTATACAAGGATAGGTAAGACCATTGCTGTCTTTTGTCCCCCTACATCTTGTATGGACGGCCAGCAGGGAGAAAGTGGCCCAGTCAGCCCAGTCAGTTCCAGTTTGATTTTTCTATACCCTGCAACAAAAGTGTTGATGTCTTCGTCGATAGGTCTTTTAATTTTATTTTATTTATTTTGTGGTGTGTGTATACATATCTGTCTATCTGTGCATCTGTGTATATCAGAGGGCACTGGTTGACCTTAGGAATCTTCCTGGATTGCTTCTACCTCCTTTTTGCTTTGCTCTGGGGCTTCCCAGGCTCCACCTTTCTAGGCTGGAAGTGCAGGCTGCCGCCATCTCTGATTGACATTTTTATGTGAGATCTAGGATATGAATTCAAGTCCTTCTCTTTGTTAGGTACAGTCTTAATCCCTGAGTCATCTCTCTAGGATCTCATCATCTAGTTATTCTGACCCTAGTCTTTCACAACAGTGAAATGAAATAAAACTTCTGAAGCAATCATCAAAAACAGAACCTTGGTATCAGTAAGATAGGTGCCCACATGACGGAAGGAGAATTGACTCCTATAAGTTATCCTCTAATAATGCATGTCTCTCTCTCTCTCTCTTTCTCTCAGACACACACACACACACACACACACACACACACACACACACACACAATGAAGGTAAGAAATATTTTGATATAACTTCAGAATGTTGAGTTAGATGTAATGCATGCTGTAGCCCTATCACTGCAAAGACAGGTTGGAAAGTCACTCGAGTCCATCCTGAGGGGGCGCAGTGAGACTTCATCTCAAAAAACCAACCAAACGAACAAAACCTGCAATGCTTATCGCTGCAGAACCAGTAGAGAAGTTCATTAGTCAGGTGAGGTGACAAGGTGGCATGTACCAGTAATCCCAGCTCTTCAGTGGTTAAAATCTAGGCTGGACTTCATAGCAAAATACTATCCCCAAAATAAAGAATAGGTAAATGAGTTTTATTGCATTACAAAAGTAAAGTGTAGATTACTTGGAATTCCCTGTACTTTTGAAACTGATTATCAATGACTGTATAAAATAGTTATATCATAATTGTACCTTGTCTGACTGATTTTCTGCCATTAGTTAGGCTAGCTACTTTTCAACAGAAGTCATTTTCTTAAAAAAAAAAAAAAAAAGTGATATTTCAAAGTAGGGTGAGGCTGTTTGAGATTATGTCTGTTGCCATCTGAACCTTGGTCTCTATAATTCCGGAATTAGCAATAAGAAAAGGGAAAGGAAATATCATAAAGGTTCAAGGTTCATTTAATTAATCACATGATATATTATTGATTTTTAAATCATACTTATGTAAAGCCATAAGTAAATAATAAATTGGCAATCAAACTGATAATATCAGATAGTCTATGAGTTTTCCAGCTAGAGTGAAGGATCCATAAAAGGTGGAGGTGTGGGGACTGGAGAGATGGTCAGAGGTTAAGACTTTACCTTGTCAGCAGAAGATCCTGAGTTCAGATCCCAGATCCCACATCAAAACACCAGGCAGAAATGGTGGCGGCCTGCACTTCTGTCCCTGGTGGGTGGAGCCTGGAAAATCCCAGAGAGAAGCAAGAAGGAAGTAGAAGCAATCCAGGATTATTCCCGAAGTCACACTTGGGCCTTTGCAGGGACACATGTGCCCTCTGATACACACACACACACACACACACACACACACACACACACACAAACACACTAAATGAATGAATGATGAATAAATAGATGACATTTTTAAAAAAGGCCGAAGTATGGATTTTATTTCTCAATGAATTCTCAGCAATTAGACAGTGGCTCAGTAACATCCTATGTCTTTATAAAGAATATAAAATTGGACTTTAAAAGGTAAAATCAGTATCAGCACAATGTTAAGGAAGTGGTAAATACCTGAAAGGTGCCCTTGATAATATTTCTCCTCCATAATGGCAAGAGAAAGAACTGATTTCCGAACACTTCCAGTATGTGACACTTTAGTAAGTAACATGTCTCTTTATGGTTGTGATGGTGTGGAAGTTTGGTTCAATTGTCAACTTGGCATTTGAAGAGAGGGGCCTGTGGGTACACTTCTGAAGATTTACTCATTAAAGCAGACATCTAAGCATGCCTGTAGACTGTCTTAATTACATGGTTGATTCAAGAAGATCCAGCCCGCCCATAATGGGCGGGACTGTTCTCTGGGCGGGTGGATAGAGAGAGAGCAGATTGAAATCCAGCAAACTGACATGCTATAAGGTGTGCTTTGGTCCTTTCTGCTTTCTTAGCTTTTCCCATGAATGTGCTGTGGCCATTTTCCTCAGTCTTTAATGCTGTATCACCCTTAGGTGTGGGGGACAGTCCATCATGGGCTGGGGTCCTGTTATTTAAGAAAATAACAGTAACTTCTTTTGCTACACCTGCCACATCTACAGCCCTGACAGGTTAGTGAATGTAGATTTAGTATTCAGCTTCTTTGGTTTAAGCTTCTTTTAATTATGTGAATTTTCTGTTACCTGGAGTACTTTCATTACATCTGGCATTGTTCAAGTCATCACTTGGAAGGAAAAGGAATTTAGAATTGTTGCCTATTAGACTGCCATTTGCTCCATCTAGCTGATTTTTGTAAATAGTCCACGGACTGAGGATGGAGCTCAGTGTGCATAGCACTCGCCTAGCATGTATGAGACCTTGGCTAAAGTCCCCAACACCACAACCTCTCCCTCCCCACCAGGGAAACTCAACACAGAAGATAACAAGTGCTGCTGAATAGTTATTTCCTTTGGACTTATGGAGGAAGAGGGGATGTTGTAGAAAAATGAAAAATAGGGACTGAGAGATGCAGAACACAAGGTTTACTTGGGCACTGGTACTTGGCCTAGGAGAATTTCTTTTTCCAAAACTGTGTTCTTGGTTTCACTTGCTTTGTATACATCGTTATAACTTTCTTGCCTTGAGAATTCTTGCCCAAGCAGCCCAGTCTCTCCTCCTTCATGGGTTGCCCAAGCTTCTGGAAGCGCAGCTGGGCAGGCTAGTTAGCAGGATATTTATAGGACCCACAAGATACTTATAGGACTGTTGAAGGGTCTGCTGTTCAAGGTCATGTAACTGATAAAACATTGCTAGGAAACAGAAGACGACTGCCTACACATTCCAGGGGCACAGCACCCACAAGTCATCGCCCATGACTGTGCAGACTTTTCAGTGGTGAGGCTCAATTCACTCATCCTTCCACGAGTGACCCCAATAAACTCATTGGTCATCAACCTAGACCTGTATGGAATTGTTGCTTTGGTCTGACATTGTCCAATTTGCTGGTGTGTTGTCTGTAAATTCATGACACAGTGGCTTATAAGAACAAGTATATATGCTGATTTATATATATATATATATATTAGAATATATTACATATATTAGAAATATTTTTCAAAGATGTAACAATAACACAATTTTTTAAAGTCTCTTTTTAAATTTTTCTAATTTTTATTTTTTCATTTGTGTGTCTCTGTGTGTGACTCTGTGTGTTTCTGTGTGTCCATGGAGGCCCAAGGGTAACTTTGGGAATCACCTTTGATTGTGCTGCTTCCTCTTTGCTTTGCTCTGGAGTTTCCAGACTCTAACTTCCAGAGAAGGAAATATAGGCTGTCACCATTTCCGTCCTTTGTTTTTACATGGGATCTGGGATCCAGGATTCAAACTCAGGACTTTCTGCTTTTGAGGCAGAGGCTTAACCCTTGAGCCATCTCTCCAGGACAATAACACAATTTTGGGGGGAGCTGATGCTTCACTCTAGGGTAGCATAACTTGAAACTTATGTACCTCAGCTGCCTTGAACTCTCAGCACTCTTTTATCTTAGCTTCCCAAGTATTGTGCTTGTAGGAATAAGTTGCTACTCCTGGCTCTTTTTACTTTTTTGATATCTACTTATTTTATAAATAAACACGTTTTTAATTAAATTTTTGCATCTATGAGTGTGTATGTGTGTGTGTGTTTGAGTGTGAGTGTGTGTGCACGTGCACGCATGTGTTCTACCTCCTCCTTGCTTTGCTCTGGGTTTCCCAGGTTCTTCCCTCCAGGGCTGAGGTACAGGACATCTCCATGTCCACCTAGTGTTTTTACTTTAGACCTGGGATCTGAACTCGGGTTGTTTTGCTTGTAAGTCAAAGACTTTAACCCCTGATCCATCTCTTCACTCCACACATATATTTTAAGTCTACATTCTTTTTGAAAAATATTTTCTAAACTTTATTTTTGTAAGTGTGTGTGTGTGTGTGTGTGTGTGTGTGTGTGTGTCAGAAGACACTGTGTGTCCCTGTGGAGGACCAAGTTCATCCTGGATTGCTTCTACCTATTTGCTTCACTCTGGGATTTCCCAGGCTCTGCCCCCAGGGCAGGAAGTGCAGGCCTTGGAATTTTTCCACCTGATATTTTTACATGGAGACTTGGGATCCGAACTCAGGATCTTCTGCTTTCAAGGCACAGTCTTAACCCCTGAGCCATCTCTCCAGCCCAAAGTCTACATTGTATATATAAGAAAAAGCATGCTATATTTGTCTGAGTCTGGTTTATTTCACTTGACAAAATGATTTCTGTGTGCTTTCACTTTTCTGAAAATATCACAATTTCCTTTTTTTGTGGCTGTATAATATTCCATTGTATATGTGTACCACATTTTTTTTTCATCTGTCCATGAACATCTGGACTTTACGCTCTGAGACAGGATTTCACTATGCAGTTTAGGCTGGCTTAGAAGTTAACCAGCTCTAGAATTTGAATTTATAATCTTCCTGCCTTGTGTTTCTGAGTACTGGAATTAAAGGCATGTGTCTCTACCCAAATACCTTTGAGGGCAGTTCAGGGATAATGTGTTGCAATTTGTCCACATGTTGCTGATAAATTCACAGGCAAACAAGCTTAGGAAAACAAAGGGGCTTTATTCTTGCTTATGCTCTTCCTTATAGTTCATGATCTAGCTTGGCAGGACAGCACACTCCAACACCAAGAGCCAAGGGAACTGGCCACACCATATCTACAGGAATTGCTAAGAGAGAGGTAAAATCACTTGCCAGACTGCAAGTCTACAAAAGTATTCGCAAGCATACCAAACTACTGAACCAGTTCCTTCTGTATTATCCACCTGACCAGGGAATGGTTCCACCCACCATGGGCTGGGGCTTCCTCCATAAATTAGATACTGTCCAGCAAGCTTGTTTAGGGCTTGTCTCAACTACCCATTCTTCATAGATGCGCCCAGAGATCAGCCTTAAATTGTCAAGTTTTGATACCTGGATCTCTGACTAGCATATAGTATGTAGACTGAGCTAGTACACACGGATGGACCTTGCCAAGAAATGCTGACTTCAGTTGCTTTTTTGTTTGAGTCTTCAAGAGATTGTGTTGTCTTTAACAATGACTTCTGAAACAAGGGAAGAAGGCTAAACTGCTTTCTTACACTCCCTAATGATTAAACCACAGGCTCAACTACACCAAGATGACAGAACAGAACAATTGACCTTCTCCTTCCCCATACACCCCTGACTACCTGCAGCTGCAGTGAAGGAGTCTGTGTGGGGCATGCAATGTCCTCACTCTACGTTCTTCATTTTTAACTAAAGGTAGCTTTTCATACAACCCTCAGGAAGGGTTGAGCTGTGAAGTTGCAGAGAGTAAAGCATCTTTCAACAGTCTCTCAGCTGAGTTATGCCACTCTTGGTTTCCAGTCCTGGAAAGTGCATTCCTAAGTCGGGGTGGTAACTGGAAAGATCTACAAAGATTCTCCACTTCAGTCTCCTGAGTAGCTGAGATTACAGGCCAGTGCTGTCTCTCAATTTTTTTTTCTTTAATTAAAGTTTATTATTAAATTATTTTTATTTATTTTTTATTTTTATTTTTATTTTTTTCTAGACATCCACTTTTTATTATCATTCACATGCTTTATAAAAAAGGGAACATAACCAAAAAGAGAACGGTAGAAAAAACAAATCCGGGTTGGGACCAGGCATTCAATTTACACGTGGTCTGCAGGGCTGTCCTCAAATCAGGCACAATAGTCACATTTGTCAGATGCTCCTTTGCAGACATAGCCCTGGGCACATTTGGAGCAGCCTGCAGGGCAGCAGGAGTAGCAGCTCTTCTTGCAAGAGGTGCACTTGCATTCTTTGCAGCTGCAGGAGTCCACGCAGGTGCAGGAGCCGCCAGTGGTGCAGGAGTAGTCGGGGTCCATTTCGAGTAGGATGCAGTGGAGGTGCAGAGGAAGCTTCAAAGGCCTGTCAGGTTTCTGGAAGGCTTTTGCATTAAATTATTATTATTATTTTTTTATTAAAAATTTAATTATACATTTTAAAATTTTTTACCAGTTCCCTCCCTCCCCCTTCCTCCCCCTCCCCTTCCCCCAGTGCCTCCCCCCCAATTCCCAGAGAGTCCTTTATTGTGTACGCCTAACTCTCCTCTGGGTCCTCCTCTCCGATGACATATAAGGACCCAGTGGCATTTCCATAAGCCCTTTCTCTTGTTCCCCTTAAGCATAAGATCACTACTATGGCTGTCAATCCCTTGCCTCCAGGGGTCTCGGTGCCCTTAACAGATGCTAGACTTTATGAGGGCAACAGTGCGCTGGACATTGCGCAGGGCATGCAAAGTCCCATTATGATTGCTTTGGCCCCAACTATTGTTGAGAATCTTGCAAATCGTTGCTCCTCCCGTCCTTTTGCTCTTACAATCTTACCGCCCCCTCTTCCGCAAATGTCCCTGAGCTCCAGGATGGGGAGAGATTAGGCTGGCCTAGTTCTATGTGATTGATATAGAGTGTCTGAAGTTCTGGATTGTGGTTTGTTGATTTTCTTTTGCAGTTTTGCTGCTCCTGCAATTCCCTTCACTCCATTCTGCTGGGCACTGTATGTCACCCCCTGGCCAGAGACAAAAAGCTGTTAAACTGGAGTCTTGTTGTAATAGCACATTCAAGGGTAGATGTAATAAGAGTAGGAAACCTCCCTGAGGGAGGGGTCCATCACCCATTTGCAAAATGATTATTTTTTATCTGCTAGACTATATGCCCTCCCCTTCTGGTGAGATCAGGAAAGAACGTCTGTGAACTTAACCAGGTTTCTCATTACTTACTTGCAGACCTTGATGGAGGCCTATTTTCTCTGCTGTAACATGGTCTCCTCTCTCCTTGTTTCTGGTGTGGCCCTCCTAACCCATCTCTCTTGTTCATAATCCTTGCAATTACTGTGTTTCATAGGTTTACTTTTGAGTGTCTCAATGTGGGCTGGGTGAGTTTGGTACTAGGAGCCACCTATTAGGGAGTACATACGGCGCTTAATTTTCTGGGTTTGGGATACTTCACTTAATATAATTCTTTCTAATGACATCCATTTCCCAGCAAATTCCAGTAATTCATCATTTTTGATGGCTGAGTAGTACTCCATTGTATAGATGTACCACAGTTTCCTTATCCACTCGTCAACTGTTGGACATTTAGGTTGATTCCATGACTTTGCTATTGTAAACAGTGCTGCTATGAACATGGTCGAGCTTGTGCTATCGAGGCGAACCTCTGCTGCATGGGGGGTTATTCCCAACAGTGGGATAGCAGGGTCATATGGCATTTCAATCTTTAATTTCTTTAAGAATCTCCAGACGGCTCGCCAGAGTGGCTGTGTGAGCCTGCATTCCCACCAACAATGTAGGAGAGTTCCCCTCTCTCCACATCCTCTCCAGCATTTGTCGTTGTTTGTATTGTGGATTTTTGTCATCCTGACCGGGGTGAGATGATATCTCAGGGAAGTTTTGATTTGCATTTCCCTGATGGCGAAGGAAGTGGAGCATTTTTTAAGATAATTGTTAGACATTTTAATTTCATCCCTGGTAAAGTTTCTTTGAAGTTCCAGGGCCCATTTTTTAATTGGGCCAGTGTTTTCCTTGGAGTTTAATTTTCTAAGTTCTTTGTGCACTCTGGACAGTAGAGCTCTGTCAGATATGTGGTTAGTGAAGATTTTCTCCCATTCTGTGGGTTGCCTTTGAGCTCGTGTGACAATCTCTTTATCTGAACAGAAGCTCTTTAATTTCACAAGATCCCAACTGTTGAGAGTTGGTAGCAGTGACTGTGCCATTGGATGTCTGTTTAGGAAGTGTTGGCCTAGCCCAATCAGCTCGAGGGAGTTCCCTATCCTTTCAACTATGGTTTTTAAAGTCTCTGGCCTGATATCAAGGTCCTTGATCCATTTGGAATTAAGTCTTGTACATGGTGACAAGTACGGGTCCAGCTTTAATCTTCTGCATGTGGAGATCCAGTTTTGCCAGCACCATTTGTTGAAGATGCTGTTCTTTTTCCATTGGATTCTTTGGGCCCCTTTGTCAAAGACCAAATGGCTGTAACTTTG
Organism: Typhlomys cinereus; assembly: GCA_023101885.1. Lineage (NCBI taxonomy): Eukaryota > Metazoa > Chordata > Mammalia > Rodentia > Platacanthomyidae > Typhlomys > Typhlomys cinereus. Next base: position 468,672 of record JALPQD010000326.1, on the reverse strand, counting down.
TGGGCTTATATCTGGGTCTTCAATCCTTATCCATTGATCTGTGTGTCTATTTTGGAGCCAGTACCAGGCTGTCTTTATAACTATGGATTTGTAGTATAGACTTAGGTTTGGTATGGTAATACCTCCAGCTGTGTTTTTGTTACTCAGGATTGTTTTTGCTATCCTGGGTCTTTTGTGCCTCCATATGAACTTTGAGATTATTTGGTCAACTTCTTTGAAGAATTGCTTTGGGATTTTGATTGGTATAGCATTGAATCTGTATATTGCCTTTGGTAGGATGGTCATTTTTACAATGTTGATTCTGCCAATCCAGGAACAAGGGAGGTCTTTCCACCTTCTGGTGTCTTCTGCAATTTCTTTCTTTAGGGTTTTAAAGTTTTCATTGTAAAGGTCTTTTACCTCCTTAGTTAGGTTTATACCAAGGTATTTCATTTTTTTAGGGGCTATAGTAAATGGTATTGTTTCTCTCAAGGCTTTTTCACTTCTTTCATTCTGGGCATATAGGAAGGCCTCTGATTTTTGCACATTTATTTTGTATCCTGCCACCCTGCTGAACTTCTCAATTAGTTCCAGGAGCTTCCTGGTGGAGTTTTTGGGATCACTCAGGTATAAGATCATGTCATCTGCAAATAGGGATAGCTTGACTTCTTCCTTGCCGATTTGAATCCCTCTTATGTCCCTTTCTTGTCTTATGGCTTCAGCTAAGACTTCAAGTACAATGTTGAATAGAAGTGGTGAGAGTGGACAGCCTTGTCTAGTTCCTGATCGAAGTGGGAATGCTTCCAATTGTTCCCCATTGAGCATAATCCTTGCTGTGGGCTTGTTGTATATAGCTTTTATTATATTGATAAAGGTTCCTTCAATTCCTACTGTCTCTAGCGTTTTGATCATAAAAGGCTGTTGGATCTTGTCAAAAGCTTTTTCTGCATCTATCGAGAGTATCATGTGGTCTTGGACTTTGGACTGGTTTACATGATGAATTACATTTATTGATTTGCGTATGTTGAACCAACCTTGTGTGCCGGGGATGAAGCCTATTTGGTCCCCATGAATGATCTTTTTAATATGTTTTTGAATCCGATTTGCTAAGACTTTGTTGAGAATCTTTGCGTCTGTGTTCATCAGGGAGATCGGCCTATAGTTTTCTTTTTTAAGTGAATCTTTATTAGGTTTTGGGATTAAAACGATATTAGCTTCATAGAAGGAATTTGGTAGTGTTCCTTCCTTTGCTATTTGATGGAACAGTTTAAGGAGTATTGGTGTTATTAACTCCTTAAATGTCTGGTAGAACTCTGTGCTGAATCCATCTGGTCCAGGACATTTTTTGGTGGGAAGATTCGAGATTACTTCCTCAATTTCCTTATATGTTATAGGACTATTTAAATAATTCACAACTTCCTGATTCAATTTAGGTAAGTTGTGTTTACTTAGAAATTCATCCATCTCTTTTGTGTTGTCAAACTTCACAGAGTATAAGTTTTTGAAATATGATGTTATAATTCTCTGGATTTCTTGGGTATCAGTAGTGATAACTCCATGTTCATTTCTAATTTTGTTAATTTGGGTTTTCTCTCTCTTGCTTTTGGTTAGTTTAGCTAGGGGTGTATCAATCTTGTTGATTTTTTCAAAGAACCAGCTTTTTGATTGGTTGATTTTTTCTATCGTTTTCTTAGTCTCGATTTCAGATATTTCTCCCCTTATTTTGCTAATCTCTTCTCTTCTACTGCTTTTGGGATCAGATTGCTCTAGTTTCTCTAAAGCTTTAAGCTGCATTGTTAAGTTGTTTATTTCTGATGTTTCCATTTTTTTGACGTGGGCATTAAGAGCTATGAACTTACCTCTTAGAACAGCTTTCATTGTGTCCCAGAGATTTTGGTAAGTTGTATTTTCGTTATCATTCACTTTCAGGAAATCTTGAATTTCCTTTTTAATTTCTTCCTGAATCCAGTTCTCATTCAGCATCATAGTGTTAAGTTTCCAGGAGTTAGTGTATTTTCTCTTGTTAGATGTGTTGTGGATGTCCAGCTTTAGGCCGTGGTGGTCTGATAGGGCACAGGTTAGAATTTCAACTTTCTTGTATATGTGTAGATTCATTTTGTGGCCCAGTATGTGATCTATTTTGGAGAAAGTTCCGTGTGCTGCTGAGAAAAATGTGTATTCTTTGGTGCGTGGGTGAAAAGTTCGATAGAGATCTGTGAGGTCCATTTCTTTCAGGGTTTGATTAAGTTCCAAAGTGTCTCTGTTAAGCTTTTGACCTGTTGATCTATCCCATGTAGAGAGGGCGGTGTTGAAGTCCCCAAGAATTATCGTTTGGGGGTTGATTTCATGCTTTAGACGCTGTAGGGTTTTCTTAATGAATGTGGAGGGGCCCGTATTGGGTGCATATATGTTCAGCATTGTGAAGTCTTCCTGGTGAATTGTACCTGTGACTAAAATGTAGTATCCATCCGTGTCTCTTATAATTTTTTTTGGTTTGAAATCCACTTTGTCTGATAGCATAATGGCTACCCCTGCCTGTTTTCTGCTTCCGTTTGCTTGTAGAATTGTTGACCAGCCTTTTATTTTTAGAGCGTGCCTATCTTTTGTGGTGAGATGGGTTTCCTGCAGGCAACAGATTGATGGATTGTGATTTTTAATCCAAGTTTGTAATCTGTGTCTCTTGATCGGTGAATTAAGTCCATTAACATTTAGTGTTATAATGGAGAAACTATTGTTAATTCCAGACATTTATTATGTTTAGTAGCTTTTATAAGTATATTGCTTCGCTTTTAATGGTGTTATATTTGCCTTCTGTTCTCCTGGATATGCCTGTTTTTTTCTTCACGCTTGAGTATCATTTCTAGCAGTTTTTGAAGGCCTGGTTTGGTGGCCATGTATCCCTTAAAGTTGTCTTTGTGCTGGAAAATTTTTCTTTCTCCCTCGATCATGACTGATAGTTTTGCAGGGTAAATCAGCCTGGGTTGACATTTTTGCTCATTCAATACTTGAAGTATGTCTCTCCAAGCTCTTCTTGCTTTTACTGTTTCGACTGAGAAGTCATTTGTTATTTTAATAGGTTTGCCTTTAAAAGTGACTTGTTTTTTCTCCCTTGAAGCTCTCAGCACCAGTTCTTTATCTTGAATGTGGAGTGTTTTAACTATTATTTGCCGCGGTGTGCTTCTATTTTGGTCGTATCTGTTTGGGGTGCGGAATGCCTCTTGTATATGAATGGGCCTCTCTTTTTTAGATGAGAAAAGTTTTCCTTGATGATCGTTTGAAAAATTTCCTCAGGGGTGGTATTTTGAGATTCTTGCTCCGGTATTCCATGAATACGCATGTTAGGCTTCTTCAGGGTGTCCCATATCTCTTGGATATTTCTCTCAAGTATCTTTTTGGCTTTAACAACCTCTTCCATTGAGCTGGTTAGTACTCCCACTTTATCTTCAAGGTCTGAAATTCTGTTTTCTGCTTCATTAGTTCTGTTGATAAGACTCTGTGGCGTTCTGGGTTGAAGATAACTTGTCTTTTAGCTCAGTTTTAAACTCTGCTTGAGTTTGTTTTAACTGCTCTATGCCACTTTTTGTTTCTTGCAGTTTTTCTCAACTCCTCCAGATGTCTGTTGTGTTCCTCTTCAAAGCGATTGATTCGATTATGTAATTCCTCCCGGATTTCCTCTTTCATAGTATTGAACATGGTAATGATCATATTTTGAAAGTCGTTATCCTGGGTCAGGCTTTCTTGGCCTTTTTCCGTGGGTTTGTTCTTGTTGGAGTCTAACATTATGGGATTAATTTCTTCAGTGGGAAATTTGTTTACTTGATTGTTGCTTCTCATGGATTTGCACTTTGACTTTGGCATTGTCATTTTAACTCTTAAGATCTCTCAATTTCACTAAACTGAATTATTTGGCCTGGGGTACTGGTGGGCGGGGCCCGAACGGGGACTTACCTAGCGAGCGGGGTGAGGCCCGGGTGGACCGCGCGTGTCCCGAAGGGCGGAGCGGGGTGGGGCGAAAAGGGAGGATGGGCGCGTCGGCGTGGAGCTATTTAACCCGATGGCAGCTGGGGCGGGCCCCGGGCGCAGGGGGAGGTCCTCCTCGTCCCTCGGCCCCCGCGCGGCTCCGGCTGGATGGTGGGAGTCGGAGCCGGGTCCCTGTGGGCTTACCTGGGGTCCTAGAGCGCGCGGTGAGGCCCGGCTGGATCGCGCGCGCGTGTCCCGACCGGCGGAGCGGGGTGGGGCGAAAAGGGAGGATGGGCGCGTCGGCGTGGAGCTATTTAACCCGATGGCAGCTGGGGCGGGGCCCGGGCTCAGGGGGAGGTCCTCCTCGTCCCTCGGCCCCCGCGCGGCTCCGGCTGGATGGTGGGAGTCGGAGCCGGGTCCCTGTGGGCTGACCTGGGGTCCTAGAGCGCGGTGAGGCCCGGCTGGATCTTGCGTACTCGTCCCGACCGGCGGAGCGGGGTGGGGCGAAAAGGGAAGATGGGCGCTTTGGCGTGGAGCTATTTAACCCGAGGGCAGCTGGGGCGGGGCCCGGGCGCAGGGGGAGGTCCTCCTCGTCCCTCGGCCCCCGCGCGCGGCTCCGGCTGGATGGTGGGAGTCGGAGCCGGGTCCCTGTGGGCTGACCTGGGGTCCTAGAGGGCGCGGTGAGGCCCGGCTGGATCGCGCGCGCGCGTGTCCCGACCGGCGGAGCGGGGTGGGGCGAAAAGGGACGATGGGCGCGTTGGCGTGGAGCTATTTAACCAGAGGGCAGCTGGGGTGGGGCCCGGGCGCAGGGGGAGGTCCTCCTCGTCCCTCGGCCCCCGCGCGGCTCCGGCTGGATGGTGGGAGTCGGAGCCAGGTCCCTGTAGGCTGACCTGGGGTCCTAGAGCGCGAGGTGAGTGCATTAAATTATTTTTAAACCAGACATTGTGGTGCATATCTGTAATACTGAGAGATAGAAACAGGAGTTCAAAGTCATCCTCAGCTACACTGAGGCTAAAGGATTCATCTTAGGATGGTTGGGAGGAGAGGAGAGACAGGGTCTCAGCTTCCCCTCGGGAGCATCCCCTAATGACTGAACTTCCTGTCATGAGGCCTCACTACCTGGATGTTCCCCCACCTCCTAAAAGAGCCACAGGATGGGATCAAGTCTTTAACATACAGGCCTTTAGTGGACACTCAAGATCGAAACTATAAATCTGCTGTAGTGGTGTACTCCTGTAACCCCTAGGTCTGTGAGGGTGAGGCAAGAGGAACTTGAATTCAAGGCCATCCTGGGCCACACAACAAAACTCTATCTCAGGAACAAAACAAGTGTAGCAGTTGGTCGGCACTGTTGCTGATAAATCACCGTCAAATGGCTTAAGGGAACAAGGAGTTTATGTTTTCTTACAATTTCTGCTTACAGTTGTTTGTTCATCTTACCAGGAGAGCTCACACCAGCACCAGGGCTAAGGGAACAGGCCACATCATCTCTACATAACGGCTGAGAAAGGGACGATCCTTACTTGCCAGACCAGCATGTCTGGCCAAGTGTACACAAGGATGCCAACTTTCTCAGCTCTCTGTATTTCATTCCAGGGCCTAGTCCCACCCACCATAGGCTGGGCTTTCTCCATCAGCTAGACAATCTCCTGCAGGATTGCTCTGGGCTTAAACTCAACAACTAATTCTCTACAAATGTGCGCAGAGCTCAAACCGTCAACAGTCAAGTTGACACCTGTGCCCAACTATGACAACAAGCAAGAAAATCTAAACTACAGCAGTAACTATGATTCTTTGAGGGATAATACCATTCTTGGCAGTTTATTTAGTTTGTTTGTTTAAGACAAGGTCTCATGGAACCCAGGCTGGCCTCAAACTTGAATGTAGCCAAATGCGACCTTAAACTTTTGTTCCTCCTGCCTACATCTCCTGAGTTCTGGGATTCCAGACCTGTACAAACACACCTGGACAACTCGGTGAGACCTTGTCTCACAATAAGAGATCAAGAGGCCTGGGAGTGTGACTTAGAGGTAAAGTGCTTATTCATGAGGCCCTAGGAAGAAAAGAAAAGATCCAGAGCATATTGAATTTATGAGTTATTTTATTATCTTTTTAAATTGCTAAAACAGAGAGTAGGCAGTCTTGTACTGGATGTTTGTGACCCAAATCCTTCATGTATTTTAAATTATTTATTTACTTATTTACTAAGAGAGAGATTAAAATTATTTACTTGAGAGAGAGAGTCAATGTGTGCCATGGTGCACAGGTAGAGCTCAGAGGTCAACTTTCAGAAGGCTGCTCTCTCCTTCCACTATGTGAGTTTCTGGGGAGCAAACCCAGGTTGCTAGATTTTTAGCGCAGGTGCCTTACCCAGTGAGCTATCTTGTTGGCCCTGTTCATTCATTTTGGAATCATCATTTGTATGTGCTACAAGAACTCCAGTGTCTGAGTAGCTCTTTACTAAGGAGACTTGTTAAAGACTCATGTTATAGCTAGGCATGGGTTACAAGGAAAAGTTCCTGACTCCCCAAGACACTGTCCCATTCCTATAGTTTGTACCTCCTGTTACGTAGTAAACATTGAGAGTCAGGTAGAGTTCTGAAAAGTCTGTTGGCCCATCTGGGGTCAACCTGCCCCGCTGTTGCTAAGTAACCACTGAATCTGCTTCTGAAAGTCTGGTTCCGCTTCTGTCCTGTTTTAATATAAAATGAAAATGCAAGCTGAACCCAGGGCTCGAGTTTTCAGATCACCTGAGAAATTATTCTAGAGTAACGCCCACAACATGATGAAACTCATAAGCTCCTAGTGCATTGATGTAGAAAATAAACATGTGTGGTGACTTCCCCACTCTGGGCTCTCTCCTTTGTTGTGGACATACAGACTCAGAGAACCACTGTGCTAAGCTCACATCTGTAGTAATATTCCCACTGTTGCTACTGTTCCCAGTCAATAAAAAGACACAATAAAACCTGCCTCACTCCGTCCCTGAAGTCAAGGAGTACAGCATGGGGTGTAGTTGTATATGCCATCACAGGAACTGTTCTCTGAGAAGCACTTCCATCTGACTCCTGAGGGCATATACTCCCCAGAGGACAACAGCCAAAGGTTTTGAAGTTGTGAAAGACAAAGCCAAACTCAGAAGAGAAGGAGAAATAAATATTACAGGAGGATGTTCTTTTGAACTAACCTCGGCATGCATTAGGCTCCACAAGTCAGGCTGAAAGTCCAGGCTCCAAGATGTACCTGCACTGGAAAGCCTGTTATCTGACCTCCAAAAAGGACAAGTCAGAAAACAGGCAAATTCTCCAAAAGGGCACATTGCAGTTGGTGTGACAGTAGAGTTCCCTCTGCCTGAATCCTTACATGCAAAAGGTAACCTGAAAAAGGAGGGGAAGGGATGGGGGTAATTTCTTTATTCCCAACCACCATACATGCACACCTTACAAGAAAAATAATGGACAACCTGCTTTTTGTTCTGTTTGTTTCTTTTGGGTTTTTTCCTTTTAAATATTTCCTTAGAGAGAAAATAAATACACAGGTGTGCTTGTGCGAGGGCTTGCATGTGTTGGTCAGAGAACATGTGTGTGTGTGTGTGTGCATCAGAGGGCACTATGCGTCCCTGTGGAGGACTGAGGGTAACTTTGGGAATCATCCTGGATTGCTTCTACCTCCATCTTGTTTCACTCTGGAATTTCCCAGGCTTCCCGAACTCAGGACCTTCTGCTTGTAGAGACAGAGTCTTAACCCTGAGCCATCTCTCCAGTCCAGAGGACAACTTTTGAAAGTTGATCCCTGCTACCATGTGGCCTCTGGGGATTGAACTCAGATGGCCGGGTTTGTGGGCAGGTGCCTTTACCCTCTGAGCTATCTCATTGGTCCTGGATTTTTACCATCTGTAAAACCACCTCTTCTGCCAGGTTCATTGAAGTGCTTCCTGTTTTATAGAATGAAGTGTGTCCAGATTTTACACTTGAGAATAAAGCTCAGTGATACCTTTAAGTTGACTTCTGGCAACTTGTTTCTTTGACAAGGGCAGAAGAGTGTCTGTCAATCAAAAGGCGGATCACCTGTTTTGAAGCTCGCCTGGACTGCATGGCCAGTTCCAGCCAGACTGGCCTACACAGAGATATCCTTCCTTAAAATGCCAGAAAAGGAAAAAAAAAAATGATAAGCACAAACAACTTCTCTGAATCATTATGAAAAAATCCCCACTCCCACTCAGCAAGAGAATCCTCCCAAGCTGCTTCTACCTCCTTTTTGCTTCATCTTGTAATTTCCATGCTCTGCCCACAAAGGCCAGAAGTGTAGGCCACCACAGTTTCTGCCTGACCGTTTTACATGGGACCTGGGATCGGAACTCAGGAGCTTCTTCTGCTTGTGAGGCAGAGTCTTAACCCCTGAGCTATCACTTGTTTACTTATTTATTGTATCTTTTGCCTTTCGGAAGTTTCTTCCTAATCACTCTGAGCCGGGTGTGGTTGTGCACATCTGTAACCCCAGGGGGCAAATGCTTAAGGATCACCATGAGGTTGGGACAGCATGGCCTGCATAGTGAGTCCCAGGACAGCCAGGACTACATGGAAACTCCTATGAGGATTTTTTTTTCTGATAGTAAATCAGAAAAAAAATCATCATGAAACAATTCTTATGTGTGTGTATATTTGCCATTTATTGAAGATGAGAGCAAACCTTTATATTAATGAAGATGTGCTTGTTTGTCTCATATTTTGCTGATTCATTTTTTAATATCAAAACTTTATTATTTCAAAAGATTTAAAATAGGACTTTACAAAAAAGTATATAGGAAGTAAAATTCCTAAACTATAAATATAAGTGTAACATTATAGGGCTGGAGAGATGGCTCAGGGGCTAAGATCTTGCCTCGCAAGCAGAAGGTCCTGAGTTCAGATCCCAGGTCCCACGTTGAAAAAAAAAAAAAAGCCAGCTGGAAATGGCAGCAGCCTGCACTTTTTGCCCTGGTGGGCAGAGCCTGGGAAATCCCAGAGTGAAGCAAAAAGGAGGTAAAAGCAATCCAGAATGATTTCCACAGGGAATTTACAGGGACACACAGTGCCCTCTGCTACACACACACACACACACACACAATTGAATAAATAAAAAAATAAAGTGTAACATTACAGAATATTTTATAAAATACAAAGATAGAAAATTTTTTAATTTATTTTTTTACCTCATCCCATCCAAACACCTAACTAAATCCATAGTCCCCCACTATGAGGATCACAGCGCCACACAAATCTTCCAACACAATAAGCAGAACTCATCATCCAACTATGAGTAATATCACCCTTCACCAAATCTTTGGCCATCTGCTTCCATCACATAATCTCATCTTAAAGTGTATTAATTTGGGGTTGGGGAGATGTGGTTAAGGTCTTTGCCTTGAAAGCAAAATGACCTGATATTGGAACCCAAGTTTTTAACCGAACACTCATAAGCTAAAATAAAGCTCCTTGTTCCCATTTATTGGCAATAAGGAGGCAAACTGCAGCAGCCCGCCCAGAAGTTTAGAAATGGAGGCTGCAGAAAGAAAACCTCTCTGGCTAGGGTCTTGTATCTCCATGTCATCCCAAAGAAACAACAGAAAATCCAGCGCTGGAGATTTGGGAAGGGCCTCAGACAGCAGGTTGAAGTCAGAGAGTTGGCAGAATTGTGGCCACAGCCCGTCCTGCTCTGGTACACTTGACTGTGCTGGCTCCTCCTACGCTCACATATCTCCAGATCTGGAGTCACCTCATCTGGGTCATTAGGGACTAAATTGTTCCTTTCTGGAGTGTCCTGGACCACAAGTACTTTGAAGCTTATGCCAACCAGGTTATTAGGCCTACGGTGCTGAGGGGAGACGAAGGCTTGTTCATTCACCTGAGGAAGATTACCAGATATTACACTTTTGGTTCAGGAGAAAGAAGTGCTTCTAATCAGGGGAGCAGAGCAGGACTTCCCGGCTAACTGAGAATGCAAGTATAATTTTATGATGATTTTTCTGGATTAATTGGCTCTTTGGCAGTATAAGATAATTGCTTTTATCATTGTAGGGTGTGTGTGTGTGTATGTGTGTGTGTATGAGAGAGAGAGAGAGAGACAGAGAGAGAGAGAGAGAGAGAGAGAATGTGTGTGTATGCACACACGCATATGTGGAGATCAGGGGACAATTCTGGGTCCCAGTCCTCACCTTTCCGTCTTGTAAGTCAGGCTAGCTGGTCCCTGAGCTCATGGATATTCCTTTGTTTCTACTTCCCATTTCCCCTACATATTCAGGGATTACACATGGTCCTGCCACTGCATCCAGCTTTTCTGAGAGGGTTCTTGGGATCTGAACTTAGGTCGTCAGGCTTAACACAACACATACTTTACCTACTGAGCTATTTCCCTAACTCTGAGCAAAACTAGGTGGAGCTACTTGGTGAGACTGGGAGGCTTATATTGGACATAGACCTGTGCACCCCACAGACCCAGCGCTAGATGGAAGCCAGCTTCGAGAGGGAGGGAGCCTGGGACAGATCTGTCCCTCATCTTGTCCCTCCCCTGCAGACTGGCTTTCTCTGCTTCTCCTCTTCAAAGGCACACTCTACCCCTGCCCCTGCTGCTGCTGCAAACCGGCGGCCTCTCTGTCTAGCGTGAGAACTCAGGGAGAGAGAACTGGAGGCTGAGCTAGCCACAGTGCACAGCTGGGGTCCAGCCAGCTCCAGGTAGTGCAAGCAAGGCTGCAGAAACAATTCTGAAGGGACAGCTGACCGGGCTAAGACACAGCCCAGTCTTGGCTGGTAGACGGGGTTCCCCAGAACCAGACTAGAATCTGAGAGGAAGCACCATCTGGTCTTACTTTCTTTATTCCCTCTGTTTACCCGAAGAGAAAACCTGGGAGCCTGGTATACAAGTAAACAGGTCGCCAAGTTTGCAAGCAGGGGCCTTGCCCATTTAGCCATCTCAGCAGCTCCACTCCACGTTTTAGTTGTAGATATTGTTACTTGTTGGTATGTTTAGTTTCATAGCACCATATATGAATAGCTTATCAACATGACATTCATTACTGTTTTACATAAGCTTCTCTACAAGTGTCAAGAGCAATGTGTCCACATTATAACATGAGTAATTACATTGAAAAAAAAATTGCTATGTTGTTCTTTTGTGCACATGTCGAAGTCACTGTCCGATGCCACATTGAGACCCCTGCTACACTGACCCAACTTTTGGCACACAAAGGTATAAGAAGGGCTAGGAAAGTGCCCAGTGGTCACATGCTTACCTTGTGTGAGGCCTCAGACTCCATTCCAGCAACAACACCGAAAACAGCTTGACCTCAAACCCACAGTCCTGCATCTCTACCTCCTGAGTGCTGGGATCAGAGGCATGAGCCATCTTATATAGTTTGGCAAGTATTTTTTTTAACTAGTATATACAATAATCATAGCAAGACGTCTGGATCACACTTTTTTTTATCCCCAACTTATTACTTTGCCTGCGTGCATGCATGTGTGTGTTCGTGTATGTGTATGTGTGTGTGTGTAGGCCCAAGGGTGATATCAAGAATCAATCCTGGATTACTCTAACTCCTTGTCCCTTTTGCTCTGGGTTTTCAGGCTCTGCCTTCCAGGGCAAGAAGTGCAGACCACACATTTGCCCAGCATTTTTTTTTATTTATTATTTATTCAATTGTGCGTGTTTATGTATGTGTGTGCATGTGTATATATGTGTATGTGTGTAGAACTACGGACGAATTTGGGAACCACCATGGACGCCTACACCTCCTCCTTGTTTACTCTGCCCTGGGATTCACAGGCTCCGCCCTACCAGAACCGTAAAAGGCAGGCTGCCCCCACTTCTGCCGGGCATCTATACGTGGGGTCTAGGATCCCAACTCAGGACCTTCCGCCTGCAAGGCAGAGGCATAACCCTTGAGCCACCTCTTCATGCCCCCCAGCATTTTTTTTTAATGTGCGATCTGGGGATCTGAACTCAGGTCCTTCTGATTGCATGACAAAGGTTTCAACTACTGAGCTGTCTCTCCAGCCCCCCACCCATGCTTACTTTTAAGTAACAAATGTTTCCACCCTGGGAATTCTATCCAGAGCTGACCTCTTCTCTTCCTTCTGTGCAATTGATCTTTTCCAAGCAATCAATGTGGCCAGGATTCAACACTGCAACACATTTTGTGAAGCCTCACAGAACCTTTATCTTAATGTATTCTTGTAAGTTGTGCTCAATGAAGCAAGAAAACAAAGAGGAAAACTGTTTTGGGTGGGAAGAGGGGAGAGAATCAGAAAGCTTGAGCATAGTGTTCAGGTAGGGAGGGGACATGCTTAGCATGCACAAGGCAGGCCCTTGTTTGATCTTCAACACATTAGGAAAAGAGAAACAGGTTTGGGGAGATGGCTCAGGGGTTTAAAGCCTTTGCCTTTGTTCTTTGCAAGCAAAAGAACCTGAGTTTGCATCCCACATAAAAAAAACATTGGGAAATAAATCCAGAATTATTGCCAGTCTCCTTTGGCCTCCATAGGCACATACACACAAGTGCTGCCTTCTACACGCAGAGAGAGAGAGAGAGAGAGAGAGAAAAGAAAAAGAAAAAGGAAAAAAGAAAAAGAAAAAGAAAAGAAAGGAAGGAAGGAAGGAAGGAAGGAAGGAAGGAAGGAAGGAAGGAAGGAAGGAAGGAAGGAAGGAAGGAAGGCCTTAATCAGTAGGTAAAATAGTATCATTTGCATTTTTCTGAAGATTCCTCATCCACAGACATCAAGGGACACTGCTGGAATGGAACTCCTTTCTAAGGGCATTTTCTGATCTATCTTGTTAGCAGAAACCAATCCCTTCCTTACTTTCTTCTTCAAACTTTATTTTGTTCGTTTGTTGAGTTAGCACCTAGCTCTGTAGCCCAGCCTGGTCTTGAACTCACTGCAATCTTCTTACCTCTGACTCCACAGATATGAGTTCCAACGCCCAGTACCCTCCCTCCTTCCCGCCCTGCCTTTCTCTCTGCCAGTCCCCCTCCCACCTTCCCATTCCTTTCACTACTGCCCACTCCCAGTCCTTTGGCTGTGAAGGCTGGGCTGGCCCACACTCACAAAACTTTCTGACCTCCTCCTCCTCTTCCTCCTCAGTACCAGCACTAGGCCCTCTTTGGCACATTCCCTCTTCAATTCCTGCCGGCCCTATAAAAACATCTGTATCTTGGACTTCCAGGAATAACGGTTTCCTGACAGTGTTTGGGAGATCAGTAACAGGTAGGAAGTACTTACTGTTGATTTGGCAAACATCTATGTGGGCTCTGTGGAAAGATACAGAGAAGGACAGAGGAGATGAGCATCAGGGCTGGGGCGGATGGTCGAGTTGATTGGCTTGAAAAACTAAGTGTCACGTGAATTACTTACATTTCCCAACACTGCTAACAAGGAGCTTGTTCATTCTTCTGCAGGTATTTAACTTAATTTTAACTTGTGTCCTTTGACATTCCTTTTTTTTTTTTTTTTTTTTTTTTGGTGATAGAGTCTCATTGCAGTGAGCAGAGGGAAAATGTGCAGCCAACACCACACAAGAATGCAAGTGCCGGGAATGTGAACAAAATGATTGTGACTGTGGAGAGTGCAGGGAAAGCATCGTATAGGGACAGAGAAGTTGAAGTTTGTGTGTGCTGTAAAACCTGAGTGATAAACACATTGGTGTGTGAAGTGCCTTTGCATTGATTGTAACCATGACAACCTGAGCTTCTGACCCCCCCACCCCTTATCAACGTGAACATGTGTGTGCTCTGAGTTCTCCGAGTGATGTATTCTCCGAGTGATGTGATTGGTTGAAATAAAGTGGCACACGCCTAGGCTAAAGGGCGATAAAGACTGGGGACCCGAGAGCTCATCGGATCTGATTCCCACCACTACCTGGTTCGTGCTGTGCTTCCAGCATATTCGACACAGTGCCCGTGTTCCAGACGTTGGGCTCCCAGTGACCCACGGCTGACCGAGGCCCAGCGCTCCTGCTCCCAGGTGATCTGCTCTCTATCAGGTCCTAGGTGTCCCCCCTGTGATACCAAACGGCCCCGCTTACTGACGTCTGAAGATATGTGTGTGTGCATGCGCATGTGCTCGGGCCCCTCATGTAGCCCAGGCTGGCCTCACTCCTGATCCTGCTGTCCCAGACATGTACTGTCATGCCTAAATCTTTTTTAAATTATTGTTTTGTCTTGTTTCTTAAGGCAGGGTCTCACTCTGTAGCCTAGGCTAGCCTCAAACTAGGGATAATTCTTTTCGTTACTGGTTTTCAAATTAGTGGCATCTTATTCAAAGAATCAAGATAAAGGCCTATATAGTCTGCAAATGTCATAGGGAAAATTATTCAAGCAAAATTATAGAAGAGGCCAGATACACAGCCAAGAGTGACACCGGGCCACGTCAGTGAAAGAGTGCTCAAAGACCCCGATTGTTGTTTGAGACTTCCTTTGGTGGGGTTCAAGAGAGAGGGGGCTTTGATTGCTAAGGAGTATGTGTGGGTGATTCTTCATTTTGCCTGAAAGATTTGAATGTTGAAAACTTTTTAAAAAAATATTTTATTGGGAGGGGCGGTGGGGAGGAGCACTGTGTGGCCCTGTGGAGGCCCAAGGGTGACTTCCAGAATCATCCTGGATTGCTTCTACCTCCTTTTTGCTTGGCTCTGGTATTTCCCAGATCTGGGAAGTCAGGCTGCCACCATTTCTGTATGGTTGTTTTTACGTGGGACCTGAATATTGAAAACTTTTATTCACTGCACGTGTATCTGATTTTGAACATACACTTGCCCAATTATGAATAGGCTTAAGGTGGTCACTAAAGAAGTCTCCCTGAAAGTTCATCAGGGATACAGTTTGTCTTACTGCATATGTATCCCAGACCAACCTAGACAAATGAGTTCTGTACCTGGATATAATTCAAGTACAATACACACATTATTCACACATGTACACACATGTAAAAAACAAGCTTAAAATATAAGGATATTTTGCCTCTCTGCCAACAACCTGCACGGCAGATATGAAGTGTGCTGAATTCCTGATTCTCAGCTGGCCAGGGGCTTCGGCAGATTCTGGCATGGGCGGCTCATCCTGTCCTGAGCCCCACTGACTTTCCTTGTCTTTCCGTCTGCTTCCCGTGATTTCTGCAACTGGGAACAGCTGCGCGTGGACAGAAACTGTCCCGAGAAAGGAAACATAACTGTGGCTGTGGACATCATGGACTAGAAACGTATGGCAGACAGGCTTTTTTTTTTTTTAAATCAACAAATGGAAATTGGCTCAACTAATGCTTTCCTGGGTAGAACTGGCATTTGGGGGAAAATAGGAAGTCACAGAATGTGGTAAAGAAAATCAGGAAATGGAGACTTCTGGTCTCAGCAGGGAGTTTGTTTAGATGACTGGGCTGTTTTTCTCAAACTGTGAAGAGACCAAGGGCGGCATTGGGCAGATGTAGCCAGAAATACCTCTCCTTAAGAGAATACCCAGTGTGGTCCATCAAGTGAGGAAGGTGGGGGGGGGGACTGCTGATATTTTTTTTTTAATTTTTTTTTTTTTTAACGTGGGACCTGGGATCCGAACTCAGAACCTTCTGCTTGTGAGACAGAGTCACAACCCCTGAGCCATCTCTCCAGCCCCGGCTGCTGATATTTTTAATGAGCACAAAAAAGCGTTTTTAAAAATATTTATTTATTTTGTGTGTGTGGGGGGGGCACTCTATGTCCCTGTGGAGGGATAAGGGTGACTTCAGGAATCATCTTGGATTGCTTCTACCTCCTTCTTGCTTCCCTCTGGGATTTCCTAGGCTCCGCCCACCAGGAATTACAGGCTACCATCATTTTTACTTAGGACCTGGGATCTGAACTCAGGACCTTCTGCAAGGGAGACAGAGTCTTAACCCCTGAGCCATCTCTCCAGCCCTGTTACTCATTTTTTGAGATGGGATCTCACTTGTAGTCCAGGTTGACCTTGAACCCATGTGATCCTCCACTTCCACCTGCTACTGCAGGTTTGACCACCATGCCCATCTAGTTCTGGGTATCTTCAGTTTGTCTCTCCAGATCCACTTTTCTTAAACCCTTTTTTTTAAGCTTTATTTATTTTGTGTGTTTGTGTGTGTGTGTGTGTACTGTGTGTATATTGAAGGGCACTGTATCCCTGTGCAGGGCCAAGAGTGACTTGGGGAATCATCCTGGGCTTCTACCTCCTTTTTGCTTGGCTCTGGGCCAGGGCCGGAAATGCAGGCTGGTTCCACCTGGCCTTTTTATGTGGGACCTGGGATTCGAACGGCTCTTCCAGATCCAGTCTTAACCACTCTCCAATCTGTTCTGGGTCCTGGACACTGACCTCTGAGGTCTGTTTTAATAGGCTCTTCTTGGCTTCCCTTTTGGATTCAATCAAGAATGGTTTTGGCAAAAGAATAGTAAGAGTATAGAATTTTTTTTCTCTGAAGGATCACTCTCTGTCAATTACTGCAGGTCAGTCGTGTCTTTTTTGTTGGAAACCAGAGCATCATAAAAGTTGCTGCTCTCTTCATCGGTTCAGGTTTAGGGGGGTCTAAAGAGGTCCCCACTCTTGACCTTCAATAATGTTTGCAAGAGGCCTATGAAATTCTCCTCAAATTTCATTTGCATGCGATATCAGTTTCCTGCTGGAATAGATGCCTGGGCATCACAACACTGGCACTTGTATTATTTAAAGGGTCCCTGTCATCTATTAAAAGAGCCACTGCCTTGTGTCAACCATGGCTTTGAGTGCCCAGGATAACATCCAGCCTAGGCAGGTTGAGTACACTGTGCTTCTCTAGAGAAGGGTAATGTACAGGTTGTTTCATTTTGAGGTGGACCATATAGTCAATCTCTATTCTTCTCCAGACTAGTGCCCCCATATTTCAAGAGGGCAAGCCCCAGAATTAAGCAACACTTAGTGCTTTCCTTTTCCAAGTACGTCATGTTGCTGAGGCTGATAAACTCCTCTGAGTTGTCATGTGGTGAACTTGGATGACCCATCTTTTCTGACCTTTCTCAGAGTGCTGAACTCTGGGCACCTGCCTCCTGACAAAGAATCTGCAGTAGCTTTGCCAGGAGTGATTATCTATCTAGAGCCTGCTTCCTTGACTTGTCTTTGTGACATGTAGATGATGTGATATTTGTTATAGTTACTTCCAAGTTTGCTGTTCTTGTGAATTTCCAACATCAGCCAACGCTTTCTCTGGCATCTTGTAGTGGCTTTTTTTTGGGGGAGGGGGATGAAAAGAGAATTAATTTCAAGATGTATTTATTAGACCTTTCTCGAGGACTGTTCCAGTTACTATAATTACATTAAGTGATACCACCTCTCCCAAATGCAGTAGCTTCATTCTGCTGAGCTACATTGTGGATAGAGCTTTTCAGATAGGATAGCGAAGGGATGATTTGTCTCAGCTCCCTGACCTCAGTTGGAAAGACTTGAAGCTTGTGGGGACTTGACAGCTGGTGGGTAGAACCATCTGAAGTTCATTCATTCCTAGGATAATTGGGATTGTCAACTGGGTGTCTACATGTGGTCTCACGGCATGCTGAAGCGTGGCATTCTTAGCACTGGGGATTTTTTTTTAACATTTTTTATTATTATTTCCGCTCATATAAACTTAATAGGTACACCGGTTCCCTCCCTCCCTCCTCCTCCCCCCACCCCTCTGCTCACCCTCCCCTCACCCCTCCCTCCACACCCCCCAGTGCCTCCCCTCCCCCAATCCCGGGAGAATCCTTTAATGTGCATGCCAAACTCTCCTCTGGGTCCTCCTCTCCGATGACCTACAAGGACCCAGTGGCATTTCCCTGAACCTTTTCCTTTGTTCCCCTTAAGCATAGGAACACTATTTTGGCTGTCAATCCCTTGCCTTCAAGGATCTTGGTGCCTTTAGCAAATGCTAGACTTTGTGAGGTCAGTAGTGTGTTGGACATTGCACAGGGCATGCAAAGTCCAATTGTGATTGCTTCGGCCCTAACTTGTGTGCAGTATCTTGCATATCATTGCTCCTCCCATCCTTGTGCTCTTACACTCTTACCGCCCCCTCTTCCGCAAATTTCCCTGAGCTTCAGGATGGGAAGAGATTAGGCTGGCCTAATTCTAGGTGGTTGATATAGAGTCTCTGAAGTTCTGGATTATGGTTTGTTGATTTTCTTTTGCGGTTTTGCTGCTTCTGCAATGCCCTTCACTCCATCCTGATGGGTATTGGATGTCACCCACTGGCCAGAGATAAAAAGCTGTTAAACTAGAGTCTTGTTATAAGAGTATATTCAAAGATAGATGTAATAAAAGTAGGAACCCACAGTGAGGGAGGGGTCAATCACCCATTTGCAAAATGGTTACTTATTATCTGCCAGACTATATGCCCTCCCCTTCTGGTGAGATCACACCCCCTCAGTTGTAAATGATCAGGAACGAAAAGTCTGTGAACTTAACCAGATGTCTCATTGCTTACTTGCAATCCTTGATGGAAGCCTATTTTCTCTGCTGTAACATAGTCTCCTCTCTCCTTGTTTCTGGTGTGGCCCTCCTACCCTATCCCTCCTGTTCATACTCCTTGCAATTACTGTATTACAGAGATTTATCGTCGAGTGTCTCTAGGTGGGCTGGGTGGGTTTGGTACTAAGAGCCACCTATTAGGGAGTACATACGGCACTTAATTTTCTGAGTCTGGGATACTTCACTCAATATAATTGTTTCTAATGCCATCCATTTCCTGGCAAATTCCAGTAATTCATCATTTTTGATGGCTGAGTAGTACTCCATTGTATAGATGTACCACAGTTTCCTTATCCACTCATCAACTGTTGGACATTTGGGTTGATTCCATGACTTTGCTATTGTAAACAGTGCTGCTATGAACATGGTCACACTTAGGACTGAGGATTTTTATATAGACCCAAGACCTTCCAAAATGGGTGTTTAGTGAACAAGGCAGAAATGGCAAGGTCTTCTATGAGCTAACCTCATAAGCTATTTTAGTTTCTTTTCTAATTACTGCAATCGCTTAGGGAAGAAATGGCTTATTTGGCTCCAATTCCAGGTTATCAGCCCATGGGCCAGTGAGATGACTCAGCAGGTAAAGACAATGGTGCAAACCTGGCAGCCTGAGTTCAGTCCCCAGAGCCTGCACAGTAGAAGAAGAATCAGATTCAGTCCTTTATAGCAGGGAAGTCACAACCTCAGGGACTTAAAAAACTAGTCATATTATATCCAGAATTGAAAGTGTAAAGTAACAGTGGATCCACGCATGCTCACTCTCTCCCTCTTCACCTCATCTGCAGCCCTAAGGAATGGTATTGTCTACTATTAAAGGGGGGTCCTTGGGCTGTAAAGATGGTCCAGGGGCTAAGTCTCTGCCTTGAAAGCAGAAGGACCTAAGTTGGGATCCTGGATCCCATATTAAAAACGACAGGCAGAAATGGCAGTGGCCTGCACTTCTGGTTCTGGAGGCAGAGCCTAGGAAATCCCAGCAAAGCAAAAAGGAGGTAGAGCAACCTAGGATGATTCCCAAAGTGACCCTTGGGCCTCAAGGACACACAGTACCCTCTGACACACACACACACACACACACACACACACACACACACACACACACACGCACACATGACAATAAGTAAACAAACAGATAAATAAATAAAATGGATCCTCCCATATCAATTGATATAATCGAGACAATCCCTCACATGCATGCCTAGAGACCAACTTTGACCTAAAGAATTCTCTTGAGTGTGCCTAGAGTTCTGCCTCCAAGTTGTCAGGTTGACAATTAATATAACTGTCACAGGGGCTGGAGAGGTGGCTCAGGGGTTAAGCCTCCGCCTTGCAGGCAGAAGGTTCTGAGTTCGGATCCCAGATCCCACGTATAGACGCCAGGCGGAAGCGGGGGCGGCCTGCGTTTCCGGTCCTGGTAGGGCGGAGCCTGTGAATCCCTGGGCAGAAGGAGGTGGAGGCGTCCATGGTGGTTCGCGAATTCGTCCGTGGTTCTACACATACACAGACACACACACACACACACACACACACGTACATGCGCACAGTTGAATAAAAAAAAATTAAAAATATATATATATATAACTGTCACAGAAGACAAACTGCTTATTTCTGTGTATGCCTTTACTTAGAGTTATCACAAATTCCATCCAGGTATTTTGAGAGAGGAATGAGATTCCATCTCTTTCTTGATGGGAGGGTGGTGGGGTCACATGAAAAATACATGTGACTGGAACTATTGTCGAACAATCTTTAAGAAATGCATCTTCACAGAAGCACACTCGAAAGAATTCTTTAGGTCAAAGTTGGTCTCTAACAAAATGATGTTTTTGGGCTGGGAATACAAGTAAGTTCACAGAGGGTTAGGGTTAGGGTTAATATGGTGGTACATGTCTATAATCCCAGCAGCCAGGAAGTAGAGGCAAAAGGGTCAGAGCTTATCATCTTCATCTACACTGTGAATCCAAGACTAGTCTGGAATAGTGTTCTCACATTTTACAGGTGAAGCTACAAGCACAAGAATATAAGGAGATTCCCAAGGATACTGTGGCAAACACTGGAATTGATTCTATTGCTGAATTTTAAAGCCTACTAAATATATTAGGATTATATGTATTATGTATGAACATGTGTTTAAGTCAAATGTTTTTCTGTGTGTGTAGGAGGTACATGCATGTATGTATGTGGGATGCATACATATGTTACACACCTTTGCGAGCTTGCGTGTGCATGTGTATGTGTGCGTGTGTGCGTGTGTGCGTGTGTGCGTGTGTGTGTGTGTGTGTGTGTGTGTGTGTGTGTGTGCGTGTGTGTGTGTGCGCGTATGCATGTGGAGGCCTAAAGTCGATGTCAGGTGTCCTCTTTAATTTGTCTCCATTTTATTTTTAAGATAAGACCTCTTACTTGAACACAGACACACCAGTCAGGTAAGCTCTAGGTGTTCTCTGTCTTTGCCACCTAAGTGCTTGGATTATAGGTGACAGCGATGCTTGGCTGACTTTTACTTGGGTTTTTAGAGTTCTATTTCTGGGCCTCATGTTTATGGGACAAGTGCTTTACCTACTGAGCTATCTCCCAGCCCCTGAATCAGAATATTCTTAGGAAGCAAAAGCATACATGCAATCTTGAAAGGAAGTTTATACTTTAATCGTACTGTTAAAAGACTGAAATTTCTGGGCTAGAAAGATGGCTCAGTGGTTCAGTCTTAGCTTCGCAAGCAGAAGGACTAGAGTTCTGATCCTGGATTCCACATAAAAATACCAGGCAGAAATGGTGGCAGCCTGCATTTCTGGTTGTGGAACCTGGAAAACCCCAGAGCAAAGCAATAAGGAGGTAGAAGCAATCCCAGGTGATTCCTGAAGCAGAGCGGCCCATGTAAATGAAAAGAATTGAAAATATAAGGAAGCAGGACAAGGGACATGAAGTGTTGTCAGAGGAAAAGAAAGGAGGATGGGGATGGAGATTAAGGGAAACGAAAAAAGAAAAAGAAAAAAAATTTAATTATAATGGTGTAGTTTCATCAGGCAATAGCCATATAAATGAATGGGGAGTAAATTAGAAAGGTGCAAAGGACTCAGTGAACACATATTTAGAAAAACTCAAAGATTGGTTTTCATTGTCTAAAAAAAGTAAAAACAAAACAAAACAAAAAACCCCAAAACCCACCAGGCAGAAATGGTGACGGCCTGTACTTCTTGTCCTGGAAGGCAGAGCCTGGGAAATCTCAGAGCAAAGCAATAAAGAGGTATAAATAATCCAGGGTGATTTCTGAAGTCACTCTTGGGCCTCCACAGGCACACACACACAGCGCCCTCTTCTACACACACCCACACCTTCACACATGTACACACTAGCACCTACACACATGGAAAAAAAAAAAAAAAAGATTCACATTTCTAAGCATCCTCTGACTGCTTGCAGGACGCTGTAACAATCGCTATTCTCCACAAAAAGCCAGGACCTGCTCCTTCAGAATGTGCAGTTCTGTGGAGACAGAGTCTATGTCCCTTCTCCTGCCGCTGGAACAGTGTTGGGCTGCAGCTAAAATACTACAGGAAAAGGATGCCATGAGCTTTGTCAGGCTGGCCCATTTAAAAACTTACTGCCCACCTCTCTTTTTTTGACTTATCTGTTACAGTTACTCTTATCTGTTGCTGTGAGAGACCACTGAGTCAAGCAATGTAAGGGAGATTTATTTAGCTTACAGTTCCAGAGGAGAGAAACAGTCTTTCATGGCGGAGGCGACATGGCTGGTGGCTGAAGCTGGAGACAGGCTAAGTCACTGCAAACATCCTAGAAGCGCAGAGCTGCTCAGCCCCGTAGGCCAGTGCGCGACGGCTGAAGGCTGGAGGATTCCTGGAGAGTTGAAGAACCTAAGAAGCTGGAAAGCAGGAGGGAACAGAGTTGCCTGACACAGCTTTGGAGGGTCTCTCTTCAAAGTCTTCTGCTCTATGGTTCCTTTTATCTGGTCTGCTACTGGGAGGTTCCAATCAGATCTGGGGCTGCTCTTTGTATTGTAAATGTATTGATCTGGATAATCTCTTCATGTGGTCTGACAACTGAATTTAGTTAATGCCAGGTGTGGTCAAGTTGACACCCAGGATTTAGACAGTAAGAAGCTGCAGCGACAATCTGAGAGCCTGGCCTTTGGCAGTTTTCTGTAACTCACTTCTGATGGGTCCTCAATTTCTTGTTTCTTTAATTTTTTATTGTGTTTATTTTTGTATTGAATATGGGAGAGGGGCATTCATATCACAGCACACATGTAGAACTCAGAGAACAAACTGCGGGAGTCAATTCTCTCCTTTCAATGTGTGCATTTCAGGGGTCAAAGGCACATAAGTCAGGCTTGATGGCCAGTGCCTGTATCCACTGATCCATCTCCATAGCCCTCTTGCCTTTGGGTCTTCAGGCCCCCCAACCCCATCCTCTCTGCTCCCCATCATTTCTACCCTGGCCACTCCCCCATCACCACTGCTACTGTTGACACAGCTGCTGCCTTTGCCGCCATTGTGGCCGAGGCTACTTCTGATAGTCTGTCTTCCTTCTCCCAGCTCAATCAGCTCTATGCATCCTGTAGATCAAAGTAAGCAAACAAGGAAGACTGCTGGAGAGAAACCTTTAGTTAGGTCTAATGCTATAATACCAGGAGGAGCATGGGAGTGTGTCTGGCTCCTTGTCAGCTAAAAAAAGTATAAATGAAGGACTGTGCTTATACCAGTCTCCATTGTCACATAGCGAAGGATTCTATTCTATTTGCACGAATCAGAGTGGAGTCCTTCATGCAAAGGAAGGATTGTATTTGCACCAATCACAGGCTTTCCTACCAGGGGAAGTTCTCCCGCATTTGACCTGGGAAATGACTGCCAAGGTCATTTGGAGTTCACCAAAGTAGGGTGGAAGCAGCAGTCCTGGGTAGTGCCTTCCAGAGCTGGAGCTGTATCAGCAGAAAGCTACTGTTGGGTAGCTTTCTTCAGGCATCCTTAGAGAGTTCAAAGCAGCTGGGGCTGTCAGGAGGACAGCAGCAGGCTGTCCTTTGCTTGGGATAGCTAAGGCACCAGGGAAGAATCTAACAGCTGTCAATCAGGAAATCCAATAATCCTGCCCCAATATCCTAGTTTACAGAAAGAATAGTTACAGTAAAGACTTACTGTTAACATTAACAGTATTTAATGCTGTTATAAGTGGGCTAAACTCCTGTTCTAGCGCCTGAGGGAAAGGTGAGTTCTCTGGTCAGTCTTACTTTGGGAAGTCAAGTTGTGAAGGAGCCCACACTAGCTTTTGAAGAGAGAGAAAACATGGAACCCACAGCTCTGGAGGCCCTGTCCTTCAAGATGAAAGCACTGGAAGATTTGGAGTGTGATGAAGGCCTGGTCTGTAGATAGCAGCTTCTGGCTGTGTCTCCGCCTGATGAAGAGCTAGCCCTCTGGGCCTCTTTGATAAGGGAACTAGTCCTGTCAAAAGACTTCATTGCCTCCCACAAAGAGCTGTTTCACAATGCTATGACATTGGTTAAGTCTCAGCAGTGAATTTGGGAGGCGAGACACATTTATCTCTATTTAAGCTCAAGTTGCCAATTATTTGAAGCAGAGTCTCAATTTAAGTTTTCCCCAAAGCGAAACCCCCAGAAAGGAATTTAAGTGTGGGTGAGAAGAGTCACAAAAACAAGCCAGTTTGACGTTTGTCCCTGTGACTAATATCTGGGAGAACAATTTAAAGGAGGAAGGATTTGCTTTGTTTCCATGCTGTAATTGGGCGATGAGGCACAGCACAGATGACAAGTGCCTGTGGCAGAGGAGCTGTTGGTCTACAGCAGTCAAAACACAGGAGGAGCTAGGGAAGAGCCAGAAACAAGGGATGGCTTCCAAGCTGCTCCTCCAAACAGGTCTCCTGCTTTCCCACTGAATAACGCCATCACGTGATGAGTCCGTCTGGGGATTGATCAGTGGAGGAGGCAGCATCTTCAGGACCCAATACCTTCTCCAAAGCCCTTGGAATAACCACCAAGCCTTTAAACATATGAACCTTCAGGGGATGTGGGAGATTCCAACCATAATAAAAAGTTGCAACTACAGGCAGCCCCAGTTCAGTTCCACTGGAGACCCCGGGAGAAAGTGAGTGGAATATGCCTTGGGAACTTTTTGTCGCAGAGTTAGGAAGCTGAAATGCTTGCAGACTGCTGTGAACAGAGCATGTTCCCTGCACATGTTGCATGTGTGCCAATTCCAATACATTTGGTGAAGTCTTAACCTTCAATGTGGTTGTGTTTGGAGATGGGCCTTTAAGGAAGTATTTACAGCCATGAGGTCATAAAGTGCAGGATAGGATTAATATTCTTATCAGAGATGCTCTTCCTTTTCCCTCTTCCTCTCCTTCCTTTGTCTACGCCTTTCCCCTTCCACCTCCTCCTTCTTTCTTCCCTTTCCCCTCCCTCCACCTTCTCTTCTTAATCCTTCTCCTTCCCACTCTCTCTTGCTATCTCCTCCCCGTGCTATTCTTTCTTCTTCTTTGCTCCCCCTTTTCCTTTCATTCTTTCTTCTCCTCTTTCTTCTCACATTCCCTGTCCTTCTTTCCATGCATTGAAACAAGGCCACGCTTGTTAGACAGTTAGACATGGTCAGAAGGTGAGTCATCTGTAAGGGAGAAAGAGCTCTCCCTAGAAACCAAGTCAGTCAGAACCTTGACTGAGAACTTTTAGATTTCAGAAGTGTGAGAAAATGCATGTGCTATACATAGTCTCTGGTATTTTGTGGGGCTGCCTACACAGACTGGCCCAGGTCTTCTCTTCTCACTGGCTGAGGATTTCCCTTGAGGAGACTGTGGGAGATGTCAGTATATCCAGAATTGTCCTCCCTGGCTGCTTCCTGCTGAAGCTGAGCCAAGAAAACGTGGGACAGCTTCAATGTTTGTGCTCCACCAGTGTTTCTAATCTTCCCCTGACGCACACTGCTGCGTTGGCTGGCCTCAATTTCAGCCTATCTGTACGTGCTCAAGAGCAAATTATGAATCTTTGCTCATTTAAACGACGTGAACATTTTAAAATTGTGATAGATGTGGCCACAATGTTCTCTTAAAGGACTATTATGCTAGCCTTTATGACAGTTTATCAGACATTCGGATCTTGCCAGTCTATTAGAACACAATGTCTCATCTTGCTGGTCATGTGTTAACTTCTTTGGACACAGTACAGTTGAGTGTGAACAGAGGTGGGAAAGGAAGTTTCCCTGCTTCGCTGGCAACCCCAGCTCTTAGATCAGATCTTCACATCACAGGCATCCACACATCAAAGACCTTTGCGTGTGTGCTGACTTCGGCCTGGTTGGGTTAGGAAGCAAATCTCTTGAAGTTTAGTCTGCCCAGGAATGAGCTCAGTGGTAGTTATGGTAACACTAATTAACTGTCCATGTCAACAAGAGTAGAGTCACAAACACCAAAGGCTCTGGAGTTTATTAAAGCCCAGGACATTGGAGAGTGGTGCGGTAGTAGTGCGTATTACATGGTAGCAATGTTTGCAAGCTTGCTTAAGTACTCCTGACTCAGAAAGAAGTGGATCAGAAGCTGAGAAAAGCCATGTTGAGCTGAGAGTGGTGAGTCTGTGTTGTATGACATTTTCCTCTGGACAAACAACCACTATTTTTGTCTGAGACTTTTAAGATTGCACCTGTTGCCTGTTGATGTCCCCAAGAAACAGAGGGGGTGGGAAGGCCTAGAATGCATGTGGAGTCCTGAGTACCCACACATATGAGGACTGGAAGGAGATAGAATGGGCTACCCACCCAACCAAGCGCCCTCGGTGCCTGCATAGTGAGGTCTGAGAGGGGCCCCAGCGTACGTAGGCTGAGGAAGATTGGTTGAGGGGGGTCCATCTAGGCAGCCTCAAGGAGAGCCATCGGCGTGTTGGGGTGGGCTTTCTGGCAATGTCGCTACTTTTGCCCTCTCCTGTAAGTAACTCTTACTCCTACTCCTGAGAGTGAGCCCAATAAACTCAGTGATTCCTGAAGGTAGGTCTGTCATGGAGCTCCTAGCTGAAGTGGAGACACAGCTGTGTGGCCTTTCCCCAAGAAGTGTTCACACAAGACTCACAACTAGTATTGTAGTACTTGGGAGGTTGAGGAAAGGGATTTACACTAGGATTACAGATATAAGCCACTGGGTGTTTGTTATGTGATGCTGGGGCTTCATGCATGCAAGGCAAGCATTCTACCAACTGAGCTAAACCCCTAGACCCTGTAAAAAAAATTAATTCCTAAAAATCTTACATCAGTTTGACTTCCACATCTAGTATTGGTGGGCAGATAGAAAATTTTTCAAGTTGGATGAAATTTTACATAACTTTAAATCATTGAATTAACAACAGAGTAAAGAACTATTGAACCAAAGAAATCGAAAATCAGATACATCTTGAGGGGTAAACACAATGCTCAGACTATTTCTACTCTTGGGTAATGATTGGAAAGTAAAAATTGTACAATTAAACATGATTTCAGTAGTCTCAAAAAGGACGTCACATGTGGCTGCTGTGTTGTTGTGCGTCAGTGGGTGGCGGAGATGAGAGAGCCCAAGTGTGCGCTCTGTTCTGACCTGTAACACTGAGTGACCACTAGCCTGATCTACCGCACTGCCTGCCAACTTCCTGAATTTCAATATCCATGAATGGTTTCCCTTGGGCCAGGCTCTGTGTGCTTACAATACAGAAAAGAACCTGTGGCAGGCTCCTGGTACTCACACTGAGGCCTTACGGAACTTTACAGGAGATTGACCAAGTTCTTTGCGGACACGAGAAGCCGGAAGTTTAATCACAATAGCAATCTACATCTTAAATGTATTTTCTTTTTGAAAGTTAGAACTATTTTATTTTATGTGTGTGTGTCTGTGTGTGCGCGCGCACGTCTGTATCAGAGGGAACTGTGTGTCCCTGTGGAGAACCAAGGGTGACTTCGGTAATCATCCTAGATTGCTTCTACCTATTTGCTTCGCTCTGGGATTTTCCAGGCTCTGCCCACCAGAGGAGGAAGTGAAGGCCACCAGAAAGTGCAGGCTGCCTAGATCTCTGTCTGATGTTTTTACATGGGACCTGGGATCTGAACTCAGGACCTTTTGCTTGTGAGGCAGAGTCTTAATCCCTGAGCCATCTCTCCAGCCCTAAATGTAATTTCTTATTGCTCATATTGTGGAAGTTACTCTGGAATAACCTCTCAGACACGAATAAGGGTGGAGAAGAGGAACTTAATACTTTCATCCTAGAGCCAACATCATCCTTGAAAAAAAACTCTAACCTGATCTTAGTTTGTACTGCTGTTTTATATTAAAGCAGGGCAGGGGTAGAGCAAAGACGGGACTTTACAGAAGCAAATGCAGTGGTTAATAGTAGCAGCGGGCAGAAGGAACACAGACAGACACATGGCCTTGACTCTTGTGGGACAAAAGTTGAATCCAGCACTGAAGCAGCAGCAGGTGCTGGTCCAGGCTGTGGGGGAGGGCCACAGTCTCTGAAATGTCCTTCCTTAACTGCCTTTGGAATTTTAGTCACTTTCCATCTTAACTCGTTAGCAGTAACTGAACAGCCTGCATTTTTTCCCTACCTCACTCATATACTATTTTATAATGTAGTTCAGTTTTTTTTTTTTAAAGAGGTTATGAAGATGGGAGGTGGAGATATTGGGGAATGTCCAGGGGAGGTGAGAATGTGGAGGGGTAGATATGATCAAAATGCATTGTATACTTTGATGAGAATGACAGAAAATAAGCAGTAAAGGGCAAGACAATTATCACTTTCTCCTCCCTACTATGCCCCCCCCAAAAAATTGAAAAGAACAGAGAAACAGGCCTCCTGGATGGGCTCAAGCAAACTGTGGAGGCCACCCTAGCAACAGCTAGACAAGGACAACAGCTCCTCAAAGCCAGAAAGATGCTTGAAGACTGTGGCTTCTCTAGCCATGAAGCATGGTTGCAGGCCCCAGACACAGATGGCCTGGCCTTCTAGCAGATGGTACCTTCCAGACCCTGCATCCTGAGCCTTCTGGGCTCTCCAGAGCCTCCAGGTGTGGTGAAACATCACTGGTAGTGCCCGTGAGCAAGCTGTGCAGTGATGGTTCCAGGCCTGGTCCAAGAGCCCATTCACCCCAATGAAAAAGATGGGGATGGTGGGAGACACTAGAGAGATGGTCAGAGGTTAAGACTCTGCCTCAAAAACAGAAAGTTCTGATTTTGGATCCCAGGTCCAGAGGAGGTCTGCATATCCAGCCCTGGTAGGTGGAGTCTGGGAAATCCCAGAGCAAAGAAAAAAGGTGGTTGAAGCAATCCTGAAGTCACCCTTGGTCCTCCACAGGGACACACAGGCCCTCTGATACACACACACACACACACACACACACACACATGTGCACACAAATAAATAGATAGATAGATAGATAGATAGATATTTTAAAAGGTAGATAAACTAACGAGTCACAGTAAGTGTTGACCACAATGTGGGGGAAAAATCCCATCTGTCCTTCTGTTAGGAATGCAAAGTAGTATAGTCACTAAGGAAATCAGGCTGATGGTCCTCAAACAATTAAACATAGAGTCATTTTCATTCTGCCAGAATCACTCCTGGGGTACAACCAGAGGAATCCAAGTCAGCCTTCTGCAGAGACACTTGCACTATTCACAGGAGCCAAGTTATGGAAGCCACCCAGGTGTTTGTCAATAGATGGATAAATAAAGAAAATGTGGTATAGTTTTACAGTGTAGTTCTAAATTCTGCTATAAAGAATGAAATTATAAATGGTTAGAATCAGAATAATCATATTAAGTGAAATAAAGCTGTTAAAATGTTTACTCTTAACTATTGCTGTGAAAGAGCATTCAAAGTCAAATAACTTAAGGGAGATAAGGAAATATATTCACCTTAGGGTTCCAGAGGGAAGATACAGTCTTTCACAGCAGAAGTGGCATGGCTGTCCAAAGCTGGAGACAAAAGTTTATGTCACACCTATTCGAGAGGTTTGTGGGTGATGGCTGAAGGATTCCTGGAAAGTTTCTCCAGTCTTCTATTCTCTCCAGTCTTTTGTTCTGTGGTTCCCTTTATCTGGTGCACTATTGGGAGGTTCCAGTGAAATCTAGGGCTGATCTTTGTATTATCCAGATAATCTCTTCAGGTGGTCTCAGCTGATCTTGCCAGGTGTGGTTTCAGCTGATCTTAATTAATGCCAGGTGTATCAAGTTGACACCTAGGATTAACTATCACAAAAGCAGACCCCAAAAAGACAAGTATCACCTTTTTCTTCATATATGGAACTTACATTTTATATATGCGCACACTCTTGAACTTCTGAACTCCCTGCTTCCACTGCCCAAGTACTGTAATGACCTACGATCTGAACTCAGGACCTTCTGCTTACAAGACAGAGTCTTTAACCCCCGAGCCATCTCTCCAGCTCACTATTTTTATTTTTGATCTTTGAGATGCGGGACTCTGCAGCCCAGGGTAGCTTCAGACTCAGAGCAGTTCTCTTGCCTTACTCCCAACCGCTGGGATTACAGGTAAGAACCATTACACTGCTTGTGGCTCTTTTTTATTTGTTTTCTGCTTGTTTGTCTTTTTGTTGTGTCTTTGTATGACAGCCATTCTGACAGGGGTGAGATGGAGTTTCAGCAAGGCTTTGATTTGCAATCTTATGATGACTAAGTAGTAAGCATTTTGTTGTTGTTGTTGTTATATAGTTTCAGTCATCTGTACTTTATCTTCTAAAAAGTGTCTTTGTTTTATTTGTCCCTTGATTGATTGGATCATTGGGGAGTTTGTAACTGTCTAGATATCAATCCTCTAGCAAATGTATAGTGAGCAGATTCTGCAGGCTGTTTGCTGTGTAATTTAATTTCACACAATACTATTGGTCCATTCTTGCATTAATTTCAGATACAACTCGCCTTAACCTTTTTCTTTAGTTTGGATTTGTTGACTGATACAGGATCTCACTCACAGCCCAGACTGGGCTTGAACTCACTTATAATAAATGCTGACTTCAACCTCAAAGCTATCTTCCTGCTGTAGCTTCTGAATGCTGGAATTACTGTGCCTCTCTGGCTAAATGATTTCAAATGAAGAAAAGAAAATTAACGAAGGTTTTTTTTTTTTTTTTTTAGCAGAACTCCTGTTTCAAGATAAATAAATAAATAATTTCAACATCAACACAAATTTGTTTTCCATAGAAATATGTAGACTCGTTATGCCTACAAATTAAGGAGGAAGGTCTGACTAGATGACTCAGCAGATAAAGGTGCTTGCGTGAAAACCTGCTTCAATCCTTAGAGTCTCCACAGTGGAGGGAGAGAAGCTCCTGAGAGATGTCCTCTGACTCTCCATGACTGTTATAGTACGTGCATTCCCCTCCCCAATTTAAAATATATATCATGAATTTTAGGCTGGCAATGACTCAGTGGGTAAAAGTACTTGCCACACAACCAGAGTAACATCAGTGTGATCCCTGGAACTCACAAGGTAGAAGGTTGATCTGGCAGGGAAAGTCCTCTGAGGGAAAGGAGGGAGCTAGATTCCAATTCTTCACTGGGTTCATATTTATAGATCACAATTCATGTTTCCTAACTAATTATATTCAATTTCTGCTCAGAAATTTGTGGTATATAAGCATCAATTTTTATAATGTAAAAAGAAAACAATGCGCTATTGGGAAACCGGGAGACGTGATAGTCAGGTATCAGCTTTTCTGAGTCTCTACCAGTGTATTCCTAGAAGGTTCCAAGGGCTTCTGGCCAGAAGTATCACTTTTCATTCTTTCCTCTCTGATGCAGTCTCTTTTCTGTACTGATTAAGTTACTGTTATGTCCTATTTTAGGCTAGCCTTGAACAACTTGGTAGTATTTGTTTGGTTGGTTGTTTGTTTTATTGTATTTTGCCTCTGTGTGTGTGTGTGTGTGTGTGTGTGTGTGTGTGTGTGTGTGTGTACATAGGTGAAGAGGCCTAAAGATGACATCTAGAATCATCCTAGGGGGCTCTATCTCCTTATTGCTTTGCTCTGGGGTTTCCTGGGATCCAACTTTCAGGGCCAGAAGGAAATGCCAGCATTTCCATCTGGCATTTTTATGTAGATTCTGGAATCAATACTGATTAAAAATAAATAAAATAAAATAAAATAAAATAAAGCAAAGGCTTTAACCTCTGAGCCACCTCGTCAGTCCTATTTATTTATTGTTGGGGACAGAGCTTTACCATATAGAGCAGGCCAGTCTCAGAATCACTAGGTGGCCCGAGCTGAACTCACTTGTGATCCCCCTGTGTCAGACTCCAAGGCCTAAGGGTACAGGTGTGTATCACCACCTCTGGTTGGTTTTGTTTTGCTTGATTTTACAGTGCTGGGGTTCAAACCCCAGGCCTCAGGGCCTCGTTTATGTTAGATAAGCTGATGAAACTAGAGGACAGGAGTCTAAATATAAAATTTAATTATGCCCAGGTGATTGTTGAAATCTGAAAATAGTAGAGGGAAGCAAGAAAGAAGCAAAGACTGATCAGTGAGGTTCTTCCTTTTGAAGATGCATGTATGGATTCATGTTTTCAGTCTAGCACTGAACGATAGCCTCAATCCATGTGGACTCATTGCTAGCTGTGCAAGAGGTTTACTTACAGCAGGCCATCTATCTATGTGATGTTCTGTCCAAAGGACTTCCGCAACGTTTGATGGTAAGATCCACTAGACCCACCTGTTTTCAGGAAGAGAAACAATGACCTAGCCTGTGCACGACAAATCTCTGTGCTCTCCAAATCTGCATACTATCTCAAAAACCAACCCAACTGTCCAGTAAGATGGTTCTGAGGATAAAGTCACTTGCCACTAAGTCTACCTACTTGACTTTAGGCTTTAGAGTCCTCCTGGTGAACGGAAAGAATCATTCTCTTCAAACTATTCTATGACCTTCTCCCGTATGTCCTGGCACATGGGTGACAACACACACACACACACACACACACACACTCATGAACACACACGCGCACACACACACACCAAATAAATACATATGAAAAAGGGAAACATTTTTTGTATACATATACTTTTACTACTTAATAAAGCAAATTTGCATGATAATGAAATGGATGTGCTTATTCATTTTTATATAAAGAATTCAATGTTGGCAAATATTTGATACTTTGTGACATAGTGACATAGAGAATCTTCAGCTTATTTACAGAGTTGATCAATTCTTTTATAATCATCAGTACTGAGGATGCTGTATCACAAGACCATATGGTTATATAAACTGACAAGAGATCGTTTATTGCCATCTCAGAATTCATTGGAAATTCTGTTCTGATTTCAATTTAAAATTAACTTAATGATTTTTTAAAAGGGTTTTTTTTTTTTTTTTTTTTTTTTTTTTTAGGAGAGAAGATGTGCGCATCTGTTCTATGGCACATGGGTAGAGGTCAGAAGTCATTTCTCTGTTTACACTATTGAGCTTCTGGGGATCCAACACAAGTTGTCAGGTTTGCTAGTATGCACGTTACCCACTGAACTTTCTCACTGGCTTTAATTATTATTTTTTAAAATGAAACTCAAGTCAGCAATTCTTAAGATCAAGCATTCTTAACACAATGCAACTACCAAACACACTAATTTGATACTTCCTTGCTTTGGAATGAAAGTAAGACAATATTAAGCGTCTTTGTTTTCTGTAATTAAACCATTATGTCAACGCTGCCACCTATAGCACAGTCCAGTCTGGATCTGAGCAGAGGTGCTTCCTGAAGTGTCCGCTGGCATTACTGAGAGACATGACAACTCACACAGAGCAGTGAACAGCTGTGAGCTCAGAACTGAAGCTGAGCGCTACAGCAAGCAAACCTGCCAGGAACATCTTGGATTTATTACATGTTTGGTTTTGAATGAATTTCTGGCTGTTGTGCATTCAAGAGCCCTTCACTTATTGCCAAATTTTTCATGACCCTACATTCATTTACATGATTATATATGGAGCTGTCAATGGAAGCTTAAGAAGCTGGGTCCTTTGACAGCTTTAGGATATTCCACCTCCTTCCCTCCCTTCGTGTTTTTGGACAGATATGGTGCAATCCACTTTTCAGCCATTGTCTACCACTTGTACCACCTGTTTTTCTGCTTTGACATAATGTAGGCACCCTGCAAAATTTCAATCTCCAGAGAGATAGAAAGACAATTCATTCAGCGATGTTTCATATGTGCAGTTCTGTGCCCCCTGCCTTCTCTCTTTCCACTTCTCTCTTTTTTCTATTTCTCCTCTGCCTCCTCTTTCTTTATCTCTGTTTCTCTTTTCCCTCTCTCCCTTCTTTCCTTCCCTTTCTACCTCCTCTTCCTTCTTCTCTCTTCAATATTGAGTCCAGGGCTTAGACATGTTAGGTAACATCCTACCATTGAGCTAAATTCTCAGCCTTTGGTGTTTCTTTAAATTCTTAAATTCTTTCAATTTCTTCTAATGAGAAAAAATCCATTCTATGGTCAAGTTTAAGTCAATTTAGTTTTTTATTACTTGGAGTCAAATCCAAGTCCTCAGGCATTACAGGCAAGCATCCTAACCGCTGAGCTACAGCCCCAGTCCAAAAAGATGTTTTCAGAAAACGTTTGAATTTTTTAAAATCTAACTTAGTTTAGAAGAAACTTGGATTTGTTTGTCTTTTTGGAGAATAATGTATTAACTTAATTGCAATGTGCAAGTCACTTAGCATTAAAAGAAGTAAAAATTTGGCTGACCCAAGCATCATGAACTTGTTTGTTTTTTGAGTCTCATATAATTCAGGCTGGCCTTGAACTTAATATGCTGTTGAGGTTGATTTTGAAGTCCCAATCATCCTGCTTCCACCTCCCCAGTATTGATTTATTGTTTCTGTTGCTACTGAATACAACTGATATTGTGACTTTTTTTTTTTTTTGGATTGTCAGATTTTAAATGATGATAAATTGGTTAACTATACTAATTATATTCTGAATAAAATGTTTCCAACTGGGCTGGAGAGAAGGCTCAGGGGTTAAGACTCTGCCTCACAAACAGAAGGTATTGAGTTCAGATCCCAGGTCCCACATAAAAACACCAGGTGAAATTGGCAGTGGTCGGCACTTCTAGCCCTAGTGGGCAGAGCCTGAAAAATCCCAGAGTGAAACAAAAAGGAGGTAGAAGCAATCCAGGATGATTTCTAAAGTCACCCTTGGTCCTCCACGGGGACATACAGTGCCCTCCAATACACACACACACACACACACACACGCACACACACACACACACACACAAGAAGTTTTAAAAAAATGTTTCCAACCGACAATGTATAAAATAAAAACCACACAAGTATATAGTATTGATAACATGTTAATCAAAATATACCTAATATGTAATTTTTTTGAGGATTAACGCAGAGTTTGTTAGAGCAGAGAAAGTGCTAGGTCTGTGATCAGCACAGACCCTAGCTTCCTGGGGAAAAAGGCTCAGTCTCAAACTATCTGTGGGAATACCGGGATGAACAGTAGGAACTGAATTCAGGCAGGGTCAGAAGAAGTGAGGACATCAAGATCCAAGCTGAGTTTATTTGTAGCAAGCACTGGTATTTATCCCCAAATCATGAAACATCACAGCAAAAAGAAAAAAAATAGTAATAATTCTTTTTAACAGAATTGGTTAAGCACATACTGTGAAAACAGTTACACATTGTGAAACTACAAGAAGTGTCACACAGTGAATTTATGGAGCACACATATTGTTTCCAAGTACAGTTAATTATAAATTGTGGTCAAGGTCTGCAATCTTGTAGCAGTCTTGTTATTCTTTTGATCTACAGGCAATACACCTCAGTGGTCTTAAGACAATTGAGGGAGGAACATGCACCTTGGCCCAGAACCAGTCCCAAGTCTGGCCATGTGACGGCCTGAGTCCATTACTAAGCAAGAATAATGCAACGTAATTCATCTCTCACGGAGAGAGGTCACGTCTGCAACTGCCTGTTTCAGACAGCATCATGTCATTCGACTTCAAGAGAGTGCTTCCTAGACCTTGGCATCCCCTACAAGAAAGAACGGAACTCATGGACATGAACACATGAGGGGCAAGAGAGCCCTGGTGAGCTCATGGACTCCAGGCATGGAATCCATGAGGGCTGAGAGTATAGTCGGGTAAGAACACATGGTATCCAGACATGGAGTCCCACGAGGGGCAAGAGAGCCCTAATATGTAAGTTAATATAATAATAATAATGGTAGATTGAGAATCCACAAACTGCAAATCAACAAGCAACTAAAATGAACTTCAGGTATGACCCAAATAGCAAATCAGTTTCTTTATTTTGTGTGTGTGTGTGTGTGTATGTGTGTGTGTGTCTGTCTGTCTCTGCATCTGTGTGCATTAGAGATCCAAGTGTGACTTCGGGAATCACCTTGGATTTCAATACTTCCTCTTTGCTTTGCTCTGGAGTGTCCCAGGCTCTGCCTTCCAGGGCCTGAAGAACAGGTGACCATCATTTCTGTCCAGAGTTTTTTTTTTTTTTTAATTATTTAAAATTTATTTATTCAATTGTGCGTGTGTGTAGAACCACGGGCGAATTCAGGAACCACCATGGACGCCTCTACCTCCTCCTTGTTTACTCTACCCGGGATTCACAGGCTCCGCCCTACCAGGACCAGAAACGCAGGTCGCCCCTGCTTCTGCCCGGTGTCTATACGTGGGGTCTAGGATCCAAAATCAGGACTCTCTGTCTGCAAGGCAGAGGCTTAATCCTTGAGCCCTCTCCAGCCCCCTGTCCAGAGTTTTTACATGGGTTCTGAGATCCAAACTCAAGACCTTCTGCTTGCATGGCAGATGCTTAACCACTGAGTCATCTCTTCAGCTCAATTTCTTAAACCTTTACACTGCTTTTTCTCCTGTATCAGAATCAAACCTACTTATGCATAATAGGCCAGTATGCCTTTCACTCTTTTTAGGCTTCCTGAGAAGGTTCCATTACAGAAGTGCATTTTCCCACCATGGAGCAGCTTTTCAGCAGGGACACAGTCAACACTGTAATTCCATCTTTGCTTCTCGGGTAAGGTGACTGATGAGAAAGGGTAACGAGATCACCTAAGGCTTTAAATGTGAGTCGGTTGCAGGATTTATACCAAGTGGCACCCAATACTTAAGGGAAGTGCCAAAGACACCTTCTGTGAATTGGCAGCCTGCAACTGCCCAAACTCGATCTTACTCTTCTCATATTCTGATGCTAATGCTAGCGGAACACTTTGTTTTGCAAGAAATTCTTCTCCAGAGAATAAACACACAAATCTCACAAGGCAAAGGAGTTTGCTGAAGACTGGCTCTTATGGCTGGAAAGCCCAGTAAAATCAACTGCATCTTGCTGAACCAGATGTAAAGTTATGTTAATATCAGCCTTAAAGAATAAGAGGGCTTGACAGAAGATCCTGAGTTCTGATCCCAGGTGCCACGTAAAAAACTCCAGGTGGAAACAGCAGTAGCCTACACTTCCAGCCCTGGGGGTGGAGCCTGGGAAATCCCAGAGCAAAGAAAAAAGGTGGTTGAAGCAATCCAGGATGATTCCTGAAGTCATTCTTGGTCCTCTACAGGGACACACAGTGCCTTCTGATACACACACACACACACACACACACACTCTCTCTCTCTCTGTCTCTCTCTCTCTCTTTCTCTCTCACACTCTAAATAAGTAAATAAATAAAATAGAAAGGAAAAAATATTTTTAAAAAGTAAGAAGGCTTGAAAGGAGTGCAGAGTTTCTTTAATTACATAGGCAGTTCGGGGGTTAAATACCACATTGTAGAAGAGCTAGATGTATAGAGTCATTTTCTAGCAAACTGCCTCCTGAGCCTGGATGGCAGCCAATGTCTCATGTGCAGCATATGTATTGATAATGCATATGTATTGTATGTATGTAACTACGCATATGTATTGATAATGGTTGTGTGTACATATTACATTTTAGCCAATTTATTGTTGCTATGTCTTATCGCTGAATTCAAAGTCAGTGTAATAATGACACAAACCTTCCAGAACAGCGACACACATTCCTGCACTTGATAAGCATAAGGTCCATCTCAAAAATAAACAAACACACACATTCGTACATCTATAAATACATAAGACACAAACCTTACTACTCTCCTCTGACTGATGAATCTCTGTGTGGTACCAGAGATGCTCATGCAGCTCCCACAAAAGCTGCTGAACCTGAGATTCATAGCTTCCTCATCCCCATCAAAATAGGCTCCGGCACAGGCTGGAGACATTGTTCAGGGGTTAAGCCTTTGCCTCCCAAGCAGAAGGACCTGAGTTCAGATCCTGGATCCCATGTAAACACCAAGTGGAAATGGGAGCTGTCTGCATTCCTGGCCCTGAAAGGCAAAGCCAGGGAAATCTCAGAGGGAAGCAATAAAGAGGTAGAGCAATCCAGGATGATTCCTAAAGTCACCTTTAGGCACATTCAGTGCTCTTTTCCAGATACACGTACACTTACACACGCCCACAGAGAGCACCTATACACATGCAAAGAAAAGAAAAGAAAAGAAAAAGGCTCCGGCAGCCAGAGAAAGCCCTCAGACAAACCCTCAGACAAGTAACTGTACATGTAGGAGTTGAGAATCTGGCCATGGAGCCCAGGAACAGTAAGTGTGGTGATGGCAGGACACAAAGCATTTGCTACCCTCCACTGCTTTTCCGTCATGGGCCAACAAACTCAGTCACAATAGAACAGCCATCTTGAGAGAAGGTAGAGTGGACAAAGCCCCTCCCCCCTGCGTCTGCTCTCTAGAACCTGTTTAGTTGCCATTGACGACCAAATGGACCTTGTGGACATGGCTGGAATGAGAATTTGAGACAGAGTATTCCAGG
Source organism: Typhlomys cinereus (assembly GCA_023101885.1). Lineage (NCBI taxonomy): Eukaryota > Metazoa > Chordata > Mammalia > Rodentia > Platacanthomyidae > Typhlomys > Typhlomys cinereus. The sequence continues at coordinate 430,388 of JALPQD010000326.1, read as the reverse complement.
TTGTCCAAGTGAGCCCAATGTCAGTCATCAAATGGGCTCCCACAAATGCAGATACTTCGAAGAGGATCAAAAAGGAAACGGAATTGTTAAGATAGGTTGAGTGACATGGCCTAGAGGACAAGGACGGCTACAGAAACTAGAGTTGTCCTTTATGGCCTCCAGAAGCAACACAGCCCTGCTATCTCCTTTTAAACTCCTGACTTGTCATATGGTACCGCTGATTGTTTGATCCTGAGGCTTGCAGCAACTGGTCACTGCAGTCATAAGACACTAACTGACACTTCACCTGGGAAAAGGAACAGACAACATGACAGTATTTCCTGTAAGTCAGAACTTTAACCCTTATTTAACCCTTATTTAACCAACAGTTATGTTTGCCAAGAGGTCTTTATTGTGCCAGGCTCGATGCTCCTTTATATATCTGTTCTACAGTTTAACTATAAAAAAATCTCTAATTTCATTTTGTCATTTCAGTTTTCCCATGCAGACACCCAGCTGTCTTCTGGACAAGATTTGTCAAATAAAACTACTGGCTTTCTGCCACCAAAAAAGTGAAGGTTGATGTAGTAGTCTTGAATCAGGTTGTGTCAAAATAGGCCTTGGCCCCTTTAAGTCTGACTGATCTCAAATGGAAACTCTTTATCCTTGGTTCTGTTCTCTGGCTGAGCAGTGCCATTTAATTGTGGAAAAGGAGGCTTTGTGAATTTCACTGTAGACGTCTCACATCATGTACGCCAGTGATGAAGTAGCAGAAACAAAGTTTCGGGGCCAGGAATGCTGCAGTGGTTTCTCTAGCGGCAGGGAGGGCGAGGCTGGGGCTCCGGGTTGTTGCTGTGTGAAGTTCTTTTTGTAGCAATAGCAACGGGGAGCAAAGCCAGGTCAGGGCCCAAGATGGTGAGTTGTAAGATTATCATGAATGTAACAATGGAGTCTTTGTGTTCTGGGAAAATTCTGGAAATCAGGCTGGAGAAATGGCTCAGGGGTTAAAATTCTGCCTCATAAGTAGAAGGTCCTGAGTTTGGATCCCAAGTCCCACGTAAAAACGCCAGGAGGAAATGGTGGCGATGGGCACTTTCAGCCCTGGTAGGCCCATCCTGGGAAATCCCAGAGCAAAGCAAAAACCAGGTAGAAACAATCCAGGATGATTCCTGAGTTCACCCTTGGGCCTCCACAGGGTTACACAATACTCTCTCTCTCACACACACACACACATGCACATGCACACAAAATAAAATAAAATAAAATAAAATAAAATAAAATAAAATAAAATAAAATAAAATAAAATAAAGTAAAAAAAAAAAGCCAAGACTCTCATGCATGGGGACTCCTGCCTGAAACGGTAGAATATTCTGGAGTTACAGGTGCCCCTAGGCTACAGAGTGAGACTTTACCTCAAAACACATATAGCAAAGTAAATAAATAAAATAAAAATGCCAAGGGCACTGGCTTATTCTTGTAATACCAGCACGGGGGAAACTGAGGCAGGAAGACTGCCATGAGTTCAAGGAAAGTCTGAGCTACCTGGCAAGGCCTTGTCTCCCCAAACACAAAAAATGTCAGGGCTCTTAGGAATAGACTATCGGCTCTGTTAAAAGGAAAACAAGGTTTATTTCTTTTTAAGTCATCTTTGGTCTTACAGAAGATTTAGAGGTGTGTGTGTGTGTGTGTGTGTGTGTGTTTGGTGTTTGTTTGTTTTTGAGACAGGGTCTCAAATAGCCCCAGTCTGGCCTCCAACGCAGGTGCAGCTGACCTTGAGCTCCTGCCTCCACTTCTCAAGTGCTGGGATTCCAAACATGCATCCCTGTGCCCTTCTTAAGATGCGGACTACTGATGTTCCTAAGCAGTTGCCTCTGCTTCCTGCCTGCGGCTTTATTTATTTATTTGAGACAGACAGACAGACAGACAGACAGCAAGACAAGAGAGAAGTGTCCGTGTGTCTCAGCTGTGTGTGGAAGTTAGAACAAGTTTCAGAAGTTGGCTCTCTTCTACCATATGGACTCTGAAGATCAAACTCATCACCAGGTTTTCACGTAGGCACTTTGACCTTCCAAGCCATCTTGCTGGCTCCTGCCTTCCTTTTTAGATTGTAAATTTCTCAGGGCAGATCCCCGTCCTTATTTATTTTTGTTTTTTCAAAGTGTAGACAGTTTGAAACCCATCAGAAGGCACTGATGATATCCTCACAGAATGACCATGTGTATTCATACATGAGTAAATGAAGTTGGTAGTTGATCCCAGGTTGGCACCAAGAGCCCAGGGAGGCCTTGTGAGCTCAGTAACCACTTGTTGACTATAAGTGAAGCTGGAAAGTCCTCCCTGACCCCTGTCTCCCCCAGGACTCTTGCACAGCCATCCCTGCATTGGTGAGGCCTCATGCTCAGTCATTCGAGTATTCTTAGCAATACCTAACATATGAAGGCAAGGGAGATGGTTCAGCTGGTAAAAGCACTTGCCATAGATGCCTGATGACCTGTGTTCAATCTCTGAAACCTATATAAATAGTTGGAAGAGGAGATGCACATCTGTAAACCCTCAAGCATACAGTGAGATGGTGCGGAGGCAGGAGAACTGGCTGAAAGCTCAGAGGCCAGCTTGCCGGGGAGTATGCTACACACAGCAACAAGATCCTAACCCAACAAGAACAGAGCAACTCCTGAAAGCTGTTCTCAGACCTCTTCATGCAGGCATAATGCAGACCCACACATGAAGTTCTCCCATATGCAAATAACTTAATCTAATTAAATCGTTTTCACAGTAAGATGATACACATGTGCTTATTTAGTTCCAACTTCACAAAATAACTCTACTCTAAAACCCAACTGACCCCTGTGTGTGCTAGGCCAACCCATGGGGTTCCAGTGCTCACAGGTAAGTGATCTCAAGACAGATAAAACACTCCAAACACTCTTAGAGGGCCGTAAGGGATAGAATGCTTGCCCACAATGTACATGACCTGGATTCAATCCCCAGCACTGGAATAATAATAATTTTTTTTTAAAAGTGGTAATGGCCAGGTGTGTTGGCGCAGGTCAGTGGACCCAGAGTATATGAGGATAAGTTTCCATGTTAATACCAAGGTTGTGGAAACCAAATAGGATCCGACGGTAAGTATTTTGAAGACTATAATTACTCAAGTTCTGGGCCAGGATAATGTATTGAAATACAATTCAATTTTGTTTTCCATGTGCTGTTTTTATTTCTCACACATAGCCAGTCCTCAGCATTGGCAAGATGAAAAGACCTTCTCCTCTTGCCAGGGAAGGCTGAAGGTCATCAAAGATAGTCAGAGACATAAACACCTCTGGAAGGTCAGCACGGATGGCCCTGCTGACAAAGCGCGAGATCATAACGATGCAGCCCTGTGCCAGCAGGCGCAGGTGGCCGCCTTGAGCAAGAAAGGCACGTGCCCTTCCTAGAACAGCCCATGTCTCAGAACACGTTGCTTCTAGTGGTACAACTCTGAGGGGCCACCCTGCTCTCCAGGTGGCATAGTGACGCAGCATCCCCGTCTGCCAGTGTCCATCCATGACATTGTTCCAAGTCACTCTCCCTAGAGGGGCTTTTCATCTCAGAACTGACCCCCAGCTGAGAGGGCTGGACTTTGGTCCCAGCTCTCTCTCATTGGAAGTGGACTTAGTACTGCCCCAGAGAGAGGCCAAACTTCTTCCTGAGAGCTGCACCTGGAATTCTGACTGATCTCTCAAGACATAGGTTAAATGACACCCCTATTAGCTAATAAACTATGTGTGGTACCCCACCTTAACATCATCAGCTGGGTCTACAGTAGGACCTCAGAGTCTTTCTCTGTGTGCCTGCCTGGTGTCTTCTGGGGCTTACGGCAGAATGTTTCTAGAGTCTAGCGTCCTCATGTTTCCTTTGGTACCCAAATAAATCCCAAGGGCTATTGCCAGAGCTCAAATAAACAACCCCGACCTCAGCCTGAACTAAGAGAAGAAAGATAACCTCAGGCAACCCTTCCTCCCTGGTTTAGGTACACACAGATCTTTCAGCACATGACACAGTAGGATTGTTCCTTAAGTTATCTTTGTTCTCATGGCTCGATCTAGAGTCACATAATTAGTCAAGAAAGACATCAGGGACAGCTCTTCATGTCTCCAGGCTGGCAGACCTCATTAGTGGGAATCGGTTTTTGTGGCAGGGACACCAACCAACTGAAGAGACCCTGGCCGGTCAGAGGAGGTGTGAGTAGCCCTCTGGTATGTGCTACTGGAATCTTACTACATACACACAGTGGCATCACCAATTCCTGGGGGGAAGCAGGAGACCCTGAGGCCTTCTTCAGGAAGAAGACATCTCCTTTATATCTTTGTCTCCTAAATACTCTGGGAGTTGCAGGTTTACTTAGTTACTGATTAAGTCAAGTTACTTCTTCCTGGTCATGGAGTTCTTTTCTATCATGTAGCCATTTCTTGGTTCTGGGAGGATTCCTATCACAGAGACATGGGTGACGAGTGTTATTGAATGGTGTTTGCCCTAAAAGCAGCCATAAGAGAAGGAGATGAGTTCAAGCGGTTTATCGAGTAGGTAAGCCCAGGAAGCAGAGGGGAAAAAAAAAAAGCAGAAGAATGAGGCAGAAAGGAAACAACAAAACAAAACAAAACACACAGTAGATTGATGAGCTAGTCACCACTGAGGGCAACTGAGGTTCAGTCCTGCTGGGGCCTCATAGGGAGTGGTGGAAAGCACACATCTGAAGCTGTGGAGGGCGCCACAGGTAATCTCAGGACTCTGTCCTTCAGATGAGCCTCATTCCCTGGGGTGCTAACCCCTCTGCGCTTTCTGTTGAATCTGAGAGGTGTTCCATTGTCTGCCTGGTAAAGGATTAAGGCAAAGTGCATAAAACTACTGTCTAACCAAGGTGCCCTGAAGCCTCGCGATAAACATCTGCTACAAACTGCTCGGTAAAAACATAAGCAAGGGCTGAGGACGTAGCACATTGGTAAAGGCACTTGTCACACAACCTGATAATCTGAGTTTGATCCCTAGAACCCAAGAAAAAGTGAAAAGAGAGATCCAACTTATTAAGCTTCACTCTATCTTTCACATGTGTACTACATCTTTTGTATGCTCCCACACACATGCATGCAAAAATAAATAAATAGATGGCAGCTAGGAGGGCACACACCTTTCATCTCAACACTCAGGAAACGGAGATGGACAGGCTGTCCGGGGCTCAAGGCCCACCTGGTCTACAGAGTAAGTTTCCATCCAGCCAAGATTACATGGTGTAGCAGTTAGTTTCAGATGTCAACTTGACACTTGAGAAATATGAATTATTTAGTTAAAGCGAGCCTCTGGGCAAGTCTGTTGATGTAGAAGACCTAGACCACAATGAATGGAACCATTCTGTGGGCAGTCGGTCAAGTTAGAGAGAGAACTAGTTGGCAGACTGGCAAGCAAGAAGGTATGACTTAGTCCTTACCCCTCTATTCTTATTGTAGATATGGTTTGACCAGTTTCCTTGCCGCCTGCTGGTGAATTCTTTCACCATGATGAACTGTAACCTGAAATCATAGGCCAGAAATAAAAATCCTCTTGTTTCCCTAAATTGCTTGAGTCATTTGCATATTACAGTATCAGAATATGACCCTAAGACATGCGATGAAACTGTTTAAAACAAACAACAAGAAGGAAAAAAACAGGTTAGAGAGATGGCTTGGGAGCCTTTGCCTTACAAGCAGAAGGACCTAAGTTGGGATCCCCAGGTTCCACATAAAAATGTCAGGCAGGGCTGGAGAGATGGTTCAGGCATTAGCACTATGCCTCACAAGCAGAAGGTTCTAAGTTCTGATCCCAGGTTCCATGTAAAAACACCAGGGGGGGAAAAGCAGCGGCCTGCACTTCTGGCCCCAGTATGTAGAGTCTGGGAAATCCCAGAGGGAAGATAAAATGAGGTAGAAGCAATGCAAGATGATTCCCGAAGTCATGCTTTGTCCTCCATAGGAACACACAGTGCCCTCTGCTGTCTACATACACAATCAATCAATCAATCAATCAATCAATCATAAAAAAAAAAACTTTAAAAAAAAGTCACATAGAAATGGCAGTGGCCTGAAATCTGGCCCTGGAAAGCAAAGCCTTTGAAATCCCAGAGCAAAGCAATAAGGAGGTAGAACACTTCAGAATGATTCCTGATGTCACCCTGGGGCACATACACTCAAATGCTTTCTTGTACACATACCTGTACTCTCTCTCTCTCTCTCTCTCTCTCTCTCTTTCTCTGTCTCTCTCCCTCTCTCTCTCAAATATACACATGTGCAAAAAAAGAAAAGAAAGATATAAATGAAGTGCACCAAATGGGCACATACCTCCCTCGTGTTACAGTCAAGGATACATGCCTTTCATCTGCCCAGTGTTCCATCTAGGGGGCCCACTTCTCTCTCTGTTTCACTATTACAGTGTTGGTTCTGTGTGGTAGAGCAGCAGGCCCTTCTCAAAGATATCCGGATCACAGTCTTTAGACTCTGTAAGGATGTTAGATTACATGACAGAGGGGAATTAGGTTACTAACCAGGTAACTTGGAGATGGGAGTTTCTTCTGGATTATCCAGTGTCCAGAGATCCCTGGAAATGGAAAAGGGAGGCTAAACAGTGACTGTGAGAAGAGCACAACTAGTGTGAAGATGGAGGGACCGGCTACAGGCCGAGACAGAAAAGCTCTGAAAGGTGAAGGGGAGAGGGGATGGGCACTACTCCAGAGCGCCCAGAAGGAAGGCAGATGAAATCCCAGCGTTCAGGAGGCTGAAGCAGGAGCACTGTCAAGAGTTCCACGTAGCATGGCCCACACTGTGAGACCCTGTCTCAATCAAACAAAATAAACAACAAAATTAGGATGGAGGCACCTGACCATCATGATTGGAGTCCAGGAAACTCCATTTTTATTTTCTAACTTCTAGAACTATAGGACAGAAGGGTTACATTATTTTGAACCACTAAGTTCTTGGGAAATTGTTGTGGCATATAGAAAATAATTCATACCATGTGACTTGCTGAGGCTCATTGGATCAAATTCCCATCCTCAAGGGTGCAAACAGGACTAGGTCATCCATAAAAAGTTATTCAAAGGCAAGCACATAATACAAGGCAAGGACAAGTCTTTTCCAGTGAAGAGGGCCAGGATGGAAGATTTGTCCCCTTTTAGCTGGGATATGGTGTCCTGGTCTTCTACTTGTAAACCTTGTGACCAGCCAAGATCACAGTAAAAGAAGTAAAAACATATAAGATCACTGTCTGTGGTTAATTCTAAAAAGTTAAGCCTGATTGGGTGTGGTGGCACATATCAATAATTTGCTTGAAAAAAAAAATTGAGACAGCCTGTTCTACACAGCAAGATCTTCTTGTTTTGCTAAACCAAGACTGTCCTAAAGTGACACCAGACTCCAGCACAGTCTCAAGGCCCTGCCAGCTACAAGAAGGCTGACAAATGTGGTTTGTAACTTTCCTTTGAGGGAAAGAAAAGAGTTCCATGAACCAGGCAGCCTGTGCCTCATAACTTGGCTGCAAATCCCTCCCTGTGTAAAACTGGGATTTTAGGCTTAGGCCAATATTCTCCATGTTCACAATCTCCTCTAAAGAATGGTTCTGCTCAAAATCTGTTTTAGATCACATCCTCTGGAGCCCTTAGACCTAAACTACTGCGTGATACAATTTTTGTTTTCTCAAGGCTTATTAAGGAAGCAGAGAGGGGGATGGAAAATGATAATGGTATCAGAAAACCCAAGAGACAAACTGTGTGAGGTGTTATACCTGTACTCCCAGTGCTTTTGTTTTGGGGGGGGGGAGGCAAGATCAGGAGTTCAAGGCCAATTGAGGCTTAGTGAGTTCTAGTCTAGCCTGGGCTACTTAAGACCTTTTTTTCAACAAACAAAACAAAAACTAAAAAAACAAAACAACAAGCAAGACCAGAGAGCCGCAGCCCTGCTCCCTGAAACGTCTCCCTGAGAAGCCAGTGCCTGTGCGCACTGGTAAGAGTCAGAGTCACAGCTATCAGCAGGGTGGGGAGTGTGGAAGAGAAGCTAAATGTTTTCAGGAGGGGTTTTATGTCCCAGCTTCTTGTGGTTTGGAGTTGAAGACTGAAATCAGAAAACTTAGAGATTAGGGCAGAGTTTATTAGAGCAGAGAAAGAACTCACGGACACGGATTCCTCAAAGGGCAAGAGAGCCCAGAAGAATTCATGAACTCCAGACATGGAATCCAGGAGGAGCAAGGGAGCTAAAAATAGCTGTCAGGGTCAGGGGTATTTATAGGGTTAGGCAGGTGTGGGGGGGGGGGGAGTGGCTTTTTCTCATTGGTTAGCTCTAGTTTCTGCAAACCTGATTGGAGCTTTTGGTCCTCTACATCTCATGGGTCTGTTCATATTGGGACTAACCCAGGTGCAGGACCTCAAAGTAGAGTTTATCTGTAATGGAAAGCTCATCACCAAATCCTTTCATAAGCTGAGGGTTGGGAAATTGGCAACTTTATCTCTGTGAAGGATTAGAACCTGTTCTCCCAGATTAGTAGTGTGTGCTCTTTCACAGTAATACCAGCAGTGGGGGATGATCTTCAAAGACCTTCCCAGCAATCATAATGAGGACTATGGTGTGAAACCCCAGTCACATAATCACTTTCGTCAGAGTACTTAGTTGTAGGAATTTACTGTTAGATAAATGGGTATTTTATATTTGCAAGTCAGATCATGAGTCTCAAAATCAAACAAGTCAGCAAAAATCAGCAAAATAAGAAGTTGTATGTATGTGTTTCCTTTTTGTTACATGGACCCCTTTGGTAGTGAGTGAAGTTTCTGGGTCCCACCTTAGAATAATGTTTTTAAATATTTTATTCACTTATATAAGAGAGAGAGAGAGAGAGAGAGAGAGAGAGAGAGAGAGAATAAGAGAAGGAGAGACGGCCCACATGAAGGTCAGAGCAGTTTGTCAGAAGTCAGTTCTCTTCTTCTACCATGTGGGCTCTGGAGACTGAACTCGGGTTGCCAGGTGTGAACTCAGATGCCATTATCTGCTACACCATCTCGGCAGAATAATATTTTTAAAATAATAATAATAAAAAACACCTAGGGAAACAAAGTAAGACTTTTTCTTTGAAATGCATGTAACAAAATGCTTTTGTCAAAGAAATATCCAATGTATCTATATATTTTTTTATAACTCATTAAATATAGAAATCTAAAAGCCATGATTTTTAATTATAGTGAGTATAAATGATATTATAAGACATCTTCAATTGTAGTGTTTGAGGATTCGTTTGCTTGTTTACTTTTTCTTAATGACAAGTCTATGATTTGTGGTAATATCTCTGTAGTTTCTTATATTTGTCTTTGAAGGAAAATTTGTCACCAAAGTCATTTGTCAGAAACTGATGAAAGTTGGACCCCCTGAGTTTTGTCCATAATCTCTGGGGATCCATGGACCCTCAGAGCTTAGATTGTGATATACCCTAAGGTAAGACCACATTTGTCAAGTTTTAAATTAAATTGTTACTATTTTTGTGTGTGTTAGGGATTGAATCCCAGGGTCTTATATATACTAAGCATGCATTTTTCCACTGAGATATACTCCTATCCCTAAGTCCCCATTTCAATATACAGACCAGGTAGGCTGGGAAGATGGCTCAGTGGATAAGATCTGAATCGGATTCCGGAACCCATGTTGGGGGGGGGGGAAGAGTGTGGCTGCTTGTGTCTATGAAACTGGATGCTCACCGCTTGTGTTGTGTTGTGTTTTGTGTTGTGTTGTGTTGTGGGACAACCTCACCAAGCAACATTTCTCTTTATTCCGGAGATCCTCTAAAACCATTATCTAATTAAACTTTCTTAAAAAGCAAAGGAAGCAAAGACTATATAGCATTCCAGTCATGTAGATAATACTGAGTGACGTCCAGTGTCTTGCCCAAAAGCACTAGGTAATCAGGTGGTGGGGCAACAGTCTAACTTTAGAAGAAACCACTTACCATTTGTCTACATCCTTTAAATGTTTTGGATACCTCTGTACATATGCCTTTTTCTTTCTACTGGAAATACTTTTTGTTCTTTTTTCTTCTGAAGCAGAGCTGAGATTTGATTTTTAAAAAAGAATTCAATATAGGCTTAATAAGCACAAAGGTTAAGACCCAGAAATGTGCTCAGAAGGAAGGAAAGACAAGACATACCTGAGAGCGTGCATGGGGGCTTCTCAAAGTATGGAATGACATACCCAAAGGTGGGTAGGACTTCTCTGCAGGGACAGTGCCTCTTTTCTGCTTTTTCACCTGGTACACGGTAGCAACCCTCACAGTAAGGGCTATGACACCCCACCTGTATCCTTTGGCCTCATTAGCACACACCTATCAGATTGATAGGCCCTGCCACTTTTTGCCTGAGAGCTTTCAGTTGCTCAGAAATTCACTTGTGGATTCATTCCCAGTCTCATTTTCTCATCCTACTGGAGTGTCCTGGGACTACCACTGAAGACAAGTACTAGATAGGCATACCTATCTAGAGGGATCTTGTCTCTGAAGCCAAAGGAAGCTTCTCTTTTCCTCTTAGTTGGTTCAGCTCTTCCATCTTCTGTTCATGACTTGGGATACACCCCTTGAAGGAAATGCTGCTCAAATTGCCTTTCCTGGCTAATTTGCATATCAGGGTGTAGGCTTTCAGCTGTACCTGTGACAAAGGATCACAAATATATTCGGTTAAGACAGCACCATTTATTATCTTGCAATTCTGTATGTCAGAGTCCAAAAATACAAAGTATATAGCTGTGCTGCCTGCCTAGGGCTTAGGGATGTAGGGATGAGTTCTCTCCGAAGCTCCTTAAGTTGTTGGTCAAATTCCGTTCTTTCAATTCCAGTTTCTCTGTCATAAGTCCAAGGCTTTGCTGTAGGAAACTTCTCTCAGTGATCACACTTTCCCCTGGCCCCTGCAACCAAAGTCAATTGGGTGTTTTTCACAATTGTAAATATTTCTGCCTTTTGCTTTAGCAGAAGTTTTTCAGCTTATAGGAGACTGTGATAGTTAATCCTGGGTGTCAACTTGACACATCTGGCATTAACTAAAATCAGCAGAGGCCATATCTGGCAAGATTACCTGAGACCACCTGAAGAGATTATCTGGATAATACAAAGATCAGCCCGAGATCTCATCGGACCCTCCAGAGATTCTCAGTAGTGGGACCATATAAAAGGAAACAGAACAGAAGACAGGAGGAGACTCTCTAGAAATGCTCCAGCCTCTTAGATGGGTGTGACATAGCCTGTCTCCAGCTCTGGTCAGCCAGCCATGCTGTTTCCACCATGAAAGAATGTTTTATCCCCCTTTGGAACTGTAAGTCGAATAAATCTCCCTTTTTCCCTTAAGTTATTTGATATCGGGTGTTCTCTCACAGCAATAGTTAAGAGTACCGGTAACAGAGACCACAGAGTTAAACTGGAGCAGCCCATGTAATACAAGGTAATCTGTTTTGAAAATACTTGCAGGTGGATGTAAGATGATGAAGAGTTGGATGTATCCCTGGGTTACAGAACAAATTCAAGGCTGATACCTAATGGACACTGACAGAAACAAGCAAGCAAACAAACGAATGAACAAACAGAAGGGCTTGCTCAAGACTCTAGGTTTGGTCCACCACACTGCAAGCCAAACTCTTAGTTTCCTGATCAAAGTTCCTTTTGCCATATATATATATATAACATATTCACAGGCAAGGAACTGGGCATAGGCATCTTTGTGGATTGCTCTGGTTCTCATTATCGGTTATTTATTTTTTCATGAAGAAAACACTGAAAGTTCCCCAACATAAACTAGCAAGCATCTTGTATCCTCAGGTCTCTGCAGTCCAGCTGAGCTTAGTTTATGTTTCTTCCTCTGCTCTTGCTTGTGGACCCAGTTTGTCTTTAGATTTATGATCCTCCTGTCTCTGTCTTCAAGTGCTGGGATAATAGCCCTGTATTTCCTCACCAGACCTGTAAACGATTTCATACCAATGCCATCTTTTTTTTTTTTTTGAAGGGGAGCACAATTTAAAAAAACAAAACAAAACAAAACAAAACAACTATCTTACTAGTTTATTCAACGAGAGAGAGAGAGAGAGAGAGAGAGAGAGAGACATACAGGTAACATTGAACCATCTTGTTGGCCTTTTTTCCCTTATTGTGCACGTGTGTGCGTACTGTGTGCGTACATGTGTGTGTGGTGTGTGTGTGTGTAGAAGAGGGCACTGTGAGTCCCAGTGGAGGGCCAAGAGTGACTTCCGGAATCATCCCGGATTGCTTCTACCTGCTTCTTGCTTCCACCTGGGATTTCCCAGGCTCCGCCCACTGGAGCCGGAAGTGTAGGCCGCCAGGGATTCCTCCTGGTGTTTTTTTACATGGGACCTGAGATACTGATTTAGGACCTTCTGCTTGTGAAACGAGTCTTAACTCCTGAGCCATCATTCCAGCCCCTTCTTTGCATTTTTTTTTTATTATTATTATTATTTATTCAACTGTGTGTATGTGCGCGCGCGTGTGTGTCTGTGTGTGTGTGTGTGTATGTGTGTGTCTGTGTATTTGTAGAACCACGAACGAATTCGCGAACCACCATGGACGCCTCCATCTCCTTCTGCCCTGGGATTCACAGGCTCCGCCCTACCAGGACCAGAAGCGCAGGCCGCCCCCGCTTCTGCCTGGCGTCTATACGTGGGATCTGGGATCCGAACTCGGGACCTTCCGCCTGCAAGGCGGAGGCTTAACCCCTGAGCCACCTCTCCAGCCCCTTCTTTGCATTTTTGAGACAGGGTTTTTCATTCTGCAGCTTTGATCCCCAGAACTCACTAAGTAGACCAAAGTGGCCTTGAGCTTCTGGCAATCCTCCTGCCTCAGCCTCCCAAGTGCCATCACCCCCAGCAATCACTGTCAACTTTATCATAGGCCTGATCTTTCTTTCTACATCCCAAGTTCTTAAACACATAAAGCAAGTCATGTAGTTCTTCATATTTTGTTGCCCTGTTTTGAAACTGCCTGCTGAGGTTGCTAATGGGTTTAAGGCTTAGCAAAATGTTGGGAAAGACAAAGGGAAAAGAACCTTAGAGGCAATTTAATACCCACGTGACTCTGATTCGGTCCATCTTGAACATTTATTTTCCTCAACTTTGAAATGAAGTAATTGAGGTCAACATCAAAGTATTATTGTGGTTAAAAAAATAGACGAGATAGAAAATCAGTATTCTGAAACTTTATTTCACAAATATTTCTTGCCTATTACGTATGAGACTCTATAACTGGATGATGTATATGAAGGTCAATTTTATATGTCAACTTGACCAGCCTATGCTGTTGCGGTGTTTCTTTTCCTTAGGGTTCATGTGTTCTGGAGCTAAACATGAAACCAGAACATACAGCAAGGATTGGGGATTATATTGAAAATGAGAGAAGAGGGAAGAAACTTTTGGATGCTTGGTCCAATGGGGGCAAGGAGGAAGCCAAAATCTTAAGGTGGAAGAACATTAGAGTGGAGGACATAGCTTAAGATCACAAGGACCAAGGAGAGAATTGGCATGAACACATGGCTAGGAGAGGTCAGAGCCACTGTTGAAAGACTGCATGGCAGAACAGAAAAAAAAGACACACACACACATGCATGCATGTGCGCACACACGAAGTGCACATGCGCATCAGAGGGCACAGTGTGTCCTTGTGGAGGACCAAGGGTGACTTCAGGAATCATTCTGGATTGCATCTACCTCCTTTTTGCTTCACCTACCATAGCCAGAAGTGCAGGCTTATGCCATTTCGGCCTGACTTTTTTTTTTTTTTTAACGTGGGACCTGGGATCCCAACTCAGGATCTTCTGCTTGCGAGGCAGTCTTAACTCCTGAGCCATCTCTCCAGCCAAGGACTAGACTTTTCTAACTGTGATAGCTGTTCAGTAGAAATTAAATTATTTCCATTAATGGGATTCTCAAGACATGTTCCACTATCCTGGGTATGTCTGTGAGGGTGTTCCTAATAAGATTAACAAGGATCGCTAAAAATCAGAAAAGAACCAAAGGACAGAAATGAAAGGTTTCTTTCTTGAAGTACATTGAATACTCCTGTGAAAATATGCAAATAATGCACACTAATGACAATTTGAAAATACTTTCTCTTTGCTTGTCTTTGACGATCAAAGTCATCAATCTTTTTATGCTTTCTGGACTAGAAATTCTCCATCGGCTCACCTAGCACTTGGGTCTTGAGGCGGAGGACCAGAGCAAACCACAGGTGACTTCTTAGGTCTGGACTTCTCAGCCTCTCTAATAGTATGAGCCAGTCTCACCTATCTATATGTACATACACACTAACACACAGATGCGTCTGTATACATATATGTGTGCCTGCGCCACCAAATACATAGTACTCAAGAAACCCTATTAGTACAAAGCATATCTACTACTTATTCTGAGTTAACACAGTTTGGGGGTTGATAACAGAAAAAAGATATGAGATGCTGAGACAGAAAATATCAAAAGCAGAACCTTATCCCTTAGAACTCTGACCTGACTCCTGCCTCTGACATCCCTCCTCAGTTATTTCTAGCCCAAATAGCTGTGTAGAAAATGAGTCCTCTGCTCTATATCAACCACCTAGAACCAGGCCAGCCTAATCTCTCCCCATCCTGAAGCTCAGGAAAATTTGCGGAAGAGGGGGCGGTAAGAGTGTAAGAGCACAAGGATGGGAGGAGCAATGATTTGCAAGATACTCCATACAAGTTAGGGCCGGAGCAATCATAATTGGACTTTATATGCCCTGTGCAATGACCAACACACTATTGACCCCACAAAGTCTAGCATTTGCTAAAGGCACCAAGATCCTTGGAGGCAAGGGATTGATAGCCACAGTAGTGTTCCTATACTTAAGGGGAACACAGGAAAGGGTTCTGGGAAATGCCACTGGGTCCTTGCACCTCATCGGAGAGGAGGGCCCAGAGGAGAGTCTGGCATGCACATTAAAGGATTCTCTGGGGATTGGGGGGGGCACTGGGGGGTGTGGAGGGAGGGGTGAAGGGAGGGAGAGCAGGGGGTTCAGGGGGGAGGAGGAGGGAGGGAGGGAACCGGTGTACCTACTAAGTTTGTATGAGCGGAAATACTAATAAAAAATGTTTAAAAAAAAAAAAAAAAGAAAAAGAGTCCTTTGGAATGTGATGAACTGGAAACGCTTGCCTGGGGCATAGGATGTATAAAAAAAAAAAACCAAAAACAAAAAACCCCCGCACCTTAGGCCCATAGTACTGGGAGGATTCTAAGGGAGGTCCATGTCTTCACATCTTCGTCCTTGGGTCAAGACCAAAGGAAAGGTTTGAGTTCAAGGCAGTACTTTTACCTATTATTTCTCCTGCTTCTCTGAGTTGTTTTCTACCTAACCTCAACTTCCCTATGTGAACTCTATTTGTAAAACCTCATTATCTTTTGCAATACCTCTGCTCTCATTAAAAATATCAGCCCCCGAACCCCCCCTAACCCCCCCTCACTGATGGATCACGCTGTGGATGTTCTCATGAGACTATATCTGCCCAGTGCCACTCTTGATCTCTTCACAGTTTGAGAAAAACAGCCCAGTCATCTAAACAAACTCCCTGCTGAGACCAGAAGTCTCCATTTCCTGATTTTCTTTACCACATTCTGTGACTTCCTATTTTCCCCCAAATGCCAGTTCTACCCAGGAAAGCATTAGTTGAGCCAATTTCCATTTGTTGATTAAAAAAAAAAAAAGCCTGTCTGCCATACGTTTCTAGCCCATGATGTCCACAGCCACAGTTATGTTTCCTTTCTCGGGACAGTTTCTGTCCACGCGCAGCTGCCCCGAGTTGCAGAAATCACGGGAAGCAGACGGAAAGACAAGGAAAGTCAGTGGGGCTCAGGACAGGATGAGCCGCCCATGCCAGAATCTGCCGAAGCCCCTGGCCAGCTGAGAATCAGGAATTCAGCACACTTCATATCTGCTGTGCAGGTTGTTGGCAGAGAGGCAAAATATCCTTATATTTTAAGCTTGTTTTGTACATATGTGTACATGTGTGGACAAATGTATGGACAATGTGTACAAAAGAACACTCGAGTATGTGCACCTTTGGGTTCTTGAGGTTGACATTGGGATTCATCTTAGATTACTGTAACTCCTATTGCTTTGCTCTGGGCTTTCCCAGATTCTGCTTTCCAAAGGCTAGAATTACAGGTTGAAGGATTAGAACAGCTTTTCTGGGACAGTCTCTAAGGTTTTTGAAGATCTTTGAAATTCCTGAAGGGCTTCTCCCACTGCTGAGATCACCCTGAAGGAATATCCCTGCTGAAGAACTGATTCCAGTCTCCCCAGAGATAAAATGGCTGACTTCCTTATGAAAGGATTATGGAGATGAGCTCTCCACACCAAAGAAACACCTTGATCTCTAACCCCACTTGGGCCGAAAATCAACTGGGTTGGGCCTCCCACATGCACAATTTTCTAAAAAAAAAAATTTAAAAAAAAAAAGTTACTAAATGTGGCTTAGATCAATAATCCCAGTACTTGGAAGACTGAGGTAGCAGGATCTTGAATTTGAAGATAGCCTAGGCTACATAGTAAAACTACTTCAAAACCATGAAACATCAAGTACTTTCTGATACACACACACACACACTCACACACACACACACACCAAATTATCTAATCAGCTTCTCGAAATATCCTATGGTTTGTTGAGCATTGGGGAGGAACCAAGGTCTGTAATGGTTAATTTATAGTCTCTCCTGAGGTGATCATATGTATTGATTTTGTTTTGTAGTAGAAGCTGACTCTGCCTGAGACAGAATGTCCTGTAAATACAGCTGTTACAAAAAATTGTTCTAGCCAGTGACCGTGGTTCCAGAAGATTCCATGAACTAGTGACATCATAGTCAAAGGGTGACACCGTGAGATGTTCACACAATGAAAAGCTTAGAGAGGAATTCGGCGCTCAGAATGGATCCCTTCTCATTGAGTAACGCACATCTGCAGCTGATAAGGGAAGCGATTCCAGGAAACATCAGGAGCCCAGGGGAATGAGACGTGGGAGGGAAACAGCTAACCAAGGCATGTCACCCACTGAGAAGGAGAGCTTCAGTGGACTGCTGGGAGCAATATGCTGTCCCTCCTCAGTGCAGTACCAAGGGCCATTCCCAGGATGGGGGCCATTCCCAGGGTTACAGCCAGGGCCATTCTGAGCACTGCCACGTAGATGAACAAAGTAAGATCTGACAGCTAGAGAAGCTCTTGAGAGGTTGGCAGTGGGCCCTGCCTGATGGCGGGTGAAAGCAGGGTTATCTCCCTCTCTTCCTTGTTAAGTGAACTAGGCCAGTGAGTTCAACAGCTCTGTGCTGTTTCTGGGTTGAAGGTTTAATGGTCTGGGAAGAGCCCACAGAACCTTCCTCCTTGGTGAAGACTCTGGAGCAGTAGCTGTTCACAGGCCTGGGCTCTGGAAGCAGGCTCATGACCCATGATGTACATAGCAATGCTTCTAAGGCTTTTTGTTTGCTTTATTTGCCTGTCTCAGCCTCCTAAGTGCTGGATTACAGGCACGAACTACCACAACAGCTCAAAAGGATGATGACTCTGTAATCTTATTTTAGTGATTTATTTTGCAGTATCAGGGACTGGTCTAAGGGCCTCATGCGTGCTATGTTGGTACTCTGCTGCTTAACTATATACCCAGCTCTATTGCTGAGGTTTTAGTCATAGCATAACTTTGCTCCCACTAATCAATATGCATATAAATACATAAAATGTTTTCTAATTCTGGTCTCTATCTCCCAAAGGTCAAGATTACAGGCTGCTACCACTATACCAACTAGACCATATTATTGACCCAAATCCTTCCCTTCCTCCTCTTCATTCCATTTCCAGAGTAAATCATTTTCCTAAATAAACAAGAGTCTATTCTGTTTTGAATTTTGCTTTGGACTTTGATTAGTAGAAAGTGGGAAGTAACACATGCCGATTCTATGTCTAGGTCTTAAGTTGACACCTGTGTTACTGTTTGCTTATCTGCCACCAGACTGAAATAAACATGTTTACACTTTAGTTTTCTGGAGGGAGGACTAAAGGTACATAGAGATAACCAGGAGTGGTAATAAATACCTGCAATATCAGCACTATGGAGTTAGAAGCAGAAAGATTATCTGAAACCAGTCTAGAGCTACATAGCAAAGCTCTGTGTCACACATACACTCACATGCATGCATATATTCTCCTTCCATCATGTAGGGCTGCACGGAGAAGACAGGTTTTGAACCAGGAAGCTGCTCCTCATGAGACACCAAATCTACCAGTACTTTCCACTTGGTCTTCTCACTCCTGGAGACCTGTGAGAAATAAACCTGTTGTTTATAAGCCACTGATCATGGTATTCTGTTGTAGGAGCCTAAACTGATTCAGGCAGTATTCAATTATCCGTTAACTGCAGGTTAAAACAGAATGTTTGGGGAAGACAAAAGTCCATAAATTAGGTTTTCATCAGATCACATTGTTTGAAGATGGTGGAAAGAAGAGGAGCTCTATGATGGATGGAATGTCTGCTCACCATGTGTATCTCAAGCCTGGAGCTATCACTTTCCTCCTAGAGAACACCATCTTCATTGTGTCCATTAGCACCCTGGAAGATTCTGTCACATACTGGCATGTTGTACCTTTCAGTTTGTTTCATTTTAATGTTCTTTGCATTTTTTTAGTATTTTATTTTTGTTTATTTATTTGAAAGAAAGATACACACCCAGAGAAAGAGAGGCATAGAGATAATAGCTAGCTAGCTAGCTAGTAAGCTCACACAGAGGTCAAAGACAACTTTCAGAAGTCATTCTCCTTTGAAACGTATGGGTTCAGGGAATAGAACTTAGGTTGCCTGGTTTATGAACTGGCACCTCTATCAACCTAGTTAGGTCATATTACTGGCTCACTTTTTAATTTCAATGCAGGTTGATGAGAGAGCTTAGTAGATAAGCACCTGCTTGCAAGCTTGGCTACCTGAATTCAACCCCTGGGAACCCATGATGGAAGAAGAGAACTGACTTCTGAAAGTTGTCCTCTGACTTCCACCTATGGACCATAGTAGTGTCTCTCTCTCTCTATCTCTATCTCTTTCTCTCAATATTCCTGAAATAAACAAAATATAATCCTTCAAATAAACTAAATTAAATTAAAAAATGTCAAACCCAGGCTTTCCAACTCCCACTGTTTTGGACCTTGCTTTTCTCACTTGGGAAAGAAATTTTAGTGCTCATTCCAAAAGGGACTGTGTTCCTCCAGGATTTCTCAGAAGTGACAAGAAAACATGGGAAAGCAGACTGTTTTGAGTTGCTTTCTCCTGGGATTCAACTGTTTCTGCTGTCGCTTTGTGATCACTACTGTTTCTCTGGATTTCAGGACCTCAGCTGAAGCCACCCAGGAATGTAAAGACTATGCTTTGCAGGAAAACATATTCAAACAAGAAGCAGAGTCATTGGGTTGCTTTTCCTCAGGTAACACTGATGGTGGTGAAAATGGAGAATCAGAAATGGGACCTCTACGGTTGGGGAAAAGGCTCAGTGGTAAAAGCCTTTGTCTTGCAAGCAAAAAGAACCTGACTTTGGATCTCAGGTCTCACATAAATGCTTCTGCAGAAATAGCTACAGCTTGTACTTCTGGCCCTAGAAGGCAGAGTCTGGGAATTTCCAGAGCAAAGCAGTAAGGAGGTACAGCAATCCACATGATTCCTTGGGCCTCCACAGGCACACACAATGGTCTCTCTGTCTCTCTCTGTCTCTCTCTCTCTCTCACACACACACGTGCACAAATATCCAAAGACAACAAGAACAAAAAAGAAATGGGACTTTTTAGACCCAATTATTATATAGAGGGCAAGATGAGGTGACTCCAAACATTTCCTTGTGAATGTATATGCAAACACATATTTGGGTGACATATACATTTGTGTGAATATACATATATGTGCTCAAATAAGATTCCTGAATATATGAATTGGTCCATGAACATCTAAGCCTGCTTGTTTGGGGTAGTGAAAGGTGGAATACTAGAGAGAAGTGAAAATGGATATATGGCTTTGAGCTGCAGTTTCCAGCATGGACAAATTAGGAAAAACAAAGCAGTGTTGTGTGTGGTCCAGGCTTGTAGCCCCTGCCTCGGGAATACCATAGCTAACATGTTAGAAATAGACTTACCAGGACCTGACTCTAAATGAGGAATAGAAAGAAGTCTGGGGAAGTACTTGGTGGTACAGTGGTTGGCTCAGTCATATATACAAGGCTCGAGATTCAGTCCACAGAACTGCAAATATATAAATAAAACAAATGAAGAAAGTAATCTGCAAAATCACATATAAAAACTTATGTAATGTGGTCTTAGGACCATGATCAGGCCAGATAAGTTTTGCTGGATGGTATTGCAATAGTTACCTGATTTTAATATTTCCCTTGTTGCCAACTGAAGAATAAATCGCCTCTGTCATGTGGGTGTGAAAATTCAGTGTGGGTCAAGAAAGCTTGTGTGACTTCTGAACTTGAAAAAATGGAATTCACAGACCTTTTAAAAAGTGTCATAGTTAAAACAGGTGTCAGCTTGATGGTTGAGGGTTTGAGCTCTGGGCACATTTGTGGAGAATTAGTGGTTGGGTTAAGCCTAGAGCAAACCTGCAGGAGATTGTCTGGCTGATGGGGAAGGCCCAGGTGGGTGGGATTGGGCCCAGGAATAAAAAACAGAGAGCTGTTTGAGAGAGTGGGCATCCTTGTGTATACTTGGCTAGACATGCTAGTCTGGCAACAAAGGATTGTTTCTCTCTCAGCCATTATATAAAGATGGTGAGGCCAGTTCCCTCAGCCCTAGTGTTGGTGCATGCTCTCCCATCAAGCAGGACAGTCACTGGACTATCATAAAAAAATAAATTCCTTGTTCCCTTAAGCCATATGATGGTCATTTATCAGCAACCATCAGGCAAACTGTAGCAAAAGGTTTGTCAATTTAAAACTCCAGGACTCTAGTCTAGTCACATTTTCACATATTGCTTAGATGAAATTTATATTCTCAGTAGTGATTGTTTCCCTATCTCAATGTAGAAGCACTTGTGTTCTTGTTTATTGTTCAGATCAAAGATCAAAACATTTCCTTAAATATATTTTTTCTTAAATATATTTTATGTAATATTTTATTTGTAAACAGTGTTGCTGTTGACACGTTTAACTAGGGCATGATGTTTTAAATGTTTAGCTGTGATATATGTTAAATAAAGCTGTTGTTTTTGAATTTTAAAATTTTGGAGGGTAGCTGGAGAGACGGCCCAGGGATTAGGAATCTGCCTTTAGAGCAGAAGGTCTTGAGTACAGATCCCAGGTCCCACATAAAAATGCCAGGTGGAAATGGCAGCAACCTTCACTTCCAGCCCTGGTGGGCAGAGCCTGGGAAATCCCAGAGCGAAGCAAAAAGGAAGTAGAAGCAATTCAGGATGACACTTGAAGTCACCCTTGGTCCTCCACAAAGACACACAGTGCCTTCTGATACACACACACACACACACACACACACACACACAAATATACATACACGCATGTGCACACACATGCCAACAAAACAAAAGATCACATCCAAAGCTACAAGTTACTGTGGTTTCCCACTTTTATTACATCTACCTTTGAATGTGCTTTAAAAAAAAAAAGCTACAAGTTAACATGTTTAAAACTGGGCTAGAGACATGTATCAGTGGGTAAAGGGACTTGTTATACAAGCCTGGTGACCTGAATTGCATCCCAGGAACTCAGCCACATAAAGGTGGAAGGAGAAGATTGATTATAGTTATCCTCTCACTCCACCTGAGTGCCATCACACACACACACACACACACACACACACACACACACACACACGTAATAATATTATTAAATGAGTTTAAATGTTAAATCTGGATTAAGCAAATCCCAGGAGACCCAAGGAAAATTGCATCAGATGGAGAATGTGTCGCTTTTCCTAATATCCTGGGAACATTCCCTCCAAAGTCATTGATTCTGCTTAAGGGATGAAGCAGTTCCTCCCTCTCTGCCTAGAGACAGTTGGAAAGCACAGGACTGCAACCAGCAGGCGCACACCTGACTAAAGGACGAGAACATTGGCCTGAAGAAGGCCACTTGGGTGCATGTGAGTGCTATTAACAGAGCCTTATCATCCTTGCCATTGTCATTGTTTGCGGTGCTGGGGGTCAAACTCCTGACCTGCTGCATGCTAGGCACTTGCTCTATCACTGAGCCACTCTAGCTGTTGTCTTTGAGATAGGGTCTTGCTATATAGCATGGATGATCCAGAACTTGAGATCCTTCTATTGAGATTGCAGGCATTGTCACCAAATCTGGCTTTTACACATTATTCTTGTGAACCAAATCCCAAACTCATTTGCTTCCATGTTGCTGAGGAAGTTGTCTTTGTAGTTCAAAATAATCACAAAACACTTCAAATGTTGTATAATTGTTCAAGTACATACCATGTTGATGTTTTAGGTATTTATTGCTATGATGATACATACTTGTAACCCCAGCATTTTGGAGGTCAAAGGAGAAAGACTGCCACAAGTTCAAGGCCGACCTGAGCTATAGAGGAAGCTCCTGGTCTCAAAAAAAAAAAAAAAAAAAGAAAGAAAAAAATTGGTTGTTTTCATTGTGTTTCTTCTAGTTGCATGTACTGGTCTTCAGAAGTAGAACTGACAGGAAGATGCCTTTACTGCTGCAGTCCACCCAAGCCTCCATCCTCTGAAATGAATATATAGGAACCCAATGTGATTGCTCACACCTGTAATCCTAGTATTTGCAAGGATGAGGCAGGAGGATTACCATGAGTTTCAGGTCAGCTGGGCAGCCTAGGCTACAAAGATATTTCTAGGCCAACCTGAGCTAAAGATTGAAAAGAAAAGAAAAGAAAAACGCTATCACTGAAATGCATTTCATGCCTGTATGTACATGTACATATGCATTGTTTTAAATATTCAAGCTTCTATGCTTAGTCTCCAAATTTTGTTTCTCTTCCCCCCCTCCAACTTTGAATTATTTTCTTTTTCTTTCATTTTGGTGGAGCTTTAAAATTTTGTGTGTGTGTGTGTGTGTGTGTGTGTGTGTGTGTGTGTGTGTGTACCCATATGTGCCTGTGTGTATTAGAGGCACTGTGTGTGTCTGTGGAGGCCAAAAAGTGACATCAGGAAGCATCCTGGATTGTTCTACCTCCTTTTGCTTTGCTCTAAAGTTTCCTTTCCCAGGCTCTATCTTCCAAGGCCAGAAGTTCAGGCTACTACTATTTCAGCCCAGCATTTTCACATGGGACCTGGGATCCAAATTTATGTCTTTCTGCTTGCAAAGCAGAGGTTTAATTCCTGAGCCATCTCTCCAGCCCCTTATTTTGGTATTTTGAAACACGGTTTCACATAGCCCAGAGTGGCCTTACACTGAGCAAGTAGCCCAGGTTGTACTCAAAGTTCTGATCTTCCTGCTTCCTCCTCCCAAGTGCTGAGATTGCAGGTGTGCGGAACCACAACCATAAAAATACTCAAGCGCTAGCTAGCATTTATCCATAATCTGAGCTAGCATTTATCAATATCTCTGTTTCCAATGCTGTACTTGCATTGACCTAGCCATTTCTCGTCCAAAACCCTGTGACACATGCAGCTGCTTTTCTCTATTTGCAAAGGGAGATGTAAAGGCATAGATTATTTCCATGCCTAACCCAAGACCTGCCAGTCAGAGCATTCTAAACTGGGATTTTGATCCAGGCAGGTCCTTACTGGAAAATGACCTACTTTGTCAGCAGTGCCTCTGAATCTTCTTAGATCTTCATAGGTGTGTCTGGAGAGCAATAAAGTGGGTGACTCACCATCCACATGTCCATTCTTCCATGCAAGACATTTGGGTTGTTTGTATTCTTGTGACTCACGCCTCTCCTTACTTGGCCCTTTTGTGCACATAATTAACTATTTCTCTGGGCTGCAGAGCTAAAAGTGGAAGTGCTGTGTCATGCCCATGAAATACAAAATTCTCTTGTAAAAGATTCTGCCATGTTCACTATTTGTTCTCATAGATCCTGGGTCTCCATTAATTGTCTGAAAGTTTTAAAGAGAGCATATACCCTTATCAACTCCAGATATTAATTTTTAAGACATTTTAAGCTGGAAGCGGTGGAACTAATTACTACTACTCCCAGCACTTGGGAGGAAGATCCCCATGAATTTGAAGCCACCTTGAGTTATGTGGTGAATTCAAGGCTACTAGACCCAGCTACTTCCTCCTCCTCCTCCTTCTTTTTATACTTACATGTAAGATATCTGTGATCATAATGCTTAAAATTTTTCTTTTGCACACATTACACTTATTTTTCCCAAATGCATCCTTGTCTTTTAAATTTATTTTGGTATTTTTAATTCAATAAGTGTTTAATTTTTACAAATCAGATTTTCAGTCTTCTTTTTAGGTTCTGAATTGAGTCTTGCTCCTGCTGTTAGCAACAAATACCTTTGTTTCTGACAAAAAATTTTACAAATATATACAAGTTTCATTAAGAAAGTTAACTGTACAGGCAAAAATTAGAAGTTAAAAATCAAATATGACCCTGTCCTGGATACAAAGATAATTGCTGTTTGGGTATTTCCTCACAGATATTAAGCAAGCATTCCATCTTGGAGTTACAGTTCCATTCCCTCACATAGAACTTTTTAAATTTTGAGACAGGCTTTCACAATGGAGCCAAGACTGGCTCTTACAACAAACTCCAGAGCACTGAGTTTATAGCTGTACACTGCTGTGAAGCTATTTCTTTTCTTTCTTTCTTTCTTTCTTTCTTTCTTTCTTTCTTTCTTTCTTTCTTTCTTTCTTTCTTTCTCTTCTCTTTCTCTTTCTCTTCTTTCTTTCTTTCTTTTTCTCTCTCTCTCTTCCCTCTTTCCCTCTCCCTCCCTCCCTCATCTCAATCCTCATCCTCTCCCTCCCTCCCTCCCACTCTACCACTGAGTTAATACCCAGCCCTTGGTAAAATTATCCTGGAATGTCAAAGGCACAAGGTGCTCTTTAGTAGACTGGTGACACATAAAGGGCACATTTCCAAGAGGTTGGTAGCATCACTGTCTCTGATGCCAAGGCGAGAACTGGATGGCCCCCGAGGAGCATGGGAAGCCCCTGGATGGCTGCGTTCACCCGTTCAGGAAACAGGTGGCCGTGCCCCTGGGCTCCAATCCTCTCCTCTGCTCAAACCCCACCGGCGCATGCAAGCCTCCTGTGTCATCTGGAGCTGTGCCTGAGCCCAGATGCTCAGGGCCTCCTTCGCCGCCTTGCCGTAGGCCCTGAAGAGGCTGAGCACACTCTTTCTGATATTTCAAAGGGATGTCACAATAGCCGATCTCCCAGGTCTGCTGAAAAGTTGCCTGACTCATGCCACTAATCTTGAAGAGGCGAGGCATGTTTTAGTAGGAAATATATATATTGTTTCAAGTCCAGTTCCAATACAGACTATCATCACAACGACTGAGAAGGAAGGGAATGAATCATGCATGCATTGTTCTATCTCCACCTGTCTGTATATTTCACATGTTTGTGTGCATGCATGTGTGTTAGGTCTCGCTCTGCAGTTCAGGCTGCCTCTGCTTCTCAAGTGCTGGTATGTTTTCCCCATCCCGTCCCCATCCTTGCATGCACACATATTGCTGCTTGATAGAAGGAGATGCGCTATGATATAGCAAAGATATAAATGAGAAAGGAACACAAGATAGTACCTTTGCTGTGTGTAGTGAGTTGTACCTGTAATTCAAGCTTTTGCAAGATAGAGGTAGGGAAATCTCTGCAAATTTGGGACCAGCTTGGTCCACAGACCAAGTTCTAGGATAGTCAAGGCTTCATAAATAAGTGAGACCTGTCTCTAAAAAAGACAGGGGAGGGCTGGAGATATAGCTCAGCTGGCATGTAGTTCAGGTGGCAAAGTGTTTGCCTCGAATGTACAAGCTCTGGGGTAATCACTGAGTATCATATGAGACCCAGTGTGGTGGCACACATCTATGAGCCCAGCCCTGGGGTGGTTGAGGCAAGAGAATCAGAAGTTCAAGGTGACTCAGCTACATAAAGAGTTCAAGACCTGCCTGGGCTACATGAGACCCTATCTAAGAAAGAAAAGAAAAGAGAAAAGAAAAAAAAAAGAGAGGAAGGAAGGAAGAAAGGAAGGAGGGAAGGAAGGAGGGAAGAAGGGAGGGAGGAAAGAGGGAGGAAGGGAGGAAAGGAAAAGGGAAAGAGAGAGAAAGAAAAAAAGGATTAGGATCTTTACTATCATCAGCCTCTCATACCCCTGTCTTCTGACAGTCCATTCATACACTTGTGCACTGCTTAAAACTATCCAGTTAGATTCCCAGAAAGACCCATTAAGTGCCGTCAGCCTACGGCACTATTGGTTGGAAGGAGTTAAGTCATTGCAGGTCAATCCTACAGGGCCCAGGTGACGGTTCCCCCGCTTCCCATCACTGTCTCTCTGTCTCTCTTTTACACACACACACACACACACACACACAACACACACACACACCACAACTTTGCTCCACCATGTGCTCCTTGTCTTGATGTGGTTTCTTGACATCAACACAGGTACAATAGTAACAGGCCAGCTGAAACTGTGAGCCAAAATAAATCTTTTCTCTTTTTAAGTTGATTGTCTCTGATACTTTGTCAAGTGACAGTAACACATTTCCCAGCTGTAAGGAAACTTGTGCACTTTTTTCTTTTTTTTCCGGGATGGGGGGATTTCATCCACATAGACTGAAGTTTTCAGGAAGCTCCTCCAAAACACCAGCAAGGGAGCAGCATCCGATGGGAAAAGCTAGGAGGAAAGTTTCATGACCTCAAATCTGCGAATGCTTTCTGTAGGAGATGCTCTAGATGGTATTGTGGATTGAGAAGTTGGGAAGAAGAGAAGGAATAGGGTTGCTTCTGGCAGGAACCTAAAGACAGGAACCTAACCTGTAAGAGGGCAGTTTTCTTAGATCCCCGAACACTATGCTTATTTTCATCTCTTTACCTTAAGACCAAAGGGCTGCAGCGTGAGGTGCCTCTCAGCGCTCAATGGCATAAGACTCACCATCTATAACACTCTGAAACATGGGCACAGCTATCTCCTGTATTTGCCCCATCCTCTTTGTAGCCTGGCATTCCTTCCCATTGAGAGGTGGGGATAAGTTCTGTATACTTTTGAATCTGGACAGACTTTGTGACCAGCAAAATGCAGCAGAAATGACATTGTGGGAGTTCTGAGAATTCTTGAAACATCTGCTCCTGCCTTCTGGCTGCTCAGAAGACACCAAGTCTACTAAGAAGTCCCAGTCAGTCCCCTGGAGAAAGCAGTCCACTCCACACTGCCACCAAATGATACCATGAAGATCATCTAGCCTCAGCCATGCGTAGTCCCCGCTAACAAGTGACTGTGTTCTGGGAGGACATCACCATAAGCCTTACTTCTGCAGGTAACACATTCCGTATTTCCCAGTCTTAAGTCTCATGCAGACCCATGAAGAATCATTACTTTCAGAGGCTCTAGAAGGCTCTGTTTCTTTGTTCATCCAGGCCTTTCACTGAATTCAGTCCTCTCACTTGTAGGAGTGAGGTCCCGCTTTCCCGCTGGCATTCATCTAGGGCTGTTTCCAGTTGCTACAAGTCTCCTGGATTCTTCTAGGGCTCATGGCTTCCTTCTTCTAAGTCAAAAGAAACAACGTTGGCCAAGTCCTTTCATGCTCTGAATGTCCCCCCAGCTCTTCTTGGGCAGTTCTTCTGCTTTGCTCTACAGTGTGTGTGTGTGTTGTGTGTGTGTGTGTGTGTGTGTGTGTATGTAAAAGTGTAAATGTGTTTATATGCATATGCGTATAAGTGTGCATTTGTATGTGTATGTGAGCATATGTATGAATGTGTTGTATGTGCATGTGTATATATATATATATGTGAATATATGCATGTACTTGTTGCAGTTATTCTTCAACACTCAAACAAACAGCTTAAGGAAGAAAGGGGAGATTTATTTGCCTTATGATTCCAGAGGAGAGGTAAAGCCCATTATGGCAGAGAAGCAGCAAATGCTGAAAGATGGTTCAGGTCACAACCGTCATCACGGAGGCAGAGAGGGTAAGCAGCAGACTGCGGGAACCAGCTGCTAGCAGAAGGAGGGTAAGGCTACCCACCCTCTGTGATTTGCCTTCATCTAGCAAGGTTCCACCTGCTAAAGCTGTCACCATCTTCCCAAATATTAACACCAGCTAAAGATTCAAACACATGAGCCTGTGGATGACAACTCACATCAAACCATGACAGTGTTTGACAGTTAGAAGATGAGGCATTTATTTCAACTTAAAGTTATGTAGTTGTAGTTCATCACTATGGAGGAGAGTTCATACCTGCAATAACCTGCATGGTAGTGTTCTGTTGAAGTGATGCAAGAGTGAAGAAAAAGACTAGACACCTGCAGAGAAACTGGAATCAGGTGGGCAACTGGCTCAAATGGAGTGCAGTAACAGTCTGACCCACACATGTTTATTTTATAGACAGACTAAATACTAATCATCAGCATGTTATAAGGACATGGGAATGAGTAGACTGTGAATTTCTTGCAGTATGCAATGTACTTTGCAGGAAGGTCAATCAAGAATAAACAACTTTTATCTGGAGAAATGAGGCAGGCCAGTTTTGCCCAGGGCCATGACCTCGCTCCAGCTTTGCCTGTCCAGATTCTGCAGTTGTTCTCCACACATACAGACATGGGGGGAAGGACCAAGGAACTGGCACACGATACCCACAGAAATTGCTAAGTGATGAGCGTACTTTCTCATTATCAGTATACTATTCACTGAACCAGTCCACTAAGGCATAGCCACCCCCATGAACCCGGTCTTCCCATATCAACTAGATCATCTCCTACAGGCTTCCCATAGTTTTTCTAAACAAATAACTTGTCACAGATGTGCCCAAAGACTCGGCCTTTAGGTGTCTGTTGACATCTACAAGTAACTGCCACATATTCTGTCACTGAGCTACATCTCCAGCTCTATGAAAATGTTTTTATTTTGAGACATGGGCTCTCTCACTGAGGTGCCAAGCTAGCCTTGCCTTGAACTTATTCTGTATATCTGGCAGGCTCCAGCTTGTGACCAGTACTTCAGGCTCCCGAGTAGCTGGGATGACAAACTTGCACTACTAGACCCTTCCTTCATATTGCTATTTGTTTATTTCATAAATACTTTTATTTTATTTGATCATTTGTGTGTGTAATTGTGTGCAAATGTGCATTTGTTTTTTTAATAATCTAATAAACTTTATTATTTTATTATTTTTATTTATTTATTTATTTTCTTTTATTTCCACTCTTACAAACTTAACAGGTACACCACCGGTCCCCTCCCTCCCTCCAACATCTCACCGCCCTATGCCCCTCTTTCCTCCCCCCTCCCTCCCCATCCCTCAGTGCCTCCCCCTCCCATCCCCGGAGCATCCTTTAATGTGCATGCCAGACTCTCCTCTGGGCCCTCCTCTCCGATGAGGTGCAAGGACCCAGTGGCATTTCGCAGAACCCTTTCCTGTGTTCCCCTTAAGCATAGGAACACTATTGTGGCTGTCAATCCCTTGCCTCCAAGGATCTTGGTGCCTTTAGATAATGCTAGACTTTGTGGGGTCAATAGTGTGTGGGACATTGCGCAGGGCAAGCAAAGTCCAATTATGATTGCTTCAGCCCTAACTTGTGTGGAGTATCTTGCATATCATTGCTCCTCCCACCCTTGTGCTCTTACAATCTTACTGCCTCCTCTTCCGCAAATGTCCCTGAGCTTCAGGATGGGGAAAGATTAGGCTGGCCTAGCTCCAGGTAGTTGATATAGAGTCTCTGATGTTCTGGATTATGGTTTGTTGATTTTTTTTTTTTTCAGTTTTGCTGCTCCTACAATGCCCTTGGCTCAACCCTGATGGGTATTGGATGTCACCCCCTGACCAGAGATAAAAAGCTGTTAACTAGAGTCTTGTTATAAGAGTATATTCAAAGGTAGATGTAATAAAAGTAGGAAACCGCAGTGAAGGAGGGGTCAATCACCCATTTGCAAAATGGTTACTTTTTATCTGCCAGACTATATGCCCTCCCCATCAGTTGTAAATGATCAGGAACGAGAAGTCTGTGAACTTAACCAGATGTCTCATTACTCATTTGCAGTCCTTGATGGTGGTGGCCTATTTTCTCTGCTGTAACATGGTCCCCTCGCTCCTTGTTTCTGGTGTGGCCCTCCTACTCCATCCCTCCTGTTCATAATCCTTGCAATTACTATAAGTATTACAGAGATTTATCCTAAAATGTCTTTAGGTGGGTTTGGTACTAGGAGCCACCTATTAGGGAGTACATACAACGCTTAATTTTCTGGGTCTGGGATACTTCACTTAATATAATTGTTTCAATAACATCTTTCCCGCAATCCAGTAATTCATCATTTTTGATGGCTGAGTAATACTCCATTGTATAGATGTACCACGTTTTCCTTATCCACTCGTCAACTGTTGGACAGCAAATGTGCATTTGTGTACATGTGCATTCTCATATGTGAAGGTCAGGAAAACTTTGTAGAGTACCATCTCTCCTTCCTCCTTCACATGGGTTCCCCCACCCTTTTAATTTAACTAACTTCCTTCCTTCCTTCCTTCCTTCCTTCCTTCCTTCCTTCCTTCCTTCCTTCCTTCCTTCCTTCTTCCTTCTCTTCTTTCTTTCTTTCTTTCTTTCTTTCTTTCTTTCTTTCTTTCTTTCTTTCTTTCTTCCTTCCTTCCTTTCTTTCTTTCTTTTTCTTTCTCTCTTTCTCTTTCTTTCTCTCTTTCTCTTTCTCTCTCTTTCTTGTGTGTATGTGTGTATCAGAGGACACCTGTGTGTCCTTGTGTTACAGGGATGACTATTCCAATGATGCAGGGTTCTTGTGTTCAGGAGTTGAAGATTAAAACCAGAACATGTGTAGAGGATGAAGGTAGAGTTTATTAGAGGAGAGAAAGGTTGGAATTCATGGACTCTAGATGTGGAGTGTCATGAGGGGTCAGGGCGCCCTGGAGAACTCATGGAATCCATGAGAAGCAAAGAGCTGAAAACGAACTCATGGCACCCCATATACCATGAGGGGCAGGCACCCTGGAGAACTCATGGACCTTAGGCATGGAATCCTTGAAAGGCAAGGAGTTAGAAATAGACTCATGGCATTAGAGTGCCATGAGGGGCAGGCGCCTTTAAGATGGCTGCCAGGGTCAGGCATATTTGTACACTTAGGCTTGGGCAAGCCTGGGAAACTGGCCTTTTCTCATTGGTTAGCTTCCATTAGGGCCCAACCCAGTTGCTCCTGGGCCCACATGGGGCTAGAGATCAAGCTGTTTGTTGGATATGGAGAGCTCATCTCCATAATCCTTTCATAGGGAAGTTGGCCATTTTATCTCTGGGAGGACTGGAGTCAGTTCCTCAGCA